>NAJO01000023.1:0-600000 GCA_002077065.1 Cryoendolithus antarcticus
AGACTAGATCGACTACGGCTACGTAGCTAATCTCCGGAATAGCCTAGACGGGGAAATACCGCTTCTAAGTACCGCTCTTAAAGAACTACTAGTATAGTTAGTTACCTACCTATATTTAACTCTAATCGGTATCGGTTATAGGCCTACCTCGCTCCCGTAGGTTCTCCTAATCGTATTCCGCTTAGTAATGCCTCTAAATACTACTTCTCTCCCGGTAGGTACGGTTATATACCCTTCTATCTACTTCTACTATATATCTTAATCTATTCTAATATACGGGTAGTCTACTTACTACTACGCTATATATATCGGGATATCTAACCTAGTCTAAATCCTACGCGAGACCTACTAGACTAGCGATAGTCCGGACGATCTCCTTACGTTCCCGCTTAGTAATACTACTATGCTTAACCTTAATATACCCGGTAACCTAGTTAGGATTAATAGTATACTTATACCTCTTATAGATAATTACGTAGTACTCCGGCCGGTATATAAGGATCTTACTAAATAGGTTTATCTCTACTATCTAATACGGGCGGTAGCTATATATATTTCCTATATAGTTACTTCTATCCCTTCGGATTTAGAGTATAGATAAATATCTAGACGCGTAATACGAATACGAACCTTACGCGTTAGTAGACTTATTTCGCTATAGACCCTAACCCTCGACCCTATACCCTATACTTTAGAAGGAACTTTACTTCTATTTTACCTATTCTACCGTATTATATTAAAGCTTAACGCGACGTCGTACGGTACTATAGATTATAACGAACGAATAGCGATATCTCCCGCTATCTTTTATATTAATATCGAGTATATACGACCGCGGGACATAAATAGGATTAACTAAATAGGATTAACCCTCTAACCCTAACCCTTCCGGAAAATTTATATAGGGCTATAAATAGGATTAACCTAATCCTATTTCGGGATTATAAATAGGATAAGATAGAGGATATCCTAGCTAATAGATCTATAACTATAGCGAACTTAAACTACGCTAGAGAAGCTAATCTATTTAGTAATAAGACTAGAGATATAACTACTAGATCTATTAACTTTACTAAGCTCTACTTTACCTACTTTAATCTTAATACTTATATCTCTATAAAGAATATACTTCTAGAGAATAATAAAGAAGAAGAGGATAAAGAAGGTTATAGTATAGAGAAAGATAAAACTCTAGAGCTAGAGGATAATAGTAGTACTAGATCTAGTAGTCTAGTAGATTTAGATATTATATCGCTAGCCCCTACTTCTAATAAGCCGCTAACTATACTAGAGGAAAGTCTAGAGTCTAGATCTTCTAGCTCTAAGAACTCTATCCTAGAGAGGATTACTAGTAGTAGAGTATTAGAGTCTAGAAGTAAAACTAAATCTAAGAGACTAGATCTAGATAACCTAAAGAGACTAGATACTATAGAGACGCCCTCTAAGAGAGATACTATAGTAGACTATATAAGAGCTATTATTATTAGTTCTAGTAGCTCTAGTAGCGAGGATCTATACTCGGTTAGCCCGAGTTCTAGAAGGCCTACTAATCTAGTAGATCTTAATATACCTAGCTTAGAGTTAGAGACTAAAAGTACTAGTAGAAGTAATTCTAGTATAGATAATAATACTAATATAATACCTAGTACTATCGAAGAGGAGAGACGTACTAGTAGGGCTATTCTAGCTAGTTCTATAGTAGAGGGTTTAACTAACCTAGCTATACCTACTAGTTCTATACGTTCTATATCTAGATCTAGTACTAAAAGATCTAGGAGAGAAGTAGAAAGTAGTAGTTCTAAGGAGGAGTCTATTACTAAAGAATCTAAGCCTAAGAATAAAGGAGGAGACCGAAGAAAGTAAAGAGTACTAATCCTAAGGGAGGAAGACCTAAGAAGAGATAGATCTAGTACTAAGAAGCCCTTAGTAATAGTATATAGTTTAAGTTTACTCTACTCTCTAGGAGTTTTAGTAGCTTAGGGTATAGTTTTCCTAGATTCTATATAGTCTATAGTATCTATTAAAACTACTTAGATATTCCCACAAACTAGATAGACTTTATTAAAACTCTTAGTAGATTTTCTCTCTCCTTATTACTTAAGGAGTTTTACTAAAGAGATATTAGTTTCTAGACCTTAGTACCTAGTTCTAAGTAGCTTCTATATATCTATTATATCTTTAAAAACTAATAGCTAAGCGCTATAAACTTAGTAGGATATATTAAAACCTCTACTAGCTAGTAAATCTACTAGAGATAATCTAAGATTTTATCCCTTTCTAGGAGTTTCTAGACCTAAACCTTAGGTTTTACTATAATAGATAGAGAATAGCATATTTTATAAAGCTAGTAAAGAAGCCTTTTTAACCTAGGAGAATATATAAAAACTTATAAAGTAGTCTTATATAGATAGATATATAGTAGGTTTTATATTACTAGTCTAGGTTTCCTAGGCTTAGCTATAAGTTTTTATAGACTCCTTATAGCCTATATATCCTATTAAAACTATACTCTAGTCTATATATACCTCTAGAGATATATTAAAACCTCTAGTAATTACTAGATAAATTTCTCTAGTATATGTTAGCTATAGTAGCTATATCTCTTATAGGCTCTTCTAGATAGAGATCTAGGGTCTATAGTCTATATAGAGCGTATACTTTATAGCTAATATAGTATATATCTTACCCTAGCTCTTACTATAATACTTATAGTATATAAAATAAATATTTAGTTTTAGTAAGTTCCTATAGGTTTCTATATTACTTTCTATAGTTTTCTAAGATAGTTTAGAGTCTATATTATTATGTAAAACTAGCCGCTAGTCTATAGAAACCTATACTAGCTATATAGAACCTATAGTACTACTAGAAACCTATAGATTAGCTAGGGTTCTTACTATAGCTATATAAGTTTCTAGGAACTTCTCTATAGTTTTAATAGATAAAACATATACTAAAGTATCTTAGAAAACCCTAGGAAGGTCCCTAGGAACTTATATAGCTATAGTAAAAACCTCTGGAAAAATTCGAAAAATCCGGAAAATAAGGTTTTCCTAGTAGTAAAACATAAAAGCCCCGGGAAACCGTCTTGTAGGGAGCGGTCTACGAAGATCGGAGCGGTCTACGAGGAGAGAGCGGTCTACGAGGAGAGTACGCTCTTCGAGAGGAAAGCGGTCTACGAGGAGAGGGTACGCTTCGAAGGAGGATTTCCTCGCGCACGGGTTCGACGTCGGCGTCGCTACTTCGGCCGACGACGCGACGCAGGATGCACTCGATAAGGGTAGGTCTACAGCATGTCAGCGGATTTGCGACATAGCCTCGCGAGCACGGTCGAAGGAACGGTAATGTTCTTCGCAGACTCTACATACACCTAGCGTCTCAATACAAGACGAACTCGTTCATATCCCCCTCCCCGTCCCATTGTTCGCCGTTCATGAGGCCGAGGACATGCGCTGGACCGACAAACTCCCACACCATGCTAGACGAGCGCAGTACGACGGGCCAGCTAGCACCCTTCAGGAGGACGACCTTGTCACCTGCGCGAGTCCGAGCGAAGGTAGTGCCGATCGTTACGGGAAAAGTCTGCTCTGAGTCAACCTGGATGACTGCTCGATCCTGTAAGTTCGTGACCACCGTTCGCGTGAGATCCAACATCTCTCCACCTCGATCGACCCACTGTGTCAACAGCGCAGCGGCTATGGTAGTGCACTCCAGGATCTCATCAGTCCACTCGTTTGGATCAGATGTGTCAGTGGCTTTCCACTCTAGGGCCAGACTCCGCGCACCGAGCTGCTCGATGGCAGCTTGCGATCTCGTGATGAACCCAGTCCATTGATCGAACAAGTCCAGATCTTGGAAGACATCGGACGACTGTCCAAGAGTCAGAAGGTTGTAGAATTCCTCGCCAGGACTTGAGTCTTCACGCGTCTGCGAGAAGTCACGCAACCCGCGGTGCAGCTCACGAAAGAACGCGATACGCTCGATGGTGAGTCGTAGGTAGTCGGGGTCGGACAGATTACGATACTGGGCCGTACCTGATAGTATAGCAAGACTGGATATCATCGGAAAGATCATAACACCCGGACCATGAACCGTACCTACCAGCCTTCCTCTGACGCGCAAACAGCCCCGAGTCGGATGAAGTGCCGCCAAGTCGTTCTCATCCAGTCGAGATGCACTCGTAGCGTTGTGGTCCGACATGTACATCCTTGCCTGGTCGTCACTCCAATCTGGGGTCCAGCTGGGTAGACTCGGATCCCTGTGTGATGTACTCGCATCGCGAAGGATCCTGAGGCTTCCAGACCAGCGGATCATCGCCACTGTAGCGTCTGCGTAAATGTGTGCAAGCGGTCGATCGTAGTCCACTTCCGGCATCGCAACACCTAGTGAAGTGTACAATGCATGCACGCCGTATATTCGATCTTCACGCTTGCTGGACACCAGCTGATTGACGTCTGTCAGACAAGAAGTCAAGAAGACTATCTTGCGGTCTTCAGCATCGCCAGCTTCATCATCCTCCGAATCAGATATCGCCTCGCCAGAGATATACTTCCTCAAAGTATTGCGCATGTCAATCCCGACCATGCCCTTGTTCGTGCCATGATCGAGTAGCTCATCGAATTGATCGAAGATCAGGAACTTTGCGGCAGTGTAGTACTCCTGCCAGGGTATGGTACCCGGTCCGCACATGACCTCGCACTCATTCGAAAATGCAACCTCTTGCACCGTCCAGATGCGCCTATGCCACTCATGCCCAAAGATGTGATCCAAGCACGAATCTTCCGGAGAAAGGCGCCCGTCGCGATGCAGCTCAGCTAGGCTCACGGAGTCATCACTTTGTCGTGACAATGGCTTCATCGATGGACCTACCTTCGTATCGGTTCAGCTTCTGGTTCCCGCGGTGGGATGGGCATTGGCCAATACTGCACAGATGCTGGAATACATCAGCAGTGAAGCTGGTACCTTCGCCCAGCCAGCAAATCGTCTTTCCAGCCTTCGCATATATCTCTCCCATTAGCGGCACTTAAACATTTCTCTCGTTCCGGCCCGCTTCGTCTTGAGACTGATTGATACAGATCGCATCTACCCACAAAGTGCGCTCCCGATCACCTAGGCGGAGCCGTCGCAGAGCCGCTCGACAGTTGAGGGTGACTAGCAGCTGCCGGCCGTTGCACAACACAGATTCGGTGCCGGTGATGGCGCCCCAGACGTAGCTAAGCGCTTCATACGCATTGCTGGCAGCACCGCAACCATCGAGAGATACCTCTGAGAGCCGGACACGGAGTTCGTCGCTGTATATATGGGCTGGCAGGAGACGCAGCAGTCTAATGGATCGCCGACTTGCGAGCGGAGCATGATGAAATGTAGACATTCGAGCCTATTTCCCTTGATTGATCCAGACGAGGAAGTAATACTTGTCTCACGAAGGCCAATGTAGCGCCGACGAGGGCCCTGCGGTGCCCAGGCGGTGACCACAGCCCTGCCGATCCATCAAACACTGTGGCGTTCTTCAGCCTCGTCATTGCGCTTGTGTATAGCCATTGCTGTCACGCCGCAGTTTAAGAGTGATCGACATTCGATCACAGAGCAAATGGAATGGACATTCGAAGCCCGAGATGGAAGTCCAGCGGGCGTGTAGGAAGTCGTGCAACCCGCGGCTCATTTGACTTGCAACTCGGTCTCCCCGAACGCCGCCACAGATCACCGAGCACATCATTGCTATACACGCGCCCGTCACAGGCTCACTCGTGACCTGCGGATAGAGTACTCGTACGCACGTTGGAGGTTCACATGACGCAGACGTGGACGGAGACTACCAGGTCATTCGTGTGATGCACATGCGTGCTCGTTCACATTGCCACTCCATGACTACAACCCATGAATATACCAAGCCTCACGCGACTCTCGAACAGATCTTGAGTGCGGGCTGATTTGAACAGCGACCTCTCTGCCTTTCATGACGCCTCTTCCCAGCCCTCGTGTATCCCATTGCTTCCCATTCCCTGCGCCGTACGCGCTCATGCCGCAGAAGCGCTTCCATAACATCATCACAACACACACCAACCTCAGTCAGCGAATGCCCCTCTCACACGCCCTTGTTCTTACGCTCCTCCGCTCTTGCCAGTCTCGCAGCCTTCACGAGAGGTGCAAGCGTAGCCAATGGCTCGGCGGTCTGAATGAAAGCATGCTGCAGAGCAAGTCAGTAACCATTTCCTGCAATCCTCTCGAAAACCAGAGCATACCTTCAGCAGATCATGCGCACTAGCCCTCTTCTCCGGATCGACCTTCAACGCAAAGTACAAGAAATCCCGAAACACCGGAGTCAAATTGTGCTCCTCCTTGATAGTCGGCGTCCCATTCGTCGCAATCAGATAAAGCGCTCGCAGCGGACTCTCAGTAAGATACGGCGGCTCGCCCTCAATCATCTCAATTGCCATGATCCCCAAACTCCAGATATCGATCTTCCTACCATACTCCTTCCTCGTCACGACCTCTGGGGCCATCCAGTACGGCGTGCCAACCATAGTGGTGCGCTTCATGTGGCTCTCGTTGATCTGCGCGCAGAAGCCGAAATCGGTAAGCTTGATGTTGCCTTCCATGGAGAGGAGGACATTGTCGGACTTGATGTCGCGGTGAATGACGCCTTTGGAGTGCAGGAATTGCAGGCCATGTAGCGTCTCGCGACAGACGGCGGAGATCTGCCCTTCGCTCATCATGTTGAAGGTCACTACATCCGTCAGACTGCCACCCTCCATGTACTCCATCACCACCCAGAGATCACCTCTCACAAGGAAGGAGTCCATGAAGTTGACCACGTTCTTGTGCTTCGAATCACGCATCACGAGGATCTCATTGATAATCAGATCTTTCTTCGGCTGCTGCTCGAGATTCATCTGTTTGATGGCCACACACTTGTTCGTACCGACTTCGAAAGCCGTGTACACCCCACCGGAAGCGCCTTGCCCTATCTTAACAAGACTGCGGTACTTCTTCGTGGGATCGGCGGCGTTGCAAATACCTTGCAGCTTGCCGATGATTTCTGCATTCGTGACAGACTGCCTAGGTCTTTGCCTTGGCCGTGGTGCTGGGCCGAGAGTGGTAGAAGGCTGCTGCACTGGCTGCGCGACTTGTGGTGGAGGCGGCTGCTGTTGTGCTTGTCTCTGGGACTGCGATCTCTCGAGTGAGGTCGACTTCAATGCTTGCTGTGCTGCTCGCATCGCCTGCTCCTGCTGTTGCTGGTACATCTGTGGCGATGACACTGGCGACGCATTCCCGTACTGTCCAGCTGGTCCAGTGTTCGCCCTGCTCCGACTTTGCGCAGCTTGAGCGGTTGCAATGTCTGTGACTGTGGGTCCTGGGTAGCGATTCGACGGCGTGTCATCCCGCTGCTGTTGTGAAGGTACTGGCGGTGCCGCACGCTGTGGTACACCATGCGAGGAGACTGCTCCCGGTGGCTTTGGTGCAGGTCGCATCGGCAGTAGATTCCCATTCACCTGCGGACTTGCAGGCCCACCTCTGCTTCCCGGCGTTGGCGCAGCTCGAGGATTCTCAAAACTTTCTGGCTCATTCTTAGGAAACCTCGGACTTGCAGGCGGGCTCATCGCCTGGTTCAGTCCACTCGGACTAAGCGCTGCAGGCGACACACCACCTCCAGGAGCCAAATGATGTGCATGCAAGCTCTGCGGACTCTCGCCCAGCCGCGCGTTGTCAAACTTGTGGTATAGCGAGTCATCGCTCCTCTTCTCATTGTGTTCGTTGAAAAAAGTCACCACATCGATGATAGCCTGCGGGTTCTTCTTCTGCTCCTGCTCAGTGATCCCATTGGCCTGCAGTGTCTGCTGCCATGCTTTCGGCAATCCAGTGAACTCGCCTGTACTGGAATCATACCCCACATGCGTGACATGGACTGGGTTCTCGGGTGCAGATATCGCAGGTCTCCGAGGTGTGCCCACCAGATCCTTCATGAAACTCGAGAAACCGCTCTTCTTCTTCTGCTGCTTGCCATCTCGGTCCTGATCGCTATATCGCTGGCGCGGACTCCGCTCCGCCAGCTCACCGCGTGGGGTGAGGTCCTCCATGCGCCTGCCGGCTTCGACGACGCTTTGAGATAGCCGTGTTCGGGTTGGTGTCCGAGAGGCAGGTGCGGTCTGCGCGTGGATTGGACGGGATGGCCGAGGGGATGAGGTCGTTGGTGGTGGAAGGGTGGTAGCGACTGGATCAGGTAACTGCGATGTGACGATATCGGACTGATTGTAGGATATGGCGTTGAAGCTGTTCAGTACAGCGACAGTGTCGAAGCGCTGGCCCAGTAGATCGGTGCTAGTCTTTTCGGTGACTGAATAGCCGGAGCGTGGTATTGTCTGCGATGGTCCAGAATAATCGCGTTCACCGGCGAGCGCGGGGCTATTGTTGTTCTCACTATCAATGGCAGCTCCCGCGGTGGTAGACAATGTCCCAGCGATAGCAGATGGCGAACGTGTGCGACGTGTAGGCGAGCTCTGGCGACGAGGTCTGTTAGACGTACGTGTAGTGACGATGCCAGTGCTCTCACGCCGCCGCGACACTGAGGTGCGCTTGCCCGTGGCGTTGTCAGCGGCAGGAGCCTTCTTGTGCAGACGTGCGGGTTTGGGCTTCTCTTCGGAACCTCTTTGCATCTCTAGCTCAGATCTCTGGGCATGAGGCGTACATGTCAGCACGGCGCTGGGGAGACATGTGAATGACAGTAGCGTGGCATAGAAATCAGGGTACGGGTAGAGTGGTGGAGAGTGGGCGGCTCGCCAGTAAGTGCTGGTGGAAGAAGGCGTTCTACCGCGCCCCGGCAAGGCTGTCTACAGTATCTCCCAGCTACCCCTGGACTCCCACGCCTACGACACGACGCACCCACACCTCACCCAGCGTGCAACGGAGTACAACGGCGCTGTGCTGTCAAGGCTGCGCTGTAGCGGGTAACGACAGGTACCGCCCGCAGAAACAGGCTCTGCCAGCCCTGTCTCCTGCGCCCAGCAGAGCGATAGGCATCTGTTCCGCTGTCCGATGGGCGCTAAGCGAGGTCCGCGTCCCGCCTTGCACATATACCCCAGTACATTGTCTGCTATAAGCAAGGGTGCCGCATGTCAGGTTGATGCTGTCAAACGCAAGGAGGATGCTTGTCTGGTGCTGCAAACGCTGCGCGCTGCCAAGGCTTGCGTTCTCTGTCTCTTCTTCGTCGGAGCAGCGAGATGATTTGAGTATAGGAAAGACAGAGACGATGCCCCGCATCGGAGATGAATGTCACTGATTGTCGCTATCGGCTCAATAACGCCATCGGGCCTTCCTTCCGACTGCTAGTCTTCCACGTGGAAGCGAGTCTGTGCTGTAAGTATCATCGACTTCACATGTCAAAACAAATACAGCCGGTCGACACCGTGTGCTGAGTACATAGGTGGCAACCGCACATGTTCGACTGAAAGAGCATAGCAAGCGCGTCAGGACGAAGCGCCATTGACTCTACTACATCTCCGCAGCGACGCTCTCTGAGCTGTATTATCAGAGTGCAGTATACATGAGCTCTTGAGCCTCTATATGCCCTACATGAGAAGACACGAAGTCGCGAGCGGAGTCTGCTTGGGCCGCCTCTTCTATCACTGGCATAGACTTGCCGGATGGTGATTTGGTATGGAATAAGCGGAGGGCGAAGGGCAACTCTCTCGTGTCATCACTTGCGAGTTATTGCACAAATGCAAAAGCTTGACAAGTATCTGCGCATCTGGTGACAATTCAAATATCCCTCCAACATCACGGTGATACTCGTCGAAGACATCTTTCAAGAAGTTCATCTTCGCACTTGCTAGCAGTCATACGGCAGATGCAGAACCTCCGTCACACGCGAGATAGCCCAAGCAGCAAGACTGCGACGAGGTGGCGATGCATCCGGTCTAGGAAGTGCCATTGTCAATATCTTACAAGCGAAGCGATGCTGTCCATAGTCCTGGCGTATCGTACAGTCCTCTCCTCGCTTCCCAGCGAGTGTCCAGCAGATGCCCGCAAACCATCAACAATATCCCGCGTCCCCAATAATCTGTGACTTTCCAGCTAAGCGAGAGCTTCGAAAATGGCAGCAAGTCCATACCCTTCAGTCTCCCAGCAGAACTGGCAGCCCATTTCCTACGCGAGCCCCAACATCTTCTTATTCCTCCTGATAACCCTCCTCAACGCGCCCTCCTTCTCATCCGCCGCCCGTCTCGCCTCAACCAGCGCCCGCTCAGTGAACTCCACGCTCTGACTAGCCAACGCGCCCTCCCCACCCTGCGCGCCAGCCTTAGCCTGCCCTTGCTTCCCCTGTTGTTGCTGTTGAGGCGGCGGCGTAGCAGGCGGCATGACGAACTCGTTGATATACCGAGCCGCTTCGTCGACGAGGAAAGCACCTTTCTTCATGGCACTACCATCTTGAACCATCTGCTCCATAACACTCACGCCTCTGCCTTCGCTGATCTCGAACTCCGCCCTCAGAGCCTCGAGATCAAAACTCGGCAGTCGGACCTGATCCTGCGGCTTCGTCGGCCGCCACTTAAGCATATCCGGACAATGCCTCAGATCTGTCTCCAGCTCCAAGAACCTGCGCTCCAAATCCTGGCTCAGCGCACGCAAATGTGCGCCGGTAGGCGTGACGAGTCCGCGATCCCAGATCCTACCGTCTTCACCCCCATAGCGGATAGCCGGGATGGATTCGGCGAGTAGCGCGTCAACCTCCTCTCTTGTCAATTTTATATTGAAGTTCGGGGCCGTCCAGCTACTCGGGTCCGCGAGGTCTCTTGGCATGATATGCTGAGTCGCCTTCAGACTCGCAGCAGTGGAAGTGCGGAAGAAGTTTTCGAGCGCGGTGTGGATTTCGGGGTTGCGGGTGTGGAGGTCGGCGATGATTTGGAGAGGTGAGAGGGTTGGTGTGGGTGGTGGCGAAAGCTCGCGAGTAAGTTGCGGCGGAGGTGATACTTTGACAGGCGTGCTTGGCTTCTGCACGGCAGGCGCAGGCGGCTCCGGGAGCTTCGCGATCGCCTTGGGTCCAGGACTAACAGGCCGGCTAGTAGTCGGCGTCGTATCAGCAGTCTTGGTCTCCGCCTTTGAGACGCCACTCTTCGGCTTCACAACAGCCTTCACTTCCTTCGCCTTCGGCTCCTTCTTCTTGCGACTAACAATAGCTTCTATGACAGGCTCCTCGGCAGCCGCATCGCTCTTCTCCTGTGCTACGCGAGCAATCTCATCCTCAATGACCTGTGCACGATCCTTGCGTTCTTTGCGCTGCTGAGCCTTGGTCTTTGCTCGGATGGGCGCTGTGCCGACTTTGCTAGGCGGCGGAGAGTTCGCGCGCGACATGGACGTCGATGTCATGGAGATGTTGTCAGACATCGAGACCTGCTCGCTTGACGGTGTGCCAGGGAAGTTCATCGACGCGACACTTGGCTGACGCGAAGGTAGCCGCTTGACTACTGCTTCGACCAATGGGGGCAGTACTGGCGGAGGAGTGGCGACCGTTGGCGTCTCTGTCTTCGGTGTCTGCACTACCCGTAGAGTCCTCGGCGGTGGCTTCACAGCAGATAGTGGAGCGCTGACACTCGGACTATCGGCAGCTGATGGTGTTTGCGCAACAGACTTCGATTGCAGGCTCGGTGTGCTTGCTATGGGAGTCGCTGCGATTGTGGCCGAGGCTGCTAGTGCCTTTTGCTTCTCGACTGCGGCTGCGATGTCCAACTTACCAGGATGCTTGCGCTTACTTGAAGCATCTGCCGTGCTCGACTCACTCGTGACCGCCGTCGTGGGTGCCGTGCTGGCCGAGCTTGCTTGTACGTCACTCGGCTTTGTCGATTGCGTCGGAGGTACGATGGCCTTGGACGGCTCTGCCTTGCTCGTCGCAGTCGACTGCATAGGCTTGAGTGGTGTCGTGACAGCCCGCTCAGTAGGTGCTGATGACTTTGCTGTCTGGGCAAACGAGGACTGCTTTGAAGGGATAGGCGCAGCGGACGCTGTCAAGGGTGGATACTCGCTCGCTTGCTGCGCTCCAGCAACGGCTTGTAGCAACTCGGTCGGTATAATCTCATAAGGTGCTGTGCTCGGCTTCACATTCTCCTTGCTCATCTCCTTGACACTCACAGTGCTGTCGTTCTGTGGCAGCACCGACTCTATTGCTTTCGCAATTAGCTTCACAGCTGCCGGCTTCGGCTTCTTGGTCGGTGTGTCGAGCGCAATCTCGGCCTTCTCCTCCTCCTTCCTGTCCGGACTGGCAGCTCGACTTACAGCCCTACTCCCAACGGCTCTCGAAGCAGGCGTACCAGGTCTTAGCGGAATGATTGGTACCACAGCGCCGCTGATAACCCTCCTAAGGCTAGCACGGCTCGATGGTCTCGATCCCAAACCCTCAAGATCAGGAAGTGCAGTGAGCGGCTTCGTGCCCAGACCAGGAGGAATCGAAGGCGTGCCAGAGCGGCTTACTTCGGCTTCGAAACCGGGTGGGACGGTGGGCGTGGAGCGCCGGGAACCAGGGTCTTGAAGCTGCGCGAGTGACGATATGCTTGCTGTTCGGACAGGTGTGGCAGAGTGGCCACCAAGAGGTGGGAAGTTGGCATCATCTGTGAGGGTATGTCAGTAAGTGTTGATGGGTGATGTGCAGTAGTGAAGAGCGTCGAGGGATATCCAGTAGAAACAGCGACGGCGTGATCGCGTGACGGCAGCCTGCAGTAATGGTATTCCAGAGAGGCGATGTATCAGAGATGATGATGGCGGCAAGAGCAGCAGCAGTAGCGGGAACGTATCCGCAGCGGCAGAGGTTCAAGTCAAGGGTGTACAGCAACGATGGACGGCGTCAGGCTCTTCAGTGAGGAACGGTGGGATCAGTCTGATGGACAGCACAGCCAATGTCTACGTAATAGAATCTATCAGCTACTATCTCTCAAGCTCATCAGCACAGAGCATACGTACAAGAGGTAGTCGACCATAGCACTCAATACTGCCCATGGAACGCAAAAGAGGAGATCTGGCCCAAGCTGGGGCATCGCTCGTGAGAATGCCCAACGCTTCCAGATCCAGCCGGTCTGGCAGCCAACACTTGGTGCCGTCGACCTGCAATGAATCATGCCCGCAACACCTTGCATGTAAAGAAACCCAAAATCCGCAGACGTGAAGCCTGAAACGCCTAATCACTTTCGCTGCTGCTGCTGCTGCTACTGCTGCTGCTGCTACTGCTGCTAGTACCTCCACATGCGCTGTTCTAAGGCGCATGCTGCCGGACGCGCTACGACCAACGCCCAACACCACCGCCTCCGTATCCACCTCCATATCCGGTAGGCTGATGGGAGCCGTACGGTCCAGCGCCACCGAGAGGGGAAGTGACGCCGCCGTATTGACCACGCGAGAGTAGGAGATGAGGGTCGCTATGGCCGTCGACCATCCCATGTCCTCCAGAAGATGAGCTCGGGGTGCCATGTCGATGCTTCTTGGTCTTCTTCTTGCTACCTCGCTGCTTCTCGCCATCACCTCCAAACGGTGACATCGATGGGTACGGAGCCGGGGTGTGGTATCCAGCCTGCGAAAATCCAGAGACTCCGGGTGGGGAATTGTAGTTGAAGAGAAGGTTAGTATACTCACGTTTTGCCGCGTCCGATGCGGAAGTAATGCTAGCATTCCTCCCTCGCATCAGTTCTCGCATCATCTCGTCGTTTACATTGCGTCCGCCCGCGCCGTATTGCGACCCACCAGTCGTGAATCCGTGACCTTGTCCAAATGTCATGCCACCACTTACTGGAGGTGTGCCGGTAGTCTTCAAACCTGGTGGCGGCCCTTGGACGTTGTTCGTGAAGAATTGACTACCTTGAGGATGACCTGTTTGTTGCTCGAACGCATTACCTGCCGTCGCAGTCGATCCAGCCTTCTGACCAGGCAAGGCTTTGTTGGCAGCTGGACCGGCATGGTCGTTGGCAAAGTCGAAGCGCGATGCATTACGTGCGTGTCCGGGAAGCTGAGCTTGTTGCTGGAAGTTGTTGCGACCAAACGACGTGGGCAGATTGGGCGACTTCAGCGTTTGGCGCAGGAGTAGATCATGTTGATTTGTGAGATCCTGGTCGTCCATATTGGGTACTGGATCGGCGCCGGCACCAAATTGAAATCTTCGATCGAGTGCACCTTCTTGACCAGAGGCCTGCGTTGACGTGCGGACCAGGCCAGCGCCAAGCGGCTCTTCTGGTTCTCCGCCTAGCTGTAGACTGCCACTCATCTCTGGCGGCGCATCTTCGGCGTCCTCGAGTGCCTGAGTCTGCGCAAGTAGCTGCGCCTCTGCTTCGTGTCGTCGCTGCTCTTCCTCGCGTAGTCTGCGTGCACGTCGCTTAGCACCGCCATCGGGCTCAAACAAGGCAGGATAGCTCATGATGATTTCCAAATCCGCTGCGTCGATTTTTACTGTCGAGAAAGCCATGCGGAGATCCTGACCGCTGAAAGTCTTCATATACTCGTTGATCGGATTGATGCTCCTCGGTCTAGTCACTTGCACGACCTGCGTGCTGGGTGCCCATCCGGTGGGAGAAGCAGACTGAGCTGCAACAGATGGCGCTGATTGAAGTGCAGCCGGAACAGAGTCCTGAGTGACAGCCACTGGTGCAGCCACGGAAGGAGCCGGGCTGCCGATAGACCCGCTCGGTACACGACTCTCTGCTCGAGACGCCTGCGTCTGGACTGGCCTTGATACCCAGCTTGCAGTCGACGGCAGACCGGGCCGCTCACTCATGACAGGGCTCGTAGGCTGATCGCTTGGCTGTCGAACCATGGGTTGAGCAGCAGAGACAGGCTGTTGTGATTGTGGAGGTGCTCGACTGGACCCGCCATGCTGTGTGGACCCAGCATTCAGCGCTGACAAATCTGCTCTTGAGTAGCTCTCATTCGCCTCGCCCGGCTCGTGCAAGAACATGCAGCTTCGATTCGTACACGTATCTCCTCGCAAGTACGCGGAGCAGTACTTTGTGGTTCCAAATTGCGCGCGCAGTATTCGCTCGCCATTGGGAGAGCCATCCACAGCGGCTATGCATGACGCAGCATCATCCTTCAGCTCGTACGTGACATAGACACCCACTGAATCGTGCTTGTCTCGAGCCTTGCTGACTACGATCTTGATGATCCTGCCATATTGACCAAAGTACTCCTTTCCTCGTAGCGTCTGCAGCAGCTCGTCTTCGTCAACGTTGGGCGAAAGACCAGTCACATAAACGAGGTTCTTCTGCACCACACGCAGACCAGCGAGGTGTTTGCGACTGAGGCTGTCAGCTTCTGCTCGTAGCCGCTCCTTCTGTAGCAATTGCTGCGTCTTCTTCAGCTTTTGAGCTTGCCGAGACTTGTGCGCGGCAGTCTCTTCGGGAGTGATGAGCTTGTATTGTATGTCGGCATCGTTGTATGGTCGTCTGCATGCCGGACACAGGCCGTTCATGTTATTCTTGACATTATTGTAGCAGAACTGACATATCTACGTTCTGGCGTCAGTACTGGACCTCAGCATATGCATCCGAGTGAGGTGGCGTTACCTGATAGCCACAAGGACATGGCTTGAAGCCCTTGTCTGTGAGGTCAAACTCCTCGACGCACAGCGGACACGTCTCCTCTTCATCATCATCGACGATGAATGTGTCCTGTAGCCCCTTAGACATACTGTGGTTGTTTGTCGTGATGCCCAGGCGGACGGATTAGTACTATGCAAAGACAGGCACTGCCGACGGAGGTGCAATGAAGCCAGATTGGCGGGTGGCGCGGTAGAGATGGAGGAGTGAAGGTGGCGGAGGCGGAAGATGTAGTGGCGGCAGTGATAGAAGTGGCGAAAGGGTGATGTGAGGAGGGCGATTAGTCGTGAAAAGGTGATACAGCAGTGCAAGCGAAGGTCTGGTCAGTCGCGAGTCTGGAGGTTGCTCCTGCGCTGCAACGGAACTACCCGCACGCTAAGCCTTCATGACGGAACAAGCCAAAGCTCCCCCAATGGCGACACATTCCTGATGCGAGAGACTATTCCTGCTCTTCACCACCACAGCGACCATGGCAGCGCGACAGTCAGTGACTCGGCCGCTGGGCTCGATTCTCCGGGCAGCGCGGAGTGGTAACACCTCCCGCCACATCTCCAGGAGCTTTGCGACGACGACCATCCGATCGAAGGAACTCGCCGCCGATGTGAGCGACCTGCCCAACCTACGACAAGCACAGAGGAACGCGCAGCAGACCCTGCATGTGCCCATAGTCAACCCGAACGACAAGTACACCGACCGGGCGGAGGAATTGCACAAGTATGGCCAGTACTTGTTGTCGTGTCTGCCGCGATATGTCCAGCAGTAAGTCGTGTTATTGTGAAGCAAACTTGGGCGCAGTACTGATGTGCCTCTCCAGGTTCTCCGTGTGGAAAGATGAGCTTACAGTAAGGACAAACGATACACCTGGACGCATCCTCTGATCTGACAATACTCTAGATCTACATCTCTCCCTCTGGCGTGATCCCGACCATGTCCTTCCTCAAGTACCACACTGCAGCCGAGTTCACCCAAATCAGCGATATCACTGCCGTCGACTACCCGACACGCGACCAGCGCTTTGAGGTCGTCTACAACTTGCTCTCGGTCCGCCACAATGCACGCATACGAGTCAAGACCTACGCCGACGAGGCTACGCCCGTGCCGTCAGTTTGCGATCTGTACGATGGAGCGAACTGGTATGAGAGGGAGGTGTACGATCTGTTCGGTGTCTTCTTCGTGGGACACCCGGATCTACGGAGAATCATGACAGACTACGGATTCGATGGACATCCGTTGCGTAAGGACTTTCCTTTGACCGGATACACTGAGATTCGATACGATGAGGAGAAGAAGCGAATCGTGGTTGAGCCACTGGAGTTGACACAAGCGTTCCGGAACTTCGAGGGTGGGACAGCAGCATGGGAGCAGGTTTGTCATTCCCATGACTTAGTGCAGACAACGCATTTACTGACTACAACAGGTGGGACCTGGACAAGACAGGAAGCCAGAGACCGTGAGTAGTCATGCAAGTACTACTGCCAATGCCCCAGTTACTGATCGTACTGCAGTTCAAACTACCCACACCGAAGCCAGAGCCCAAGCCAGAGGAGCCCAAGAAGTAGTCTACACAAACGAGCAACGCTGTATAGATACACTGTACATACCTTCGAAAGCAGCATGTCGAGCCCTTTCTGGCAGCAGTTTGTCTTCGAGAGAATTCATATCGTTTGTATTAAGTTCTCGGCGTTCGGGAAGCTCCGTAAGACTTTTGCGAGTAACAGCGATGAATTGTACCTGCATAAGGTGACCTCACTTCGGTCTGCTACTCTCGTTCGCCGCGCTTTCCTGTTGAAGTCGAAACAACTCGTGTCTACTGATTATCACAGCAGCGCTCGGCCGTTCTACAAACTCATAGAATCAATCAACGGAGAACTGAAGACGGATTCCGAACCAGGATCATCAATCAGCACTACAATACCGGCACTTACAGCAACGATATGGCAGATCGCAATGCATTGACATCAAGACAAATTTCATTCATGACCTTGTCCGATGGCTCCGACTCTTCACTGACTGCGCCGCCGCCGCCACTGCCACACTACCTTACGCCTGACGGCAGAGCAGTTGCGCGATTCGCCGTGGAAGGCAATGTCGTTGGTACTAGGATCGCGCCGCCGCATCCGACATACACTAGGCTGACCTCAACGCAGTGACGGGAGGTGCCGGCACGCTCGGTCTCTCCACCGCACGCGCATTGCTAGAGCATGGAGCATCCGGTGTAGCTCTTTGGGACCTGCCCGAGACACTACATTCTTCCAACCCGGCCATAGATGAGCTGCAAAAGGCTTCCCAGGGTTCTCAAGTCCTTGCCATACCAGTGGACGTGACGAGGCAGGCGTCCATTGAGATTGGACTGCGCACCACTTTAGCAGAGCTAGGCAGTGTCGACCACCTCTTCTGCTTCGCAGGCATCGTGAGCTGTGTGCCTGCACTTACGATGACCGCAGATCAGTTCCGCAAGACCCTAGATGTCAACACTACTGGCTCTTTCCTCACGGCTCAGGCTATTGCACAGCACATGGCCTCCAATCCCGCGCCAAATCGCAGCATCACTTTAACTGCTTCGATCTCCGCCCACCGTGTCAACTACCCTCAGCCTCAAGCCGCCTACAATGTCTCCAAAGCCGCTGTTGTGGCGCTGAAGTCAAGCTTAGCAGCAGAATGGGCGCACGCAGGGATACGAGTGAATTCGATCAGCCCAGGCTACATGGACACGATCTTGAATGCTGGCGAGGGGAGTATCGAGGAGATGCGGAAGGTGTGGGCTAGTAGGAATCCGATGGGCCGTATGGGCGCTGTGGGCGAGCTGGACGGCGTGTGCGTGCTGCTAGCGAGTAGAGCAGGGACGTACATCAACGGGGCAGATTTCGTGATTGACGGTGGCGCGACTCTGTTCTAGATGCTCCAGGACAGAGGTTGCTGGGACTCGCTCCTAAGTAGCTACAGCACGCTTGTCACCGAAGAGTGGTGGTGAGTCACTTCCGAGATTTCGGTATCTGGCTCTTAAGCTAAACTCGGACAGCGCTCCGTGGGTGTGTCAATTAGTCGATGCAGATGCATTGGGTATCTCATTTTGCTCTATAATTATCGCCGCGCGTGTTGAACTCGCGCTGGCATTCCTCCTCGTCCTCCACCATGACCCACGAAATCCTCAATCAGAAGTACCCCGGAAACAACCACTCCATCTTCTCCTTGGCCTTCTCACTCCTCCCCGCCACCGCCGTAATCCCCCCAGCAAACTTCATCTGACCCTCCAAATGCTTCGCCCCAACCACATCAGCATGCTCCTCCTTACTCAGCTCATCCAGCACCGCCCCAACAAACCTCCTAGCATTCTCAGCATTAGCCTTCATATTCCCCATCACCATCTCCACATTGACATCCCCGCTCTCGTGCCAGCAGTCGTAGTCCGTAGACATGCAGATCATCTGGTACGCGATCTCCGCCTCCTTCGCCAGCTTCGCTTCAGGCAGAGCGGACATGTTTATCACGCTGCCGCCGAAGGAGCGGTACATATTCGACTCGGCGCGGGTGCTGAACTGCGGCCCTTCCATGCAGATTAATGTGCCCTTATCGTGAAGCCGCACGTCTTCGCCCGAGAGACTGTGACCGCACTTCCGCACGATCTCGCCGATGGCGTTGTCGAACGGGTCTGCGAAGCCTACATGCCCGACCATGCCGCCTTCGAAGAATGTGAAGGGTCTGATCCCTTTCGTGCGGTCGATGATTTGGTCCGGGACGAGGAAGTCGCGGGGTTTGATCGGTTCTTGCAAGCTGCCTACGGCGCTGAAAGCTATAATTGTTCGGACGCCTATACTTCGTAGTGCGGCGATGTTGGCTTGTGAGGGTACTTCATGAGGAGCGAGTTCGTGGTGGAGACCATGTCGGGAGAGGAATGCGACGGGAATGGGGTCGCCGGATGTTGGGGAGGGGTGGTGGAGGATCGAGATGGGGGAGGAGGGCGTGCCCCAGGGGGTTTTGATGTTGAGGGTTGCGACGTGGGTGAAGTTCGGGAGGAATTGGAGACCTGTACCACCGATCACTGCGATCCGGACGGGGTCTGTAGAAAGTGATCAGTCATGCACAGGCGGTAGCAGGTGCTGATCGCGTACGAGGGTAGGAGTCCGAGTTGCTGCTCATGTTGACGGCAATGAGTTCCCACAATACGCTGGGATCAGTCCAGATAGTTGCTAAAGCTCCCTCTCTGAGCACAGAGTAGATCTATCAAGAAGCCTTGTTGTATATGTAAGTACGCTTCGAAATATTGACTGTATGTAAGCCATTGGGACTTTTTTGGTGCCCCACCTCAGCAATGATGTGGGGGCCTGAAGCAAGCCCGAAGTTCAATGTCATGCATCAAGCTGCGGTCGGGCAGTATATATGTTCATACTATCCTACAGATCCTCCAATCCTACACCTCCAGCATTGCCCAAGAACTCGCCCGTCTTACGCTCACCGATCTCTTTCTGCTTCAACAGCTCATCGACATCCACCGACCCAGAAGTGATGTACTTCTCACTGACTCCCACATTGACTCTCTGCCGCAACAGCTCCCTCAACTCCGCTCTCATGCTACCAGCCTCGCCTTTAGAGATCTCCCTCGCTACCTTCTCCTTCTTCTTACGTCCTGCGCCTCTGCCATGCCGCCCGGGTGCCTCCTTCTCGAATTCCTCGGAGTCATAGTCGACACCTAGCTCCTCAGCAGCAGCCCGCATGAAGTCGTCCTCTTTGCTACCTTTCTCCTTTGCACTGCCGATGTCAGCAAGCTTCTTTGCCAGCTGAGCTCGAGGGCGGAGTCGAGACACGATGCGCCGATCCATGTCAAGGGTGCGAATGTAGTAGCCTTGCTTCTTTGCCGAGGCTGCAGACTCATCGTCCGTTCCAGCGGAGCGAGCGTGCACTTTCGCTACTAGCCGTCGCACACCCCCGACCTCTTCTGGGCCGCAGATCAGAATACTGGACCCCGGCTGCCCTGCTCTGGCTGTCCTTCCAGATCGATGGACATACATGTCCG
This sequence comes from Cryoendolithus antarcticus, assembly GCA_002077065.1. NCBI lineage: Eukaryota > Fungi > Ascomycota > Dothideomycetes > Cladosporiales > Cladosporiaceae > Cryoendolithus > Cryoendolithus antarcticus. The sequence continues at coordinate 20,578 of NAJO01000023.1, forward strand.
CTGCTCGTGGCAAGTGGTAATGTATCACCAGCTGAACCGCAGGTATATCGAGACCGCGTGCTGCGACATCCGTCGAGACCATGATTGAAGCAGTCTTACCTCCCTCTTTGCCCTTTTGCGAGAAGCGTTCGACCGATCGCAGTCGTGCTTTTTGTGTCATGCCGGAGTGCAACGCAACCACTGGGAGGTCGAGGTTCTGCAAGAACGGGTTCAGTCGTCGCACAGCGCTTATAGAATTGCAGAAGACGAGTGTTCGTGCGTTGCGATACAACAGCAGTAGTGAGTAAAGATAGAGGTCTTTCTCGGGCCCTGCACACTCGATCAGGCCCTCCTTGAGACCCGAGGCCATTTGCGATATGGGGTTGGCATCGATGAACTTCGGGGTTTCTTCCCTGAAATTGAGCTTGCCAAGCAGATACTCCATGGTGTCCTTGTTGGAACTCAGGGCACCGCCGTTCTTGATCTTGCCGGACAATTTCTTCTGTAGCCCTCGGTCGAAGGTAGCGGAGAAGACAAGCGTTTGCCGGGATACCGCACTGGGAGTCGCGGCTACCTCTTCAGATTCGTTCGCGGCGTCCTTATCGGTGTCTTTCTTGTCGAGCATAGTCAGTATCTCGATGACCTCCTTGAAATTGCCCTCACTTAGCAGACGATCGGCCTCATCGATGACAAGGAACTGGATTTGCCTGATCGAGTTCATGAGCCCCTTGCCAGCACTCATCACCTCCCAGAGACGACCGGGAGTCCCGATGATGATGTCTGCATATCGCAGTTGACGCTGTTGCTTCTGTACGGACAGACCACCCGTGACTGTCGCAATTGAGGGCGCGTCAAAAACGCCGGTAGAGCATAACGCAGTCAGATGGTCGTTAAGCTGATGTGCAAGCTCGCGGGTTGGCGATAGTATGAGCGCGATGGGCGCTTTGGTCTCGTCAGTCGTCCGCAACTGTCGCACATCCAAGTAGTGCTCGAGGATAGGAATGCCAAATGCCAGTGTCTTTCCTGAACCCGTCGATGCTTTTCCTATGACATCGTGACCAGCCAATATCGGAGGTATTGCAGACTGCTGTATCGTACTTGGCGTGGCAAATTTAAGTTTGGCCAGAGCAGCCATAGTATCTGGTGAGAGCTTCAACGGCAGCCACGCGGACATATCGACGTCGACCTCGTCTGCAGTCGCTTCCAGAGTCTGTAGCACGGCGGCAGGCTTCGAGGATCCTTTCGACTTGGCTTCGAGGTCCGTCTGACCCTTCACCTTGGCCTTTGCTTTCTTCTCTGGCTTCGCTTGCTTTGACGCTTTGACGGCGAGTGCAGTGGGTTTCAGTACGGTCAGCGGCGCAGTCACAGCATCGTCATCGTCGAATCCAGACCATTCCTCGTCGCCCTCTTGCACTGATGCAGGATCGTCTGCCTCGGGCAAGTCGTCCATCGTGGCTTCGCCAGCGTGCTGACTGACGAAAGAGACTTTACCGGATCCAGGTTCTCTGGTGACGACGACATCTTCAATCTCCTCTAGACCGAAGAAGCCTTCGTAATTATCGAGTCGGTCTGGTAAGCTCACATCTTTCCAAGCCAGCTTGTTGAGATCGTGCACTTTGCGTGGTTTCGCTGCGGCTGCAATTAATCCTTCCTGTGGCGATGGAGCGTCTTGATCCAACTTCTGTCGCTTACGGTCTCTCATAGCAGCGACTTTCGCCGGCAGCGGTCGCTTGTTACTGGTTGCCGCCATGTTTGCAAGCGCCTGGAACGAGGATGATTGCACTTTGATCACCACCCAAATCTTTCTTGAGACAGTTCACTTCTCGGAATTCGAAAACTCCGAAAGACCAGATCCGGTGCTGAGTCAGCTCTCGAGCCACGTGCACCGCGCCTACTTCGCGACTTCTGCCTACTAAGATCTAAATACCGCACTTCTACAAGTCGACATCGACCACCTCTGCGACTCAACTTCGCTTGTCCGGTCGATGCGCAGATCTGCGACCATACATTGATAGTCGAGCAGTCGTGACAGGCTTCACACACTGTCGCCATCATGGACATACTTCTAGGTAAAGTCACGCAAGGCGCGATGAACTACGCAATCAGATCCGGCATCACCATCACGACTGGCTATGCGATCAAGCAATGCGGCCGTCTCTTGAAGGAGGCGCCTCGAGGCAAGGAGCGCGAAGAGCTTGCTCGATTGCAATCCCGGCTCACTAACAAAATGCAAATAATTTCCCCGGCCATCGACATGATCGATCTTATATCTGCTCGTGGCAACACTTCGTTGGAGTCTGCAGTGTCACTGACCAAGGAGATTCGATACGATATGCAGCGCCTCGGCGAACGCTGCAAGCAGAGCGCAGACGAAGACGAGCTGTCCCGTCGTCAAAGCAGTCGAGCGGCGAAACGGGAGCAATGCGAGCGGCAGATGCGGTCACTAGTGCTTGACATCAAGGCGTTGCTGGAGCGAATCGAAGACGCCATTCCGTTGATCAATCTTGCGATCACCACGTCGGGCGCTAATTTGTCTACGAAGTTATCCGGGACTATCTCGCCTTCACGTCTGCTACAGGCCAGCACCTTCCTCACGATGGCAGATGTAGAGTACGCCAACAGGCCCGCTACTTCTGTGCAGGTAGGACCGACTTACGTCCTCAGCTTGTACATGCTGTTCGGCGGCCATGCTTGGCGCCCGGTAGACGAAGTTGGCGCGCGTGCTGCTACGTGGAAAGAGGTCATTCATAAGGCTAAAGTGAAGCTTTATAGACGGCCACTGGATCACCTGTACGACCTGCCGCATACAGGTGGCGAAGGCGAGGCTCAGGCCTCATTCCGAGAGAGCAATCAAGCTGCGGAGTATGCGTATCAGCTAGTCGTCATCGAAGACTTTGACGACGATAGGGTACATACCATTGAGGAAGGAGACCCTCAACCTGGGCCTTATGACGATGTCTCCAACGCTGGCATCCGCGATGTCATACCCGTACATGAAGTGTCGAAAGTCTTCTACGCCGACACTGGCAAGATCCTAAACATCGGCGGTGACGGCGAGACCAACAACCCAGTGCTTCTGCTCAAACGCGACCTGGACGCTGACGCTCCACGAAGCAAGTTGCAACGGTCGCGAAGCATGGATTACATGTTCGATAGCCCGCAGAGCACTCGTGGCGACTCTCACATAAATGGCACCACTCGTCCGAGTCCTCAGACCCATGCCGCAGGAGAGCATCCACCCTGGTCACTTTCTGACAGCACATGGCGGCTCCCGGCTGACCTAGATCCGGAGTGGATGGCATTCGAGCTCTATGCCGAACGGGTAGAATCAGATAACGATGATGATGATGCGAACGAATCTCAAGTACCGTCCAGCCGACCAGTCAGTAGCAGAGCAGCGTCTCTCGAGCCCAGTCTGGCTGGCGCATTGTCTAAGCTCTCTATCAGACACGGTACCGCATCCCCATCACCTCGACAGCTGATCCCGTTCCGCCAATCCGACGCCTACTCCAGCCCCTCCAGACCAGGTCTGCCGCCCATCAGGTCTAGTCTCTCGGGTCTGGAGATGCTCCTCAAGCTTACCGCCCTTCAGCAGTTTCGACAGGAGCCTCACCTCAGTATACCGGACGAATTCTTGAACTTCTTTCTCGAAGACAGCGCAACTGCTGGTGCAGGTGCAGATCAGCAACGCCGCCGTCGCATGCGCAACGATGCCGTGCAGCGCGTTGGCTTCGATCCATACGACGAGTCGCCTGTCAAGCGCCGGAACGAGGCATACATACAGAGGGTCGCAGCAAATTCGACCCGTGCGAGTGTTGAGCCGGAAATCCATGCCAATAGCTTGCCGTACGATGACGACTACGAGTATGAGGAGTCACCTCGTCTTCTGGCACAAGACCCGCCGTCCAGTCCGTCGCCAGCACCTACAAAGCGCCTTCAGACGCCATCGCGGAATTCGACACCAGATTTCTGCAGATCAGCTACTACCGTGAACGACAGTGCTCGTGCGCATAACATGACACTGCGGACGCCTGGGACAGCCAACATGACTCCACCCAGTACGAGTGGCTCCCGTCAAAGCGTACTGCGATCACAGAGCGATAGTCAGGCGAGAACTAAGAGTCCACTTGCTAGGGAGCTGGGCTGAAGTCTTGAAAGGAATGGGGGACTGAGGTCTTAGGCGGCAGACTGAAGGAAGGCGTCGGAAATGTCCAGCTTGTGTTATTAAAGCGTTCCTGCGCGACGCATAGCGATGCATAGACAATGAGATACCCTTACCGTAGCAACGAAGGATAGATTCCGCAGTACAGCTGAAGCATTTCTTTGTACGTCAAGCATGCTTCGCTGGTCCAATGGCTATCCAGCCATGCAGTCCCTCGATGTCAGATCTGACGACCTGCCAGCTGAAGTTGCTACATGTATCCATACGAGATACCTCCTTGCGAGGTTGGCATGTCATTGTCGACTCGCCGAGACCATCTCTATCAAAGACCGGATGCAGCATTCCGCCGGCATGTCGAATGCGTGCTCTCCACATGGCGCTCCCCGCAATAGCTCCACCAGTCCTCAAGCCTCGGGCCAAAACGTCCACAGTGACAGCATCGCTTGGGAGCTAGATCATTTCGAGAAGATGGAGGAGCTCACGCACACGACACGATTCGAGCTGGTCTCACACTGTAGTTGTACGCCTCCCTCACCATGGCCAGCATACGCATAGCGCCCTCACGGGCAACCAGAGCCCTCAACCTCCTCCGCAGCATCAACTCCACCCACAGCGCGTGCCCCTGCCACTCGAACCCAGGTCACCACCATGGACCTATAAACCCATATGCAGGCAAAGTGCGATCGCTTGCCACGCCTGTGGACTTCAGCCAGCAGAAGGAGTATGCCTTTGAGATGGCGGCTAGCAGTATTCGCTTCGGGCCTGGTTGCACCAAGGAAGTCGGCATGGACTTCAAGAACATGGGCGCGAAGAAGGTGATGGTCGTGACGGACTCGGTGGTGGAGAAGCTGGATGCTATGAAGCAGGTGCGAGAGGGCTTGGAGAGGGAGGGCATCCCGTATGAGGTGTATAACAAAGTCAGGACGGAGCCGAAAGACTACACGTGGGTTGCTTGATGATGCCCATCATATTACGATAATACTGACCACAACACCAGGATCCGAGAAGCCATTGACTTCGCAAAGCCATACCAACCCGACGCCTTCCTCGCAGTAGGCGGCGGCAGCGTGATCGACACAGCCAAGCTCATGAACCTCTACACCACCTTCCCACAAGCCGAGTTCCTAGACTTCGTCAACGCGCCAGTAGGCAAAGGTCTGCCCATCACGAGCGGCTTGAAGCCACTCATCGCGGTCCCCACGACAGCAGGTACAGGCTCCGAGACGACGGGCACAGCAATCTTCGACCTCGTCGAGAAGAAGGCGAAGACTGGTATCGCTCACCGTAACCTCAAGCCTACGCTTGGCATATGCGATCCGATCAACACCCGCACCATGCCATCTGCCGTTCACGCCTCCTCTGGTTTAGATGTGCTATGCCACTCCCTCGAGTCCTGGACAGCGATTCCGTACTACGAGCGTGTCCCTCGCCCACAGAACCCCATCAACCGCCCAGCGTACCAAGGCGCGAACCCAATCTCTGATATCTTCTCCCTACAAGCACTAAGAGATACTGTCAAGTATCTTCCTCGTGCCGTCAGGGATCCAGATGACTGGGAAGCGCAGTCGAAGATGCTGCTAGCTGCCACGCTGGCTGGTGTCGGGTTTGGTAATGCAGGTGTGCACCTCTGCCACGGCATGAGCTATCCCATCTCATCGCAGAACCCGGGATACAAGCATAAAGGATATGCGGTTGACACGCCGATTATTCCCCACGGTGTGTCGGTTGCTGTCACTGCGCCTGCGGTCTTCGCGTTCACGGGCGCATCAAACCCTGAACGCCATCTCGCTGCTGCAGAGTGCTTCGGCGTGGACATCAGTCAAGTCAAGGCAGAGAGCGCCGGTGAGGTGCTAGGTGAGGCGTTGGCTGAGTTTCTAGTCGCACTCGGCGATCAGCCACGTGGACTGAAAGCCCTGGGCTTCAAGCGTGAGCACATCGACACCCTGGTCGAGGGCACAATCCCGCAAGCCAGAGTGCTGATGCTAGCGCCAAATCTCGACACAGGTGGCGGGGAAGAAGAGCGAGCACAGCTGACAGGCTTGTTCGAGACTGCAATGGAATACTAGTCCCGTCTATGTACAATCAAAATCCAGGTATCGCATAATCCTGCGTATCAATCCCATCACCGCTATCCAGATCGATCTCCCTCGCATCCTCCATCCTCCTCACCACTTCCCGCGTTTCAAGACACGCCGGGAAGTCCATATCATGCAAGTGACACTCGCACTTTTCCGCCCTAAAAACACTCTTATTGAGAGCCCTCCTCGCCCTCGTCTCGAGCCCATCATCCAGCCAAGCATCCATCGCCACCCCCTTGATGACGCCATATTTCTGAAATACTTCTATCAGCAGTTCATGATTGATATTCGCACGCGGGTTAGCATCGCTATCAGCTACAGTCTCGTGGGGCAGCCAGTCTTCGCATAGCGCGCGGAGTTTGCTTCCTAGCAGCGTGCCTCTGTAGAGGTATTCGATGTCTGCTTTCCAGTTCGGGAGGTCACCGGAGATCTCGCTCGCGGTTATGAGGGCTGTCGATTACCGAGTGTGCCATGCGCAGGTCGCCTAGGTAGTCGGCGAGGATGTGGAGGTCGAAGTAGGCGCGCCAGTCTAGGCCGCGGTAATCTATCGGTTCGTCGAATTCTAGCACTCCTGAAATACTCGCGGCGACGTAATGGCCAAACACTTCAGGGTCAACATCAGGTAGCTTCGTGACGTGGGTAAAGGTCAGTCGATTCGGCTGTCCCTTTGGTTGCAGCTTTGTCCAGGCCCGTTGCCCGCGGAAGTAGCGCGAGCGCTGGCAGAAGAGGTCTTCGTGCAGAGTGAAGACTAGATTGTTTGGGGCCTTGCCTACAAGGACGCGGAAGGTGTTGCTGTATCCGAAGCTGGTGGGAAGTTAGTGGAGATACTAGCTGAGTGCAGAAGAGCGGATGGCTTACGGTGTTCGAACTCGAGATCGATTTGACTGCGGTGCCGGAGGCATGGGTGGTCCGGCAGGTGGAGCAGGCCCTGGGGTCGCAGTCGTTGGTCTAGTACCAGCGGTCCTGGTCGTTCCTGTAGCTACCGTGGGCACAGTGCTTACGGGCGGTGCAGACCCAGCAGCGATGATAGCCCCAGTAGCTAGCTCGGGCGTGACAGGCCTAGCACTACTCGGACCAGCCGTGTTGGAGCTATTAGAGTCATCACTCTTCTTACGCTTCTGCGGTTGGGCCCCGTACGCTCGCGGGAGGACTAGTCGGCTTTCGCTTGCCCTTCTGAGGAGTAGGAGGCTCTCCTGCAGCCTTGTCTCTGCCATTCGAGCCGGCTGTTGTGGTCGGACTTTGAGAGGCGTTGCCCTTGCCCTTGTTACCAGGGCCGGTGGGACTGTTCGAATTCATCGTGGCTATGAGTTGTACAGAGATACGCAGTCGTACTTCAGAGACAGCACAGATGTAGCTTGGTGGTGTTGGGTACTCGCACGTATAGGAGATAGAAAATAACGAAGAAAATGTTCACGTACTTACGCATCCGGTCGGCTGCTGCATTTGCGGACAATGAAAGTCACCTCGAGACGCAGTCGATATGCTGGAGGAGATGTGTGTTGGGGTTCATCGATGCTTGAAGCTGGTCGAGCACATCAAGACCTCTGTCTGATGTTGCACTGTAGCGCATACATGACTGTCAAGCTTGGGTCTTTTGGAGAGTCCATCTCATGCAGTAGTGGCCACTCCCATCAGAGCACACTGTCGGAAGACTATGCTCTATTTCCATATTGTTCAGCCCACCACGGTGCAGTCCAGGCTCTCATCTTCGTTCCAGTGCGAAGGCTGCCGGCTATACCTCTCGATGATAACGCGAGGTGGTCTGTGCACACAGTAATGGGTTCCTCAAAGGTGGCTCTTCAGGATCTGCCCACCCTCGAACGTCTCACCAGGCTCCAGCTTCTGCCAGCCATCCACACTGCCGACTTCGACACAAACAAAGTGCTTGTACGAGTCCTCGGGCCGCAAGTCCGCCATAGCTTTCGTCTTGGCGATCCAGGGATTCCAGATCACAGTGTCTGAGATGTTGTCGCGGGTGACATCGAGACGAGGCTTGCCGTCGATGGAGCTGATCGATGTGGTATCCTGCTTGATGCTCTTGTAGACGCGGTCGACTTCGCCGGTGATCTTCAGACCAGTCTGGGACTCGGTGTGCTCGCCTCCATCTAGCACTTTGTCGGTGTAGGTAGTGGAGCCGAGGCCGTTGATGGCCACTTTCGTAATGTCCTGCGTACTGTCAGTGGTGCACTTAGTCCAGTAGTCCCATCTGACTTACGTCAACGGTCCAGTAGGAGTGCAGCAGCATCTGGAACTCGAACGCCTCTTTGCCCTCATTCCTCACATTTAACATCGTCTGCAGTCCATCCTTGCCCAGTGTCACGCTGTACACAAGGCCGAAGTCGTATGGCCACGCCTTCTTGTGGTCGACTGAGATGTTCGAGGAGCTCAGACCGAAGTCCAGCTTGACGCTGTCATCACCGCCTTTCGATAGCGCACCAGACTCGGACGATGACTTTCCGAGGTACTCCCATGTCGAATTGCGAGCGAAGCCGTGCTGTGGAAGAGCGCCGGTTGCGTGATCCTTGGGTGGTGGACCGAAGGCCTGTGCTGAAGGTCAGCATTACTGAAGTCGTGCCGGTGTGAAGTTTGTAAACTCACGGGGAAGACCACAGGTATGCCACCCCTCACAGGCTTGCTGCCGTCCAGCTTCGCCGCCTCACTGACGAATATGTTCTCCTTGCCATTGTTCTTCCAGCTGATGACTGTGGCACCATACAACAGCACCTCTACTGAATCGCCAGTCGGCAACATCGCAGTGACCTTGCCGCCCTCAATGCTGACTGTGGGCTGTGGGCCAGTGATGGACGGGGAGAGGATACTGGGCCTGTTGGCGCGATCGAGGCCGGTGGAGACCATGCTGGGCTTCTTTGCTCTCTCCATGATGTCAGCTGAGCGAGTGAGCCTTTGTGATGTTGGTTGTAACTTTATACACCAGACTATGTTTGTTGGAGGGATGAGGCTCAAAACAGCCAGGTGGGGTCGACGTGGGGGCTGCAAGCGATGACGATGCCTTGCATATTGACTTCGCGGGCCTCATGAGAGACAACCCACAAGATTGGGCCCTGAAGTACATGGTGTTGAGATGTGTCCAGGTGACGATTTGATACTCAGCATTCGACACATGGAATGTCCTCATCGGATCGCATACAGATGCCGGAAAATAAAACAGCTGCTCGCCCTGAACCCAAGCTATGCGGCCCGCAACCAAGCTCGTATCAAGCTTCGCGAAGATGCTTAGCCTATATCAAGTAGGGGACATGGTGAACTGACATGGGGAAGTTGGCGCGTCGCTCACAGTTGCCCGAGTTGTCAGAGAGTGGGCTAGGTCTCTCTAGCTATTCGCAGAGGATGGAGGTTGGCCGCAGTCAGATCTGCAACTACCACACTCGATCTGCGAAGAGAAACCGGTCCTCTAGCCATGGAGCTCTTCATGAAACCTGACGCTGCCTTGTACTAACCGACATGCACGAGCATGGATCCATAGTACCTGCAGCAGGAACGCGCCTCTGATGTCACTCGTGTGCCTACGTGACTCTATTTCGTTTGCGATTCTCTTCCCTCGTCCATCCTTTCATTCACCAGCATTCCCAGACCCAACATCAAGCTCCACATTCACATCTCTCCACACAAGTCAATATGTCCGACTACGACCAATCCGCCGCCAACGACGCCGGCTACGCGGCCGGCGAAGCCGAATCAGACTACAACCGCGCCGGTAACGACGTTCGCGGAGACTTCAACGACGTCGAGAACGCGCCGCAGAACCTCGAGAACGCCACAGAGCGCGGTGCCCGCGACGGCGTTCAAGATGTCGAGAACGTACCGTCTGACATTGGAGGAGCGGTGAAGGGCGCTGCTGGGAAGCTGGGATCGTTCTTTGGTGGAGCGGAGAACGAGGGACGCCAGGCGGAGGAAAATGTCGATCGGGCTGGGCAGGGGGTCGAGGGTGATTGTGAGTCTGCCGAGTGCTGCCGTGTTCGAATCGAACGGTGTACTGACGTTACTCGCAGACAACAGCGCCCAGAATGATGTGGACCAGGCCGGTCAGGGCGTGCAGAACTCCTATGATCAGGGCGAGAGCCAGGGCCAACAGCAGGGCTGGTAGAATAGCGAAGTTCCGGTGTCGGATCGTGCTCAAGACGTAATGACATGCTGAGTCAAAGACGATCACCATCATGATTTCTGGTCCCATTCCTGCAGTGCAAAATTCTTGTTCCTCTCCATATACGCCCTCACCCAAGCCTTCTCCCCCTCCTCATCCAGATACTCGCTACTCTCAGGCCTACTAGGCGCCTCATGCTCAATCACATCCCCCAGATTCCCCTCGACCGTCGCGCCAGTAGGTCCACTCCCCACCCAACCCTCCTCCCCAACCACCTCAAAATTGTTCAATCGCTCGAAACATCTCATGATCGTACTCATAGGCGTGATCTGCTTCTCGTTGAAATTGTCCATCAATCCCGGCGGCGCCAATCCCGTAGCCACAAGTGCCGGACACACAGCATTGACCCTGATATCCACCGCCTCAGCCACCGGTCCCAACGCTCTAACAAGCCCGACAAGCGCGTGCTTACTAGCCGTATACTGCGGCACCACAGGCAAGGGATAAATCCCCGCCGCGCTCGCCGTGACCGTGATCTTTCCACCTTTCTTCTTCTTCCCTGCAGCCGTAGAGTCAAGACTCATATAGTGCGCTGCTAGCTTCACGCCGTAGTAGGTCCCTGTCAGGTTGACGTCGAAGGTCTGCATATTTGGTTTTCGAGGGGGTTTCGAGCTTTCGCTGCTGAGTGACGCGAAGATGTCATCGCGGTCGTCCATGCCTGCGTTCAGGGCTACGAAGTCCAGGCGGCCGAGTGTGCTGTAGGCTTTCTCGAAGGTTGCGGCTTGGGAGTCCCAGGAGGAGATATCGGTTTTGAGGTAGGTGGTCTTTGGGAGAGATTCTTTTGGCGGGTTCAGGTCGGCCATCACGACGTGCCATTGTAGGGAGAGGAGGTGTTTGGTGAGTGCCAGGCCTATGCCGGACGAAGCTCCTGTGATAATTGCAGTGGGAGGAGACATGATAGTTTGTTATACTTGGAATAGTGAAGTTAGGACAGACGGAACGCCGCGCGACTTACTGCCTTGTGAGAATAAGAGACTGCTACGCAATGGAACGTGGCATCTATGGCTACATACATAGCGGTGCTACCCTACGTTCAAGGCATGGAGATGAGGGGATAGCAGCTCAGGTTTCGGCAGATGAAGTCGCGAAGAGTGGAGCGAGTGGTCTTGGCATCCGTAGTCTCATGGCGAAGAAGGTTTCGACAACTTAAGGTACTTCCTCTGCCTACTGCACTGCATCGCCGACCGGACGACGCGCTTCCTGATACTCTCCATCCGACAGTAAGCCGCGTCAAGGGGACGACCGAGCTCTCGTCGATCAACAGTAATATCACGAGAGCATCGCGTATACCCCGCATTAACTGACCACATCTGCTCCTGTGCATGCGCTTCCTGCTCGTGTACACGTCTCCATGTATTGGCAAGAGGGGTTGGAGGAACCGCTCGTGCGAGACGAGAGTACCTAAAAGTAACTATAGTCTCACCTTGACCTCCTGCTCTCGTTTGACCTTGCTGTGAGTACTTATCTCTCCTTTCTCTCTCGCAACATCCGCGTATATTGCCACGATCGGACGCATCTTCCAGAACCACAAGCACCATGGGCCTCCCCCAAGAGCAGACGGCAGCCGTGAAGTCCGGCTCCGGCCATGATGCCACAGCCCCAGTGAAGCAGATCCCCGTCCCCCAAACCCCAGGCCCCGGCCAAATTCTCGTGAAAATCAACTGGACCGGCCTGTGCGCCAGCGACAAGTCCCTCCTGCACGACGAATGGGCAGCGTTCGGCGTTGCCATGCAGCCCGCTGCACAGGGTATTGCCGGGCACGAAGGAGCCGGCGAAGTCGTAGCTGTAGCCGACGATGTAAAGGAGATTTGGAAAGTCGGTGATCGCGCGGGGGTGAAGTGGGTGGTGAGTGTCTGCCGGAACTGCGAGTTCTGCACCAATGGCACCGACGAACTGCATTGTCCGAAGCAGGTCAACTCGGGCTTCACAGCTGCTGGCACGTTCCAGGAGTACTGCCTGACAGATGGGCGTTACGCAACGAGGTACGCTCTTTCCCCATTAGCCACTCAAGCCTTCGTAGGAGTAGTGACGCAGCGTAAAGGATCCCAGACGGCGTCTCCGACGAAGAAGCCGGCCCCATCATGTGTGGCGGCGTCACAGCCTACACAGCCTGCAAACGCAGCGCCGTGCGTCCCGGCCAATGGCTCGTGATCCCCGGCGCTGGAGGCGGGCTAGGCCATCTTGCAGTCCAGTATGCCAAAGCCATGGGGATGCGGGTCATTGCTATCGATGGCGGAGATGCGAAGAAGAAGCTCTGCAAGGATCTCGGCGCTGAGGAGTTCCTGGACTTTACCCAGGTCAAGGACCTGGCTGGAGAAGTGATGAAGATTACCAAGTACGGTTCGCACGGTGTTGTCATAACGGCGGCGTCGAGGGAGGGGTACGCGGCTGGGCCGAGCTTCTTGAGACCGGGTGGGACGCTTGTAGCTGTGGGCTTGCCGAAGGATACTGATGTCGTCGCTGGGGCGCCGCCGATCATGTTGGCGCTGAAGAGACTTAACATCGTCGGCAGCGTAACAGGGACGCTGAAAGTGAGTCGTTTGTATTGCGCTCCTCGCAGGAGATCTGATGCTGACCAATCTGCAGGACGTGGAGGAAGCGCTGGACTTCACAGCTCGTGTAAGTGTATTCGCAGGCGATGTACCCGTTCACCACTGACCACATCTCCAGGGCCTCGTTCGTCCGATACTGACGAAGGGCACTTTGCACGATATCGACAAATTCTGCGGTCTCATGGCCGAGGGCAAGCTACCAGGACGTGCTGTGCTGAAGGTCGCAGCCTGATCGTTCCAGCTGCATCCATCTGCGTGAGGCAAGATCCCAGCAGTCCAGTAGCTTAGGGTCGAACAAAATCGCAAGGCGTTCTCACTTCACCGCTTTCCCCTGACTCTCAGCTTTCCTCCCTCGTCCTCAACTCTCCACCCAGCCTTCCTCAATGCCCCTCCCACAGCTGGACCCAACTTGCCCCTCCCACCCTCAGAATGCGTTCCCTTTCCTACGATGACCTCGTAGCCGCCACCTCTAGCCCCAGCACCAACTCGTCCGTTCACTCTAGCCTCACCCAGACCCGACCACCACGCCTCGACTCTCTCCATAGCGATCCGCACCCCGTTAGCGACGTCAACACCGTGGAGATCGACAGAAGTAGACGTCGATTGCGACGCTGCGAGCGCGCTGAAGGACTTGGCGCGAACGGAGTTCATGGACGCCGAATGTGAAGAAGCAAGAGCGTTATAGTAGCCGGCTGCCCCGGGATGCTTGCGCGCGGCGCGAGCCTGAGACTTGGCGTAGTCGCGGGCTTGAGCGTATTGCGCCTCAGTGATGTTCGCACCGGGATGTGAAGGCGCGTAGGTGCTGTTCGTGGTCTTCGTCGAGGATGTAGTTGGAGCCTCGGGGACTGGTCGAGCGTACTGTGGGATGATCTGGAGATTGCCATTGATTGCATTGGGCTTCGTGGTAAGCGCCTCTGCAAGGTCAAACGCGGATGCTGTGGAGGGATGTGTGAGACGGACAAGCGCTGCTAGATAGTTGGCGTCTAGTGATGGAAACTCGTAGCCGAGGGCAAGAGCATTTGCGGCGATGGAGTCATCATTCGTGGTGACCTGCGTGCTTGCAGTGTCATGCATGTATTGTCTCAACAGAGCATTGACAGTCCTAGCCAGGTTCGCTTCGTGATTGTAGTAAGCAGACTTGACCTTGTTGCTGTCCATACCTGTGCGTGTGACAAGAAAGTCAATGTCCTTGGCAGCCTGTTGCCACTTGTTCAGCACAGGCTTCTGAGACTCGTCAGGTGGCGATGGCATGGAGGCGGACCTGCGCTCATCGACTGATCTGAACTTGCGATTCCTCGCTTTGCCCTTACGACCTCGCTTTCCATTCGGCTCGGCAAAGCCATCGATGCCCTTAGTTGACATGTACCCCTCGCCTTCGCTGGCAACTTCACGGATGTGAGCGTGGTTCAGCAGTTCGCCGAAGGCAGCATTCCACTCGCCTTTGCACGCACGCAGTGTGTGCTGGATGGTGTAGCTATCGACTTGATCGCCGAGGACGTCGTGCAAAAGAAGAATCTTAGTCTCCTCGTCCAGATCGTCTAAGTTCACATCAGAGTCGTGTGTGGTCCCAGCGCTATCTAGACTGAGCGATGAAAGTCCGTCTGAGATGCTTACAGCAGACCTGGGACTAGGAGTCCTCTTGGCTGCATCGGCTGCGTAGACATTTGAGGAGGCTTCGTTGCCTCCAGTTCCAGATGGATCGAACTCGGCAGCCTCTTCGGCATCCGCCGAGTCCTTGAGCTGCGACAAAGTTGCGCGAGCATCCGCTAGACCTTGGTCTGACTGTAGGTCGTAGTCCCAGACTATGGCAGATACGAGTGCTGGGTCCAGCGGAGGGCAGAACTTTGCCTCGAGCTTTGCCACGACTTCATCCATCTTCGAAGTTTTGATTTGGCTCTATCGTCTCGTCAAGGTCGGGTCTGCGGATCGATACAACATGGTGGCTACGACGAAGCATGGAGGAACCTAGGTATGCAAGCAGATGTATGGTGGAATTCGAGGACGGCGACCTCGAAATATATCGAACGTCACCTCACGTTCTGAGTGACAGATGGGGATATTTGCCGGCACCCGGTGACTGAGGGAGCGCTGGGCGGGCGACACCAGTGCTGCACTGTAGCAATTGCAAATCAAGCTTGCTCTGCCGAATGAAGAGCAATCCCCGTCATGTACATGGAGGAATGGTTGGTGTCGGGCGTGTAAAATGCTGGCAATCTGGAGCCAATGCGGCTCGGCGCCGGGGAAACTCTGTCCGATCATTGCGTGCTCGTGCATGCAAGATCCAGCCGATCTCGGTTGAGACAGCGACTTTTTGTTGGAGGACGGCGAGACTATCTCTTCCCATCTCATTGACATCCGTGATTTCAGTACTGACATTGCCCATCATGCGTCTCCTCACTTCCGAGAGTACTGGGCCTGCGCATGAAGCCGAGCAACAGACGTTCGACACCTTTGCCACCAAGTCGACCGCGCTCCCCTTCGGCCAGGACATCTCCCTCGCCGATCTCTCTGGGCCAACATACCTCACCGCGCAGACCCTCGTCCAGCAAGTTGCCTACGCCCTCTCCGATACCATCTTCGCATACTCGCCCGAGTCATTCGACCTCGACATCGCCGCACAGGCATGGAGGCAGTCGAAGGAGAAGAACGCGTATGGCGATGTGACAACAGTCAAGTCGCTCGAGACTCGCAATGGCGCTGGCACGATCGCGCTGGGATACATGTTCTACCCTGACTTCGACATGGCCAAGCGTCATCGCCCTCAAAGTATTGTGGCGAGTGCTGCCAGTCTGACCCATCTCCGACCTGCGCTGGACGAACTGAGCCTTTTATATGACGTGGCGAGTCCGACTGTGCTGCAGATCGCAGCCGTTGACTACGCGCCAGAGACGAGGGCGGGATTGGTCACGGACTACACGGCCGCCTTGAGCGCAGCTGAAGAGCTGGGCTTGGGCCTCGTCAGCAGCAAGAGCGCCTATGAGGTGCAGCATATGAGTCTACTCGCCACTCTCATGGCGACTGTGCAGCCGACTATGCATACCTACGATGGCATCACTGTGGGCAGGGAGACCACACGTGTGATCGACGTCCTCAGTACAGCTGGCCTGAAGAAGACCTACGATACTGTACTCGAGTCCGTGACAGGAAGTTCTTCGCCCAAGAAGCGAAAGCTGTCGAACGAGGCACGACTCGGCAAGGTTCTCGCATCTTTCAACGAAGAGCTTGGGACGGAGTACAAGTGCTTCGAGTACCATGGTCATGCTGAGCCGACGAGTGTGTTGGTGGTGTTCGGGACGGTTGAGGCGAGCCTGGGCGCTCAGGTCGCTGAAGCACTCGCGAAGCAGGGCGCGCGCGTTGGTGTCGTCAACGTTCGGGTATACCGTCCGTTCGCTGAGGAAGAGTTCTTGGAGACGTTGGCTACAACTGTACAGCATATTGCAGTGCTCGGTCAAGTCTATGATCAGCCCAGTGTTGTAGATGATTGCGTCGCGAGTGCTCTGTACGGCGATGTGCTTGCTGCAGTGAGCTTCGCGACGACCTCGTCTGGGAAGCAGCCAAGTGTGTATGACAACAAGTACTCCCGCCAAACAGTCTGGACCACCAAGAAGATGGAAGCCCTCTTCCGTCACTTCGAGCAGAAGCCAGGCGAAGAGATCGAAGACATCTCGACACCGCTTGGGCTCACCAGCGAAGAGACTAAGCAGTATGCCTTCTGGGACATTGCATCAAATGCGAGCGCATCTGCACCCTTGATGATCGGACAACTTCTGTCTGGCGATAGTGCATTGAATGTCTCGGTGCGCAGTAGCCACGACAACTCTGTGCAGAGCGGTGTTGTGCGCACTGACCTCCGCTGCTCGCCAAAGAGCATCGAGGCAGCATACAGCGTTGATACAGCCGACTTGGTCGTAATCGGCGACATCAAGCTGTTGTCGGAGTTCAACGTCATTGACAGCGTCAAGGATAATGGGACCATGGTAGTCAAGTCTGCTGGCTGGAAGGACGAAGACATCGAGAAGAAGCTGAGCATCCCAGCACGCAAGGCGATTGCAGCAAAGTCACTTACGCTGTACATCCTCGATCCTGCCGCGAGTGGTACAGTCACAGAGGAGCCGGAACTCGAGAGTTACTTGTTGCAGCTGGCGTTCCTCAAGATCGCAAACCCAGCATTGTACGAGACTGGCCTGAGGAAGCTGCAGGCGGGCGGTAACGTACTCGATGCACTTGCGAAGGATCTCCAAAGTGCTCTGAAGGCGATTGAAGTGCCCAGCGAGTGGCTCACGATCGAATTAGAGGAGAACATGACACTCCCGCCGGCAGAAGATCTCAACGCCAACAGCTTTGCTCCTGTCAAGCAGGAAGAGACCGATGCGCCTTCCCGGACGAAATCGTGGACTGTCGCGGCGAAGGGTCTCCTTTTCAAGGAAGTATATGGCACTGCTACCACTTTGCGACCCGATTTGCCGCAGAAGACGGCTGTCATTCACGTGAAGGAGCATCGACGTCTGACACCACTGACATACGACCGCAACATCTTCCACATCGAGTTCGATCTCGGGACTTCCGGTCTGAAATACGAGATTGGCGAGGCCCTCGGCATTCACGCGATCAACGACGTCACCGAGGTCAATGAATTCATCAAGTGGTACGGACTCGATCCGGACGAGGTTGTCGAAGTTGTCTCGCGAGAGGATGCAGACATCTACGAGGCTCGCACAGTGTATCAGGCCCTTCTTCACAATGTCGACATCTTCGGCCGTCCGCCCAAGCGTTTCTACGAGGCTCTCTCGCACTTTGCCGACGATCCCATGGAGCAGACCGAGTTGCTCCTGCTTGGTACTGGCGGCAATCAGGAGAGTGTTGTCGAGTTCAAGCGCCGAGCAGAGGTCGACACCGTCACCTTCGCCGACATCCTGCTGCAGTACCGCTCAGCTCATCCTTCCATGCACGACATTGTTAAGATCGTCTCGCCCATGAAGCGTCGCGAGTACTCTGTTGCCTCATCGCAGAAGGTCACGCCCAACAGCATCTCACTGCTGATCGTCACAGTCAATTGGGTGGACCCCAAGGGTCGCGACCGCTTTGGTCAAGCCACACGCTACATGGACAGCCTACCGATTGGCGCTCCAGTCACCGTCTCGATCAAGCCTAGTGTTATGAAGCTTCCTGCAAAGACTACATCCCCATTGATCATGGCTGGTCTCGGCACAGGTCTCGCACCCTTCCGCGCTTTCGTTCAAGAACGTGCGTGGCAGAAACAGCAGGGTATGGAAATCGGTCCAGTGCTGCTGTACATGGGCTCTCGTCACCAGCGTGAAGAGTACCTGTATGGCGAGGAGTGGGAAGCGTACCGTGACGCTGGGATCATTACCCTTTTGGGTCGCGCATTCTCGCGTGACCAGAAGGAGAAGATCTACATCCAGGATCGTATGCGGGAGTCGTTGACAGAGATTCGACAGGATTACCTGGAGAAGGAGGGTACTTTCTACCTTTGTGGACCTACATGGCCGGTGCCGGATGTAACGAATGTGCTTGAGGAGGCTGTTGTGGTGCAAGGTGGGGTTGATGGGAAGAAGAGGGACGGGATGAAGGAGATTGAGAGGCTAAAGGAGGAGGGCAGGTATGTGCTAGAGGTCTACTAGAGAATGGCGATTCTGTGTATATAGTTACTATGTGGTCAAAAGTGAGATATCGATTGCAGTCCACCTTGACAGGTGTTCGTGTGTGCTCGTGCCGAGAGCGCTTGCATGTGCCAAGGGCCTGTACCTGCCTAGATGGCGGGACACCATGCAACCCATACGTCAGAGGAACAAACAAGCGGGCTAAGCAGGAAAGATGGCGATAGCTCTCGCGCACTATGGTGAATAATGTAAAGCAGTAGAAGCTTGCTTGAGATACTTATGCACAACGGACAGTCTTCCGAAGGTTCAAGAAGAGACATAAAGCTTCATAATCAAGATGTCGAACCCTATCGTCGATAAGCTCACGGCCTCAGGTCCAGGAGAGCAAGCCAGTGAGTGAACCTCAGCAATGCATCCTTCGAGAATCAGGAGGACTCGTCGAACTGGGGACCAGCTCACTGACCCATCCCAGAGTTCCTCAACGACATAGTTGTCCAACTATGGCCCAACATCACAGCCTACACCAGCCAAATGGTCAAAGACACCGTCGAGCCAATGTTCAAGACCATGCTCCCGGGCCCCCTCAAGACCCTCCACTTCGTCAAGCTAGACCTAGGACACGTGCCCCTCACGATCTCGAACGTGCTCACCACCAAATCCGACACTGGCGGCATCCAGCTCGACATGAACGTTAGCTGGGACGGGAAGTGCGATATTGAGCTCGATGCTGATATGATGCCCGCCATAGGCGTGGAGCACGTCAAGCTGTTTGGCAGGCTGAGCATCCTGCTTGGGCCGCTCACAAATGCCATCCCCTTGATTGGCGCAGCGCAGATTGCTTTCGTGAACCCGCCGATCTTGAAGCTGGACTTCACTGGTGCGGCGAACGTGGCTGATTTCTCGATCGTGGATGATACCGTGAGAGGGATCTTGCTGGGTGTGATCAACAGCATGTTCACGCTGCCGAATCGATTCTTGGTGAAGTTGGATGCGAATGCGGATTACTTCAAGACGTACCTTTACCCGCTTGGTGTTCTGCGTGTGACTGTTGAGAAGGCCACGGGGTTCGCCGAGGAGGCAAAGAGTGGCGCGAAGAAACTGTTCTCCAAGTTGACGAGGGCGAGTCCGGATTGCTATGTCCAGGTTGATGTTGGAGCTGAGCCGACTTGGAAGACGACTACGAAGGTAAGGAAGGGCGGGCTGCGATGGATATGTGATTCCCAAGCTGACATGACGCAGAATAACACAACCAACCCAGCATGGAACGAAACACATGACTTCGTTGTCAGCGACCTCGACCAGTGCATCAAGATCGATATGAAGGACGAAGACGTCGGTGGCGACGACGATGTCGGCCTAGCAGTGACCACCGTCCGCGAAGCGCTCCTCGCAGGCGGCAGACAAGAGCTGTCACTCACCAAGAAGGAGCAGCCCGTTGACGGCAAAGTTACAATCTTGACTGAGTTCCACTACTTCGAGCCCAGCGCCACCAGCTTCTCAGCCTCCGAGCATAAATCCGACGGCAAGCTCTGCGGTCTCGCTACGATCCTCATCGCAGGCGCATACGGCATTAAAGGCCAACGCGAGACGCTCAAACCCAGCGTCAAAGTTACCTACGGCAAGGAGTCTTTCCAGACTGCTATCAAAGCCGACGCGCCAGGAACGGATATCAACAATCCTGCCTTTGATCAGAACTTTCGCATCCCCATCACGTCTGAGATGGCGAGCAGTGGACAGGCCTTCCGCTTCGCGCTGTTGGATGGCGAGAAGGAGGTCGGTGCTGTGGAGGTGCCTTGGGCTGATGTTGCTGGGGCGGAGGGGATGGTGCTGGGCAAGAGGTTTGAGATCGGGGGCGGGACGTTTATCAATGGGAGCGTGAAACTGGCGGGGGTGAAGTTGTCGAGTGTTGAGGGGGCGACGTTGCCGGGAAGGTGATGGGTTGTGGAGTAGAGTGTGCATAAGTTGTTCATAGTCAGCGATACTGTTCGTCATATTTTCGTGCATGCGACCGCGCTGCGTGTATTTTGAGTCCGTAGTCATTGAAGCCTCTATCATGCCTAGGGGTTGTAGCTTTACTTCACGCTAGATCCCCTCATCTCAATTCAGTCGAGTTCGACGCCCGGAAGAGCGGCACTTCCATCGCCATCGGTTGCCATCAGTCGATGTTCAGCGTCATTCTGTACCCGGGTAATGTCACTTTCAACACAGTCAATGTCCATGCTAATGCCGGCAATGGACTCGACTCCGCATCTGCCAGCCACCATGTCGGCTCCTCACTTCTGTGCGCGGGGATTCGTGGGATAGACTCGTGCATCGCATGAACATGCTACCGATGCTGTCATGATCGATCACGGAAGATCATATATGATGGAGTAGCTCGTGGAAAAATCGGTAGGTGCCTCAGCCCGCTCCTAAGGATCTTCTCCAAGCATGTTGCTCTCGATTCTTGCCCTCGCGGGCATTGTTGCAGCAGCTCCTGCAGCATACAACCCTCGTCCTTTCGTTTACTCACAGGCCGCCAAGCGACAGACTACATATGGTAGTAATAGCAGTAGTACGCTGGAGGTAGATCTCGGATACAGCGTGTACCAGGGCTACAGCAACAGCTCAGTCGGTTTGGATATTTACAAAGGGTATGTCAACTGCTTCCTCAGCTTATTGACTAACATGGGCTGACGAGTGAACCACAGCATCCGCTTCGCAGCTCCTCCAATTGGCAGCTTAAGATTCCAGGCGCCTAGAGCACCGGTCTTGAACCGCAGCAGTGTCGTCGACGCGAGTAAATATGGCCCGACCTGCCCGCAGAGTCCATCGTCTGGTAATGCTGGCGTCAAGCCTGCGAACCAGACTGGAGCGAGTGAGGACTGTTTATTCGTAAGCATAGGCAAGTTGTGCTGCTCTGGAGAGTGCTGACAAGAGGTAGCTCAATGTGTTCACTCCGAGTGGTGCGACCGGGCCGCTACCTGTTTATGTCTGGATCCACGGGGGTGAGTTGGTCACGATTGCAACGGAGACGACTCGACTAACGATCGATAGGTGGCTACGGGCAGGGTAATGGTCGCCAGGACCTGACTGCGTTCATCAACACCAACGACAATGCTTTCGTTGGAGTTGCAATCCAGTACCGAGTGAGCAGACTTCACATTGTTATCAAACACGGCACCAGCTGACGTAGATCATAGCTCGGTGCATTTGGGTTCTTGTCTTCCGACGAAGTCTTCCGGAAAGGAGCAGTCAACGCTGCCATCCTAGATCAATTCCATGCCCTTCAATGGGTACAGGAGTACATCCACCTGTTCAATGGCGACCCATCGCGCGTGACGATCAGTGGCGAGAGTGCTGGTGGCGGCAGTGTGATGCTCCAAGACATGGCCTATGGCGGCTCGCTCGGGACTCAGCTGTTTGTCAATAGCATCGTGGAGAGTCCGTACCTGCCGATGCAGTACAATTACAACGACTGGACCCCCTCGCAAGCGTACTACGCCTTTGCAGCTGCCGCAGGCTGTACTGGCAGTGGAATCAAGCCAGTGGGCAATAACGGCACGTCCGGCTTCACGCAGCCAATATTCGAATGCTTGGTTGCCTCCGATTCGGCAACGTTGATCAATGCAAGTGCCACTGTCTCTCAAGAATCCTCGTACGGCACCTGGGCTTTCCTACCCGTCACCGATGGTGTCTTCGTCCAAGATCTACCAAGTCGGCAACTCGGACGCCGCAAGGTCAACGGTCTCAACATTCTCTCCGGGAACAATGCCAACGAGGGCGTTGCCTTTACACCACAGAACATTGTCACTCAAGACGATTTTGTGGCTTACCTCAAACGCACATTCCCGCTGTTCTCGCAAAATGACATCGACAAGATTTTATTCTACTACCCTAGCAGCGGTGCGCCAACTGATTCCAGCTCCACCGAATATGCGACAGCCGGTGACAGCGGTCCAACAGCGCTCAACCAGAGCTCAGTCGGCACAGGCCAGCAGCAGCGCGCCGACAATGTCTACGCCGAGACAACCTTCGTCTGCCCCTCATACTGGCTCGCAGAAGCATACAGCGGCAACTCAGCAGGTGGAGATGCCTGGAAATACCAGTTCTCCGTCGCGCCAGCCTACCATGGCGGAGATGTGATGGGCTATTACAACAATCCAGGCGTCTACTTCTCCGTCGACTTCATCACAGCCTTCCAGCGCATTTTCGGCAACTTTGTGGTCAACAACAACCCATCGATCTCGAATCAGATCGCTACGGGCGTCACGCAGACTAATGTCACCACCAATGGCGCGAGCGCGTGGCCGGTGTACAGTGTGGCGGACCCGGCAATGCTTGATCTGAATACGACGTGTCCGCAGGTGTATAAGGGCACATACTGCAACTCGACGATCTCGACGAATACGTTCAGACTGGTAGATGCTTATACGTGGGAGGGTGGCAGGGGCACGAGATGTGACTTCTGGAAGTCAGTGGGCGAGATCGTGCCGGAGTAGTCGGAATGCACATGAACTTCACGAAGTAAAGTAACGAGCCATCGCAGTCTAGCATGCGATAAATGAGAAAGCATAAGACGTGGTAGCTGCAGTATCAATTCCGAGCTACTTATCCACGTCTTCTGCGAAGCGCCCTGACACTTGTCGTGAACGCGATCAATCCAGAGATTGTCAACAATCCTTATACCACTAGCGTTCCTCTCCCGGCTCACTGTCCTTTCCGCGGCTCGCAGCATCATGGACTTCCTTCCGTAACTCGAAGAGCACATCGTCGAACTCTCTGTACTGTTGTGGCCCCAAGATTAGCTTTTTACAGTCGCCCAGGATGCCTTGCAGCCGATTGAGCAGGCTCGAGGGGCTCGTTGGAATGGCAACAGCCATGGCGGGTGACAAGCGCACTTGATTCTCACTCGTGACGATCGGCTTGCGTGGCGTTACTACGGCATCGTCCTGGTCATGATCTTCCTCTCCACTGTCCGCTGTGCTTATGCCAGCTGTTGAGCCAGCGGGAGAAACAACCACTGCAGACGCTGTACGAGTGAGCGGTACGGTGGTGAGCCTTTCTGGCCTATCCGACTGTGCGGAGCTGGCAGACTTGCGGAGTTTGCGAGCTTTCGAGGGCGCAGGTGTGTCTTTGACGAAGCTGGTAGCAGGCACGGCGGCTTCTTCACCGTCTACGGCAAGACGAGACGACTTCCGTTTGAGAGTTCTCTCACAGGCTGGAGAAGGACGTAGCGAATCCGAAGTCACTCCCTCCAACATCTTATCCACTTTACGCGGGCGCCCTCTCTTTGCTGGAAGGGGCTGCGACGCTAACTGGTGTGCAGATGAGGAGTCGGCAGCATGCTCTTCTGTTCGCACAGCAGCCGGAGACATCGTGGGCTGACTGCTTGCAACCACGATCTCGTCCTCCATCCCCTCGTCATCATCAGGATCGTTGCCGAAGATGCCTGAGAAAAAGCGGCGAAATGGTGACTGTTGCTTGCGTTTCTTGACGGGAGCCGTGTAGACCGTACCCGCGGCCCGCTTGCGTTTGCGTGTACGCACCTCCTGGCTTCCAGTCTGAGAGCCATCGACTGATTGAGTGCCCAGGGAAGATCTGAGCCCAGCGAACGAGTCCTCTATTCGGCTGATATCTTGGGAGTCTGTGTGGTCGGAGATTGCTTCCTGGAGAGGATGTGTACGCTCCGCTGGCGTAACATCGGGGATCACAGTCGTATCGTCCACCATATCGTGATCAAGGCTGATCTGACCTGCGGTGCTGACATTCTGTTCTGCAGCTTGCGCTTCGTCCTGCAGCTGCAAGGCGGGCAGTATCGTGTCCGACGGGAAGTCTGAGTGCAAGCTCGGTGCGGCAAGATGCTGGTCGGCTCCAATCGGCAGAGTCTCGTGTAGAAGCGCAGGTTGAAGTCCAGGAGAGCCTGGCGGTGAAGATGGGAGCTCGTCAAGGGGTTCGTGCTCCTCTGCGACAGCGACGTGCATTGAAGTGCTTACTGCGTCAGAGCTACGTGGTGTAGGTGAGGAGCCAATGTAGTCGCTTCTTCCATCCTCGCCCTCTGGGAGTACAGCTGGCGTAGATAGCTCGCCATTGGCATCCAACTCGCCAAGTGCATGTGTTGCAAAGTTCAGAGTACGGAGAACAGGCAACTTAATGGTGCCAGGCTTTGGCGCAGGACTGGACGAGAAAGCCGGGAACATTTGCGCATCCTCCGTCTGGCGAGTGCGAGTCTCCTTCTGGTGCTCAGTGAGCATCTGAGAGTCGTCAACATGGGCTTCGGGCGACGTCTCGATGGGCACGAAGTCAATCTGAGAGTCTTGATGCCGTAACTTAGACTTTGCGGACGGCTGTAGCGAGATCCTGCGCAATACGGTGGATGGAGGTTGCAGAGTGCGTAGGGGATGATCGGGTGCCACTGCTGCCGTGCTGTGCTGCACATGCTTCTTCGGGGTAGACTTTGCCAATAGCGACCCCATCTGAGTGGAGTTGTCGCCGGCCAGAGAATCGATCGTCTCTGGTAGGGTCATCAGCGCCGACTCGTCCTCCACAAGACCCGGGCATTGCAGATCAGTGTCCACCCGCCGAGCACGCAGTATTGCTGCCAGACCTGCAGGATACTCGAGGCTGTCAGCGATTCCGAACGTCCCGTTCCAAGCTGTGATCGTCTCGTTGACGATCACTCGGTGTGAGCTGGTGAATGCAGCAGACAGCAGTGGCTCGAGGCTTGTGAGAAGCGTGGTGTCGCACCGCCGCTGCTGCGCAATACCTTTGACTACGGTGGTCCATAGTCTACAGACCCGAGGAGCAATCACAACTTGCACTCCCGGAGACCGCATTGGCGCTGATTTGTCTGCGATGACACTCTCAAGACCAGCGCCGAGCTTGACAAGAGTCGGGGTATAGCTCGAGACGGGACATCTCTCCAGGAATGTCCGAACACTGTCGAGGAACCTGCCCGTAGTCGACAACGCAGAGTCTTTATCATGGAGCGGCCGGGAAAGAGTGTTCAGCAGTAACATCTTGACCAAGTCGCAGAGGGCTGGGAAAGGCTCGATGTTGCCAGCTTTGTTTGGCCCGAAATCGACGCCCCAGACCTTGCGCCGCGCCGCTGCCATGGCATGGCTGTCTTCTGGCCAGGTTGCCGTTGCTAACACGCTGGAGACGTAGTCCAACTTCGAGCCAGCGGCCGACAGGCCGAGATCGTTTCTCAACACCTCCGATAATGGCTCAGTGATACAGATTGTGACTCCTGCGTTACCAAAGCTTTTCCGTGTGATGCTGTTCAAAGTCTCAAGCAAGTCGGTCACCGCGCTCCAGACTCTATCTTGTGGCAACCCGATCTGTAGACCAGTGATGAGGATGCCGACTGCGTCCCGAATCGTCTGTCCAGCTATCGCAACGTCAGCTGCACCTTGCCCTAGCTCTGTTTGCGACAGGATAGTGTTACACTGGCTTGCGATCAGCAGCCACAGTGCGTCCGTCAGCCTTGTGCTGCCGACATGGCTTTGTTTCATCTCATGCAAGGTATGGGCAAGCAGCTGAATTTTACCGGCTGTAGTCTTCTTGGACGCACATGAATACTGGATGAGGTCGCTAGATAACCTGACGATAGACTCTTCAACCGCCGCAGTCCCAATCACTCCCAACAAAACCGTGAGCGGAGAGCGTAAGACGTGGCCATGCTTCGATGGTCGATGGGAGGGTGTAGGCGCAGCTTCAACGTTACCGTCCTTCGCGATAGATAGCATAGGCTCGATGAGGGTGTTCGCGCCTAGACACTGCGACGTGATCTGCAATAATTGTCCGAAAGCGTCCGCGTTATCATTACTGGCTTGACCTGATCCATCGACGGCGGCCCAAACGCGGTGTAATGTGTTGACAATCCGAGCGATGGCCTCGCGAAGCTCAGGATGGGTTCGCACTTCTTGTGCGGCAGCGTCCGCAAGACTCTGGAGCGTTGCCTGCCAGAGACCCGTGACTGGTGTTCGCTGATCTTTGGGTAGTCGCATAGAATGAATGAGGATGGGTTCGATCAAGTTGAGCACCTTGGCAAACCTGGATCGGACCCACCGTGGATCGAGGCGCGGCAGATTCTCTGCGTCGATTGGTGTCGTCTGAAATGCAGCGCTCTCGTTCCAAGTACCAGTGTTGATACTCATCAACCCATGAAGTATCCTGCAAACTTTGCTTCTCCCTCTGCTGCTTGCCTTGATGAGTTTCGACAAGGTCTCATCAACATACATGTCCCATGCAGTATCTAGCTCGGCATGCGTGGCTGTGGGCCGGAGCGCATAGTGAAGCAGGTTATTAAAGCACTTCATCGCCCACTCGCGCTGTTCTCGTGCCACTGGGTCGTTACCATGCTTGTCAAGTGCACTTGTGATGGGTACTTTCAGCATGGCAAGCATCGCGGGCGCGGTGCTGCTGTCCGGCATGACAGCGTAGACCAGCTTGTTCCAGGCTACCAACGCCTTGTGCTTGACAGTGATATCGCTCGAGTTCAGGCACTTCTGGATGATCACCAGCCATGTCTTGAATCGTGACCATCGATCGAGCGGATGCCGTTTATTTCGGAAGAAAAGTATGATAGTAGACCATACGTAGGGAACATATGAGCAAAGTTCTTCGTTCTTGATCATGTCTGTGAGCCTCAAGGTGAAGTACTCTCCATACGTCTCGCCGCTGTCCAGTTCTCGTTCGAAGAAGTCTCGCAAGATCTTGGAGGCCACCGGCAATGTGCCTAGCGTCACACCCGCCTGCGTACCAGCTTCCACAGCGCGCGTGCGCACATCTGATCTGTCGCTGAGCATGCCGTGGAAGATGTGCTCAAGCCAGTCCTTCATGCGACTCAGCATGACGTTCGGGAAGTGCTCCAGCAGTCTGCAGTACACCACAAGTCGCACCGTGACGACATGACTACTAGTACACCGTGCCTCCACCGTGTTGAGCGCTGTGATGAACCGGTCGGCGCGAGTGCTTGACAGTCCAGCAACGTACAATCGTCTCTGTGCCAGCAGGTTAAGATGGTTCAACAAGACTGGCTTCGGTACGCCTTCTTCTTCGACCGCCGTCACAGATCGATCGAACAGAATGGCCCGGAACTTATCCCCAAGAGCCTGAGCGATCCGATCGTCCAGTAGCAGCGCACTGCTCGTTTTCAGTGCTTGAGTAGCGATTTGCGTTCTGACAACGTCACTTGGACCCTTGAGTGAAGCATCTCGTGCAAGGAAGTGTTGGAGTTGATCAAGCTTCGCGATGGTGGCTTCCTTATCCGGAAAGTCCTGATAGGCTTGCCAGGCTCCATTCAGTGCAAGGTAGGCGTCTAGTCTTGACGCCGGTGAGGTAGATGCTAGCTCACTCAATACTGATTGCAGCATTGGACCATAGGTCTGTGGGTCTTCTCGATTGAAGCGGACTAGAGCATTTGCTGATGCCGTGGGTGATGAAGCTGGTGCACCAGACGAAAGTTTGAGAATTGACTTCGAAGGCTGGGCATCCCTAGGACTTGGCTTTGCTCGAAGTAGTCGTTGTGCTGGCGAGCTCGAGAAGCCAGGTAGCGGTATCTCGTGGTAAGTCGGATCTGAGAGGAAGCCAACTTTGCGGCCGGCTGCGCCGTTTGCATCCGCTCCTTGCGATGCTGGCGATGAAGCAGGCGGAGTGTCCGTTGATGGGTGCAGTTGCAATGCTCGGTCGCTGTCAGGCCCGGCGTCTATATGTCCGTTCTCGAGAAATGCGAGGGCGTGATGTATGTGCTCGTCGGTACGTATCGGTGGCGTCGGTGGTCGTGCAAGAAGGCGATCGAACTTGGACGAGGGTGCAGCGGAAGACAACATCATATAGCCGCCACCAGACACCCCAAGAGTACACTGCTCAAGACACGAGGGACATGGCCAGTTGTAGTCAAATACACCTACATGGCGAGGTCGAACGCGTCGACGCGTTAAGTGGTAGGCGCGACCCGGCGGATCGTATCTCCGAGCGCCGCGTGTTTCACCTACGACTACACATTCACCAAGACAGTGATGCCGTGTGTATAGTCTCAGCTGACGACTGCGGATTGATTGACTTCGCCAGAGATTGTATCACATCGCCACACTCGGGTAGCTTGACTTGACCCCACTTAGTAGTCGCCTCGTCAAGGCCCAGAACGATGGCAAGTAAGTCTACCCGCTTGGTCACTTCTCCGATGCACCACGATACTCATCCTCACTAGATATACTCGAAGTCGATAGGCTTCTCAAGCAACTCGATAACAACATTCGTTCGGCAAGATTGTCGTTCGAGGGTATGTCAGTCGTGTCCGATCCACGTGACCACCAGTTGACCATCGACAGAGCAAGAAAAGCTATTGGGCCAAGTGAAGGTGTATGGACGAGACGTCAAGTCAGCGACACCGATCGTTGCGAAGGAGGTATGAGTAGAGTATGCTTGTCTCCGACGCGACTTTTTCCTAATCTGTCTCTAGGGCATCGCCACATTATCACACTATGGACTGCAGAGCGAGAGTCAACCAGTCTCTCGCGAGGCTATGCGATGTCTCGCCAACGCTATGCTTCTCAACGAGCCATCACGCCAGATATTCATCGACCTTGGACATGCACCCACCTTAGCCGAACGATTGAAAGACGCCGATCTCGACGACGAGTTCTTACTCTGTCGTATCCTGTTCCTCCTGACTTACAACCGCAGCCTGGAGTTCGACATGCTCGTACAACGACATGGACTAGCAGACCACATCATTGCACGAATGGCAGATCACCGATCGCGATACGCAAAGCGAACCACATCAGATCCAGCAGCTTCGCCAATGGAAGCAATGGCAATGGCAGAGACGTCCAAACTCATCTTCAATATGGTCTACTACGACCCCGATCTCGTGGACCATCTCAAACCCACCGCAGAGCACGTCGTCAGTATATTAACCAACTATCCAACACTCAGCCCGCCGCTGCAATCACCAGTGACCTACTTGCTAAACGCGCTCCTTAACCTTATCTCAATGGAAGACGAGCAAGACCTGCTATTCCCACCTGGTGCACCCACGAGCCTCATCGATCGTTTACTTCTCCTGCTCAACAATGCAGTTCGCGAGCATCCTGAACCAGACCTCGACCTCACAGCTGCATCCCTTATCACGATCCTGCGCAAACTCTGCAAATTCGCAGACAAAGACATGCAGCTGAAGATCCGCACCGCCCTGCTGCCCTCGGACAGCGAGCGCGACCTTCCACTCGGTAAAGCAGACACCCTCCCCGCTCGCCTGCTGCAGCTCTCCGTCTCGCCACACCTGCCGACATTGCGAGATAACATCTCCAACTTTCTGTTCGAGCTTAGCGACAACGACCCCGAGACCTTCGTGCAGAATATCGGCTATGGGTATGCGTCGGGGTTCTTGATGAGTCACGGCATGCCTGTGCCGCAGAGTGCTACTGGTAACAACGGTGGGGCGATGCAGCCGGGACACTCGACGGAGACTGAACCTGTGAATCCGATCACTGGGCAGAAGCTTAGTGCTGAGCAGCGTGGTGGTGCAGATGACGGCGCGGAGATGACGGAAGAAGAGAAAGAACGAGAAGCGGAGAGACTTTTCGTACTGTTCGAGAGACTGCGGGCAACGGGCGTAGTAGACGTTGAGAACCCGGTCAAGCGCGCACGAGATGAAGGGAGGTTTGAGGAGATCGAGTGAGCGTTATCTTGAGCCTGCAGGGTTGATCTCAAGCCTGCACTTACTGATCTAGATATCATGATACATCACTCCTATCTCTATCAAGTCTCATCCATACATCCTCGCCACCTTCCCCGCCCGTCCACTATGCAGCGTCTCCGAACCCCTCTTCCCGTTCCCATTCACCCCAACCTCCCCACTGACAGAACCCACCGGCGTCCTAAACCCCACACTGCCACTCGGAGGCTGCCACGCCTCCCCCACCGCCCCCGCACTAGCAAACTTCCTCTGCCGCTCCAGCGCCTGGCGATCAACCGAACTCGTAATACTCAGATCGAGCACATTACTAACGTCAATCTCCTCCGTGTCAGCGTCTGCATCCCCCGTCTCGGCCTCCTCGTCCGCAGTGCCCAAAACAACACCACGCTGCGCAGCATCGTGATCGTCGAAAAACGTCCGACCGTCTCGAGGCATTGGACCGCCGACTCCGACGACGGCGCCATTGACGATCATTTCGCCTTCAGTGCGGTTCCGACCAGCTTTGCCGAGAATGGAGTCAACATATGTAGGCGTCTGGGCGTGGGATCCGCTTTGCCGGCGCGGCCGGGCGGTGGAGCGGACAACTTCGCGCCATTTGGACAGAAGGGCATCGGCGTCGTAGCCTGCTGCTGAGGCGGCTGTGGTGCTATTGGAGAGCTCGCGAGCAACGGGTGTAGGGACTGGCATCGTAGTTGGAGGGCGCGTGAGGGCTTCACGGGGAAGCTGGCACTTCGACAAAAGGTCGTACTCTGCTTCTAAATGCGCGATGCGTTGGTGCGCGAAGTCGAGGGCGGATTTCGTAATGAGAAGTTGTTCTCGCGATGTGCTGAAGGCGCGCAAGACTTGCATAGTCCAGGCTTGAGACTTGTCGCTATCGGACATGAGGCGCCAGTTGCTGTAGGCACCTTGCACATGGGAGTTGTGGAGGAAGACTGCAGAGTCCGGGGGATTGTCCGAATGGTCGCGGCGGAGCTCGGTGATGCGTTTCGAGAGGAGACGGCAGACTATCTCGAATTCGCGTTTGCCTGGTGCCGTCAAGGCCCAGGAGTCTTCGGAAGCAAAGGGCGCCGGACTATGGAGTGTGGCAGGTGGTGGGAGGATTGCGAGGACGAGACCAGGGAAGGGCTGGGCGAAAAAGTCGAAGTCTGGGTAGAGTGGCTCCGGCTCGAGCTTTCGTCGTGCTGCCTGTACGCTGCTGAGTACTTCGCGTAACGCCATCTCGGCTGCTCGCCCAGTCTCTGCCTGCTCATGCAGTCGCCATGTATTGTCGGACGGATGGTCCGGCCGCTGTATGCGCAAGCCGGATGTGGCATCTCTCCGCATGTCCTGTGCACGTTGTGCCTGTCCGGTCGCAGGCGTCGCGTTGCTCGACCGAGGCGGTCCCCGCGGTGGCAGATCCCCGATCACCCCAGACAAGTGCCAGTTGCTGGCATTGACCGTCGGTCTGAAGCTATCTAGATCCCGGACGCGGCTTGGCGAGGCGATCGGGCTCTCGTGCACGAAGCGTTCGCGCTCCTCAACGACTCTGCCTATTGTATCGTTCCCAGCTTGCACATGCGAAGGTCCCATCGAGTCCCTTCCTGCAGACTCGCCTTTCGCGCCTGTCTTTGGCTGTCTTCGCGTGATGCCGCCGCGCAGCTTGAGTATCTCGTCTACATCGTGGATGCCATCCGCTGGCTTCGGGTTGCGCGGCTTGATGTAGAGGTCAAGATGGCGGCCGAGGGAGGAAGAGGTGAATGCTTGAGCGCAGAATGGGCATTTGCGATCCTTGGCTGCCTTGAGACCTGATTGCTGGTTTGATGAGGATGGTGAGGAAGGTGCGGTACCCTCGCGATTGGCCTGGTCGTCCATGTTCGCGATGGTGTCTATCGCCGCGGTCCTTCAAGCCAAACGATAGGTGTCGAGAGCGTGTTGGTCATCGGATCGAGTGCAATAATACAACAACAAGCTGGAATGAATCGCGTACACTGGCAGTGACCAAGGAAGCTCTTAGGCAATGTTGTCTGGGTGCACACCACAGTGACCGCGGCACCTGCGCTGTTACTTACTCATCAATGCGCTTTCGCGTGGATCAACGGAGCGGAAGGGTTGAGGTTCCGCCCCGGCCGCCAAACCTTAGCGATGCTTGGCAGATCTTTAAATCACGATATGAGCCGCAGGGTACTGAACACGTCTACTGCACAATGATCAAGAGACAATCGGCCATGGAGAGTCACGTTACACATCTGTCCCGAAGGTCTGGTCTCTGAACGCATCTGTCCCATGGCCTGCAAACGCGCGCGCGTCAGATGTGTTTGCCCGCTCCGCTCACCTCTCACAAGCCTCACTGCGATGAGCATGTGTGTGAGACCGCGTGAGATGATAGCACTCCACGATGCTGTTAGTGACGACGTGACCATCAGCTGCAGGAGATGTGTTATGGTGGTGAATGTCCCTATCCTGTGGGACAAGCTTGCAGTGATCTAACGCGTGAATGGGAGGTGCTGCGGCTCGCCATGATCGTGCCTGCACGTTTGGGCTTGCAAACGGGAAGGCAAGAGCGATCGCCACATCTCATAGCTGCCTGATAGTGCACTCATTTCCTGACTTCCCGTTTTCATTCCCCTCTGTCAAAGTTATCACGAGCCGCATCCGCCGTACATCCTACGAAATGGCCTCCCACACGAACGGCAAGTGCAAGGTCTGCAGTAAACCTGCGGGCACACGTTGCTCCAGATGCGCAGAGGGTGTTGAATACGATGGTTCGCCTTCAGCGGCTGTTCACTACTGCTCGAGTGGGTGTCAGAAGTCCGATTTTCCGTCCCATAAGAAGGCATGCAAGACATCACACAATCGCAAGCTCCTATATCGCGCCGCCAGTCTTGCACAAGCCACCTTCTACGCTTTGCAGAAGTCTACCTTCCAGCTGAATGTTACTGAGGTGGTTCTCGACTCAGCGACCAAGAAGCTCAGAGTGTTCGTGGGTGGAACGACCGCAGACCAGGCTGCAAATCCACTGGATCTGTTCAAAGATGATAGGGCACTGCACTCTGCGCTAGCAACGTGGTCATCCTCAAATGATCTCTTCGAGGCGAGCATGCTGGCTCAGACACTCGTGCGCCTTGCTTTCTTCGGTATGCTGCTACAATGCTTCTGACGTAAGGTCACTTTCGCCGCTGACCGCATCGCAGGCATTGCCGACATCGTGGCCCACCTCAAATTTAAGCCACCAGCGGCCTCGCGGATCGTCGAGTTCGCCTCAACAGCGATCGATAGCGAGCCCGTCGAGACCTCCCAAGACGGCGAGCATGTCGTGCTTATCATAGGCACGGAGGATGGATTCTTCGCTCTCGACGTCGCAGGCGCTGAGCTAGGCATTCACGAACCTCTTGTGCCCGTGCCAGTATACATGCAGAAGGTCGTCGAGATCCGCAAGGTCACCATGCACAAACAAGCTCGAGACGCGGTAGAATTCCTTTCGCGCTGGCTCTGTGCCGATCCCGTCACTGTGCAGGGCCCCCAAGTCTCAAAGGCCACTGACAAGCTTGCTGCCGCGCGGACTCAGATGATCATGCAGTGCAACCTCATCAAGAACTTCGTGCTCGACAAACGCGCGACGGACCTCACCAAAGTCCTGGCAGGGAGGCGAGAGGTGTTCGAGGATTTTGTATCTGAGGTTGCAAAAGAGTTGGTGGCCAACATGCCGAGATCAATGTCCTCACAGTCGAAATGAAGGCGGACGCGGACTGGGCGAACTTCGGGCGCGATTACATGTCAACCCTGTTCTGATACCGTGAGATCGGCAAAGGTCTCTAGCAACTTCATCGCTGATGTTACTTGAGACAGATCAGCGTGGACATCGATGCGGCAGGATGGGCGAAGCAGAAGTATTCTATAGTGCGCGTAGCTAATCCAACACATTGCTGTACCAAATACCGCCTCGCAGTCCTTCTACTCATCTCCCATTTCCTCAGTCCAGCAGCCCACCTACGTAACCATCTGCAGCCCCACAGTCGTACACCCACTCGCATCCGCCGCCTGTTGAGTCTGCAAATAGACCACCGGCGCGCCACTGCTGTCCGTACAGATCTGAATGACATGTGCATCCGTAGCAACCGAGTTTTGAATCGTGACCACATTATTCGGCTGGCTCAAACACCACGCCACTGGACTGTAGTTTTTATTCGAGATCGAGTCGTTAGTATCGAAGTAGACCGGCTCCGCTCCAGGAGCCGCTATGTCCTGATCGGAAAGCAAAATCGCCCCACTCGCAGCCGTAACACTGACTTGTCCAGATGAGGTATACGTCAACCCGATCGCGGCCGCGAGGTTGGACGTCGTCGTAAGCACCTCCCCAGACTGGCCCGTTGGCGTCGTCCCGCCAAAGAAAGAGGAGAGGTAGATATTC
Source organism: Cryoendolithus antarcticus (assembly GCA_002077065.1). Taxonomy (NCBI): domain Eukaryota; kingdom Fungi; phylum Ascomycota; class Dothideomycetes; order Cladosporiales; family Cladosporiaceae; genus Cryoendolithus; species Cryoendolithus antarcticus. The sequence continues at coordinate 55,202 of NAJO01000023.1, forward strand.
GTGCCGTAGACGCGGACTTTGAACTGCCCGGCTGGAAACGCACATTGTGTGCTGTTGTAGCCGCTTGGCGGTGTGTAGCCGGGCGCAGAGGGGTTGGTGGTTGTTGTTGTGATGCCGTTGTAGCCTGGTGGCTGGGCCGCGCTGGAGCAGGTTTGCGTGAGGGTTGCGGTTGCGGTGATTGTGGCGAGGGAGGTGACTGTGAGGGTGCTGGCGGGTTGGGTGGAGGTGGCTGAGCGGGAGAATTAGCTTCAAAGTAGACTGTACTGAGTGCGTCACTTTACCGGTCGAGAATCTGTTGCTGATCGTCGTTGTAGTAGCTGTCGCCGTGGCAGTCGCAGTAGCAGTGTGGACAACTGTGGACGGTGGAGGAGTAGTTGTCACTAGAGACAGGATCAGCATCCCGATGCTCGGCCAGCTTGGCTTCCTTACCTGTGATCGTAGTCGTGCTGGTGCCTACGACCGACGACACGACTGTAGCGGTCGCAGTCGCCGTCGCCGTCACGACTGAGACCGTGGTCGCGGTGTTCAGCGGTAGGGTCGACGTGACTGCTTCATGTCAGTATCAGGCAGAGCGAAAACAGACCAACAGCCATACCAGTGAGCGTAGTAGTGCTAGTCGCTGTTGTTGCGTATGACGAGTAGGACGTCGCTGTATTCGTGGCGAACGCTGTCGCCGTCTGAGTCTGAACAGTTGTCTGAGTCTGCGCTGGTGCGGTCTGAGTCGCTTGTGGCAAGGTTGAAGTGACTAGGGGCCATATCAGCATTTGCGCAGCATCTCGCTTTACATCAGGCTTCAGTGCAACTCACCTGTCATCGTCGTGACAGATGTCTGCGTCACAGGGTACGAGTAGGTCCCTGTGGCTGTCACCGTCGCAGTAGCGGTAGCCACAGACGTCTGGGTCACAATAGAGGCACCAGGGTAAGTTGTGACTAGTAACAGCGTTAGCTCAGGTCCTGCTCACAAGCAGACAAGTAAGATGCTATACCAGTGACAGTAGTCGACGAATAAATAACGCTAGTCCCAGTCGCTGTCGCTGTCAGAGTAGCCGTGTAAGGTGGAAGGGATGTGGTAGTGGTGATGTAGTTCGTCGAGGCCGCGGATGTTTGGGTCAAGGTCGCCGTTGAGGCCGCCTGTGTCGAGATCACTGTCGAGGCCGGAATTGTGGTGTAGACAGTTGCAGCCGAGACTGTCGTGACTATGGTCGATGCCGGTGCCGTGCTGACAATGGTCGAGGTTGAGGCGGCGAGAGTTGTGGTCATTGTCATAGCTTGGACTGAGGTCGTCACAGTGTAATAGCTAGCGGCTTGAACGCTCGTCGCTGTCACAGTCGAGGCTGCGAGTGTTGTTGTGACTAGACAGACATCAGCTGCTCGGTCTCGAAGAACGCTCTCTCGACTACTTGATCTTACCAACTGCACCGTTCGTTGTGTATGTCACCACGGCGGTCGTTGCCGGAGGCGTATAAGTCAACGTCTGAGGCGTGCCTGTAAAGACCAAAGTAGCTGTCGATGCTGCCAGAGTCGTTGTAACGCCGTAAGAGCTCAGCACAGTCGATCCTGGGTAGGAGGAAAGCGAGTACTGCGCGGTCGTGACCGTCATCGTGATGTTGTTGTACCGGACGACCGTCGAGTACACCGTGGTAGCCGAAGCTGGGATTGGCGCGCCGCAGGTCCCCGTTCCGGGCGCAGTAATGGTAGACGGCACCGGACAGCTCGAAGACATCGGAAGGTAGGTGTAGGCGCCACTCGTGTACATAGTGACTTGCGATGTAGTGCAGCTCCTGTGCGATGTGACCGTGAACACTGGAGGCATTGTCGATTTCTCACACTGGTGGCAGGGTTCTGTGGCGGTGATAATGGCAATTGGCTCCATCCCGATCATCTGATCGCATTCTGGACATGCCTCGGGGAGTGCGTTGGCGCGGGTGGATGTTATGAGGAGGAGAAGAGCGGACAGCGCCAGAGCCGGGCGCCTGAGGATGGTAGACACCATTGCGATGTGGTGATATCTGCGTTGACGATGCTCGTGGCGTGCCAAACGCGATACGGCGGCTGTTCGAGTGGTTCATCTTGACTGGCGCGAAGGGCATAGCTTGCTGCATTCCTCAGCAGCTCGTTGTCAACATGCTCATCTTTGACGTCCGCTGCATCGGGCTTCGATCGAGGAATGCAACTCAAGGGAACTTCGAGGGATGGAAACCTTGACCTACCGTTCTGTCCGTACCTTTTACTGACTATCAGTACCTTCGTTTCACGAAAGCCCAGAACCTCACCACTGCAATCCCGAGATCGTCGTTCTGTTCCGTACCAGGTCATGGCTGCTAAAGCCGCAACTCACGATGCATCACTAGGGACTCAATTGCAGAGAAGAGTCCCGTACAGAGAACAAACGGCTCACTCCATCGGTATCATGTCTCGCCGAGCGATAGATCCTCATGGATCTACGAAAGACGGTAGGTGAGTGGGATTAGTGAGTAGCATCCCGGGATCTGCAAAGTTGGTGGCGCTTGAACTTTGAATCCTTCGCACGCTTGTTCCACCGGACCAGATAGGTAATGCAACCTCACGGATTGCGACCCTCGGCATGATGGAGACTATGACCTCTCGTCTGCTATTGGAACAAGCGGTTGTGCTATGCCATCGCAGCTACCGCGATGGAAGCGCCTTCGCACCGCGCCTGCGTCTTCTGTCGTTCGCAGAAGGTGAGATGCCTCCCAGATGAAGGGAACCCGGACAATTGCATACGATGCAGCAGATCAGGGCGGCAATGCGTACACGCGCCGATGCAGAAGCGCAAGCAGCGCAAGAGGACGGATACGAGGGTGCGGGAGCTGGAGGAGCAAATGAACGCTATGCGCGTCCTGCTGAAGGAGAAGAATGAAGTAGGACAAGCAAGTGGTGGGAGCAGTGTTGCGGCTATGTCTCGCGCGCCTACGCTTGCCCGAATCGCTGAGGGAAATCCTGCCCGTGACGACTTGATGCACGGTACTGCGCAGTCAATATATGAGCCTATCCTACTGGATCAGCGGAGACTGGATGCCGGCATCGACTCTCTATGGCCAGCCAGCACGGCCTCGCGCACCGATGGTACGGTTCAGGACCAGCGAGCAGATATAATAGACCGGGGTATCATTTCGATGGCTACAGCACGTCACCTTCTCCTCCGCTACCGAACAGATCTGTACCCTCACTTTCCGGTTGTCTATATACCTCCATCCAGCTCTGCTGAAGAGCTTCGTGCGATCAAGCCTACCCTCTTCCTCGCCATCATGGCTGCAGCCTCTGGCGTAGATAACGCAGACCTCGCCACAAAGCTTGACCGGGAAGTTCTCCAAGAGTATGCTCGCCGCACTGTCGTCAACAGTGAGAAGACGGTCGAGCTCGTGCAGTCACTCATAATCAGTGCAGTCTGGTATCAGCCACCCAGCCGCTTCGTACAGCTCAAATACTACGAGTACATTCACATGGCTTCCGCTATGGCAATGGACATCGGCATTTGTACGCGACCGTCGCATACAAAGCGAAAACGGTTTCCGGCCGAAAGTGTAGGCAATGTGCATCCGACAGAAGATGCGGCGAATCCGGACCTGAGCATGTCCTCTCGTCCAACTCAGAACGAGCTAAGTAGCGATAGCATCGAGTGTCGACGAATCTTCGTGGCTTGCTACGGGATCTGTGCAGCCGTGGCGTTCTCACTGCGACGCCCAGCCATGATGCGAATGACCACCTACACTCGAGAGAGTCTCGACTTTCTTGATCAGTCATCAGAGGCTGTCCCTGGCGATAGGGTGCTTGTGGCATGGGTCCGTGTGGTCGCCATCAGTGAGGAAATCAGGGACGCCTTTTCGTATGAGGATTCGGGCGGCATGGCCTCGATTCTTGGGCCAACGACACAGCGATTGATCACAGCTTTTGATCTTCGCATACAAGAGTGGCGTTCATTGGTAACGCAGATTGGACATCCACCCTGCCTGGAGACGATGTATCATACCATCCGCCTGTTCCTGCACGAGCTGGTTCTACATGTGGATTACTCGCCGGAGGACTTCAAGGCACCGTATCAGATGGGTCCACTACAGCCATGCGACATCATTAGTGCGCTGCCCACGAAAGTCGGAGTGGGGTCGGTTGTCATACTAACAGAAAGCTCACATGCCTTGCTCGAGTTGTTCCTCAGCCTAGACCCAGCTACTGCCCGCGCTCTACCGGTTTTCTCCTACGTGCGCATGTCGTACGCCGTCTTTCTGCTCGCGAAACTCCATCTGAGTGCCTCGAGTAAGCGCAGCAAATTAGTCAGTCTTATCGACCGTGACAGCCTACAAGCAGAGCACTATATGGATCGCGCAATCCTGCATGTCCGCAACGTTATCGGCGAGCAGGCGTGCCGAGTGCCTTCCATCTTTCTTGCTCTGCTGTTCAAGTTGCGACAGTGGTGTCAGCGACCCGAGCTGATCCGGCAGGCTGAGGGGAATGGCGAGCCGAGTGACATCTGGCCGGATGGCTTTGCAGGTGCACAGCAATATCTTGCACTTAATGAGTTCAGTCTGCCACATGGTAGCAGCACGGAAAGTACGCCACCAACGGGTTCAGACAGCGATGGCACTGCTGCGATGCAGACTGATGGGGCCCACGCAACGCATGGCTCGTTGGACGAAGTTCTCGACAACGATGGTATGCAAATAAGTGGGGGAAGCGTGGAACTCCGACCATCGGCCGCGATCATAATCCCGGTTTCCTCACCCGGATTACCTATGCCAGGTTCAGGCCGGCCAACGCAGTACGCTCGGCCGCTAGATCATTCGACAATGGGAACGGAAGTCCCTGAGGTCGTGAACACGAACCTCAGCTCCCCGCGCACCTACGACACTCGTGTTGCCAGCACCTTCTTCGCGCCTTGGGCTGCAGATGAGGGCTTTGGCAGCATGTTCGATGGCGGCATACCAGACTTCGGCGATTGGGCGGCTGTCGCTGGCGACTTGGAAACGCTGCCGGAAGTGGAAGAGTGGCAGATGGGGGGAGATGCGAGATGAGCTCAGCACAATGATGAGTGGAAGCGATGAACACTGCTGTGGCATGATTACTACCTGAGCTTGCTATGTCTCTAAATACGAGCCCGGGACTCGATTCTTGATCCTCTCCATCCTAGCCGCCACGACGTCTGACGCCGAGCTCTCGAGCCGTGCGTTCGTCTCGACGACTGCCGTGTGCTGGTCTGCTTGGTATCGTAAACTCAAGCGGCGCTGCTACTGCTGATACCGCTGCGCTTGCGCAGGCGCCACGCAAGAACCGTCGCAACGATGCAAGCCAAGAAGGTAAACCAGAGAAAAGCGGCATCTGCTGTGATGGCATGGCATTTGCTCACCAGGGCAGGCACATCACAGTATTCGTTGTCCTCGCTGGAAGGCGCACAGCCGTAGACTGGACCCTTGACAGGATCGTCCTTGTACCCGCTATTGAATAACGCGAACGCGTTAGCGTGGTCCTTATAATGCGCTGCAACAGAGGCTCTGGTACAATTCATGCCACGCATTCTGACCGACAGTGTCTGGGACCGAGTCAGTCATACTGACCTTCGCGAATGGCAATCCCAGTTTGGGGCATACTCACGACACCGGCTACTGCGAAGCATGCAACTGCAAGGCCATCAATTACAATGACAGCCGTGTCTGGCACCAGGGATATATAGAGGCCCACGACGCCGATGAGTGCCGCGAAGATTCCGAAGGCGCCCACAAAGGCACTGAACCCGGTGGTAGCGGGTGCTGTTCCGATCTGCTGCCATCTAATGGCGTTCACCGACAAAGCGAGCACAATGGCAGCAGTGAGTGCCTGAAGGATGCGGACTCCAACGGTGACGTTCTTCATCTTGTCGAGTTATCGATGTCTCAGAGGGAGGGCGTGGATCAGATTTGGAAGGATCGACTTTCAATCGAGGGCTGTCGTGTAGAAGCGAGTGATGAGATGATCAGAACACGTTGGCTGCGAAGAGCAGATGAATGTCTCGAATCCATCTGCCTAGATGGCTCCGCCTCAAATCTGGTATCACGGGCGGTGCAGTTGCACAGTACCACAACGACGGCTCGCTGCATGGCCTGCCTTCGAACGCAATCTCTGCCTGAACACGACAGTACGGGTAAGGGCGTGCAAACAGCGTCTGGTGGTGTTGCTCGTAGATATGCCGCGCAAGCTCGACATACTAGCAGCGTGCTAGGGACTGCTCGGCGATCCAACGGCTGGTCAAAGTCACGGTGGAGGATTGCGTAACGACAGGGCATCTTTCTCAGTACGACAGCGAAGGACTCTCAGTACGTGCATCCGTCATTGACACGCACAAAGTACATGGATTACAGCGAGAACATCCATTCATCAGACTGATGCATTCCCAACTGAGGATCTACACTCCAACTCCTTGCGAAGCATCACAGGCCGCGTCCCGTGGTCGTCTACCTTCTGCTCCGAAACCTGCCCGTAGCCCCAGTTTTATACCTCTGTCACTGACGTAGACGCCGCCGCACCTACCGCGTCTTCTCCTTTGTGCTCGCGCCACAGCAAGTACGCAGCACCGACAGAGGCCAGACAAGCCAGGAACAGCAAGATAGCCATGACGTCTCCCAGACTGCAGCCCAAGTCGATGCAGATGAAGCTCTTCACTGCTGCCGCCTGGCAGTGCGTCAGTGTTCGTCTGTGCTTCCGACCGCATGAAGGTCCAGATACTGACCACACCTCCCGTCGCTAGCAGTATAGCTGCGACACCATTGACGACCAGCAGGCGAAAGACCGTCAAGCGCTCTATCCGCCGCGTCGCGAAAGTCAAGATACATGCGGCAATGCCGAAAATGCTCGTGAATGCCGCGTAGCCAAGTGCAGGAATGGATCCGCCTCTTCCAAATGCGAAGCCATAGAAGACCAATGCGAAACCGGAGAGAATGCCCTGAACCAGTCGAAAGATAATCGGCCTTTCCTGCAAGGTCGCCCAGGTGGATTTGATTGATGTATCGTTCGTTCGATGATGGACGTCTGTGTGTATGCCGAAGCAACTGGTCCTTCGAGAAATCTTCGCGCCAACCATGGTCGCAGTGTTTGAGCAAAGACGAGAAGAGATTGAATTCAAGAATTCTGTAAGGGCAGCTCTGCTGCCGCAGCGACAGATCTCGAGCCACACTCGGTACCTATACACTCTCCTCGACACAACAGCAGCACGCGCGTCTTAGGCAGCTTGTACTCCGCAGTCTACGGATGATTGCACCGATAGTCTGCGAAGCTGTCGTGCAAAGCGGCATAGCCACGATGTATCTAACCGTCGCGAATGAAGTCGATGAATCCGCGACAGAACCATGTGTCTGCGTCCGTGAGCTATAGATCACATTGGGAGAATGACACGGTCTGTGGTGTGACATGTCTGCATTAAGCAAGTCTTTGATACGCATACTTTGATCGTTACGCCATCAGGCTCCTGCGTCCCAAGCCCTTCCCAACGATCACACCCTGGAACTCATCCGGCCACCGTTCCGCCGACGATGCACCCAGATCAGCACCGCAGCTGCCACGCAACTGGCGAAAGCCAAGAACATGAAGACCATGTTCGCCTTAGCCTTGTGGCACCTGTCCGTGAAGACGCCGTTGATCTTGTCTTCCCCGTAACTCGACAGGCCCATAGCATATCCATCATCGGACTTTGGCCCGCTGCCGCCTGTGAGAAGCGGGTGATTGATGGCCGCAGGCAGCCACTTCCACTGCTTGTCATCGAGTATGTGCGCTGCTTCCCCGCAGTCAAGGCCGCGCAGTGCAACAACGTAGGTCTGGGATGTTGTTAGTTTATTTACAGTGTACAAAGCGCATCAAGTACTTACGATGCCCGCAATCAGCAGACAAACCCCTGCAACCCCATCGATTATGGCTAGTATGAGCGTAGACAAGGCAGTGATCCAGATACCAGCGATGCCAATCGCTGCTGCTAGACATCCGAATGCACCAGCAAAAGAGGCGAATCCGGACTGTGCAGGTGCCTTGCCGTAGACTTGCCAGCGGATGGCGACGATGGAGAGGCCGAGTACGACGGCAGCGAAGAGACCTTGCACGGCGCGTGAGACTAACGGGAGAATCATTTTCGCGTTATCGAATGTTCTCGATCTGTAAACAGAGGGCTTGTGTGCTTGACGGTGATGGTTCAGACGGATGTGGTGCGATGTGTGACGAAGTGTAGAGGGAAAGGCGGGGATGAGATAGCAAACAAACCCTTTGTACCCATCTTGTGCGGCACGTTCTGGTGACTCAAGGCAGTGCTTGTTGCCTTGTGCTTCCTGCGCCGCAGTGCAGCATGCTGTATCTGTTTCAAGTCAAGCCATGTTTGATCCTGCCTGGGGCTTGGCACTTTTGGGGGCGCAGCTTGGTGGAGGGAACGTGCATAAGCGCGCGGGAAGTAAGTATTTTGGGACCATAACAACCTCTACTTTCTACGTTCCTGCATAATCTGGGCGGAACTCCTCACTTGCCTGGCAAACAGATCAAAGTCTGCTATTCTCGCTCTTGGCGAAGCAATTCCATCCGCAGGGCCACCTCTGCCCACCCCAATGCATATGCTGCATCGTCGATCCCAGTTTCCTCGCCCAAGATCCTGTTCACAACGACCTTCGCTGCGCCCGGTGCCAAACTCGTTCCATAGCGTCCGAAGCCGTAACACATGTGAATTCCTAATGTCGAGTCGCGGCCATTGATTGATCCGAGTACGGCCCAAGGGATCTTGTCAATGACCGGCATGCCGCTCTTTCGACCAACGCTCGTGTGCTTGTAACCATCGAGCACTCGACCTAAAGGTAGGCGCTTGTTCTCTGTCGCTTTGTCCGGCTTGCCATGTACGTCGGTGTACTCATCGATGTGGTTCTCCAGTAACGCGGTCTCAGATGGGAACAGATCGTTAAGGAGCCAAGTCGAGAATGCTCCAGCAGCGATGATGAGATTTTGGCAGCACACCCATTCTGGACTGCCTCTATGCCCTATCCGAGGGTCAGCAGATCCGACCTCGATATCTTCGATGTAGCATCTATGTCTTTGCATGTAGATGTCTGTGACATGCGACTGGAAACGGAAGTCGACGCCAGATTTACAACACGCGCGGTAGAGCATGGGCAGGTATTTGGCCATGTCACTGTCTGATGTCAGTCAAGAGGCTCACAATGTGCAGAGCACGCGCGGAAAAGGGTTTGGGCTTACATGGTCTTCACCTCAATTGTAGCCGCTTCAACGCCGCCGTCAAGCTCGATGAAGTCCTGCACAAACCACCCAGAGTTGCGTGCTGGGACATTGCCGTAATTCCACGCATCTCGTAGACTGCTGACTTTGTAGCCGAAGCGGTTGTCATTGTCGCTTTCAATCAGTCCATTCCAGTACTGCTGGCTCAGCTTAGACACGGACTTGAATCGCTTTGGCATCTTGCTTGACTGAATGATGCCAGCGCAGGATCCAGACGCTAGCTGTGCGTAAGATTCGCGCGCCTCAACGATAATGATCCGATGGACTACGCCAGCTTGCTTGACGCGAAGGGCGAGTTCCAATGCGATCGACATGCCAACAATACCAGCCCCGACAATGATCGTTGTCTTCTCGGTCAGTGGATGACTGGCCTCTTCAGTTCCATCGTCGAGTGGCTGCACTTCGTCGCTGCTGACTGGGCTCGGTTGAGATGAATTCGAGTGATTCGATGGGTCGAGATCCTCACCCCCAGGCCGAGTCTCTGAGGCCTCGTCTTTGACTGGGATTTTTGGGACGAAAAGGGTATTCTCCTCATCGTTCGCCAAGTCATGCGAGTCGACTGGCTCATCGTCCACATCCTCAGACTCGCCGTGCTGACCTTTGCGATCATCAGCTTGCGGCACAGGACGTTCGCCCAAGTACTCCAGCTTGTCCGAGTCCTGCCTTGCTGGAACACCGATCTGCGTGCTGGCGTTCGTTTGGCCAGGTACTGCATTCGCGTTCTGTCTGTTCTGCATTCTGAGGTTTCTGGCTTCGAGCAGTGCCCTCACATGTCTTGGCGGACGGTTCGTGTCTCCGTGCTGACACCAGCAGCCGTTTACATTCCTGTCTGCACCTTCGATGTGCCTCTCGGTACCATCCGGTATGTACTTGGTTCCGTTCCAGCAAGGCTCGCACATGATATAGTCGCAGGTGGTGCATTGAACAGCGAAGTCGCTTTGTGAAAGCTTGTCGTGACATAGCCTGCACTTGGCGGTTCTCTTATTGACCACGACTTGCCAGGTGGACGGATAGGTCGCCGATCGCCCTACGTTAGGGTCATAGGTCGGTGTTGGGTGTGTTCTGCTCTTGTAGGTCGACTTTGGCGTGGGTAGGACGTTCGAGGACGATTGAGAAGTCGTCGATTGGCGTGCAAACATAGAGAATGGAGTATGTAGAGGCATCGTCGATACTTACGCGCGATCGTCGACGCCGGGAGTCTAGCGTAGGGTGAGCTTCCTGAGTCAGGCTGCAGATGTGCGGGAAAATGTTGTATAGAAGTATTTGTAGTAGTATATTTCTTGAATGGACGACCAGCGACGACAAGCGGCGATCTTCACGTGGACGTTCTTCACTTACATATCCTTCATGTGAACGTCTTTGACGTGTCTGTCCTTCACGTCAAGCGCTTTCATCCCTTATTGGCCATAAGCGCTCTCTTTGGAGTGACTGTTCTATATGTGACCTTCCCTTCACTTACCTTACTTGTGTATCACGTGGCGCGCCTTCACTGACGTATCGATATTGTTCTTCTGCGCCTTCACTAACGTAGCAATCAAGTTCTTTGCTCTCATACGCCTGTGCTTGCCTGAATGTATTCCTTAAGTGCCTGATGCTGCTCTCCTTGTTCTTCACCTGAAGAGTATTTATCTTGTTTCTCTTCACGAGAGGACGATTGCACAAGCCATTCATGTGCCTTTGCCTGGGCCCCGCCTACTTTTGCTGGCCTTTCACATGTGTACCTTCTTCAGGGAGTCACTAACACCGCTACGATGGCTGCGCCTCACCTTTCCACTTGCTCCACATGACTTGCGCTTGCACTTCTGCTCTCTCTCTCCATGGTGGGAGGGTCGAGGCCGGCGAGACTCTCTTCATGTATGCTTCCTCTGGCTGTTGGCGCACCTGTATCGAGCCTTTGTTCTTGCATAGCAATGAAATGCTTCTGTCCAAGATAGTCACTATAGTCCCGCGTTCGAGACCGCAATCTTGGCTCCATTGATCACCTTCTCGATCATAGGAATAGTAAATCTTCGCGAAGGTGATGTGGCTTATTGTATTTTTCACGTTGCTGAAGTGGGCACGAAGGGCACGCGTAGCGCGGGAATGTTCCGATCACGCAAGCAAATTTAGCTTCGTCAATAATGCAGGGAAACAGCAAATATGCCATTGGAATCCAGGTCACATCGCCATCATGATCAACCACTTCGAGAAGAATTCACCTGTGCGTGGAGAAGACTGTCCTGGCCCTGGCTTTCACATCGCTGTGAATCGGATTCGTGCGAGTGGAGTCTCGCTGTCACGCAAATTCGCCCGTTGAGAGACCGTTTGGACACTGGTGGTCAATACTACACAACCCAACTGCTGCATAGCCTCCATCATGGGCATCCTCGACAAGAAGAAGGATCTGGCTGCACTGTTCTCACTGCAAGTTGAGGCTACTCCAGATGCGGTCGCACTCGAAGATGAGAAAACCTCATACACCTACGCCGAGCTCGACAAGAAGGTAAATGAACTCGCCATCCTCCTGCAAAGCCATGGCGTAAGACGCGATAGCCTTGTCGGAGTGCTACTTCCTCGCAGCGCGGACTATGTGATTGCATGCTTAGCTGCTCTGCGGGCTGGAGGTGCTTTCCTTGTCCTGGAACTTGCATACCCTCCTGAGCTGCTGGCGGACGTACTCGAAGACGCTAGTCCTGTGGTGGTCGTCACATACCGAGCTGAGATTGGTAAGATCAAGCAAGGTATCCCCGTAATCTCACTCGATGAGCTGCAGAGTGCTGCCGGAATCAACGGCGCGACGGATGAGGCGAATTCACTCAACGGACTCCCGGAAGAGAATGATCTCGACCGTCTAGCGTTCGTTGCGTACTCCAGTGGCACAACAGGCAAGCCGAAGGGTATTGCCAACCCACACCAGGCGGCTGTTCGTTCATACGACCTCAGATTCGGCCTTTCAGATCTTCAGCCAGGCGACAGAGTGGGCGCCAACGTTTTCTTTGTGGTAAGTGTCACCCCTCGAATGGAATTTAGGGCTGTCCACTGATTTCATTGCACAGTGGGAGATTATACGTCCACTTCTTCGCGGCGCCACGGTTGTCGCCATCCCTGACGAAGCCAGCTTCGATCCGAAAGCACTTGTAGACTTGTTGGCGGCCAAGAAAATTACTGAGACTCTCATGACACCAACTTTGTTGGCTGCAATGCTTGCGCGCAACAGTGACCTAGGTACACGTTTGCCTGATTTACGCACATTGTGGCTCAATGGTGAGGTAGTCACCACAGATCTTGCACGTCGTGGTCTGGAGTCTTTGCCTAATGTACGACTCCTCAACTGCTACAGCTGTTGCGAGACCCACGAAGTCGCATGTGGTGACATACGCGAGATGCTTGCGCAACTTGACGCCGATGCTCAATACTGCCCTGTTGGTCCGCCACTAGACCCTCGACATGTCTACATACTCGACGATAGTGGTCAGAAGCTCGAAGCCGGTGTGTCAGGCGAGCTGTTTGTTGGTGGTCGACTTCTCGCTCGTGGCTACATCAATAGACCAGAGACCACAGCCCGAGCTTTCACTGCTGACGAATTCGATTCGGCTTCCGGTGCGCGCAAGTACCGCACTGGCGATCTTGCCAGATTGCTACCATCTGGCCTGCTGGAGATTACCGGCCGAGTAGGTGCGATGATCAAGCTGCGCGGTTATAGCGTAGTACCAGGCAAAGTCGAGAATGCTATCCTGGCGAACCTTGCTGTAAGACACTGTGCGGTGACTGCACATGGTGAGGGTCTTGATAGACAACTTGTGGCATACATGGTGCGAGATCCGAACGCAAGCAGTGAGCGACCGAACGTGGAGATCGATGAGTCTGGCCACAGCCCGAATGCTCGTCGAGCACTCACCGAATCGTTGGCCTTGTACATGATCCCTGCGCTCTGGGTAGAGCTGGAGAATCTCCCAACACATGATGTGTCAGGCAAGGTAGACCTCAAGAGATTGCCAGCACCCGGTGCCGGCTCATCTACGCCAAAGCCGCCGCAAGCTGCAACTCGCGATGCAATTGATCTCGACGCTATCGCAGAGATCTGGGCCGCAACGTTGAAAATATCGCGCAGCCTCATAACGCCAGAGCACAGCTTCTTCGACCTGGGCGGTCACTCGCTCTCCCTGGCAGATCTTGCTTCACGCCTGTCACGTAGCTTCGGCTTCCGCGTGCCTGTGGCTCGTCTTGCCGATCCTACGACACTCAACGGACATCTGCAGACTGTTCGTGCGGTCCGCGATGGACAGATTGCCGAGGTGCAAGCAGACTTGCCCGCTGCGCTGCGTCGAGACACGCAACTTGAGCAAGACATACAGCCGTTAGCAGGCACCAAGATCAAGTCCATCAAAGATGCCAAAACAGTGCTTCTTACTGGCGCGACCGGCTTTCTGGGCGCCTTCCTGCTCAATGATCTACTTGAGTCCACCTCAGCTCAGATCATCTGTTTGGTCCGGTTTGGTGATCCGACAGGCGATGACATACCCGCTGGCATCGCTAGACTTCGTAAGAATCTCATCGACCATGGACTGTGGCGCGATCTTATCATGGAGCGTGTCGAGATCTTGCCCGGTAATCTCTCACGCAAGCGCCTTGGCTTGTCGCCGAAGGCATTCCAAGATCTGGCTTCACGCACAGATGTGATCATACATGCTGCAGCCACAGTCAACTTGGTCTACCCCTATGCCGCGCTGCGATCTGCCAACGTTGGTGGTACTCGGGAAATATTACGTCTTGCATGTTTGGGAGGGGCCACGTTGCAGTACGTCTCCACGAACGGCGTACTGCCACCCTCTGCATCTGGTCATGGATGGCCAGAAGACTCAATGCTGTACGTAGACGCAGTGCCTGAGAAGATCAGCGATGGCTACGGCCAGACAAAATGGGCTGCAGAGCAGCTGGTCCTTGAAGCTGGGCGACGCGGACTGCCAGTCAGGATTCTACGAGCCGGCACAATCAGTGGGCACAGCGCCACCGGAGCAGCAAACGCATGGGATCTACTGACAGCATTGTTCGTCGAGTCAATACAGCTAGGTTTTGCACCTGATGTCGAGGGCTGGCGCGCAGAGATGACACCCGTGGACTTCGTCAGTAAGGCTATCGTGCATCTTGCCGGGCAGACGCAAGCAAAACAGCTAGTCTTTCACTTGGGCGATCCCGATCCTGTCGACACGAAAGTAGTCTTCTCCGATCTCGCCAAGCTCGGCTATCCTACCCAGCCCTTACCGTGGGAAGATTGGGCGACTCTGTGGAGCGAGAAGCGAGGCTCTGTCAAGGGCGGAGATGGCGCGTTCACCATCGACATATTACGAAGCGGCATGCCCAGCGTCGAGTTTCTGCGAGACATCGTGGTGCTCAACAATGCTCAGACACGCCCCTTCCGAGCGATCGTCGAGCGCCCGAAAGTGGACAACATCCTGCTCGAGACCTACGCTCGGCACTGGTTCGCACGAGGCTGGCTCTCATCACCTCCCAGCGAGCAGCAGGCTCTTGGTGGCGCTGCCCATTCAGCTCGCCGAAGCATACTGTCAGGCAAAGTTGCGGTCATCACGGGTGCTTCAAGTGGCATAGGCGCAGCTACGGCAGCGGCACTCGCACGCGAAGGCTGCCATGTTGCGCTCGCTGCTCGGCGTGTAGATGCTCTGGAGTCGGTCAAGAAGAGACTGACAGTGCGTGAGGGCAAAGTCATAGCACGACAGACCGACGTTACGAAGCGAGATCAAGTTGAGGCACTGATGAAAGCAGCCGAAGCTGAGCTGGGACCTGTCGACATCCTGGTGTCTGTCGCCGGAGTCATGTACTTCACCATGATGGCCAACGTCAAGGTCGACCAGTGGGAACAGACGGTCGACGTGAACTGCAAGGGCTTGCTTAATTGCCTATCATCAACCGTACCTGGCATGCTCACTCGAGGCAGCGGCCACATCGTCGCCATCTCTTCCGATGCCGGTCGCAAGCCATTTGCTGGTCTCGGCGTCTACTCTGCAAGTAAGATGTTCGTAGAAGGCACACTTCAAGCGCTCCGTGTCGAGACTGCAGGCAAAGGCTTACGGGTCACGAGCGTACAGCCAGGAAACGTCGCGACAGATCTGTTGGGTATGTCGACGGACGAGGAAGCACTGAAGCAGTATGGCGAGCCGTCTGGCGCGAAGGTGCTAGACGCGGAAGATGTGGCGAATGCGATCGTGTATGCTCTGAAACAGCCAGAGCATGTTGCTGTGAATGAGATCTTGATTGAGCCCAGAGATGAGCCGATATAGATATGATACATTAAATCTGCATGGACGGGACAACGGGATGAGAGGCAAAGGCAATGTACGGTGGTTTTCACAGTACTCTATCAGAATGTACATGTTTCGTCTCGACCGCACACCACCTCCTCGACATTTGAGCTCGAGCCTCAGGCTTCCCATCCCGCATGTGCCAAGAGTTCAAGCTAAGCGAGCCGACGTCCTGCTGCGCCTCCTTGACGCACCTGCATAGAGGTCCGTCCCTCTGTCACGCTGGCCTTCTCATGTGTTTCGCAATATCCCCTTGAACATCATCGTGCATAATGTCATCGACAGCTGCAGAGCCAGCCGCCTCCTGGACTTCTCTATGAGTGCTCTCGGTCAACAGGCGAACATATTGGGCCAGCGCCACCAAACGCCATGCATGAAGACCTCCGGATTAAGCGCCATGGGGTGATCAGCCGCATCTTGAGGGTGCCCTCTTCATGGTTGCCTCTTCGCTTCGTGCGGCAGATGTGGTATGTGAGTCAAGAGGAGGCCGCTATGGTCACTACCTATCGGTAATTTCCTTGCATCTGCTTCTTCGCTCGATCAACTCCTTTCCATCCCCATGCAGTGAGTTGTAACAGGTGCCAGCCAAGCGCACAGCGTAGCCTTGTGCAACGGTCACAATGCGAACAAACTTTACGCAGTGCGCAGCGAATTACGCCAAAGCCGATTCTAGCATCATCGCGCTTTATGGCTGGACTGGCGACGTGGTGCAGATTCCAAAGAACGAGACTACCCAGATCTCAACATGGGGCTGCCACCAGTTCTGCGGCTCCGGCAATGACTGGTATCCGTGGTCCCAAGTATCAAACACCATCACTACCTGGGTGCTGCCTGTCGTAGGGATTATCCTGCAAGCGCCATTCGTCAGCAATGCATTCTGGGAGACTGTCTTCTCACTGTCGCGATGGCTTGGATCACCCATGGCCAGCTTGGCATACATCTTTTGGAATATCAAAGTTAGCGGAAAGTGTGCACTGCTCGTGGACCTGGCAGTACCGTATGATCGCAAGATCACCGCGCCTGTTACTAACTTCGGCTCAATACGAGATTCCTTCTATCTCCTGATGACGATGAACCAATTTACCATGCGGCCGCACGTCCGCCAAAGAAAGGAAGCAGAAGGCTTACTGCGTATCGCTTTGTTCTCGAAAGATTTGCGATTGCTTCGACCTGGTAAGTCACCTGACGGTCGAGTCGCACGAGCCTCTTTCGATGTCGAGCCCGGCCAATTTGGAGTGTGGAATCCCGCCCCGACTACAGAATCTTACGTTCCCAGACCTACAGCCGATCTGGAGACCGAAGGTCAACTGAACAAACTTCGTCAAAGCATAGCGCAGGGGATGCGAGATGGCAGGAAGCGAGGCGTTGTGCCCGTGTTTATCTCGACTTTGTGGTTCCTGTTCGCCCTCGCGCTTTCCATACAGTCGGCGTTTGGCTTCATGGGCGTAAATGCACAGGCACATGACTGTAAGTGGACAACCCAAATGCTACAAAGATATTAAGTGTACTAACCACACGGTACAGTGGCCTTGGGCTGTCTTCTGAGCTGGCTCCCTGTCCTCATCCTTTCCTCGATTGTCGATCGCAATCCTGTGGCAGCCGATGCCACTCGCAAAGAGCTTAACGAGCTTGTCGACCGCGTCCGACAGGCTCTCATGGACGACACTATTCGAGAGCTATATCTCAAGTCTATCATCGACCCCGATCAACATCACGAGATGCAGAAGTGGGTAGAGCGAATTAGCAAAGCTTGTCCAATGCTGGATGACTTCTTCGCTCACTTCGCTGGTCAAGCTCGCAGACGATGGCATTACGGAGCGGCTCACCCTATTCTGGCCGACATAGAAGGTGCATATATCGCTGAGCAAGGTCGAGACTGGCTCGCGGACGAGTACGAAGCGCGCAACAAGCTTGTCTTGGGAAAGCCAAAAGGTCTCGACTGGCTGGACCCTCGTGAGCTCTGGCAGGTACTGAGTGGAGTACTGATAGTCGCGGGAAGCTGTCTTGGCGCGTTTGTGCTATCCTACTTTACACCAACTGTGGGTCTAGGCTGTCGTTCCGGCGGCTACACGGTCTTCGGAAGTATGGCCTTCATCCTCCTGAGCCTCGAGATCGTGTCGTGGTGGGTCTTCGATGCTTCCAAACCGAGGCTAGAACGCTTGGGTAAGGATGTGCGAAGCATGACTATGGCTTACCCGTCGTTCGCGGCGCGAGAGAAGAGTATAACGATATGGTACGCCCGCGTGCACGTCAGTGTCGGTCGACACATTGGCAAGGCAGCGCGTGCTACTCGTCGCGGACTTCTTTCCAGTCTCAATGTATTGGTCTCTCGAAAGTATGCCAGCAGAGTGGATCAAGCATTGGAAGACAGGTGGACGCGGTGGCAAGACACCAGTGCTCAGGTCAGGCTCGACTATTGCTTCTTCAAGCCTATCGAGATGGTCAACGCTGTGTGGCTCGTGTATGTCACGATGGCGCAGACAAGTGGCGCATACCGCAACTGTGACTGCATGTCAAGTCTTTGGGGAGGAGCCGGAGGGCAAGTTTTACCCGGATGGGAATGCATACATATCGTACTAACAAAAATTGCAGCTATATCGACTGGAACAATTACGACACCGCATCTTCGTCTTACGTGCGACTATACTGGACCACCGGTGCAGTCATAGCATCGACCACGATGGCTGTTGGGATGCTCTACTTGATGCTGGAATGGTGTCTTCAAAGCCACATCAGCACCGCATCGATGGACGATGCCGCCAATGGTCTACAATGGACTCGTCGATTTCGATGGATTACAAGTCCGTACCGCATCTGCGTACATGCCATGATTGAGGGTGCTTACTCTGCTCGGCTGGGAACTTACAAGATGTTGCGGAGTCTGTCCGGACGCGGGACCATCGCAACACCCAGAGCTGGCAGGCGGAGCGTTAGATGGACGCGCGAGGTCACGCGAAGCAACATCATAGTTGGCCGAGCTGTGCCAGACACACGCCATGACGAGGAAACGCCTAGCGAAGCCGGGCAGCCCTTAGTCAGCGGCAAAGACTTACATGGGCAGCCAGTGGTAATCCATATCGAGTCTCGCAGCTCAGAGCGATCTATTACAGTCTCGCCTGGCGCCAGCCGTGCACCGTCTACTGAAGGTCGGCCAAGTCTGCAGGTGATGGGTCAGCGAATTCCCTATGAGCGCCAGGCTAGTCAAGGAAGCAATGTATAGACTTTTATTAGTCGTTGAATCAAGCTCGATACCTTTGGCAGATTTCAGGTTCACCCCAGGGTATCTATTCACAACTCACTCTCTGCTGCTTGGCTCGTAAGAGCGTAGGTATGGCGCAATGGACAGGTGCCTTAACACGAACTAGCTCATGCCAAGCTTCCGGACCGTGAGTCTGTCTCGACGGTTTGATTGAGCAACCAGGAAGAGTTCTGGAAAAGTTCCTCGGTCTTCGCGAGGATGATCGTGATGAAATCGAGTCTCATTTGTCGTCTCGGGCTATGCGAGCTTTGATGTAATCCCAGAGGTCCTGTCATGCTATGCAGAGGGACTTGATAGCAGTCATCACGAGCTTTCAGCCGGGGTCACACTATAGCCACGATTACGTCTTAAATCACGGCTCTAGAGTCCGAAGTAGGTCAGGTCCTGGACAGGTTACATAGTACGTTACTCGCGGCGTGCCGTGGGCAGCTCCAGGACAGTCAGGTGCTGGCTCGGGGCTGATAGCAACCTCTACTTTGACGTGGGATGAGTCTACTGTGTAGCGGCCTTGTGATCGGTGGACTCCACAATTCGCACGGCGCTTCTCTCCCATCGCATGATTTCAATTTGTGCGTACTGGTGAGCACGATGCCTTGCCGTGATTTGGGCAATGTTGGAATGTATCTATCTGTCGACTTTTCGTGGAGCCGACGGGAATGCTACGGAAACACGGCCGACAGTCCCACGCCAGAGCATGACAGATTTGAACAAGAACTCGGATGGCCAGCGATCTAAGTGGAGGCGGCAGATCCGCGCATTGAAAACTGGCGGCTGCGGGCGACGCGGCGCTGCACGATCGTGCTTGCCCCACGTCTGAAAGTTGAGTGGAGCGTGCACTCGAAGTCCAACTCTTGAGACTCGAATCGTCACTTTCACACTTCGACCATAATACCAGCAGGCGATTTTGTGTGCTCACGCTTTAGCACCCGGCCACTCACGGCCACCGCCCTCTTGGTGGTGTGTCAGGCTCCCAACGCTCTCCGCTCCGCCACCTCCACCCCATCTCATTGCGACATCTTCAACATTCTTGGCATATTCAGCTCAGCAACGGCGTTCCGGCATTCATAACGACGAGATACCCAAAGGATACACGAGAGGACCTATCAGCCTGAGGATCTTGCTACAAAATTATCGCACTTCATTTCTCTGCTTTGCACTCTTTACACCCCGGGTGGCATCTTCAGCGCTCGAGTGGACCAAAAATCGCGCAAATCCCGCAACCTAGTCGACCCTGCGTTTCTTCGCTGCACACGCACCCAGGTATGGTCGTGCGTGAGGATGGCTCCAAATGGGCATGTCAGTCATGTCTGAAGGGTCATCGTGTCAGTGGATGTACACATACTGGTAAGTCTGGTATCTGGTTCTGTGCTCTACTAACATGCTGACACTCATCCAAGATCGAGAACTCGTCCTTGTCCCAAAGAAAGGCAGGCCTACGACACAGTGCCAGCACTGTCGTCAAGAGCGCAAAAGACGATCTGCGCATGTCAAGTGCGACTGCGGCGAGTCAGACAAGCCGCACCATTCCAAGGAGAAATGCATACATCTTCGCGAGGCTGAAGAGCAGGCAAACAGGGCTCGCAGTGGTAATGACGATTATTTTTCTGAGGACCAGGAAGGTCATCTTGCTGCAGTGACCGAGGAACAAGGTTGCTGTTGCCATCATGGCGGACAGTGCTCATGCGCCATACTGAAGAGGGAGGACAGCCACGACGGAATATCGCCACACGGCAAGCCTGCGGTTCAGAAACCCAGGCTTGACTCGCACAAGTCGGAGAGCTCACTCACTGTTTTTTCGAACGGCCACCACAAGCCGGTTCACCGCAAGAACTTTGCTGCTCACGAGTGCGGGATGCCTTACAAGATCCCGATGGCCAGAGCGCACACCGTCGAGCATGCCGTTGCTCGTGCTGCTCGACGCTCAGTCGACAATCTGTCCTTGAACGCATCTAAGCCGTGCCCTGCAAGATCTGCTCAGATATCACGCCGTAACTCTGCAAGGCGTATGTCCAAGTCTGAGCAAGCATCGCCCAAGCTCACGGCTGCTACATACAGCAACGTCGCTGGTAGCGGCACATCAGACTTTACGGCCTTCGATTTTGCAGGATACATGCCGAGCCAATATCCCGAAGGTGAAATCTCGACAACGAGTGACTCAATGTTCCCGCCTCTTGAGCCTCTATCAAGTATGTCTGACTACACTTTCGACCCGTGGTCAGCTTTCCCTTCTGCGGATGGCCAACCTGTGCCCAATAACAACCCGTTCGGAGTGTGGCCAACTAGTGCTCCAGATCTAGCCCAGCCTGCGCTGACTGCGGCCTCGTCGGGCACTCAATCTGAGATTGACGAGGTCCCAATGATGGAAGATTTCGAGCCGGGCATGCCAAGCATCCAGGAAGACGATGGTACATTCGACTTCGATGGACTTCCCACCAACTCGCCGTCCATGAATAGGCGTAGCTTGCCCGCCAACTTCTTTGGTAATGCCGATCTTGACCTGCCGGACTTGAGTAACGAGTGGCAAGAATCTGTTGGTCCGGCAAACAGCACCGCGGAAACGTCGAAGGCTGTAGACGGCATCATGGCACTCGAAGGCGCATGGCAAATCCCTGCCTTCGCAGACAATACGATTGTCACACCAGATTCCGGCGACGATGCGTTCACTACATATACATCAGGTCGTGAGACCGCCCGTTCCGTCGGCTCTGTCAACACGCCTAACGACGATCTCATGCGTTCACTCTTCCCGGAGATGGACTTCACGAGCACAGTCAACACGCAGTCAGTGACAATTGCCGAAGCTACCAAGTCATCAGCGTTCCTGTCGCAGCTCTCCTCCGCTGACGCGCCCAACTCCTTCGACGCCTTTCCCGATGCCGACGACTTTACCTCCCAGCCCTGGACTGACGGCTCAATCAATGTGCCTAACGACCCCTTTACCTCGTCCTACGCCTTTGATCAAGATTTTTCAAGTCAAGATTACTCGCCAAGCTGGACTCAATAACAGTAGTAGCGGGCGGGATGCCCATTAGTGCGAACGTGACATCCCCGACCGTAGTCTCTACTACATTGCTGTTCTGCGGCGCGTTGGGTGCGACATCTCGGTTCTTTGGTGTTCCGTTTTGACGTGTGCGCTGCATTACTGTGTTGGTCGCTGCATGGGGTCGAGGCGTGTTGGCGTGGAATCGGCCACGCTAAGTTTCCGGTGAAGGAGTCCTGGAAGACAGTGTGACCATCCTTGACTTTGGGAGTGGTCGGTACATAGGCTTTTGCAACGATTCATGAACGTTTGTGTGCCATTTTCATGTGATCTGCTCCAATGTTGTCCGTTCTACGTTGCTGACGCGGCTGTCCGTGCTAAGACTTGGTTGCCGTGGTTCACAGCCTCAATCTCGAACATGATAACAAGACATCCATTGAGAAGCATCACTATCATTGCATTATATCTAACGTCCATGGCATCTTCAAAGCGCGGCCTCGCATGGCCGAACGACAACAAAGACCCAGTATTCCCATTCACGAAACCTGGATCTAAGATCTCATGGCTCTACAACTGGTCGCCAAACCCTACATCCGGCAATGACACTCTGAACTTCATCCCAATGCAATGGAATCATGTCAATGCTCCCGAACTGGCAAGCAGGATAGCCGCCGCGAAGGCGACTGCAATCCTGGCTTTCAACGAGCCAGAGCTACACGATCAAGCCAACATGACTGTCGAAGTCGCGGCAAAGACCTGGCTAGAACACATCGAGCCTTTGCGAAAGCAGGGCATCCGATGCGGTAGCCCTGGCATCTCTTCTGCACCTCAAGGCGTCACCTGGCTTGCCTCCTTCCTCGCTGCCATCCGAGCCCAGGGAGGAGACATAGATTTCTACTGCTTCCACTGGTACGGCGAGACGCAGGGCCAATTCTACGACTACATCTGGTCGACCTACCACCAGCTTGGTCCCAATAAGCCTGTGTGGATCACGGAGTTTGCGTGTACGAATTGGAATGTTGAGAGGCCGTTGGAGAGGCAGCATGTAGAGAGCTTTGCGAGGGATTGTTGGAAGTATCTGGATGGGCTGGAGTGGGTCGAGAGGTATGCTTGGTTTGGTGCGATGAGGGATTGTGGGACTGTGGGCAAGTACGCGAGCTTACTGGACGATCAGGGTGGGCTGACGGAGTTGGGCAAGGCATATCGGGATGGGTGAGCGTTTGATCAGGACCGGGACCGACTGCGCACCTGGCGAGCTCGTCTGTCGCACGAAGACAAATAGAAGATATTAAGGAACATGCTGACTTCCCAGTATTGCCACTGAGATATGACTATGTGCGACGACTTCTTTTTCGGCAGTTCATGGCCATGAGCACAAGCTCGGCCTCTCTTGATTCTACGACTGCACACACTACAGCGCCCGAGTTCCGATACGATCTGTGCGATCCACCAACCAGCGTGCTTATGTCTCCCCAGTCGCTTTGCTGCAGGTACTCAGCCTCAAAGGCACCAATTTTGGCTTCCAGGTCGTGCAAGTACTTGTCCCCGGCCTCAGGCCATAGATCAGGCGACACTTGCATACGACTTGGCATCTCCTCATTGCACCACAATGGTCTCGATACCTTCGACCTGCGGATGATCGCCGACAACAAAAAAGGCTAGTAACGATCAGAACGTCACCTGTCGACAGTAGCGACAACACAGCGGTCAAGCAGATGGTCCGCTGCAGCATGGGTTGGGATGGTGATACCCAGAACACACTCCGGATCATGCGAGGTAATGGTGGCGCTCCAGCCTTCGCTTGCTGAGACTTGCTCCACGGATGCCGACATATCGGAAGCCAGAAGTACACATCTTCTCGCCAGGGGAAGGATCAATGACCTGACCAAGCAGGTCAATGCCCTGATGCTCAGGCCTCTCTTGTAAGTATGGAGACATCAGGCCATGGCCGGATACTCAAGAGTAGAAGATGGCGCAGTAGGCCTCACCGGTAAGCGTTGGTATAAGTTGAAGTTATCCGAAAGATCGCAGGAGATTGCTCCAGTCACCACGCATCTTTGAGGCTCTTCATCAAATTCCCCACCATTCAGCAGAGACTTTTAACCCTCAATCGCTTTGCTAGCAGCCAACATGCGTTCCACTGTATCTCTGTTGATCGCCCTGGGGCTAGCTAGCAGCGTCGCTGCTCATGCCGCTGGCAAGGGTAGGCTTGGTAAGATGACTCTCGACAAGCGCCAAGTCATCACCACGGTCTGTGCAGCTGCGCCAGCAAATACACCCCCTGGGCTACTCTGCGCAGCATCTTGTGGTCCGGGGAACATCGACTGCACTGCGAACTACTGCTTCAACCCCAGCGCCGGCGAGACGTGCTGCTCCGATGGTCGTGAGTCTGCCCATCGCGACACATTGTGGCTTGTCCAGAAATGCTGACAGTCGTTTCAGACTACTGTCCGGCAGGCGAGCATTGTGTGGTCTACACAGACGGCTCGCCAGGCTGCTGTCCTGATGTGGGCGACTGCCCAGACTTCCTCTCTACCGTATCGACAGTTCCGGGCGGCTTCTCGACCTCGACCTCGACTTCGACCTCTGCATTGACGAGCACATCCTCGATCGTCTCGGCGTCCACCACGAGCTCATCTACCAGCGCTCCGATCGCTGCCACGCCTTCAATCCCGGCACCGTCATCAATCGTCTCGTCGTATCCCACGGCTTACGGCAACGGAACCAACTACACCAGCAGCACCACCCCGAGCATCGCAGTACAGACGACTAATGCTGGAAACAGGCTGTGCGCTGCGGAAGAATTGGTCTTCGCGCTGGGTGGTGTGGCGATAATACTCCGGTGGCTGTAGGATCGTTGCACTGTATGAGTGCATGATCAGGGGATTGTAATGAGATGGTGGGGGAAGTACTTGAAGCGTGCTTGAAGATTGTGACACAAGATGAGCCCAAGGGAAAGAGTTTGCGGTCAAGAATGCAATGCGTAATCGACTGATGGAAAAGGATGTGATGTAGCTGTATGCTAAAGGTTGGCTTAGTTCAGCGGACAGACCGTTACTTTCCATTGCACACCTGCTTGCCACCCCCTGTGACAATGCTACACTTCTTCATTGCACCACAAACCGTCCATGTCTTGCACTCATAGATAGTCGCTCGACAGCCACAGTGGCTCTTTTGATCATCAAGTCGGCCGCTGAATGCGAAGCATCGGACCGCGTCGCGAGAACCGGCATCTGTGGTAAATGCATCGGGCCTTAGAAGGGGTAGGCCGAGGCTTGCATTGTAGACGTCAAATGCGTCCGACCAAGGTGATCGTGGGGTTCCCTGATGGCCCCTGCAGGGAAATGCGATGTAATATATTAGAGACGCGGTCGAGCCACCTTCCGTAGAAGTACCGGAGGACAACCGCACTTCAATTTCACCGATGGATTGCTACAAAGGCGCGCAGGCTCTCGAGATGAAGACGTATGGCGGCGGACATGTCAACAATCATCAGACGGCGAGTTGTCGACGTCCGATGACTTCGACAGTGGCTTGACGGGTATTGTGGATGAGGGAAGGACGAGCAGAGAGGCATCTCTGACGGCTCGAAGTTCAGCCTCATATCCCTGCGCAACATCACTAGGCCTGATCAGGCACGGCCTCCATTACGGATACATAACTTGACAGCACTCCGACTCCCCGAGCCGCTGATATAGTCTTGTGATGTTGCATCTCCCTGCCCAAATTTCCGCATCGACGGTCCGCTGAACATGGCAGAGATGGCCGTTCTGGAGCGAAAGTGGCGAGATGAAATCAAGCACGGAGCCGAGATCCTGGGGCAAGTGAGGTCTCTGGGGAAGATTGGCATGGTATAAGTACATTGTCTTTGTCTCATCGTCAATATACTGTTCCCAGCGCGATTCTCTTCCTCCTCAGCCACAGTACACTCACGCCGCCGAAGCAATGGCATCCATCATATCCCTCTCGGCCGCAGCTGCCGCTCTGTTCACCTCGGTCGCGGCTCAGAAGATCGGTACTCAAGTCCCCGAGGCTCCCCCAGCGCTCACGACCTACAAGTGCACGACCGCTGGCGGTTGCGTACAGCAAGCCTCCTCCGTAGTCATCGACTGGAACTACCATTGGTTCCATGAAGATGGAGGAGTCGCTGCCTGCAACAACGCAAACGGCCTTGACCCCAGCTGCGTGATTGAGGGAGCGAACTACGCCTCCGCAGGTGTAGCAACTTCTGGAGACGCCTTGACGCTGCACCAATATGTGCTCAACAACGGCACGTACCAAAACGCCTCGCCCAGAGTCTACTTGCTTGCTCCGGATGGACAGAACTACGACATGATCAAGCTGCTCGGGCAGGAGATTAGCTACGACGTCGATGCGTCGACTCTTGTTTGTGGAGAGAACGGTGCTCTCTACCTCAGCGAGATGGACGCTACGGGTGGCCGAACCGCGGCGAACCCAGGTGGTGCAGCGTACGGTGCTGGATACTGTGACGCGCAGTGCCCTGTTGGCGACTGGTTCAACGGCACCGTCAACACTGGCGGTCTCGGATCTTGCTGTAAGTGATGTTTGTGAATCTGGCCATTGGCATACACTGACATCCGAGCAGGCAACGAGATGGATCTTTGGGAAGCCAACGGCCGCGCAACAGCCCTCACCCCTCACCCTTGCAGTGTGAACAGCATTGGAGGCTGCACTGGCTCCGCTTGCGGCAGCACCGGCTATTGTGACAAGAACGGCTGTGGCTTCAACCCATACGCCCTCGGCCAGCAAGGCTACTACGGGCCCGGTCTGACCGTTGACACAAAGAAGAAGATCACCGTCACCACATCCTTCCACACCAGCGACGGCACCTCGACCGGCACATTGACTGAGATCACTCGCCAGTACATCCAGGATGGCGTTGTCATCGCTAACGCTGTTGCCGGCTCCTCCTCCGGCTTCCCTGGCCAGAACTCGTTGACCGACCCATACTGCTCCGCATCCGACAGCTTTGGCCAGACACTCGGGGGTTTGAAGACCATGGGCGAGGCGCTTGGTCGCGGGATGGTCTTGGTGCTATCCATCTGGAACGACGCCGGCGGGTACATGACCTGGCTCGACAGCGGTAACAGCGGACCATGCTCTGCCACTGAGGGCAACCCGTCTTTGATCATCCAGCAGAACCCGACCACGTACGTGGTGTTCTCCAACATCCGCTACGGTGACATTGGCTCCACTTGGTCCATTAGCAAGCCTCCTGTCAGCAGCAAGAGCAGCACTAGCACCAGCGTCAAGCCGACAACAACCTCCAGCCAGATCCTCGGCTCCACGACCGTGGTCCCAACCACAACGACCAAGCCCACCACCGTCTCCACAAGCACCAGCAAGCCGACAACCACCACAAAGCCCACCACGACCACAAAGCCAGCTCCGCCAACCACCAAGTCGACCACCACGACTAAGTCCTCGGCTACCACCACCAAGCCGAGCCAGCCGACCGCTACCCACTACGGGCAGTGCGGTGGCAAGGGCTACAGCGGCCCGACTGTGTGCGCCAGCCCATGGACATGCAAGGTCAGCAATGACTACTACTCGCAGTGCTTGTAGTCATAGAACAGTACAGTTCATATAGCATTTCAAAGTTCGCTTCCATGCCCCTCCACTCTAATTTACCCAATCTCCGTCTCTATGCCGCCGCTTTTCAATGAAACGTCGATCGTGACATCCATAGGAGGTTCATGTACACCAGACACCATACCTACGGTGCCTCGGGTGACGTGTCTTGGATCTTGAGAAACGCTGTGGGCAATGGTAGCGTAACATCGCAAGTCACAGCTGCTTTCAACGTCTAGTCTTGAATGCTCCCACGAACCCATGTGTTTGGTGTCCACCGTTGGAGATCGAAGTCCGCAAATCATGAAATCACTCACAACTACATCGAAAGGACCTTATACCGTTCGAAACCCACCAAGCATTACAACAGATATGTGATCACCTTGACCGCCGAATATGAACTCGATCAGACGGGTCGTTGGCAGTGAATCGTGATATCGCTGTTCCACGATCACCCCAGATGCGTGGTTGGGGTTGAGCATCCCTAACCCTACAGTCCAGGAATTAGCAGCAAGCTGCCCTTCCTTGTCTTTGACCCGTGCTAGCTGTCAATCCGGATCTAGCTGGCCGCACGTCTTGGGTCGAAGGAGACGCGAAGGATGAGATGAGTAATGTATGTCGTCTAATGATGCATCGCCGTTGATGCTTACCACTTCGTCCAACCCAACCCCTACTCCCCCACCTCCGTCCTCCCCTCGAACTCCAACAAGTACGGATCCCGCCTGAAGTCCGCATAAGCATTTCGATCCATACTCCTCTTCCCAACCTCCATGTCCTCCCTGATATCCTCCACCAGTGAGTCCAGACTAACATAGTCGTACTCTGGCCTGATGAATCCCAGAATCACAAGATTCATATGACTCCCATAGAAGTCTTGATTGAACTTGTGAAGCAGATGAACCTCGACGGATCGAACCGTATTCTTGTAGAACGGATTCCAGCCGATCGACATTACCATTGGGTAGACGTTGGGTTTCGAGTCTGTGGCGGGTGAGGCAGAGAGACCGGCATAGCCGTAGTAGACGCCTGATTCGATGTCTTCGTGGCCACCGACTGAGAGGCCAGTGACAGGGATGTTGGCTGTGGGGATGCCGAGCTGGGACAAGTGTCAGTCCAGAGCTGGTAACAGTGTATCGTCGATCCCGTTGATGTTCATAGACAGGTGGAGGTCGAAGCGAGCACTCCTGAATGGGATCTCCAGTGTCGTGCAAGGCACGGACGTTGCTGGACCCAGCTTGAGTCTTCGTGCACCTCTTCTGCTACCAGTACCACCCATCTCAGCTCGTCCCAACCCCATGGTGCTGGAGTTCTGACACGCATGTGGCGAATCCGTCCACGTGTCGGCCTTGATATGTCATGCCTGGCGATACCTCGCGTACGCCCATCGGACAGCGACATGTTTGACAGCGGCTGATAGCAGCACTCATGGCTACCCACAGCGTAGCGAACCGGTCTTCATCTCGTATCGTGCCTTCCATGTACGACAGTCGTGTTGCTCAAGATCTTGATTGAGACAGGACAAGGAAGAGAATGATGATAGATGGCTTACCTCTTTGCTGCCTCGTCCGAAGCCTTTGATGACTTTGCCATTTAGTCGTAGAGGAAAGGGTGGCGTGGGTCCGCTGTCTGGACCTGCTGTGGGATCCCGGGGTCCGTTTGGTCGCATCGTGATGAATCTAGGCGACTCAGCTATGCGGATGTAACGTGGACGACGGCTGTGAGAGTGTTCGCGGCGAGCTGAGACTCCAAGGCAGTGAATGAGGGGGCGGTGATAGAGTCACAAATGTGGGTAGATGTTAAGCACTAAATGATGGCGCATTAGACTACATTCACTCGCTGAATGCCTCAGGCATGTATATCAAAAGCCGATCTCCTGTGGAGACAACAATTTATTCCACACTGCTCAAACACCGTGAGTGTTCAATAGACGTATTACAATTGATCTATCTCAACGATGTCACAGCACTGAAGCCGCCTACCCATTCCCATCACCGGTGCCTGTGCGGCATTCCGTGTCTTGCCCAATCACTACTTCCATTGGCAACACCGTGCCAGACGGCGCGATCATGCTCTTCGTCAAGCCTGCCGAAGCCATCATGGCTCTCGACTTATTTTCTCGAACTACTTCATATCACCGGTAAGAACTGTAGAATCATCAGCATTGTCCTCGCCAACTCAAAGTCAACGCAGTACTCACATTAATGACAATCAACATCGGGATATTGAACACATCCCTTTTTACAGTCCAGCACATCCCACACTCCACCCTCCCATCGCCCTCACCAAGACTGTTCATCCCGTCTCTGCCCCGTAGGATACCCTCCCGCTTCACCCCGTCACCCACCGAACCCCTCTTCCCTCGTTTATCATCCTCGCCACCTTCATCGACACCCCAGCCCGGGTCGCGTTTAGTCTTGTACTTCAGTAACGCGCATTCCCGGCCGATGATTTCGGATCCCGAGGCGCCGAAGGCGAGGTCGGCAAAGTCTTCGTAGAACTGTACGACGCTGTCCTCGTCCATTAGCTCGGCCAGGAAGACAGGTTGAGGCCGACCCGGATCGATCTCCACATTGCCCAAGCGAGGTGTGGCAGCGCCGCGAGTGCTGGCGCCAGTATGAGTGCCCGAGGTGTTACTGTTGGCTCCAATGTTGACATTCAGATTCGGTTCCTTGCCAAGCAGGACGTCGCGACGCCAGCCAGTGACAAGTGAGAATTCCTTGTTGACCGCTGCGATCTCGCCGGTACGTCGACAGATGATAGTAGGCGTGCCATAGTGGTTCATGAAGTCGTCATATTCATACAGTGTACGTTGAAGGGACTTCTCCATGAAGATCAGATCGTCGTTGTTGAGACTTTTGTTACAGGCGATGAAGGAGGGTCGGATTGAGGCGAGTGCCTTGGCAATGCGAAGCGTCTTGTTGGTCGAGAAACGCTTTTTGAGGAAGTCGGTCAGGGCGTGGAAGCCTTGAGTGTAGGTGTACGGTGCTGTGACAGAGTTGTAGATCTCTGAGGTGTCCCGGCGTACTCTCCGCTGATTTGCCGGCTCGCTGTATTGCGGTACTTGCTTCCGTTGATGCTGTTGCTGTGATGCATGGGAGACGCTCTGTCGTAGCAAGTCCGGGTGTTGCTGCTGACTGTGATCCAGCTGAGCAAATCTATTCTCTGGCGACACTGTCGATGATGACTGGTACCCAGCATTGTAGTCATAGTTCTGCGAGAGCGGACTGAGACCGAGGTGTGAGCCTTCGCCGATAGCAAAGGCGTCCATGCCATTGTTCTGCGTCGCCCACGCAATGCCAGCGTCCGACATGCGCGAGCCGGTACTTTGTACTGTTTGCCAATTATTGGGGTACTGATTGAAGTCGAAGTTATTGCTCGAGCCGAAGCTGTCGTATGAGAGGCTGCCAGGTCGGTTGCCAGCATTATTTAGGTTGTCTATATCCGGCGTGCCGACAGCACCAGACGACATGT
The DNA here is from genome assembly GCA_002077065.1 of Cryoendolithus antarcticus. NCBI lineage: Eukaryota > Fungi > Ascomycota > Dothideomycetes > Cladosporiales > Cladosporiaceae > Cryoendolithus > Cryoendolithus antarcticus. The sequence goes on from NAJO01000023.1 coordinate 86,049, forward strand.
GCCCGAGCATACCGAACTCCATGGCGCCGTAGTGATTGCCAAAGTTGAAGCTGGACAGGTCGAGGCCGAAGAGTGACGAGTTATTTGGATCCAGAAAGGCAGTGTCGAATGATTGATTCCGACCAGCGTCGATGCTGGCTTGATGGTCGACGTTGACCGACATGTCTTGCACGGGCGTGACCTGTTGACTCGAAGTTGATGGATAGCGTTGAGTTGTCTCGACTGGTTGTGGTGCTGCGTAAGATCCGAGGACTGTATCGTTGCTGGTCATCATGGGTGGACCCATTGGAGTCTGTTGGTACTGCACATAGTCCGTTGCTGTTGACTGTGGCATGTACTGAGTCGGACTGATAGCAGGAGCATTGGATACCATGGGATGTGCTCCGGGACCAGTGGGCAGACCTTGAGCATTGCCCATCTGGTAATTACTTGGGAAGCCAGCAACGAGAGCTTCAGGTGGTGCATCGTGAAGGTACTTTGCCTTCTTCCTTACGCCATCGTGGCATTGGTCTTGCAATCCACGCTTGACACATCGAAGACAAGGTCGCTCGTCACCTAAATATTATCAGTCCGCATTCATTCTCAAGCTTCAAGCCACCACATACCGCAAGTCAAATGCGCCCTCTGACAGGCAAAGCAAGCCCTCCTCGCCTTCTTTCGCCTCGGGCGTGAGGGATCCTTTGCACTCTTCGACTTGCTGCCATCCCCATTACTACCTCCACCAGCACTCTTCTCATCACTAGAGGCACGCTCAACTTTCTCCTCAGCCATGATCCCAGTAGAGTCGTCAATATCTACCGCATACCCAGTCTCGGGGTCAGGAGATGGCGAAACATCCTCGGCGTCGTCAGCCTCCATATGAGCACTCTCCTGAGGGTAGTGCAGGCCCGCACCACCCCGATGATGATCCTCCTGCATGACCCGTATGCTCTCCTACGTCCCCACAGCGCGTTCTACTTGCAGCGAAGCAGCGCAGAGCGGACCGGTGCACAGGGCCACGGGACTGACGCTCAAGTAGCTACCCGCTCGTCTGACTCTGGAATAGAAGCAGACGAACCAAGCGTAAGGAACGTGTAGCCTGTGTGCGCAATCGGCCGTGCCGTGCCGCTGGGTCCTCGCGACCTGACTGCGTGTGTGGCGCCAACAGGTACGCGTGGAGATTTTACACCCTGTCTGCTGTACTACACGCGTACGTACGCCCAAGGCCAAACCTATAGCAGTTTGTGCAGCGCCGTATGCTCGCGCCAATGGCTGAACAATTGGCTCAGACTTCAAGTGTACACACTGCTCAGCCTAGCCGTACTCGAAGCAGTGCAATAGCTCGCTGCTGGGCGGATGTGAGCGCAACGGGGTGATTGGCGTGCAAGAGCTTCGCATTGGGGGATGTGGAGAGACCAGCAGGAGTATTGGCGTTGTGCGACTGTCGGTACCGATCATGGCGCACAGCAGGCCATGCTGCTGGGAGGGACAGTGAGAGGCTTGGCGGGGAAAGCACGACCAACGCCGCTGACCTGTGGCTTCCTGTCCAACACACCTCAGGTCTCGTGGAGAGGCTGCACTGGCACGAGGCTCGTGGACACAAGGATCGCCGTGCGCTGCCCTGCTCTGCCGTGCCACGTTTGCGCCTCGTATTCCGCCCACCCAACAAAACTGTATGCGCAGCTTCCTCTTCCAGCCGTGCGAAGCGACTGCCTGTGCGTCTTGCACGCGCGCGCTCTTGCTTCTCACAGAGCTTCCGCCGAAGTCGAATGCAGAGCACTCTATCTCGCAGCACCTCGAACCTCAGATGTCCAGCCCAGCATCGCCAATCAGACCCGTCCCGAGCCAAACTCCAACCTCCCGCGACCCGAGCTCCACGGCCCGAACAACAAGCGTGCCACGCTGCTGGGTCTGGCCTTCAATACCTCTTACTTCATCGAACCTTGCCTTGCCCACTTCACTATAGACAGCGTCCATATCAGGCGTTCCGCAGCCTTCACCTGTCTAGCCACGTTCCCACATACAAATGTCTCACTTCCCCGCCGCCTCCTGTCACTGCCCTTCACACGAAACAAACCCTCCGCTCAGGCAATGGGCGGGGACCTGCTTTGCGTGCTGCGAGAGATCTGACTGGACTACTCAGTCGGGACGGTGCCACAGGCTTGATCTTGCATGCTGTGCGGCCTGACCTCGCTTCTTAGGTAACATCCGTGTACTGTACTAAATCACGTGTGATGTTCAACAGGCACCGACTCGATCGGCGGGACTCGAGCATACTTGCCATGAGATTGGACTACTGACGGATAGCAGCGTAGAGCACTGTATCATGCAGGAGCAGTTGAGATGGTTGGGACGATGATGAAGGTAAGTATGCGTGGTAGTGGAGACATTGGAACGTGGTGTAACGCCTATTCCTGTCCACTCAGTTCCGTGGCGTGCGCGCGAGCCTGGGCAGCAGCATCAACGCCTCGATATAGCGACCTCAGAACCCTGGTACTGGAACTGGGTACGCTCACATTGGGAAGCATGCTGACCTTGTTGGTGATCATATTCGCCTAAGCTGTACTGATCAGCCGCATAGCCCATGGTACTGGACGACTGAGGCTCGGCGCTGTATCGAAATTCGCATCAACCTGCTCATGCCCTCCACGGGCTTAACTCCAGTCTGGCTCACCGCTCTTTGATCGACGGCATCACTGAGATGGCACGAGTGACACGAATTATAGTACACGCGCTGCATCGAGGCAGAGCAATATACAACTTCCCACTGGGTCCGATCGACTCCTCTGCGTGACTCTGCAGGGAGAGTGATCGACGTCATGAACCTTGACAGGACCTGCAGGCCCTTGCAGTCGTCGCGCTGGCGGGTAGTCTCCCGCAATTCAATCTGCATGACCAAGTTGGCCAGCAATCTGACCAATCCCGACGGCAATATCTGCCGGTCTCTCATCCACAGCAATATACCATCACGGAGTTCTCACCGGCAGCGCGGCCTAGATTGCGGCTCGGCTCTGGATTGTCTATGTTGACCTGAGCTATCAGCATCTGTGCCAAATGCTACGTATCTCCGGCATGAGGGACGTACCACTCGGCGTATCACACGCAATCTCGCCGTGTGCTGCAGACGGACTCGTGGACCGCACGCCCGTGAGGTCCCAGGGATTCACTGTCTGACTCACGTCGAGGGAACACGATCATTGTGAGGTGCAGGAGACCTGCGACAAATTGTCCGTAACCATGATCATGGTTGGTCACTCCCTTCACCCTTGAGCAAAGCGTGAGTTGCCCCGCACTTTCTTGCCATATTTGAAGAATAATAATGGGAATGGCATCATCGCGAGTGCCAGGAAGCCGAGCAACGAGCTTGCCCACTGATAGCCCAGCTGTACATAGTCAGTAAGTCGCACGATCTCATCTTTCAGGCGAGCACACATGCCTTTTCATACATCTGCGTTCCGAAAAGACTGAATGAGATCGTCAGCGAGATCCTCCTGATTGGCAATTAGGGTGAAGAGCCCGGACTCACGGGAATGCAGCGGCGAAAGACGATCTGATTGCAGGCTTGTTAGCATTGCCCTGTTCTGCCCGATCAATCAATGCCGTGTCACATACCTGGCGAAGGAGTTCGCGGCAAGTGCGCTCGCGGCGTATAGTGGATACTGCGCTGGGCATCAGTACATGCTACATTCTCGCTCGATAGAAGACCTACGCATTCGACGAGAAAGGTGCTATACGATCTGTCAGCACCCAGATTGCCAATTCAAAACGGGAATTGCACTCACAAGATTCCCGAAAAGCAGAAGATATTGCCAATGCCGAAGATCGTGCTGAAGAAGATCGGGACTGCTCAGGCATCCCTGGTCAGCACTGTTTGATCACCATTACATGATGCAGCTGGATCTCACCTATCCAATGGACCCTGTACGCGCACAAGATACATCATCAGCATTTACTCAAACGGGTCCTTGGACGAGATTTGCATGCGCTAGCGTACCAAGGATATGTGGTCCAGCCGAAACCTGCGTGTTGCACGAGCGTCAGCGATCATGGACACGATGCATGCTTTGACATTGAGTGGGCTCACCGAACAAGCTGATAGGCACTAACACAGCTCCCCTACATGCAGAGGTCAGTCACAGTACGGCATCGCGATCCGGCCGATATCTTACAGGATCGTCGAGGGCAGCCTGAACTCGGGCTCCGATACGCCACCATTGTTTCGCACGAGTCGCATATCTGCGCCGATTTAGTACATTGCTACCATCCTGCAGGCGCTGTGATTCCCAACGGACAATTCTTGCGCCAGAGCGGATCGCAGGCTGTGCCTATCACCATCCCGACGAAGATGCCGAGGAAGGTTAGACCTATGGATCGTTAGCTGTTGTCATCGGTGACCACCGAGATCTGATTACCTTGCTGCCAGAGGTTGAAGTTGTGGTTGTGCGAGAAGACAAGGGCGAAAGCCTGGCGATGTCGGTCAGCGTCTCCGCGTCCTGCTCGCCTAGCCTCCGATCTACTTACGCCAAAGAATAGATACAGAACGCCTAGCAGAATAGCGCTCAGCAAGCAGAGATTAAGACACATCTGCTCGAAGAATAGCAGCTGAAATGGGCGAACGCAGCTCCACGCAACGGTCTTTGTCACCGATCTGCTCATGACTTCGATCGGAGCCTTCCATCTCTCATCGCCAGTCTCGTTGCGGAGCTTGATGGCCTTGCGACGCAACAACACCGGACTGTACGTCTCGGGCACAAAGAACGCAATGAGCAACCAGTTGACTCCAGCCCAGATGATCAGCGTCCAGAACGACCATCGCCAATTGGCATAGTAATTGATAAAACCACCGAAGACGGGTCCGACAAGTGGCCCGACGAACGGACTAGCTGTGTACACCGTCATCGGCATGCTCAGTCTCTCTCTTGGGAACATGTCCCCAATCGTCCCCCCAGCTACACTCAAGAACGCACTCCCTGCCAGTCCGTCAAAGAACCTTGCGATCAGCATCGTCTCGATGTTTTGCGCCAACGCACAGGGTATGAGCCAGATGAGGTACATCCCAAACGCACACAGATAGATAACCCTTCGACCATAGAATTCTGATAGCGGACTCAAAAACATCGGCCCCAGTCCCAAGCCCGCAACGAAGATCGACAGTCCCAACGTCGCCACCTCCCGACTGATGTGGAAGTAAGGCGTGATCTGCAAGTACGTGCTCGTGTATAGAGCCGAAGCGCAAGTAACGCACATAGACGACATCGCGAGTATGATCACGATGCTCCATTTGCGCAGATCTGAGCCCCAGGCTGAGCTCTTCGGGCTCATGGGGTCGTCGGGGCCTGACCATTTGACTTCGAAAGGATTGCCATTTGAGTCAGGCGAGTCACCGTTAGATGGCTCGTGGGAGGACTTCTCGTCGTCGTTGTGATTGAAGTGAGTATAGCCATCTGCACCGGCGTATGATCGTTGTGATGAGTGGCTTCGCACTGTATGTAGTCGAGGCGAGAGCGTGGCGGGTTTGCGTTGCGCTATTGATGTATGCGAGTCGTCGTTTAGCGTAGCGTGCTCGATCTCTTCTTCCTTATCGTGAAAGCCATGGTCGGCGCCTGTCTTCTCCAGATCGTTCCCGACGGGCGAGCTAGACTCCGAACTGGACGCCATGTTCGTGCTCGTACCTGCCAAGTCCCGTGCACCGAATGGCTACAACTCAGAGTAATAGCAGCAGATCTATTCGGCGTCTTGCGACTGTACACACGATAGAAGGGAAATATGCAACGGTCCTACCTTCCTCAGAGTCTCCACACGATATGGCATGATTGCGAGTCACAACGTTGATCTACGAGGTTAGCAAAAGGTCTCGCTCCCTCGCTCTTGCCGTTCTTCCGACATTCGAGCGAGCAACGTCACTGAACGCTTCGTAATTCCGGCAAATCTAGCTTATCCCCGATACATGTAATGGAAGTTTGACATGGCTTATGCCTTTGACCTGCCGCTTAAATAAGCGCTCAGAGGCGTACATGCCCGCGCAATCGACTTCAGGACACCGGCCGATCCTCGCATGCGAGAGATACAGATTGATGGTGAAGCGTTCTGACTAAGCATGGGCAGTCACCTCCGCAATAGCGCCGCGATCCCCGCTGCATGAAGTAGTCAATCAGGCATGGGCTGGGAAACCTGCGCAACGGGGCTGAAGATGCTATGCTCGATGGTCATGAGCACACGGAAGCAGCAACGAATTGACAGATGGTGCAACGCTCCGTATGACCATTACCCGTGCAAAGATGTCAACGAGTAAAGGGCTTCTGCAGAATATTGGTGACCTGTACAGCTGAATGGTCCTTAGCTGTTGCTCCTACTACAAAGCAGTGCTCATAATCCACGCCTCCTTTCCCGCGAAAACGCCTAGCCCCTTTCCAAGCCCATGCAACTGTAGACGTACGAGACAAGGCCAAGCTGCTCCAGCAGCGCACCGCCATCACCCACAGCGAGCGCGTAGCCCGGTGTAGCCTGATCGCGACCACAATAATAGCATCCATCGTCATGCTCGCCTCAAGACCGCCCCTGCCCCCTCAACGAAACCCATTCCCAGTATACGGCGCCCCTCCATTCGTCTGCGCCGAATTACGCTGCAACAACTTCCCCTCCGTGAAGTACTGACACATCACCGCCTGCTTCGCACTAATCCGTCCAGCCGGATCGTACACCAGCAGGTTCTCCAGCAGATCCAGACCATGCTCGCCCAGAATCTTCGCTCCATCCCCACTGACAATATCATCCGTATCTTTCCTCTCCCACTTCGGGAAGCTGGCCTTGAAATCCGGAAAGCTCGTAACGCCAGGCCAGTCAATTTCGCTCGGTGTGCCCAACACGCGGAAGATCTTAAAGATCTCATCAATCTCGCTGTCGCCCGGGAACAGCGGCTTCCGCGTCGCCATCTCCGCGAATATACATCCTACACTCCACATATCCACGCCCGTGCTGTACTGCCTCCCGCCGAGCAGGATTTCTGGCGCGCGGTACCACAGCGTGACGACTTCGTGGGTGTAGGTGCGCAAGGGAACGCCGAAAGCGCGCGCGAGCCCGAAGTCGGCGAGCTTGAGGTTGCCTTCTTTGTCGATTAGGAGGTTTTGGGGTTTGAGGTCGCGGTGCAGGACGCGGTGGGAGTGACAGTAGCGGACGCCTTCGATTAGTTGGTAGGCGAACTTTTTGACCTGGAATGTGGAAGTCAGTATGCAGTCCGTGTGTCGTCTTTGCGTCATGAAAGTGCCTCACCATCTCTGGTCCGAGACCCATGTGTCCCTGCCGTCCATCCATGATGCCCTCACCCAATGGCTTGCCGCGACCGCCCTGGCTCACTGGCAGCGCCTCCATGAACTTCTTCAGATCTAAATCGAGGTACTCGAAGACGAGGTACAGCTTGTGGCCATCTGCGTGGACGATGTTGAAGAGGCGCACGATGTTCTCATTCTGCATCTCCTTGAGGAGAGAGATCTCGCGAATGGCGGTGGAGGGCACGCCTTCGTCTTCGGCTTCGAGGCGGATCTTTTTGAGGGCCACGATGCGCTGGTCGGGGGTGGTGAGGTCGCGGGCTTTGTAGACGACGCCGTATGTGCCTGTGTGGGTATCAGTGAACTGGCCTCGCAGTAATTGGCTGCGTGGCATGATCTGCAGCATCTTGCATACCCTCGCCGATCTTCTCCATCTTCTGGTAGTTCTCCATGATCGCTGATGTGTTTGGTGTTATTGGCTTGATCGTGGTGTCCTGTCAGTTCAGTGAAGCCGTCCCGGAGTTCTGGATCGTGGGTCTGCGATTGTCGCTGTGGCAAGGTGCGCTACAAGTCAGTGAGGGTGTTCATTGACGCGCGACTTATGTAGCGAACGGCGGTGTCGTGGTTGTCGTCGTCGAAGTCGCTCGTCGTCGCTGGGTCGATCTGTGGCCTGACCGTTGCATTGAAGAAAGCTGCCGTGCCAATCAACAAACACACACGGCGCGTGGGTGCGGGACGCGAGGGCGGACCCCGCCGCGCCGTAGGGCTGACTGCAGGTGGACGTCACTTCTGAAACACGACACTCATGCTCCTCGCTGCATTACTTGTTATGGCAAGATATCGTACGCACATTCTCTCGGATCGGAGCTGGACTCTGCTACTCCAAGCACGGTTGAAAGTTTGCTGGCGTACAGCATGTCGAAAGCGAGATGGCCAGCCTCAGCTGCGTTACAAGAAGTTTGCATGTCATCACATGACCGCGCGTGCTGAGCGCGATGTAATCTTCACTCTCTACCATCAGGAGCTCTAATACACCGCATTCATGGCTCCCAGTCGAGGCAAAGCTAGGCGAGCTCAACCTGGTGGTCCTTCGACAAGCTCCCCAGCAACTACAAGCCGTGGCAATCGCAGACGAGGCGCACCGCCAAGTGTGTACGGCGAGCTGGCAGATGAAGTCGCCCAGACTGCTGAGCCCGAAAGACCATTGAAGCGTCGACGAATCCTGCGCGAGGTCAGCATCCCGAAGTATCGTGGCGACGATCTCGAGGTTGGTAGTGCTGGCGCCAGGAAGTCTAGTCAAGCAGGCAAGACCATTCAAACAGATGACAGAGCCCGCACTGGTCCAGACTCTTCCAGCAGTCGAGCGCCACCACTGCAGACCGTTGATGCGTCGTCAGACTCAGACGACAGCGGTTTCGCCTTCGAAGATGTCAATCTCGCAGGCAACGCCGTCAAGCAACCTGGCTCAGATTCGGAAGACGAGAAGATCGCAGACCTGGCCATCTCGGTCGGACCGTCTTCTACTTCGAAGACCACCCCGGGCCGAAGAAAGGCAGCATCGGCACCGGAAAAGGCATTTCGATTGACCGTGCACAAGGCACATTTCCTGACGCTCCTTGGTCACTGCGTCTTTGCCAACAGCAGGTGTAATGACGTGATTGTGCAGAAGCAACTGCGAAAGCTAGTCGACAAGAAGACGAGGTCGTATCTCAACCCCGATTCGGATTTCTCACAGTTCCAACGCAATCGTTCCTTGATGGACGGCTTGGAGATGGCTGCAAATACGTTCAGAGCTCACTTTCAGCTGACGACTAGCGGAATGCGATCTGCGGTTTGGAAGGCTGACAGTGATGTGGAAGTGCCGCCTGGCGATACTCCAATCTCAGATGTTCATGAATTCAGGCTAGCTGCAAAGGACATGCAAGGCTCACAGGACACCGGCAACCAGCTCTTTTGTGCACTTTTACGCTCGATCGGCGTAGAGGCACGCCTTGTGTGCTCATTGCAGGTTCTGCCCTACGCCAGTGTTGCTGTAAAGCTACCAACACCGCAGAAGTACAGGAAGCCTGTAATCTTTGCCATCGCCTCCGACACTGACCCCACCATCAGCGATGCTAGTGCCAGTGATAACAACATAGGGTCATCACGCGGAATTGGCTCCATACCATCTGTCAGGCGACGACTTGGGCAAAATGGCTTGGCAGGTCCGTCCATACCCAAGCCAAGGCCGAAGGAAAGGAAGGCACCAGTGCGCAAACTTGCTTACCCAGTATACTGGGTTGAAGCTTTCGATGCTGCATATCAGAAGTGGGTAGCAGTGGATGCGGTGGTGACCGAGACTGTTGGTAAGCCCACGAAGATTGAGCCACCGATCGCCTATGCTCTCAACTCTCTGAATTATGTCATCGCTTTCGAAGCCGATGGCGTTGCGAGAGATGTCACTCGCAGGTATGCCAAAGCGTTCAACGCCAAGACACGGCGTCAGCGCGTGGAGAGTAGTGAAGGCGGGACAGCATGGCTCAAGAAGGCATTGCGGCACTTCCGTAGACGAGACGCGAAGTTGGATCGCGACCAAGTCGAAGATTCTGAGCTTGCGGCGAAGGAGGCAAGAGAAGGGCTGCCTGGCAATGTCCTGGACTTCAAAGATCACCCTTACTATGCTTTAGAGCGCCATCTCCGACGACACGAGGTGTTACATCCTCGGCGTGAGGTGGGTAAGGTGAATGCTGGGACTGCTGCGAAGCCAAGGATGGAAGCTGTCTTTCGCAGGCAGGATGTGCTGTCTTGCAAGAGCGCGGACAAGTGGTATCGGCTGGGTCGCGAGATCAAGGTCGGTGAGCAGCCATTGAAGCACATACCTGCGCATGGTACTCGACGTCGTGGAGGCAGCGACAGTGAGCAGAGCGATGCTGAGGGTAAGCGCACGGCACTTTACTCAGCTCAGCAGACGCAGCTCTACATCCCACCACCAGTCACTAACGGTAGAGTCCCTCGCAACGCTTTCGGTAATCTTGACATCTATGTCCCATCCATGGTTCCAGGTGGTGGTACTCACATTCAGCACTCGCTCACCCAACAAGCGGCCAGGATCATGCAGGTCGACTATGCAGATGCAGTGACAGGCTTCAAATTTCAAGGCCGACATGGCACCGCTGTCATCGAAGGCGCCGTGGTAGCGGAAGAGTATGCCGAAGCTTTGCACGCTGTGATCGAAGGACTGGAATACGAAGCGACAGAAGAAGAGAGCCGAGACCGCAGCATACTCGCTCTACGGATGTGGGCCAGGATGCTTAAAGGCCTTCGTATCGCGGAACGAGTCGCTTCGTACGGGCGAGGTGATGACGCAGAGGAAGTGAGGCGAGAGCTGGACGAAGTTGAGGACGAAGGAGCTGCGGGCGGCTTTGTGCTTGCAGACGGAGAGGAGACTGCTATGCCTACTGCAGGAAAGTTCTCGCTTGTTGAGCTGGCTGAGAGGCGCAAGGCGCCGAAGAATGGGAAGCAGAGGATGGAAGTGGAGTCTGAGGAGAACGAAGAGGAGTATACGCCTGTTGCTACGCGGTCTCTGAGACGGAGAAAGGCTGTTGTAAGGGATGATGAAAGTGAAGATGAGGCGGATGGGCAGGTGGAGGAGTTCGATGGCGGTGGTGGCTTCCTACCTGATGACGCCGATAAGACCATTGACGATGCTGATGTTCAGGATCTTGGGGGAGGCTTCCTCCCCGAAGGTGACAATGACGATGATGGAGGCGGTGGATTTGTGCGCGACGACGCTATTCGCGTCGGCGAGACAGCCTACAGCGAAACTGCTGGTGGAGAGTTCATGGTACAGAATGATGACAATGATGATGGCGGAGGCGGTTTCCTGGTCGACGAAGAGGACATGCAGCATTCTGAGATTGGCTCCCTCGCTGCCGCTCCGCTGCAACAGCCAAGCAATACCGACCACCGAGATTACAAGGATCCTCCGCCCTCCGATCACACCGAAGAAGAGCTCCCTGCATCACAGATGGATGAGAGCCTGCCGGATGCTACATCAGCATCGACTGGCCATCACATTCCCATGGACATCACACCCGTTAGCGACGCACCACCTGCTGCAGTCAGTACAGAAAAGCCTGGCGTAACTTCTACAAAGGCGAACCGGGACCATCAGATGACCGAGCCATCCGACGCGACACACGCTGATACTGTGAGCGACACTGCTCACATGCTGAACCCGATCTCCGCCACCGAAGAGGCGAATGCGGAAGTCACAGATGAAGATCGTGGTAGTCTGATGTCACATGATCCAGAAGACGAGGATGCAGAGCCGGACTGGATGGAGAGTGATTGATGAAAGCATGGAATGATCGAACGGAAATGTACGATTTGTACAGACTTGTACACCAGTACCTCTCGTTGTCGCTGCAAAGCTACTCACCTGAACCCCACAGTGGAGATCCAAATTCTGTAAGTGAAGGCAAAGCATCTGCCCCAAGCTCCCGATCAAGCTCGACCTAAACGTCTACTTCGACCAGCGAAAGCAGCAGCTCCGTCTCGTGAATCCATTGCACAGGCGCCACACCAATGTCAGACAATGTGCAGAGAGGCTGACAATCGCTCACTGGTGATGTACCCTGAGCAAATATCGCGGACTTTGGTCTGCTTGTCGGTCTCCATCGCGGTGTCAGGAAAGGACACTCACCTAGACTGCGACACACCACGGCATTTATACTCATGTCTGGATGCGACCTGTCGAACGGATCGTCCTTTTGGTCCCAATTTGTGAGGACGATGAGAGGCACATCTGGCTGTGTCCTGTCTATACCGGAGCGATCCAGTGGCCAGTCTGTTGTGGAGAGTGGTAACGGCTCTGGTACCGCGAAATCTGCTGTGGTGTATACCAAGTGCCTAGCCCACTCATCCTCAGTTATGGGCTTCCAGCCAGGCATATCGGGATCTGGGTTCGTGCATCGAAGCACTCTGACTTCGACGGGCTCACAACATGTGGCGGGCAAAGAGTGACTGGTGGGTCGTGGGATTCGAGCTCTTTGTATTGCATGGCACCAGCGCAGCACTGTAGGATCGACGAGAGATTCGAGAGTGACAAGGCGAGGGTGTCGCCACGGACGTCTGGAGGTGAGTAGAATGGAAGACATATTGAGGTCGGGGATCCGAGTAAATAGGACCGGGGAAAGGACTTATTCGAGGCGAGAGCCGTGATAGAGGTGCTTGCGTGCTGTGACACACGATTAAGTACGCTGGACTCGTCAGGCTGATTCGGATGGTCTTGGAGCTGAGATCAAGCCGTGACAGTCTGAGTCAATGTGCTCAGACGTCTCGGGCGAGAGTCTTTGTTCCATATGTAGATCCAGCTGGTGATCCATTGCGATCTCATGGGGCGCAACAGTCGGCAGATACAGCTTCCCTGCCATGCGGCTGGCGCATTTTTTCGTTCGCCGTTCAAAATGGGTGCCTCTTGCGGTGTCTTTGCAAGACCTCAAGCTGGCGTAGAAGTCTATTTATGTCAGCTCTGCATTGTCATCTGCTTCACTTAGAACGTACGGGTTGACAACATTGGTCATATACGCCCAAACATCCTCTGCACATAGGTGAGATTGGTGTCGTCGTGATGGCTTAGGTTTGAAGCAGTGCGCGACGGCCGTCTGATACGGGCGGAGCTGAGCGTAGTCTAAGAGGCGCAACAGACTGATCATGTCATAACGTCGAGCGCTGCCGGAGCCCATGCCGTTCGATTCGAAGAGCTCAAACTCCCATTCAGACTGCGCGTTCCGAGACACTTGCACGGGACAAGCTAATGCTATTTCTGTAAGAAGAGCCCCAAGAAGCATATACTGCTCGGTTTCCGTCTGAAGGGTGGAACATCCCGGACATGCTTGATCCTCGTGATTGATCACCGCCCGAAACACCGGAAACCTCTCACCACTAGCCAGCGATGCATAGCGTATGCCACAGCTACAGATACAACGAACCCATGCAGTAGGCCAGGCGTAAATGACCCACGTTGCAATCGCTACCGCCGCCCTTAACCGACCAAGATCCGAACGCTTATTGAATCTCTGTAGATCTATCGCACTCAAAGCACTTGCATCTTTGAAGGTAGTCCTCAATGTCTTCTCCAGTGTTGCTTTCTCGTCGTCCTCTCTAATCAGGGCGAGTCGGCTCTGGATCTCGTCTGCTAGACCCATGTTCTGCCGATCGTGGAAGCTATAGGATGCAGATACCCAGTGACCTTCGGTGCTGGCGGCAAAGCTATCATCCGTATGTAACAGATCAATCTGAAGGGGTTGTTCTTCTTTGGTCCTCCAGAGATCATTCGAAAGAGGCGGTCGGAAGATCAAGGCGAAAGTACCACGTCCTTCCGATAGCTCTTGATGAGCATCTCCAAGATCCAACCATAATGGTCTCGTTCGAGTGAAGACGTTCTGCACCATGTCTTCACGACAGGACGGTGGCTTGTCACCATACCTCCTCACTACATCCGCCGCGATGAGCCTGGAATCTGCCTCGATATCATCGACAAGCTTCTTTATCCTATCGATCCTCTCGTTAAGGTCGGTGCTTCGATACACTGCAAATGCAATCTTCCTGCCGATGTGCACATCTGCCTCGGGTGCATCAGAGGAACGATCAACAGCAAATCTTCGAATTGCGACCTTCCACGTCGACTCCTCACTTTTGTGTGAAAAAGGACTGAGTTCAGACGCCGAGGATCTTCCTGTCAAGAGTATACGCTGGGCATGCTCGATCTCATCAACAATACAATTGATCCGATGCTGGAGCGATCTCCATCCATGTTCGCCCCAAAGAAATACATAGGTGCTCTCTGGATGGTATTTACCATCGACAGTCCATTTCTGTATCCAATCATTTAGCTTGCGTTTAGAAAATTCGAGATGGAGTTGCGATTGTGTCAATCGTTGCTTGCACTCCTTGAATTTGTGTGTGGAAGTGTTCAGCCGTTCTAAGCTAGTGAGCAGCAAAGCGATCGAACCAGTCATAAGGCCAAAGGCTCCAGTCGCAATTGAGAATGGCTCGGGCATGACTTTGAAAGCCGATCCCAATTTCTGTTGGCGCAGCGATCCTACACCGATCAACTGCGCTCTTGCCTTACTACTGGTATAAGATAGCTTCACTTGTGACTTTCCTGCGACGTTCACGTAGCTACCCCACCACGCTGGATCTCTACGCGAGCATACGGGGCCAAAACCACGCCACTATCTGGTCTGCAACAGAGCGGAGCATCAGACCGGTCTAAGTATCCACGCTCAGATCCAGAGAGGAGTCAAATCACTTCTGAAAAGTGAGTCTAGACTTACAAGAAAGCCCAGCTTCTAGGCTGATCCGAGTATGACTTTGGACGCTCAATACTTCTTTCTTGAGAGTGCGCTCGATCGTATGCTCACGATTTGCCAGAGGTCTGCACATGCGCACCAAGCGGCGTTTGATCTGGACGATGCGCTGCTTGAACTTGCATCCTGCCATGCCAATATCACCTCGGGCTCGGATGGTTCCCTTGAGAAGGCTCTACTTAGAGATGTAGTAGTGTATGATCTGGCACGGTCATCACTCGATGCAGCTATCGTTGCTTTGCAGGAGTTGGAAGAAGCCACGAGATTGGCATTGACTACACCCATGGAATCCTCAGAGTCAAGGAGGTGAGTTCCTGTGCATTGGTTCGTCTTCGCTAGCGAGAGGACCGTGACTGTACTCTCTGCGAGAATGCGGAAGATACCGATCTTCATGAAATTGGAATCTTACAATTCAGTAGCCATACGACTTTGATCTTGCATCTCGTGCGTATCTTTTGCGGGCTCGTTGATATGATATCGATATCGCCAGACGGCGAGTGGCAGAACTGTGAACTACGCGCAATCCTGGAAAGATCCCAGTCAAGCATCGAGAAGGGTGGTGATAAACAGCCTAGCGCAGCGAGTACCACCAGGACCGGTGGTGACACGGAGGTTCCGCAGGGCCCGATGATCGCGCCAGCGGTCATTCACACTAGATTGGAGACCGTTCTTCGGTCAAGGCCGATGGAATCATCACGACGGCCAGGTCAAGTACAAAATACGCCTTCCCGATACTTCCTTGAGATTGATGGTAAACTGCCCTCACAATCCAGCGGAGTCAAGACTGTTGCATCCAAGACTGTGGAGTCCGAAATGAGGCGTAGTGTGCCCGGCATACATCACCTCCCACCTCTGACAGGCTTTGGCCGACAAGTCGGTCATACCGGACCAGGTGTGGCGGAACTGCAGAAATCGGCAGATGCTTTGAGTTTGATGTACGAATATGGGCCGCGTGTTGACAGCAACACTGCACGGCTTGTGGTTCTAAAACAGCGGATTGAGGCGGACGAAGCTATATATGTTCACTTGTTGCAAGTTCCGTTCGTCGATCTTGCGAGTTATCGCTATGAGGCTCTGTCGTATGACGGGAGCGCCGGCGAGCCCAGCAAAACGATCTTCCTAGAAGACTTGTATACACAGCGGCCTGCGGATCCAGCAAGGGCACTTCTGGGTAAGCGGATCCGCGTGAAGCCCAACCTATACTCAGCGCTTTATCATCTGCGCTCCTGGAAGAAAGACCTCAAGATTTGGGTTGACGCTCTCTGCATCAATCAAGGTGACCACATCGAGAAGACAGCTCAGGTAGCGCGAATGTCAGAGATCTATTGGAAAGCCAAAAGGGTCCTCGTCTGGCTCGGACCGCCCGAGCCCACCACCGCGCGCGCAATGAGATTTCTACACACGGTTTCGCAGCCCGAGATGATCGCCTACCTGATTCGTGACGAAACTGAAGTGCGCATGTGGGAAGACGTCCTGCATATGCTTCGGTGGGACTGGTTCTCGCGTCGCTGGGCCATTCAAGAACTTGCTTGCGGCCGAGAAGCAACAGTACATTGCGGCGGTGACAGCATTGACTGGCAGGATCTTGTTGTCGGTGTCAGCGTCCTCTCTGACAACTTTGATAGCATACGGAACATGCTTAATCTGGGTGTTGACTCAAACTCAACGGGCAAGAGCGAGGCACTGACTGCCAAGACACTCATCGAGATTATCAACAGCATATTCAGAGAACAACACACTGAAGATCCTAACGACCGTGAGCCCGTACAAAGTCTTGAGTACCTTGTGTCTGTTTCAACAGCTTATGATGCCTCGGATCCACGCGATACTATCAATTGCTTTCGCAATATCGTAAGAGAGACCTACAACTCGAACAAACCCGGGATCCCTGCGATATATGCGAACCTCAAGCCCCCAGAGCCGAATTACGAACACGATCTTCTGAAAGTGTATACCGACTTCATAGAATGGATTTACAAGACGACCGGTTGCATTGATATCCTTTGTCGGAGGTGGGCATTGCCCGAGACAAGAGTCGGGAATGCGCCTCAAGACTATCCTGCCCTCAGTGAATTACCCTCATGGATTCGGACAGTGGATGAACATCGCTTTCGACGACGGTATGAATATAGTTTCGTGGGCATGCCAGGGCGTGGTCCCTACAACGCTTGCAAAAGCCAGAGGGCAGACGTACGATTTGGTAGGGATGATGCAAATCTGGTAGTGCCGGTTCTTCACGGTCTCGGACCATCGTCAGGAAGAGAGACAAGGCGTCCGTCGTCCATTGGACGCTTTCAAGTTTCAAGTCTTCCACCAAGCAACCTTAGCAGAAACTGGGAGAGAAGACGAGAGCAGTCGCCTGAAACTTCGGGCGCCCCGAAGAGTCCCTATGGTGTGAAGGATGCTATCTTGACAATGGGATCGTTAGCATTGCACGAAGATGTCTCGGGCACGCAATCATTCCCAGCCCCCACGATCTTTCCAGTCAACGCGGACTCCAGCGCTATGGAATCTTTGAGATCCAATGAACGCCTTGCTCTTTATGCCGCTGGTCTACTTGTTGGGCGCATAACATGGTCCACAGATTCTACGACCGACGGTATCGTTCCTGCTCATGCACTCCACAAATTGTTCGACACTTCCCATGATCCGTACAAAGATGTTTCAGAGGTAGAAGTAGTGCCTGACAAGATGTGGCGGACTCTCATAGCGGAGCGAGGGTTCAACGGGGAGCATACGCCCGTCTTATCTCAGACCGCTTGCCGCTATGTGCTCAGACATACCAGTGTCAAAGGCTACATCGACACGAATGAGCTCCTTCGAGGAGAGCTACCAGAGATGGTCCGAACTTACCTCAAGCGTGTGCAAGAGGTCATCTGGAATCGTTGCTTCATCGAAGCACAGCCCGAAGGTATCTCTCTGGGTACGAACAAGCGCCATGGGCTCGGACCGAGTGACTCGCAATTTGGCGACATAGTCTGCATACTGTATGGCTGCACTGTGCCTTGCCTTCTCCGGGAGTGTGCCGACTCGCCAGGCTCATATCGTCTCATCGGCGAATGTTACGTGTATGGACTCATGGATGGCAGAGCTGTCACCTGCCGAAGTGAAGAGGTGCTTGAGAGGGACAAAGTGGTCTTCAGGATCGTGTGAAATACGAGGCGGTATACTGGCGATACTTGCTAGGCGAGTGTCCGGGCATGCTCCACAGATTGCTGCGGCCTGCAGGTTCGGACACTCAGTCCAGGCATTCGGCGACCAGACGCCAGGCGGACCCGATGAAGCATAGATGCCTGATCACTAGCAGTACAGCGACTTCGAGCAGAGAAGCAACAGCCAGCGACTCATACATGCGCTGGCGCCATGCTTAGACAGCCCCGGACAGCAAATGCTGCGAGTCTCTGAATTGGCTTCGCAAGACTCACGACCCGAACGCCACCATAAACCGATTGACATGGGGCCGCCAATCACCATATTCAGTAAGTTTCTAGATCAGAACTTGCTGTGAAGATGCAGGTGTGTATCTTCGACAGTCGTGCCTGGTTTCTGAAGTCCAGTGCAAGCGTCGGAGCAACCTGGGCGCCACGCGTGGCCATTGCTGATGTTCGTATATCCCGAGTCAAGCAAGTCCGCACATCGGGCTTTCATGTGCTCCATGTATCTGTTGGAGGTGGGAGTCCACGTTCAAGCAAAGCGCCCGTGTTGTTGAAAGCGGTGTTGTGGACGAAGAGAGGGTCTATGCGACATTGGCGGACATGATTCTGAACCGGTTCAGTGCGGACCGGAGCTCTCGGGGATGATGACACTTGTTGTATGATGGAGTGCATGCGCCCAAGAGTGCAATTAGTGGTGGGAGAGGAAGATGAACACCCAAAGTCGTCAGGGTAGACACCCTTGTCTGGCATTCATCTCGGAAAGTCCTGCCCCGCATCAGCAGATGCCCGCAAGCAGGGAGACACCGACCTGTATTTGGTAGACTGGAGCTGGGGACAACAGGTGGAGAGTACTGCAAGCGACGTTGCCTGTATGGGACAGCTGGACGTCGAGCGCCGAGTGCGTAACGACGTTTGATCGAGCTAAGATACATCGTAAGCAACATCAGCAGCTCCCACCAACCTGCCTACTCCTGCACGAACATCTCCCCCTCCCACCCAAAAGCCCTCTTCAACCGCCTCCCCAGCCGCTTCACCATGAACGTCCCGATCTTATTGCCACGTCTCACCTCCTTCGGCTCATGGAACTGGATGCTCCTATCCACATCCACCAAGCCCTCACCCTTAGGTAGTGGCTCGAAGATCCAGACACTCCCGTAGAGCTTCTCGGGCACCAGTCCAAGCGCATTGAAGGCGTAGACGAAGTCGTCCCATGAGAGCTCACTGCGGTTGGATAGTGCTGTGGCGGCGCAGGGGAGGAGTGTCGAGATGACTTTGTATACGCGACGAGGTAGAGCGATGGGTTTGACCGCGGTAGTAGCGTTCTGTGCCAACGGAGGCGTCAACGGTGGCGTCGTAGGATCCGCAGTGCCTCGAGTCTTTTCTTTGATCTTCGTAGCAGCATCATGAGGGAACTCGCTTCGTTTATTTGCCGAGATTGGAGTTAGCGGAACGACTCTCTCCGCGGCGGTCTCATCCACTTTCTGTGGACCGGGTGTGCGTATAGCAACTTCAGAGTCTCTCCAAATTGGTGTCTTCGGCGCATCGACGAATGGTCTTTTCGAGAATTGAGCAACAAAGTACAGCAAGCGGAGGCGGTATCTTCCCAGGTGAACGTCGATATCAGACCAGAGCGTGCGCAAGTTCTTTTCGGCAAGTCGCATCTGCGTCACAGTCTCCTTGGAACGGCGTTTATCGAAGGGATACGCGAAGGTAGTATCGATGGGTCCCTCAAGGACCTTCGAGCTGTGACAGCCATCGGAGAAGCGTTTCTCGACGAGCTCGTCTGTGTACGCAAAGTCCTGTGAAAGTGTGTCAGTCGGTACGTAAATGTAATAGTATCTTCGCTCGCAGGAAAGTTGTTGGGATGCTTGTGCTAGTATCGTGCACACCAGAACGTTAAGACGTCCACTCGCACAACCTTGGAGAGGCTGCTCCGCTTCCGAGGGAACCTCTCATGGATGTAGCGAAGTCAAGATTGGCACTCGCAGTGCGCATGATAGTAGCACAAGCAGCTTCGTACTTTTGGACAGAGGAGGCATACTCACATCTTCAGCGTCGTACAACGTCGGGATCTGCCATGGTAGCATATCGCCAACTCGATAGTTCAAGTCAACCAAGACCGCGAGGTCGCTGAAGCGTTCCATCAACCAACCGTCGACCAAAGACGCGGCTTCGACGTCCGTTTCGAACATGTACTGCATTTCATCGACGATATGCTTCACCCCGTGGATTTGACTGTTGACTGGACACACTAGCATGCTGCTCATTCGATCGACACGCATTTCAGCCGCAGTAGCCCCGAGTGAGCTCTTGAAGTTCCATGTCGTTGAACAAGGGACTTGACAATGACGCTTGCATGTCTTGTCATCGTGTGGTAGGTGATAACAATGGCGCATGCGAGGAGATATCGGCAATCCGTGTTCGAAGTGGTCGATAGGCCGTACGAGCAGACGGTTGATCATCATTTGCAGGAAAGCCCAATTGTGCCCATCGTATGGCTGTAGGCGACAACGGGCTTTGTCGGCGTTGTGTATCTGTACCGCGAAGGGCCGCATCTTCTGCAGGCACGCGCTAACACGGTCCCAGTTGAAACAATTGAGCATTGCGTCATTGATCATGTCGCTTGCGATGTGCTTCCATATGCAGGGCCGACAAGTGTCGCCATCGCTCCTCTTCGCATCGTGCACACGCCAATCCTTGAGCTGCTCGAGAAAGTAGCCAGGGTCCTCACGCAGTGCAAACAGATGGTCTTCGGCAGCCTGAAAGCGTGAGTCGACCAGCAATCGCATGCGTGGAATATCCATACGCTGAGGTAACCCGTACGGTGCTTCGAGAGCGTACGAGGTGACCGTGCGCCAAGTCCCCATCGAGGTATCAGGGCGAGGTGGCTCTGGCTCTGGCTGATGAGGTGCCAAGAATATCTGCGAATCGGAGAAGTCGTGAAGAATAATGCGAGCGCACGCATGGAGGAAGCGATACAGCTCCGACTGAACCTCCATGCCGAGGATGCCTAGGAGACGAGGGTTGAGCGTGTTCCCGTTCTTCCAGAGAAGCCTCTCTGTGCGGCCCATTATGCGGCCGTAAGTTCGGGGAGATCTCTGACCCTCGAAGACCATGGCGTAGGGCTCCGCAACATCAGCGGTCCATCCGCGACCGAGATGGGCGTCGTTGATGTCTCGTCCGATAAAGATTTCCGGGAGCTTTCGACCGCGGGAATTGAGATACAGGGGTAACAGGTTGCCTTTCACGAGATCCTCTTGATTGATGTGGGGCCACAGCTGTGCGGTGGCATTGCAGGTAGTGGATCGTGGCTGCCCGCGTCGTTTCATGTTGCGGAAGGGTTCGAAATCGGGGCGATGGGTCTGAGACATACCAGGCCAGGCCTGTAGAAGCACTTGGATGCGCTGCTTTGCAGACTTCTTCGCCCAGCGCTTCTGTAGCACGAGTTCAAAGCGCTTCATGATAGCATTGAGCTGGGTCCAGTTCGAGAAGATCGTATTGGAGAAGCTGATGGCCAGGTCGCGAAGCTCTGGAGCGGACAGCTCCTTCGGGATCGGCCAATCTACGTTAGTGCCCAGACGACAACACTTGCATGGCGCGCGACCAGTCTGTCGATTGTGCTCGACCTCTTCGTAGGTGTAGGTTGCCATATCGCCTCCTTCTCCGAACACCTGCAATGTGGTCAGCGCTGATATGGGAGCAGCCGCAACAACGAGGACTGTGCCACTGCGTCCGTGAGAGACCACTTCTGTGATCACAGCAAGTGGGCCTCTCACGAGCACGGCATGGCAAGATTCGCAGGTGTGAGTATCTCGATAGCAGCTCAAGGACTGTTGCGCATTATCGGAGAAAGTGACGTGCTTGTGCGTAACTTAGTTGATCTGGTGAGCGAGAGCGCTCAATCGGGTTGCTTAGCTAGATCGCAGAGTATGGGCAGCCTTTGTAACTCAGGAGATATGAAGCTCCCATGTCGTACAAACTTCGCCACGCCAAGCAAACGCGACCCAGGCAGAGCTCGTGCATGTCTCGAATGCACCTTCCCTTTGACCTGCTGCCGGAAGCCGACCCAACGCAGCAGGGCCCACATGTGAGCTGTCACAAACACCACACGTCAATGGCCACTTGCACCCACATGTGCGGGCTTCTCGTCGAAATTCCCGTGCGATCTGTCGCGTCAACGACACGCCGCATGCTCTCCCGTGGGCTGCTGTTGCGTGCGCGTGGTTCCCTACATGCTTGAGTAGATGATCTGTGCTGTCATGTCTCGGCAAGATACCTGCAGGCTGTTGGCCGCCGTACCACTCCTTTGGGGCAGCGTGTTGGACTGCTCCGCTTGCTCGCGTGTAGTACGTTCGCCGGCACTGACGATGGAAGTAAATCCGCAGCCGCAGAACGACTGGACGGAGTCGTGTGTGGGAAGTGAGAAGGTCAATATGTATGGATTGAGGGGTATACTTAAGCACGCTTTCGAGCCCCAAGGGTTCACAATCATGATCCGCACCAAAACGCCAGCCCGATGCTCATTACTTCTTCACCGCCACTCGCAGGCAGCCGCTGTCCCCTTCATACCCTGCGTCCGACCTGGCACACTGCACCTCATCACTTCTTCCTCAGGTAATTCATCACCAACGGCGTCACAATCGGCGCCAGCGTAGCATAGTATTTCTGCCCCTTCTCCATGTACGGCCCCACATCATACTTCCCAATCTTCACCTCCTTCGGCTCACGGCGTCTCCTGTCTCGATCTCTGCGATCGTCCCTCCTGTCGTCATCGTATCTGTCGTCATCCGAGTACCGGCGACGGTCCCTGTCCCTCGGCTCCGGCTTGCGGCGAGAATCCCTATCGCGATCGTAGATATCCTCTCTGCGACGGCGCGCAGCACGGTCATCATCTGAGGCGTCACCGTAGCGTTCATCGCGGCGGCGGCGGGGCGGGTCTTCGCTGCGGTGACGGCGTGGTTTGTCGTAGTCTGAGTCGTCGTCGGAGTAATCATCTTTGCGACGGCGATCTTTCTCCTTCTCGCGAGGGCGGTCTCGTTCGCGATCCTTTTCGCGGTCACGGTCGCGATCGCGGTCGCGGTCTGGTGCTCGCTCTGTGTTGCTGCGGCGGACGGGCTTGATGGGATCGGCGCCGTATTCTACGCCTTCGAGAGGTCCACGACGACGAGGTGGGAGTGTAGATGCGTCGTCATAGTCATCTTTGCGTGGCGGTGGGCGACGTCGGTCATCGCGATCGCGGTCACGGTCTCGTGGCGGTGGGTCATCGTATCTGTCTGCGTCCCGAGTGGACCTCTTATCTCTAGGGTCTGAAGGCATTTTGTCGTCTTCGTCGTAAGCTTGCTTCTTCCGGCTCGACTTCGCTCTTCTCAGTGAGTCGCCCTCTTCACTCTCGTATCCGTCGCGCTTATCTCTGAACTTGCGCTGCTCAGGTCCGTTTTTGCGCTCCAAGTCCGGCGTGCGCCCGTTGAGAAAGGATGGCTCAACGTCAAACTCAGGCTTCAGGTTCGGTCCTCGGCTCCTGCTTCCTTCTCTCTTCAGAGCACTGCCAAGCGGCGGTGGAGGGATGTTGTTGTTTGCTGCAGCGCTGTTCGCAGGAGGTGGGAGGTTATCGCGTGAGTTTGTGCGAGACTCCCTAGGATCCTCTCTGCGGGGTCGTCGCTCGTTGGGCTGATACTGATCACCACCCGGATATGGTGGAGGTGCACGATCGTCTCCTCGTCGGCGATGGCGAGGCTCGTAGTCGTCGTCGTAGTGTGACATGCTTCGTCAAATTATAGCCAAGTAATAACTACAAGTGAGTGAAGCGAGGTCGGTCACTGGCTGTGCGATGACGAGGTTGGGTTGGCGCGGCAGGGAACGGGAGATGAGCCTGGAAGCCTGGCTGTGCAACGCAAGAGGGTACTTTCAGGTGAGGCAATACTGCAGCTGATAAGATAGCGAGTGTGATGACTGGCACATGCTGCTGCGGGTCGTCTGCCAGCAGCACGCTACCAGCTGAGCGAGGATGGTCTGACGCTGGCGGCGATGTGCGGTGCTGTCAGTTGATGTGGTGCAGAGTGGCGCAGTTTTTTTGACTTTGACGGAAGCCGCGATAAAGAGGTCACGTGCAAGCATACTAGCCACAATGAGTCGAATAGTCCATCAACGACCTCATCACTTCAAACGAAGGTATGAGAACGGTCTCGAAGCATAGGAGGATGAATCTGGGGTTCACTACTTCCACACCCCGCCTCTAGGCTAATCGCATGCCTTGACCAGCTGATCACTGCTAATTGTGAAGTCCTTCAGAGTCAGGTAGACTCGTGCGCTCGACTGCCCCGAACATTTCCCACCGTAGAGAAATACCACCACCGCACAGTCATCGTCTTCTGCACCCGAGCACACATCTCCGCACCAGCCTTCTCCACATACCCTGAAGCGAGCTGATCGACGGCGAGCGTCAACCTGACGATAGCCGGCGCGTTTAGATACTGCTCGAGTGACTTACGACTTTCGTCGACCAGATGTGTGCGGTACTCGTATTGAAGGAATGTGTCTGGAAGACGCACACGGATCGCACGTACTCTGGATATTTGCCAGGTAAGCCTGAGCTTATGCGTCAGTAGGCACTAGCGGTGTGACTGCGTTGACACATACCGTGATCGAGATTCCGATGTCCAGGGTAAAACGAGAAATGCGCCGCTGCTTCTTTGCTACATTCGGTTGCATGCGTCGTGCTAGCTGGGCGATTCGAGATCTCACTTCGGCAAATCGCACGCAGTAGTGTAGTGCTATTCAAGAACTGCTGCATCATTGATCAAGATGCATCAAAGGCGTACAATAACCCTTGGCTGCACTTGAATGCACAGGTCTGCATGCACGGCGTGCTGTGTCAGCATTGAGCAGACACGCAAGCAGTGAATTCGAGGCCAAAGGCGTTAAACACTTAAAGGCCACATCATGCAGGTGGATGTGGGAACAGTCGATGCTGTCGGGCGCATGGATTCAGATGGCGCCCCAGAGCGTTCGAAGACCTCTGTATTGAAAGTGTCAAGTATCGCCAGACCTATCGAGCAGCCCATGGTGCTCTGGTCGAAGGTACCCCAGTAGACGGGACTGCTGAGGGTGCCCCACTAGGCTTTGCCCAGGGAGCTGCAGTGCCGACCTGTGGCCTGGCCGTCTGTACATTGCCAGACAGCATACCAGGGGTTTGAGCAGTCGGCTGTTGCTGTGCATGCATACTCTGCTGCATATTTTGCTGCGCATCTGGGTCCTTCTCCCAAGGGAACAGACTGCCAAACGGAAAGTGCTGGACCACAGGAAATTTGCCCAACACCTCAGCATCGTACATTTTGATCATACCTTTGTTGATCTTGGCCCAGCCATCCTTGATGCCAGAGATGTTGAATAGTGTAGGCGAGTGCTCCCAGAAGGGACCGGTCTTGACGTCGTAGATGAATTGAATGGCAGCGAAGTACATGTTGTTGTCTTTGTACTGAAGGACAGTACCTTTCGAGGCGACAGAATCAGGCTTTGGTACGCCAGCCAAAGAGCCGGTCAATGGTGTTGGGGCGTCTGCTGAAGTGATTGCTGGGCCGAGCTGAGCCGAGCCGAAGATGTAGGGGAGGAAGCTATGATCATCAAGTCCCCATACTCCGTGTGTACCAGCAGGCTCAAGCGTGTATGTCAAGATCAATTTGCGCATTAGCACAAGATAGGGTTGGACCAGCCCAGTCACAATAGTTCGCTCCTCGCCCGCTTGAAAAGCGCTTAGCTTCCATAGACAGCCCAGGAAGACCAGGAAGCTCAGC
Source organism: Cryoendolithus antarcticus (assembly GCA_002077065.1). Lineage (NCBI taxonomy): Eukaryota > Fungi > Ascomycota > Dothideomycetes > Cladosporiales > Cladosporiaceae > Cryoendolithus > Cryoendolithus antarcticus. The sequence goes on from NAJO01000023.1 coordinate 111,590, forward strand.
TCGTGACCAGTGCCGTAGTCCATTCGCTGTGCACTACCAAATCCACCAAGGAGGTATACCTTCAGCTCCTCACGCACGCCGGTGCGTCGCTGATCGTCGTTAGTGGCGATTCGATCCAGGACAGAACCCAAGTGCTCATCAAACAGGTCATCGATTTCGCTCACAGCAAGCTTGTACCACGTCCTGAAAGCAACATTGCCGAACCGTCGTGGTCCTGTCTCGGGCGGTACATCGTCAACAAAGTCAGACAGCGATTGGATGATCGCTGCTACGCCAGTGCCCGTGCTGCTCAACTCTGCTCGCTGTTGAAGGTCGCAGACTTCTGTTTTGCCATCTTCACCAAGACGCGGGAAGATGGCTCGGTTGAGTTGAAGAAGAAAGATCTTGATGTCGCGGTAGGCGATGGAAGCATGGAAGAAAGCTAGGTCGTTACCGTCTTCGATACGCTTCCTCGGCGTGATGAAAGTTGCCGGTATTCTGCGCTCCAGTATTGGATGCGCTTGTTGCCCTAACATGTCGAAATATGTGATTGCACGGCGGAAGGAACAGTGGCAAGTTTTGTCTTCCCCATCCCCAGTTAAGGACAGCGATCCAATTCGGCCTAGCGCGGCGCGTCGACTTCACCTCGCGTCTCGAAGCCAGTGCATGAAGATCCCCAGCAGTAGCGGAGGGCACCACACCATGGCGCGCCGTAATACAGCGAGAACGCCGCAGCGGCCAGTATACAAAGAGACAGACGAGGAGGCAAGCGAGCAGGATGGGGAGGGAGAGATCGTCCACCTCGGCAGCGATCTGCCCGATGCGCCGGGGCACGAGAGCGACGCCAGCAGCGAAGACGCAGAGACTGGCGCAGAGGTAGGGGCTATGACCGCAGTTCTGGATCACGTGCTAGTGCCGCAAGACCCTACACCGATCGTCAACTTGCCGCCGAAGCGCATGCGTATTAGCACTGGTAGACTCGGCAGACCGAGCAAGGATGCGTATGTCAATCAGAAGCGAGGCGAACCGCTATTCGCGTCCAGCGCACTACAGCGTCGGGTGCTAACAGGGCGGCCTCGAAGCGAATTCGACTTACCTGCCGACTCGCCTCCGAAGGGTCTGGCAGCACGCACTAAGCTAGCAAACCGCAAGCCAGACTTCTCGCCATTGAAGAGATCAAGGACTGCTCAGCTGGCGAGATTGGATCAGGATGCTATCGATGCGCAGCTGTTGGCAGAAAGTCAACCTATAGAAGCCGGACTACGAGCGAATACCAATGCAGAGGAGGATGATGATGATGGCGATTCTACGCTGCTGTCCATGAAAAGTACACAGTCACGCAAAGAGCGTGGTCCGCGCGGTCCAAAGCTGGTCTGGACTGACCAGGAAGACGTTGTCGTCAACGCTGGACGCTCTCTAGATCTGACAGCCGAAGACATCATTGAACGGTACAGTCTGACCGGCCGCACTCCAGCCGCTATTCGCAGTCGTCTGAAGTATCTGCGAGATGTGGCTGCTCGCGTGGATACCTTGGGTCAGCCTGCAGAAGTTGTTCAGCCCAAAAAGGCACCTCAGCCCGCCGAAGCGAGTCAGCAACCTCAGGTCAGTGTTGCGCAAGGGTGGATCCAGGCAGAGACATCTACCGCAGCAGCAAAGCCTAGCAGGCCGCGAAACACCAACCACGTAGAACAGCCGGCGGATGCGAACAGCTTCCAGAGAATGGCGAAGCCCGATCAAGCTGCTCCTCTGCGACGTTCGCCAAGGAAGGCTGGTATGTCTCGAAGTGACATCGTCTCCTATGCCGCAAAATCCAGCTCCAGGGACCTGTTCCGCGACCCCGAGGATGATTCACCTACCGATACGCCGCAGGACAATAGAGGAGTCTTCGAGAAACCAAAGCTGAAACTCAAGAAGTCATCTGCTCGACTGGCGAAGCCAAAGTCCACCACGGGCGGTGCCGCACAATCTGGCGCTTCCCACAATGGTACAACAGTGCCCATTGCACTAAAACCGCAAGACGTCACTTTCGGTGAGCAAGGACAAGCGCCATCTGCTGGAGTCACTCAGCTCTCTGGTCCAGAAGACGAGGACGCCGAGTTCCATTCAGCGTCGGAAGGCGAAGCTCCCGATCGTGGCGATGATGTGGAGACTCCGAGAGCCACTCAGTCCACGAATGCAAGCAACACCAGCAGGAAACGTCAAGCGCCTACAGCCCCAGCACGAAAGAGCAAGAAGCGCCGACCGGTGCAAAATGTCGATGAAGATGACGAAGCGGAATTGCAGGAACGCACATTGGACGCGTCGACCCCGCGTCGCTTGTTCGGTCAATGGATGCAGTTCAAGAAGGCCGTGTACGCTGCACGGAAAATCATACGGAGTAAGACACACGTCGAGTACGATGACTTTGAGACGTTCCGCAAAACATGCAAAGCGCTCATCGTCGACCTGCAAGCTTTGCCAGGTGCCGCAGAGCTATCAGAAGCTATGCCACTCCGCCAGCGTCTTGTAACGTTGACAGCGCAAGTCAGAGCGCTACACACAGATGATGAGGTGCTAGGATCCGAGCGTGCGGACTGGGGTATCGACATCTACGCCTGCCTAATTCCCTACCTCATACAGGTGATTGAGGCGCTTGTGGAAGAGCAGGAGCGCCCACCGCAAGGGACAGCTGCCCGCAGTATGGGCGTCGACGGAACAGCCGAGATCATCAACCTCATGGACCTTGTCCAAGACGCTGCCGGCTCAGCCCGAAAGAATTACTCAGCAGACCCTCGGTCTCAATATCCAATCCGCCAAGAAGTCACCACATCCATCGTCGTACCCCTAAGAGATGTCCGCCACGCACTGAGCAAGCAACACATAGCCCGCATCGCCGCTCTCAACAGTGCGTGCCTTTTCGCCCAAGAACGCGCCGATGAAGCCGCATTCCGCGCCACGCAACAACACATCGAAGCGCAAGAGTCCCACGCCAAGCGGCTTCGTGCAAAGTGGAATATTCTGCACTATTTGCGCAGAACTGCAGAAGACAAAGTGTTTGAACGCGCCAAGCGCGAGCATCTAGCCAACCCCTCCAACGTGCCCGAATTCGACAGCGCAGGTCACATCATGGAGCGCGTTGAGCTGTTCCACGCGCGCGTCGGTCCAACGCCAAGCATGGTTGACGCTGCCAAAGATATCGTCTGGAGTATGCCGCAGCTTGTCGGGCTGCAGGAAGGGCTGAAGAAGTACGCTGGCGAGAGGGTTCTGGAGAGCGTCATACTTGCGCTTTGTAAGAAGGGCGGGGTATTGCATGAGTTCAACGTCACGGAGATTGTCGTGCAGGCAAGTCAAATCAGGGAACAGCTGCTGGAGCATTGTCCAAGGGTTGAGGATTGGATGAGGGGGATCCCGGATTTAGGAGTTTGGAGTCGAGGGAGCGGAGGAGCGGAGAATGAGGATCCTGGCACTGCTACAGATGCGGCAGAGCAGCTGAGTGCGAGTGAGGGTGCAGAGGCTGGTCCTTCGACAACCGCTGGCGCCCAGGCTGACGATCCAATTGCTCTGTCAGATGGAGAAGAGGATGACGATGACGACGATGATGACGAGGAGGAGGAAGACGCGTGAGATACCCCGGCAGATGTTATAATTTTCGTTATATCGTGTATACGTACCCTAGCAGCACATGCTCTGTGTTAGGCAGCAATGTTGCTAGACCTTTCGCACACAAATGTCCAATGGCATCGAACTCATTCACGTTCCCAACGCCGCTTTCGTAGCCTCATAATTGACACCTGCATCTACCATCGTCTCCCAAAAACCGCATGCTCTCCCCTGATTGCTTTCCCACCCCCCTTCGCATCCCCCGCAACCCCACTCACTAACCCCCCCTCCTGACTCCTCTCCCCATGCAAAACACCACTCTCCTTCCCAAACCTCCTCTCAAACTCCACATCCTCCTTCGTCCCCCCAATCTCCGCATCCCGTCGAAACAGCGACATGATATCCTGCATACTCAGCTTGCCCACCGTCTTCCCGCCTTCCAGCGCCGCGGCAGCCAACTCGCGTTTCTTTTCCTGCAGCGCCAAGATCCGCTCTTCGACCGTGTTCAGGACTGTGAGGCGGAAGACCTTGACGTCGACGGTTTGGTTGAGGCGGTGCACGCGGTCTATGGCTTGTTCTTCCACGAAGGGGTTCCAGAAGGGCTCGACGATCACCACCCTCGACGCGGCCGTGAGATTGAGGCCCAGACTGCCGCACTTGAGCGAGCAGAGCAGGACACGGGTTTTGGGATCCGTTTTGAGGCTGTTGAGTGAAGCTTCCCGGGCGTCAGGACGCATGCTGCCGTCGTAGCGGACGAACTTGATGGAGGCGTGGCGCATATGCGGTTCGATTAGGTCGAGCATGGAGGTGAATTGGGAGAAGACTATGGTTTTGTGTTTTGGGGTTTCGGCGTGGAGGATGCGGAGGAGATGGCGAATTTTGGTTGAGGGCTTGTGGGCGGGCTTGTGTGAAGGGGCAAGGTTGGCGATGATGGGACTGTCAGGCCCTGACTCTTCGTCGTCCTCGGAGGCAGAGTCGGGAGATTCAGAGTCTCCGTCACCTGTGTCCACGGAGCCGAGAGTGTCCCCACCACCTTCGGCGTCTTCGTCATCCGTGCCGCCAGCGCGACCGTAGTCGATGTGGCGTTCTGGGCCTGCTGCGATCCACTCGCCTTCGTCGTCTTCGTCGTCGCTATCGATGAGCACCTTGCGGTTGCGACGAGCTGGAGCAGCTCTGCTCTCCTCAGCCTTGACGCTTTCGCGCTTGACACGCTTCTCTTGCTTCTTCTTACGCTCCTTGCCTCGAAGGACACGCAAGTCCTCTTCGCAGTCTTCGCATCTTACTGCGCCAGATTTCGCCTCTTGCGCGGACAGGTCAGCTTGGCAAACATCGCAGCTCTGGTTCTGTACCGTCACGCCGCCCATCAGCGAGGCAAGATCGTCCATCTCATCAGCGTCCACCTTCGACTTGCGTGGCGTCTGGGCACCAAGCTGTGTACTGCCAGTCGTGAGAGCGTCTTTGTCTTTGTTCATAGCCGCTTCAATAAGATGCGGGTGGTTGCAAGCTTGGCGGAGCCGTAGGAGAATCACCAATGCTCCAATATAGTCACCCTTGCCGCTCTCTTGAATATCCTTGAGCCTGCTCTCGGCGCGCGCAGACAGGCGATCATAGAACTCCTGTTCCGCATCATCGAAAACGCACTCCGTGGTGAACACCTCCCGCTTCACGATCTGCATGCCTCCACTCTTTGGCTTGCCATCTTCGTCAGTCTTGCCGCCGAAGTTCAGAGCGCCTTCCTTCTTCAAGATGTCCTTCGTGCGTCGTTTCATGAAAGCCTGTAGGAAGAGCTGCAGCCGCTTCATGGCGATGCCTCCACGACCGTTCTTCATGGGACCAGTAATACTGTTCTTCCACTCCGACATCTCGCAGTACGGCTTCACACGGAGAAACTTGATCAGACTCTGTAGCTCGTCGAGGTTGTTCTGCATGGGTGTCCCAGTCAGACACCATCGGTACCAGGCTTCGAGAGCATAGCATGCCTGCGTAGACTTGGCGTTGCGGTTCTTGATCGTGTGTGCTTCGTCGAGAATGAGGCGGTACCAGTGCACGCCGAAGCAGCCGATGCGCGGTCCCCCGGGTTTATCCAGACTGGAGCCTGCGTGCTCAGAGGCCAGAATTTGGTAGGTAGTGATGACCACATCGTACTTCTTCAGCTCGGCTGCAGACTTTGTGCGACTAGGTCCGTGGTGAATCAGTACTTTCATGGCGTGACTGCGTGTGACTTTGCTCTTGATCTCACCCTCCCACTGCTTGATGAGGGCAAGAGGTGCAACGACCAGCGTGCACTTCGTGACTTCCTTTCCTGGCATGTTCTGCTTCGGGAAGTCCGGCTTCGCATCGGGTCCAGGTCGCGGGTTTGTGAGGAGCAGTGCGACCGACTGCACTGTCTTGCCCAATCCCATGTCGTCTGCGAGAATTCCGCCATGAGGTAGCACACCGTTGCGCTTGCGTTGTCCGATCTCTTTATCGATCATCCACTTGACGCCCTCGACTTGATGTGGCAAGAGCTTGACCGTCAGTCCCTCTACCGTGCCATCCTCCTCGTCCTCTTCAGCATCGTCCTCTTTCGGCTCATCTTTCTTGCTGTCCTTCACCTCAAGCGCCGCCAACTGAGCAGCCAGGCCCTTAGCCTGCTTGTCTGCCTCTTTGGTTGCTTTCTTCGCCGCGCGAGTGCGCAGGCGGGTGTTGGACTTCTCTTCCTCATCGTCGAACGCGCCCTCGAGGAGGTTCTTCAAATTCTCGCTCGCTTGTGCCGAGTCCACGTACAGGTACGGATCAGCCGCGCCAAAGCTTCTGCTCTCGGCTCTGATGGCAGCATCTGGGTCGAATCGATCCTCGTCGTCGTCTTTCTGCGTGAGGTCAACCACTTGTCGCGGTGGGACAAACGGCCGGTATGTGGTTTTCGGTCCAAGTGAGGAGAAGACTGGCGCTGGCGCACGCTGTGTCGTAGCATTCGGAGGATTGACTGGCCGAGGCACCTGTCCGGGTAGGTAGAAAGCTCTATTCTCTACGGCTACCGGTGGCGCCACGTTCCTCTGTACAGCAGAACTTGCCACGGGTGGTGAACGTTGATAAGTCGTACGCACTTGAGGTACGAAGAAAGGATCCGGCTTCTTCTTTTGTAGTGGGTTCCGCAGCGGACTCGCAGTGCCAAACTGCGGCTGAGTGGGCTTGGGGATCACCTCCTCCGCTGCTTTGGCTGGCGCATTGGCTTGCAGAGAAGGCGACTGCATCTTTGCGGAAATATTGGCTAGCGGTTGTCGCTGGTCCTGCTTTTGCGGCGACAGATATGTGCCCGAAGACGTACGTGAGGGGTCCCGCTCTGAGACCATCCTGCCCTCCTGTCTTGCAGTCCGTAAACGGTCCCGGTGAGTTGTACCGGTCTGGTCTTTTCTTACCCTGGTTCCAGAAGGTCTGTCTTCCAACGGCGAGCGCTCGGGTAGAATGCGGGTGATCGGACTCGTGTCCTCGTTTCCCGGATCAGGCGAAGGGGAGACAGATCCGGCTTGGGCGAGTGAAGCAGCTGTGTGGCGAAAGGGTGGTGTATGCGCGGCGAGTGTGTTCAGAGGCTTGAAGGTACCCCGAACAGGTGATCGCTGCTTCGGCTCAGACATCCAGTCATCACATTGAGCTTTCATGTCACTTCGCGGCGCGGGCGTCATATCAACAAACTGTTGCTGGGCACCGGATGTCGTTCTGCCTCAGGCAGAAACCAGACATCTGACCTCATCTCCCTGGTCCATACCATCATCTCGGTCACACTAATGGGCAACAATCACTCGAATCGATGTGTTTCACCAATGCTCCCTAGACGGCTGTAGCAAAGCGATCGCCCCTCTGCTACAATGAAGAATGTAATTTCGTCACTACACGATCACAGGAAACTAGATCAGGGCAGAACACTCACTTTCACAATATAGCACATGCGTCGATGCATCTATGCGAGAGCTGGGTATGAGATGTAGCGATGAGACTATTGGTATGGCAAGTATAGTATTCCTCAATCTCTCACACTTCACAACGAGTGAGGTGCTCTCACTCCTGTCAGTCATGTCGCAGGTCGATCCCACTCATCTACCGCACTCACTCCTCCATGTCCGACTCTGCATTCGCCGCCATCGTCAGGCCCGACATCTCACGGGAGAGCATGTCCATATCCCACTGTGGTACTGCTTCCACCTCAGCCCGCCACTTCTCCTCAATGTCCATCCAGAGACGTCGATGGCCCTCTTCTTTGTTGCGTCGCCCTGGTCGTCTTCTGCTTCGCGCTTCAACGTCTTAGGTGCATCAACGAAATGATTGTCCGCGTTCATGCATTTGAGGTTGTCGGAGTTGTGGTGGCGCCTCCTCTCGATGCTCCATTTCCTCGCGACCGCCCAAGTTTTGAGACCCACGAGCAATCGGCGATCGTACAGTGCGTACCGCTCTTCAAGACGAGCTTGGGCAAGGGTGTTTTCTTCTGATTTCGGAGTTCGAAGGGTCCTCTCGAATGCGCAACCATTGACGTGCAGACATGCTCTTGGCTTTGAGTGGCCTGTGGTGCACCGAGTAAGGATGTCCGCGAAAGGTCCAAGATCCTCCAAATCGTCGGGGTACCAAGCCATGCAGCAGACCAAGTGAATTGAGGCAAGAAAATCATACTCGACATCGTACCGTCGCAAGACCCGCTCACTCATTCCCGGTTGCGCCTTGGGCCAGCACTCCTCATAGCGCTTCTCGAACGGCTCCTGCACCTCGACCGAGACCCTCACCAGGTACGAGATTCGAGTCTCGCGGTGGTCCAGGATCAGTATTCCTGGGCGATCTGGGCTGTGCTCCGGAACCCCGAACTTCTCATTGCGTTTTCCGCTCCACTTGCCAAGTCCTTTGGCGGACTGCACATTGTGCTCTATAAGGTACATGCGGCGCTCCGGCGTGGGATACAGACTGCGGTCAAGTTCTTCCCCTTCATACGGCAGCCCGGCAAGTGAATCTGAATGGCGGATGACTAAAGTGAGGTTGAGCATTCGGAAGTACTTGTTATTGGGGTGTGAAGCTGGCGTATAAGGATGATGCTCCAGCTAATCTTTGAGGCCCTGGGAATCGAATTCGTAGATGCGAGCACTGGTAACAACTCCAGCATCTTTCTCGGCTTATTCGCCTGTCCGCGAGCCGACCTCTTGATAGAGTTGACGACAAGTCCGGCCAAGGGGATGGATCTGCGTGTAGTTCCCGAGGGTTACCATGCCCTCGAGTGCGTGCGTGTAGTCGTAGATATGGTTGCGAAGTTCACCAGGTAGATTCAGCAGGAAGCACTGTCCTGCCATGACCAAGGGCAGCAGCGACTATTCGCGTGTGGGCGACACTCAGTTAAAGCGGAGATGAAAGTATATCCAAATACGCATCTCATTAGATGGTTTGGAGTTCTGCGGCAGTATCCGCTTTTCAACAATGAAGTGAAGTTGGGACGCACCTGCCACCCAAGGCAATGTCTGAGTGACCTCGTGCATTCGACTACTGCTAATCTAAAGAGCGTTCCTAGCATGCTGTGCAACATGCCAATGCGGCAAACTTGCACATCCATCCACTCCTGGCACTCGCTCTCGCCGCAAAGCCTTTCCCATGACCCTCAGTCCTCCGCAGCCGCCTTTTCCAACTCTATACTCGTCAGCCCATCAGTCAGTACGTCTATATCCATAGCATCGTCCCACTGCGGAGTCTCTGCGACCTCGGCTCGCCACTGCTTCTCAATGCCCATCCCTGCAACGTCGATCGCCCTCTTCTTGCGCTCGTCCCTCGTGTCGTCCTCCGCTTCGCGCTTCCTACGAGGATTTCTCACTCCCTTGAAGCAATCCTCCATCGACTCCCAGCGTATCCTCTCCAGCCAGTCTGCGTCTTGCATACTGCGCACCTCTGCGCATTTCAAGCTAACGAGAAGATTACGATCATATAGTTTGTGACGCTCCTCTGAATACTGACGAGCGTAGACATTTTCACTGCCCCGAACCCCGGAGGTACAGACGCAATAATCTTTGAGAGGATCAGGCATACAAGCACAAGTCATACGAGCCCCGTAGATGCACCTCCAGAGAACCACGTTGCAGTCGTCGAAGTCGCGCTCTGCCTGGACGGGATACCTGTAGCGCTGGAACACATATCGTTTGATCCGAGCGATGTAGTCGTGGCCAGGCTGTTTGAAGCGCTCTTGGAAGCTTGCGGGCATCTCTGCGGTCTGCTTGCGCGGCTTCGGCCAACAGAGATGGTAACGTTCGGGTTCCAGTAACTTCATCGTGAATCGCACGATATATTGGCACTTCGTACTACGGTGGTGTAGGTCCAGGTATCTTGGCAACCCAGGATCCGGCATACTGTCTTCGTTGTCCTTCTTGAAGTTCTCGGCGTTCCATCTGCCGACCTTCCACGTCTCCATGTTGCGCTCAAGCAGGCAAAGCCGGCGTTCGGAGATCGGGAGATGAATCTCATAGTCGTCGTTCTTGTCGCCCTCGAGCGGCAACCCCGCAAGTGAGGTCGAAGGACGTGTGACAAGGTGCAGCTTCAAGAATCGTGGCTCAAGGTCGCTGTCCACGCAAGGATGCTGGTCAAGCCACTTGGCAATATCGCTGAAGTCGAAGTCAAACACCCAGGTCCTGACGTCGATGGCTGCATCAAGTGTTGCGTGTGCGGCAGTGTGAGAAGTGATCTCGAGGTGAAGTTGGCGGCATGTGTAGCCTAGAGGATGAGGTCTTGTGCGGTCCTTGATGACTTCGATGCCCTCGTTCAGGTGGATGCAGTCGTAGATGTTGTTGCGGAGCTCGCCAGGAAGATTTAGAAGGTGACAAAGACCCGCCATGATCGGACGAGCTGTCGAGCCCATGCGCATGCGGTGGCAAGGAAACGTGGGTGTGCAGTTGTGAGTGTCAACAAAGTGAGAGTCGCGTCGCGGTAGTGTTCTCGGTCTGCGCCGGAGCATCCGTCAGATCTCCCGTGAAGTGAAGTCGAGAGGCGGGTCGCCCCTTCCCTACCAAGTCGAAGGGCCGACGTCTACCTGGAACCTGGACAACGTAGACTGAAGCCATTCACCACAAGCCAGTCTCGAGGGCACAGAAATTAGCCGCTACGCGTACAACTGCACCCTCCCGAAAAGCCTAGTTCAACGCCAATTCCCCAAAAGATTCCACCATGCGCTCGATGTCCCAACCCAAAGTCCCGTCGACCTCCCTTGCCAGCTCGCGCACAACTGCTTTTGTAGCGCGGCCATCGATCGTCAGGCAACGCGCCTTTCGCGATGCATGCTGATCATCCTCGGCTTCGCGCTTACATCCGAGCGAGTATGATGCCTGCTTCAGCGCTCGACTCTGGCGGGCTTTCTGACCCTCGATCGCTCCCCACGCAGTGACTATGCGCATCACGCTCGCATCATACACTCGGTAGCTTTCCTCGGTCGCCTTCCGCCACTCTGAAAACATAGATGGCCGTTCCTTGCAGAGGGGCCGGGTTTGGGGAATGACCGGTGCCAAACAAGTGTATATCGTGGATTGCATGTACTTATCCATAGCCTTGGTCAAAAGACCACAAATGCTCCAATCTCTCGACGAAAGCGTATGCAGTAAACGCCTCAGGCCATGTGCATAGTCGTGGACTGCCGCGCGTAGACTGCCGCGGCTGTTGGCGACGAAGCGCTTCACACTGTCATTGCGGGGCTTTGGCCAGGACGGCGAGCATCGGATTGTCTCTTGCATGTGCAGCGCCAGGGTCCCTATATACTGGGCCGCGGTTTCCTTGGTCTCAAGCCGGAAGCAGGTCAAGCGAGGGCTGACTTCTGACGTAACATAGTGGCTGGAGGTCTCAGAGCCAGGATCGTACTCGCAGAACTTCCATCTTCTATTGACGCACGCTCGGACGTTGAAATACATCCTAATCAATCGTCCGTCGGAGATCGCAAGCATGGACCGTGGGGAACCGCCTTCATCTTCATTCTCGTACGGAAGGCCGATTCTCGAAGCGGAGGATAGTATGACTACATTCAATGCCAGGCGTCGGATTTTACCGGGCAGGGAGGGGTTTGACTCGAGCCATGTTTCGACATGGCTGAAATCGAGATCGAATATCGTTGCGTGCACCGGTATAGCTGCGTCTGCGGCGCGCCCATTCGTGTGCGATGTAAGCTCAGTATTGAGCTGGCGACAAGTGCGACCTAGAGAATGGAGTCCAGTGCGGGCATTGATGATTGTGATGCCTTCTAGCGCGAGGACGCTGTCGTAGATCTCATTCCTCAGCTCCCCAGGGAGGATGAGCAGATTGCACAATGGTGCCATGTCTTATGGAGTGTTGACGGTCATGTAAGCTCAACTGAAGTGGCAGGAAGTGGACAGGTAGAAAAGCTGGAAGATCAAAGTATTTGTGTCATAGCGGGAAGCTCCGCCAACATCGATATAGTGAAGTCGAGGGCGCACCTGCCTCACCAAATGACAACAGAACGAAAGAGTGAATATTTATATTTACTAGAGGGCAGAAAGACTTACTGGCGGTGATGGCTGCATATGAATCCATCATCTGAGCAGACACTACAACTATGGCACACCCGGTGTGTGGCCATCTCAGTGTCGGATGACAATGACTGCACCAGTCATGTAGATCCTACTGTAAGACTGTAGCGGACGAAAGTCACGGGGCAATAGATCCACCCAAGTCGCCCTATGTTCGCCGCATGAAGGACTGTGGTGAGCCGAACAATGTTGGTGCATCGCCTCCAGCCTTGAGCATGAGGGTATTGAGGTCGTATCAGTGCGCTCTGGCCGTTGCAGCCGCTACACTCGTCGAGTTGCGCTGTGATTCCCATGAAATGTCCAAACCAAGTGTTTAGGAGGCCGTTGTGCTCGGCAATAGTTTAGTGCATGGCCTGATAGCACAGCCCTCAACACAGATCGTGCTAGGAGCAATCGGGGCCTGCAATCTCCAGACCCGGCCGGGGAAACGCTGACGGTCCGCTTTTGTTAGGTCTTTGTTGGTACGACGCGTAGAGCGGTAGGTACCTGTAGCAGATGTCAGTAATGTATCACAGAGAATCGAATGCTGTGCAGCATGTCCTCCTCGATCAGGGCTGCGTTGCCGGGTAGCAGCGCCGAGAGGTGTGGTAGGCTGAGTTATGGAAGAAGGCACAGTGTCGTCAACCTCTGCGTTGGCTGGGTGTCGACGCTCAGGCCAGGTACGCCGATACCGCTGGACTCAGACAAGCAAACTTTGCATGAGGAAGGCTCGCAACGCCATTGTGAAGACATTCGCCGGAACTGGACGAGGTTGGGTTCCGACCGAACATGGACTTGTCGTGCCATCCCACGCGCGCTGCATCCCATCACTTCAAGAGATCTTCGGTTGTGTGAATTGACACGATACCGTGCTGAATGCGTACACTTTCATATTTGCCCCCTTGCTGTCAATAGCAACTTAGAGGGAAGATCAAGTCGAGTCGCGTACCGTACTGAACGAGGTCTTAAGTCTATAGAGTCTTCAGATATGACCCATGAGGTAGTGTCATTCGAGTACTGAGAAATTCGAGGCCACGCTTCAACGATGCGTGACGTACCCTGTGCTTCTAGATCAGGCACCAGCATGATAGAACAAAGAAACGCTTGTTCCGCAAGCAATTACCGTCGTCTGCATGTCTCTACCTCCCGCAATGTCAAAGACACCGCGGGCCAAAGACAGTTACAGCGATTGCTTGCCTCTTCCAGATCAATGTTGCCTTTGCAAGAAGCTTTAAGCTGCCCGATGTACGCTCAGAAAGTGTGCTGTCAAGATCTCCCGTCCATCCAGACTTGCAAGCTGCGATTTTACGGTTCCTCATGGCGCAATATATACGTTGAATTTGATCTAGCAGGCTGGCGCAGTTCGGAACTGAGAATCGTGGGCCATGATGTGTGCAAAAGGCCTTGGAGACGCTGTCTATCAGGCTATACTCTTGCGCTGCCAACGCGTACGAAGAGGTTCTTAGTCGCTCGGGGGATCTCCAGACAAGCGAGCCGAAAGACTCCCCGAATCTCGCTCCAGCCTTCGAGTTGACAGGCATCACGCGGGGCAGGGCCAGTCTTCGAGGTACGGAAGCCAGCATGCTCGATTTCCAGCCGCAATGTAGCGGATCTGGGGAAGGTGCGCTCCAGGAGAGTCAACTTGGGTATTGCTTAACGCTGGGTGTTGCTTGGGGCGACGCTAGAAGCTCGGTGTCTCGATCACGTGACGTACGCGTTCGAGATGTAAACTTTCACAAGCTCGACGGCAACACCAACGCCATTGTGAACACAACGCGCTGGTGAAGTGCCGGGATTGGTGAAACCGACGACTTTCACGTGTGTCGACATCCCGCTTCGCGCATGAGATCGCCCTCGCGTGCTCAACTTCCGTCGCCGAGCTTCACCACACTCTCTTCGAGTGTGCACATCGATCAGCAGCGTCGCTACACTTGCGCTATTGCTAGAATGATGAAGACTACGAAGAAGAGACGCCATCGCAACGCGCTGCCGCCGTGGTCTGAGAACAAATCCGCCGAGGAAGATGGTATGGAACCAAACTCAAACTTCAAGAGCGACAATACTTCCGCTGGTTCCATGGGTGTGGTTGCCACTCCGACGCGATCGCCCTCGCTGCGCCGTGCTGCCGTACCTCGTCAACTTGCAGACTCAATGACTGCGCCAGCGCTCTCGGACTCCTTCCAGGAAGAAGATGCGATTCAAGACTTCACCACTCGACCGGACTCCATGAGCGACTCGAGTGGAGGAGGCGGGTGGGAGGTAGTGCCCGTGAGGACTCGGCAAAGACGCAGCGACTTCGATTTGCAACGAACTTCATCAAGCCCGCTAAAGGCTCGCAACGACGACCTCTCAAATCTCCGTACTCGTCGGATCAGCTCGGGAACAACAAGCACGGTCAAGACTAGTCCCTTAAGTTTGTCTACCAGCAAGGCACGTCCCGAAATGGATCTCAATTGGCGCAAGACTATAGAGAACTTCGCAGGCTCGGGCAAGACTCCAGACTTCCGTGAACTGCTCACCAAGGATGCGAAGCTGAGAAAGCATGTCGGAGGCGAAGAAGGCCTAGATCCTCGCAGTAGCGTCACTGGACCATTGATCAAGGATGGCGAGTCGCTGGATGACATCGAGGATGGCGACATCGTGCAGCATGAGGGTGTGCATCTTTTCGATGAAGGCAAAGCACCGCCACCCGAGCCGAATACCAGACTCGAAGCACGACCGAATGGCAAAGTGGCTTTGATCAAAACGCGACTCTTCGTCGTGCTCAAAAAGGACGGCCACGAGACCAAGGAGGTGCAGATCTGCACTTTCCATGGCAAAAGCATGGCGAAGGTATTCCCAGAGAACCGTTATCGCTATGCCCATCTGCGCCCACCTCACATCCCCAAGGCCGACTTGAAGGTACTCGACAGGCAGAATCCAGTCTTCGAGATTGCGAAAGCGTACCAAGGATGGAAGTTCAGTGACGCCATGGTCGTAAATTTGGGCGAGCCCATTCACCGCAACCTGCGCAGCAATGTTGTTAGTCGGGTCGGCAGGATGGAGCCGAAATCGTTTGTGAAGCTCAAGACGGTGGTAGAGCAGCGTAGTAGGGAGTTCGCAGCCAAATTGTGAGGTACGAATGTAAGTATCGCTTTGTATGTGGAAGCGGTTCTGAGCTGACATGACGGCAGGGTGCGATTGTTCTGCACCCGCACAATGGTGTGAGGTGGTTCTGTGGTCTTCGGAGAACGGGCTGCGCTCTCATCAATCGTCGAAAGTGGTCATGGGTTCCCGCGAAAGGTGGAATGGTGGCATTGAATCGGATAAGTGTGCCATAGCTAGCTGTCCGAGTCGAAGCCAAGCACAGATAGCTCTCAAGAAGGAGCAACTGCTCCTTGATCATGTTCCGTAGCATTTTTATGTGCCGGTGCAACTCCAAATGTCCACGCTTGACAGTGCCTCTGCGACAGAAGGATCTCGTCCCATGATCTTACTGTCTCACCGCTGCAGGCAACATCGTACACAAAGTGGACCCGCCGCCTGCAGCTGCACCATTATATTCGCTCTGGCGCAGGTGCTGGTTCATGAGTCTCTACGTCCCTCCACACCACCACTCGTCACCAGCCCGGCTGCTTATATTCCACTCCCTCGCGACATGTTAGCATGTCATACTCGCTGTCACAGTATTGCATATATACTAAAACAGTCACAAGAGCATTTAGTGGCAACCATACGACCGTAGGTGGACTTGGCGGAAGTCACACTGCGAGCGACCTACTTGAGCACAAAGTCGAACTATTACTGCCCGCGGTGGTAGCGCTGAGATATCCACAGACTGCTAGCATGTATGCCGTAGTGGACGATTCGAGATCTGCCGACCTCGGGGCCAGGGTACACCAGGCTGTCGGTTCGGGGCGTCTCCGTCCATCAGGCAACTTCCGCCTGAGGCAATTGAGACGCGTAGGTGTCGAGGTCGCGTCCGGGGAATCGATTGGCCGGCTTCCGTGGTTACAGCAATAAAGCCCAACCTATTGTGATACAGTTGGTGAAGTGCCAGGATTGGTGAAGACGACTTGACCACAGCTTCGCGATCACCACGCCGTGCACCTCCAGCAGTCTGTCATGCCGTGTGCGTGACACTAGATTCCACAACATACCCTTGCACGTTGCAAGTTGTACCAGCCACCCCAGTGCCGTGGCCATCGTCAACGAGATCTTCGAGTGACCATGTCTCGCAAGCGACCGAAGCGAAGGAATGCTACAGCGACACGCGCCATGGTGTCTTCCGCGTCAAAGCGACCTGCGTACCAAACCCTCGACGGTAAACAGCGCCCTTCGCTGCGGACAGGCGCTTGGTGCTGACAAGCCAGTAGAGCCGGCTCCTGAGCACCAGTACCAAAACGAGCAGCGCGAGGCTCCCACGAGCCAGTCAGCCAAAATACCAGCGAAAGCGCTCGATCAGTCGGAAATGCACTTCGCATCTCCCGGGTCAGGTGGGGAAGAAGAGCCATGGCAGATCGCAAGCAAGGGAAACAACAAGAAGCGCGGTGGCCACTCTCAAAGCCTTCCGACGATCTTTCCCTCCTCCATCATCGACGACAGCGCAAATCGGCCGCCGTGTGCGATCTCGAGAGCTTTGACAAGGAGCCAACCCGCGTCACCAGCACCCAAGCCAAGTACGACTGTTGACGTCTTTCGTCAGATGAACTGGCGCGATCCAACTGCCATAGCCGCCCTCGAAGTCCAGAGAAAGCTCGACAACCGCAGCGCGTCGTCCAAGCAGAGCCAGAAGACAGTAGAGGGCCTGCCGATCACGGTCATTATGCCTGGCGTGTTGACATGGCACTGGGATCGCCATCTGTTCCCGATCGGCAAGAAGGTCATCGTTCCGGACGGCGGTAAACTCGAAGTGCTGGACAATGGTGAGCAAGTCCTGCACAAGGGTCGGTACTGGGTCGTCCTCGAGGTCATCAGTGATGAGCTCGTGGAGGTTCCAATCTACACCTTCAAGGACAAGGGCCTTCTGGCTGTTCGCGAAGACAAGCGGCAAGACTACGCGCAAATCCGACCGCCACATATTGCCGCAGACGACTTTCTGTCGAGGTACAAGATCCCGCGTAATCCCGTCCTCGGTATCGCAGAGCTGCATCAGAATGCGGAGCTCCGAAAGACCATGCTAGCCCATGTGGCCAAGCCACAGACTCGAGAGCTGAGCAAGACCGCTATTCGTCGAGTCGCTACCATGGATGCGGAGTCCTTTGAGGCATTCAAAGTGCTGGTCGAGAAGCGTCGAGTCCAGTAAAGCCAAAGCTCTTCTTGTCCAAGCGTAGCGTACTCGTTCCCACCAGTTCTGCAGTACTTCTTGCTGACATGATCTCAGCCTATGGTCGACTCGAGACGGCGTGGAAGGTCGATGTGATGTGGAGGGAATCCGGTCTGACTTCTCGGGGAATTCTTTGTTCGATTGACAAAGAGCTCTAATGCAGATTTTGGTGCATTGCGACGGTCAGCTATGGGTTAACAGAGGACGAAGGCGGTTCCACGACTTCGAGCTGGCGCATACTGGATGTTTGCATTCGTGTCTCGAGTAAAGAGGCAAATAATTCTGTTAGTTGCGGATCTCGACTTGGCGTTCAGAGCCTTCGGTGCCCCTGCCTTGCTCGAGTGACTTCTGATGTAGGTGAAATGACTTTTAACATCTCATCAACTCGGTGCAAGCCTCCACACCATTTACTCATTGCGTAGACGCGTCAAAGTTCCCAATACACTAAAGTCAGGTCTCGAGCAAGTAGCCGCCGACTTGTGATGCAGGACATGCAAGGAATGAAGTGTGGGAAATGAAGTGAGGTCGATGTTAGGGAGACGGGCGTTCCCGAAGGGCCGAGCTCCGACTTTCAAAGTGACGGCGATGGATATGAGTGCAGCAATGAGTGAACACTTTACAACCATGTCTGAGCCCGGGAAGGGCGCTAGGCTATCTATACCATTTCCAGAACTCACTTGAAATAGCATCTTTCGACTGCTGGGTCTCGGCACTTCATCAATATGGCCCGCGATGCGGCCGAGCAGCTCGCGCCGGGCAAAGCGTACAGCGTCTTCGTCCGCCTCGTCCTCCCGCCCTACGCAATCCACTTCAAGGCGCCCAAGTACATGAAGGAGTCGACTCTGGATCTCCTGGATCGTAGAGTGACCAAGGCGACACTCGCAGCGACTGCGCAAAAGGCGACAGTCCGGCATGCGATCGGCACCGATCCCAAGTTCTGGCCTGAGCTGAACGGCGTGCTGAAGGTCGGACTGGTGAGCCTGGAGCGCAGGAGTTTTGCGGTATGGGATCCGACGGGCGTGGACTACGAAAGCACCAGCGGCGCACTCATTGCTGGGAATTACCCTGGCTTGTGGAAAGATCTGGAGCGGGTTAACGACCTGCTGAGCATCGCGCGTAATGTGCTCACCATTGGCGCATCTGCTCAGGATCTTGCCACTGCTCACCAGGTCGAGCTGGAGGTCTTCAAGCTCATTAATTGCGCTGTGCGGGTGACCGCTCGGGGATATGACGGAGAAGCAGGTGCAGGCGTGGCAGGGGACATGAGCGAGGAGGAGAAGTGGCAGTACATCGTAAATGCATACAAGAAGCTCCTGATCACCAGTCTGCAATTCTTGAATAACCTGGTGGCGCAAAACGAGAAGAGGAAGCTTGATCTTTGGATGAACCTGTTCGACTGCGGCGCAACTAGCATTGACGCCTTGATGGATGCACAGGATGATCCTCGCGATGGCCAGAGGAAAGATGTCAGCAATATGGACATTCCTTCGAATCCCACATCGGAGCCAATACCTCCCATCAACGGACGGGACCTTAGAGCGGTCTACGGCCAGGTCGATGAAGACATCTTGGACAGCGATCCGGTATCTGACCCGGAGGGCTACATCTACTTCGCCAAGTGGAACGAGCAAGCTTGCGCGCAGGAGGCCGATGCGATCGCCAAGTCTGGCTCCGGACTTCAGCTAACCGCACAAAACCTTATCGCTGAGCGGTGGTCGAAGCTAGACAAGCAGGGCAGAGAGAGCTGGCGACGCAAGGCAGAGGGCGTGCAAGAAAAGTATGTGGCTGATGTCAAGGTATATGATGCTAAGCGCGCCCTGCAAATGCAGCGTCAGGCGAGACGCGATGCAGCCAACGCGCCAGATAAGAGCGCTGAGCCCAGGTCGCCGACCCTGATCGACGAAGAGGAGCTGTACGAGGTCAACAGCAGTGGACATCGACCCATTCACGCGGAAGATCTCAAGATGCACTACACCGCAGACGCTGGGATCAGGATACTGGAAAGCGGGAAGGCTGAGCTGATGAAGCGTCTTGAGGGCTACGAACCGCCGCAAAGTGCCTATTCTGCCGATCCTATACTTGCAGCCAACCGATACCGTGAAGCACATGGCATCAGGCCAAGAGTGTCACGAAGCATACAACCCATGCCGCGAGCACGGACTGTTAGTCGCAGTCCTCCAGCCCCGATGCGAAGCCCGGCACCTGTTCAGCCGCCTGCTCCACAACAGAACGGCGCTGCGAGAAATCACGCAGACCACGGCCACGTCGAAGAGCTTGAGTCGGAAGGCTCTGAGCATGGCTCAGATGAAGCGGTGTACGGCAATGGCAATGCACCGCCTGAGGAAGAGCTCGAAGAGGACGACGAGGAAGAAGACGCAGACGGCGAAGAGGGGTCGAATGAGGATGGGCGAGGACTGCTGACAGATGTACCACTTATTCTGGGTCCGTCTGAGATCGAAGTTCTGCCCATGATTATCATGTCCGGGATAGTATCGCCAACGAAACAGCTAGAGCAATGTCGGACTGAGAAGGAGAGATCAGATTTGGCAAACGCTCACATTGTGCGCACGCATCTGCTTCTGGCCCAGGAGAACGGAAGGAACCTGCTGCGCGAGCTGCTCATCTTCGTCGCCGCCTGGGACCTTAGGGAGGAAGAGCTTTACTTCAAATTCATGGTTAAGATCATGGAAGCCGTGCTACAGAATGGACTGATGCCATTCGCCTACCACGCTTTCAGAGATCGCAGTCGAAGTCGCGACATAATCAGTCCGGCCCAGGCGGTGATAATGAAGCTGCTGACTTGCATCTTTCGCGCAAGAGGCGAAGCAGGCAAGGCCAATGCTGCTGGCGGCGCGGGTCAAGGGCATCAATTCGACCCGAACGGCACAGATATTAACGCCAGCATTCGCGTGCCACGACACGTACCTCGCCGCGCTGATCTCCAGATACTGCACTTCATCTTCACGGAGTTCAGACAACACATCATTCCGCAAACTTGCGCCCTGATCTTCTTACAGGGACAGATTCATCGGGCTCGCGCTCTGCCTTCGGACTTTCCACTCAACTTGTGGGACATGGAACGCATGTATGAAGGCGTCTACGGAGTGCTGGAGTTCTTCGCGGTCGTGTGCGAAGAAGGCTGGGGCAAAGAGGTGCTTGCCGGTTGGGAAGCTGCCAGCGAGCTGGTCACTCTGGTCCGTGAGCTTGAGGAGGGCATACCCAAGCTCGGCCTCCAAGGTACCCTCAGCCTGGGCGGCGCAGATGGGTTCGGCTCTGAAGCCTTGTCACGCCGTCGTGTCAGCATGCCACAACGCGCCGCATCCGCAGACGGCCGTCTGCTCAGCTCCCACGCCCAGTACCTCCCCGACAGCAATCGCTTCTCTGTACAGGACGAGCTCAACGCCCGCGCCGGCATCCTGCCACCTCTCCCACCACCTCTGCAAACCCACGCCCTGCAGCCCTCACAATCACAGATTTTCGAGCCTACAACTCCACTGGCCTACCCAGAAGACAACGCGGAAGCCGACGAGCCCTCTGACTTTGAATGGCGTAATTTAAAGAAGCTTACTGTGCTCGTGCTCTCCTCACTCATCTGGAAGAATCGTAACGTCCAGACACAAGTCCGACTTCACGGCGGGTTAGAGGCGCTGGTAGGCTGCTGCAAGCACGATGAACATAACCCGTACATCCGCGAGCACGCTATCATGTGCCTCCGCTTTGCTGTAGAAGGCTGTCCGGAGAATAGAGCACGTCTCGAAGAGCTCGCCCAGTATAGTCGCGGACGGGGTTCTGAAGGGCTGCCGAGAGCGTTGTTGCCGGGTACTCCTGGAACGGGCGGTCATTCGGTTTCATTTTCGACATATCCTGATCTGCATGTTCCTAGGGAGGTGCTCGACACGAACGGGTACGAGACGTTCATGGACGGCAAAGGGCAGGTTGGGTTGCGGAGGAAAGAACCGGTGCAGACTTCGCAGGCGGCGCAGGCGATTGCTAAGGCTAGTACGGCTGTCAGCAAAGTCAGGTCGAGCGCTGCTATGACGGCTGAGAAGGCTGCGGAGCTGATGCAGAGTGCGCTGAGGGATCTGCCTCTAGGAGGCGATTTGGTGAGCGAGAGACAGAAGGCTGAGGCGTTGGCCAAGCTGGATCGAGCGTTTGAGAGCACGGAGAGAGTACTTGGTGGCGTTGCCAGGGGTGGAAAGTGAGTCAGACAGTTGTCTATCTATCAGCGTAGGCCGCAGTGACTTCGACGCCACTCTGCGAACCTACTCAAGTGTCTGCAGATCCAAACATAGACTTGTGCCTGGCCGATGTCGAACATCAAGTTTAGTGAGATGGACGAGACAACAGCGCAGCAAATCAGTCAAAATGACTCGCAGTTTCTAGACACTCGGCTGGACTGAAGGTGATCTTGTGCGGGCGGAATGTAAAGGCAAGGTAAATTCTCGCTCTGATCAAATTACAGAGTCCCGTCATCCTTGCAATCTAATCCACTGTCATCCAACACGTTCTTTCGAACCACCCCGGATATGTCCACCCAAGTCCAGGATCGCCAGCAGTCCGCCCAGCTCGCCGGCTTGATCCGCAGACAGTCAACACGCTGCTACAAAGCTATCGAGCGCAGAGTGAGCCGCCGCAGTGCTACCCACACATCCACCTCCCGGCAGTCAAAGGCTCTCGCCTCCGATACGCATGCGACCTTTGAGGTCTACCGGGTCGAACTGCCAGAGTGGATTGGACGTCGCAAGGCGAATCCAATCCATGTCTCCCAGCACGAAGGCAGTATCGATAGCGATGATCGACAGCCGGAGACCAATGAAATCTTGTCCACCACGTGCTCAGGCAGTATCGAGCTGTCTACCGACTCACAGCACATCGGAACTGAGGAGTCTGACAGTCCTACCAGGACTCAGGTAGATGACACATCCTCGCTTCCTCTTGCGTACGATCCACAGCCTGTGGAAGGCTACACGCGTGCGCAGCTGATCGACATGCCGCCTCACACGCCGCCTACTTCTGCTGCGTACGCCTGGCCAGATCATCCACTCCTCACTATGACTCGGAACTATCGCGAGCTTCTGCGAACCCATTATAAGTCGCAATTCGAGATGGAGCTCGCCTACACCGTTAAAGGCGAGGCGTGGCCCGACTACGGGGCATGCCCTGAGCGATGGCAATGCAATCCTCATGAGTTCCTCTTGGCGCACAACATGGTCTACGCTCACCACTACGAGTTGGATCGAGTCTTGCAGAGGCAAGAGGATCTAATCGTCACCTGGGCGCCACATTCCCTTCCTTTCGGCGGCGGGGGAAAGGTCACGGAGGAGACTGCAGCTGAGGCTTATGTACACAATGGTTCGTTGTCATGCATTCAGATTATCAACGAGGCTGATGGACGTGACTATCTGATATTTCGGGCGGAGCGTTGCAAGATGATGTTGGCGGAGCGACGGAGACGGGCAGTGCTGGCTGGTCACACTGTCGCGCCGTTCGGTCCTTGTGAGTGCAAGGAGTGCAAGGAGATGGCGGAACGGAAGAAGCGAATGATAGAGGAGATGTTGGACAGGGAAGAGCAGGCAGAGAAGGATGCTCGACGTTGTGCTCCCATGGCATTGTAGTCGCGTGGAAGGGAACTCTCAGCATGGTACCTTCTCTAGGACAAGTTTGAGGTCAGTCATTGCTGAATGAATCCGAATCCCTATGCTCATCGATTGCCGATTGGGCACCAGTTCAAGTACTGCCCCCAGCCTCAACGTATCTCGGTACATGTATGTGGAAGAGCGGCGACTTCTTTTCAGACCCTCCTACGGATCATTGTCTCAAAATTTTGACCCTGCGTTGATCTAAGATAGGAGCCCTACACATCGACTCGGAGCTACGAGACGCTTGGCTGCCTTTGTGGCTACAGAGCTTCAATGCAACACAGTAGATCCTTCGCCAAAATTCCACGCCACCCGATGGAATTCATCCCGTGTCATTTTAGATTCGCAGACGACGACGCATGTATACTGGGTGACAGTGACTGAGTGAAGCGTGATCCATTGGTCTTGGACGAGTTTGGCGACTCGGATGAACAACTCATCGATCGAAGGTCCAGCTGGTCCTCTGTTGAGCACCCAGACGTCGGCCTGGGGATCTGTATGCAGGTTTTGCCATACAATGTCAATAGTTGGCGGTCCATATGTCGTCGGCGTCGACGCGGGCTGAACTGCACCTGTGTCGGGATTGATAGTCTTGCCGTCCACGATGGGCCGCTTGGTAGTTACGTCCCACGCTACATCTCCGATAGCCATGATCGTTCTGTGTTCATGGTGTCGTCAGAGAGTAAGACATGTCTAGAGAATGCCAGTATACAAACCCTTCGGTAAGACAGGCTCCTGCAGATGCGCCTTCGCAACGGGGCTGCAGCGGTGGAACGGTCTGACAGATATCGTTGTATTAGAAGGGGCCTCTTTCTTCGCATAACTAGCAGTAGAAACGAGTAGGAGCCAGAACGAGTTTGTACCAAAAAGTGCGATGGGTCTTACGAAGGGAAGGCAAGGAATGCGGCGAAGCAGAAGGTATTCATTGATCCGTACTTGAGCCGTTGATTGGCTCAAGATTAGAAGCGAGACATCGATGTGATCGGAGTACGTGCGGTACCTCGAGCATTCAAGCGTGAGAGATGCGTTGTCCGCGTTCCCATGTCCCGCAAATTGCGGCAGAGAGGTCGGAAGTGAGACGCCGCCTGACCTGCTCATGCAGCTGATCTGTTATTGACACATCGTGTGCTCGGCAGGAGGAAGGAGATCAAGCCCGAGACGGTCACCATGCTTGTGCTAGCACCGAGTAGACAAACCACATAAAGAGTATAGCTGTGGGCCGCAGACTGTGAGAAGACATTCCATTCTTCGTGAAGGAACAATCGCCGTCGGCGGCCCCGACAACCTCATACCATATCATCAATAGACGTTTGAGCTCGCCTCACGTGGTGCAGCTTTATCGCGTCGAGGCCCTGGTGCATGTTTTGATCGGTGTGGTTGAATCGGGGTGCCGTTGGCACAGCCGGCTGTCCAAATTCGGCAGGAGCCAGAATTTTATTGAAGTAGTATAATCACGGTTTCTACGACAACCCCATCGTCCGAATTGGTCTAGTGGCTAGGATTTCTCGCTCTCACGGTCTTCAGGACCAAGCGCCGAGGAGGCCGGGGTTCAATTCCCCGATTCGGAGCTCGTCTAGTTTCTGTTGAGACATATAACCTTTTGGTCTTTTCGTCTGACCTCATATGAAGTCGCATGCTAGAGGGTGTCGTGTTTTTGGCGGATGCTGTACTGATGGGCAGGAACTGCAAGCAATGCAGTGCAAGTGAAAAGAACTCTAGCCGGCTGACGGAGAGTTGTCACGCCGGCAGCCGGTGCCAAGGCGTGAGATGAATATAGCTGGGGACACATTGGTCGTAAGGAGGAGAAGAAGAAGGAGAGACAAATGAAAGTACTGGATGCTGCTTCAAGAAAGCCTGCAGGGTAGAGACACTTCCAGATCTATTGAACAAAGCCGCGGGCCTCTGTTGGCCTGATGATCAATGTCGACACAGATGTCAATCTCAATACGACCAGAAGAACGTCTCGGTCTCCCGACTTGACTTCAAGTGCTGCAGTCCGTGTGAGGTCGAAAAGCTTTCTCGTCAGACGAAGCGTAGCAAGGAAGATGCCGAATCCTGTCCAAGATCCATCACAATGCTTCCAACGATACCGTTGGCTATGCATGTCGTACAAAGCTCCCTGCATGCACAATGTCTTCGAGTACTTATGACATCGCAAGGGCATGCTCCAGTGTATGCCTCAGCTCAGTAGATCTACGAATGTCGTTCGCTATCTCCTCAACACCAATCGCCGCGCAACCTGCCACACGCCTCCCAGCTTCCGCAATTCGAACAGGTAGAACACAGCCCCAAAGGCGAGGCCACCCAAATGTGCTGCGTGTCCGACGTTACTGTTGGAGTCATTGAGGAAGTATGCGTCAACAGCCGCATAGATGCACGTCACCCCCCATAGGGGGATGGCAACCGGAATCGGGAAGATCTGCATACGCAGAGACGGCATCAGAAGCGTCGTAGCACCGGCCAAGCCACTGACTAGTCCACTGGCTCCTAAGCCAGCGCGGATGGGTTCACGTTTCGTCGCGACCAGCCATCCACGTCTGGAATGGTCCCGTTCGATCGGCTTTGAATGCCACAAGAAGGCAGCAGAGGATGCGAGTGCGCTGCCAAGAGCAAGACCAATGACTTTCGCAGGACTCACTCCCCCAGCCATAGCCAGTACGCTGCCAAACGTGTTCAGAGCAAACATGTTGAAGCCGAAGTGCAGCCAGTCTTGATGTGCGAATGCTGAGGTAAGAGTGGTGTAGTACCGTCCTTGCTTGATTCCGTCCCAGGACAGCGTGCAGTACTTTCGGAGCAATTGATCGGCTCGCCTGTCGTTCGTGGCTTTGGCCTGCTGCCACATAGCGAAGATAGGGACGTTCAGACCGATCAGTATCCAGATGACAGCACGCACGCTTCTGTAGGAGTAATAGGAAGGACCGCCCGAGTAAGAACGACCAAGAGTGGAGAGAATCTGGCCGTTTGCTCTGTCCAATAGCGAGGACTGGGAGAAGAAGGGCGTACTACTCATAGCGCTGAATTGTCTTGTAGGTCGTAGAACTCGTAGAGTAGCGATCGAGCGTCGTTGGGTTTGATGCTCCACCGATCGGCTGAGACGAAGTTGAAGGTATGAAGTGGTGGAGAATTGCAAGGGACGCGCTGCTACACGAGAACATGCCCGATTGAACATCACTGCCTATTTGTGGAGGAGATCAGAGTGAAATGTTCCCCAGCTGCGATGGCGGTCAATTGTTATGGTAGTACAAGACGCGCTTGATACAGGGAGGTGATGCACGACTTGGGTGGATATGCGATGGCTCGGCAGCACCCGCCCTCACGCCGCTGAATCCATGTGGCGTATTTGTACCTTGTGATAGATCTCATTGCTGTCTTCGGAGTACAAGCAGGCTGAATGGTATTTAAAGCTAGTATATATGCCTGTATTCGTGTATCTAAGCAATATTGGTTCTGAGATGCCATTGAGTTCCGGCTGCATCGACTAGCCGGGGATCACCGCGGCGAAGGCCCGCCCCCGCAACCTAACGAGAGGGATGACCAAGGCTGATCCAAGGAACCGACATTCTTCTTTTGAACACTTCCTCATCTTACAGCACGTGTTCCCGTGGCAGCTTCCGCGCTTGCACGTCACCGAGCGATTGAACAGCATGTGATCTTCATCGGGGTGCGGCTCCCTCAAGTATAGAACGGGTGCCTCGGTATGCGAGTATCGGTACGCGAGGTTCGTCCAAAAGCTCCGAGTTATCAATGCGCGGCTCCGGCGAACAAATGTGCCCGTCTCCCGCTCATAGGCGTCACGATCGAACGACAACGTGTCTGATATGTATGCCGTTGCCTGTCGTTCCAGTGATATTTAGTAGACGTGAGGGAGCGTGGCAGTAACTCGAGGACCCGCCCAGATCTGTAGGCACTGACTCAGCACTCTGGGATATCTTCCAATTCCTCGACGAGGATACATCTTAGCGCTCCGCCAGGCTGCCACATCGTCGTTTGACGTCGTCTTTCCACGATCGCAGGACCTACTCGAGATCATCGAGTGAGCTGTTTCAAGACTAATCATGCCTACAAGTCTGGAGATACTAGGCTTCTCCGCCGCAACTTCAGCTCTCCTGCGATACCTCGCCCCAAGCTATTCGATCGGACTCTTCCTGACCACCTTCACACTCTACATTACACTTTGGACGAGCTCGGCAATATGGGCCATCTTCATTTACCCACGCTTCTTCAGTCCACTTCGCGATATCCCAACACCACCCGACAACCACTGGTTCTATGGCCAGACCCGCCGCATTATGCGTGACCGTAATGGTGGACCCCAACAGGATTGGGAGGAGAATGTACCGAATGACGGCCTCATCAGGTACAGCATGTGGTTCCAGGAGCGTGTGCTGGTCACCACGCCGAAGGTTTTGGGCGAAGTACTCGTAACGAAGAACTACGAGTTCATCAAGCCTCGTCAACTCCGCAATGGCCTCGGCCGCATCCTAGGCATTGGTATCTTGCTCGCAGAAGGTGACGAACACAAGCGCCAGCGCAAAGATCTGATGCCCGCCTTCGCCTACCGCCATGTCAAAGACCTGTACCCAGTCTTCTGGTCGAAGTCGAACGAGCTGATCGAGTGCCTGAGAGTCGCCACCTCCGCCTCCCCACAACCCGTCAGCCCTGAGAGACAGTCGCCTGCTGCAGTAGCGGCATCAACCCCGAACACTCCCGTTCACACCCCCGGCACCATCGACGTCGGTCACTGGGCCTCCCGCGCAACCCTTGACATCATCGGCCTCTCCGGCATGGGCCGCGACTTCAATTCGCTTGCGGATCCCTCGAACGCGCTGAATAAACACTATCAAGCCGTGTTTACACCTGGACGTGTCGGCCGTGCTCTACAGATTCTAGGTGCTTTGCTGCCGTTCTGGCTTCTCTCACGCTTGCCGGTGAAGCGGAACCACGAGATGAATGCCGCTAGCGCGTACATCAAGCAGACTTGTAGGGAGCTGATCCAGCACAAGCGAAAGGCTATGCAGGAAAAGGGTGAGACGTCGAAAGATATCCTCTCCGTCGCTCTCTCCTCTGGTAACTTTACGGACGAAGAACTAGTCAATCAAATGATGACTTTCCTCGTCGCTGGCCACGAAACCACAGCAACGTCCACGATCTGGGCCATCTTTCTGCTCTGCCGCCACCCTGAAGCCCAGGCCAAACTGCGAGAGGAAGTCCGCTCGCTCCTGCCCTCACCCTCCTCGCCAATCACAGCAACACAGCTAGACAGCTGTCACTATCTCCACGCCGTCTGCTCGGAAGTGCTGCGTCTCTACTCACCCGTGTCAATGACGTTGCGGATCGCCGATAAAGATGCAACTTTAAATGGACACTTCATCCCGGCTGACACAACGATCATTCTAGCGCCATGGGCGATCAACAACTCCAAGAAGCTTTGGGGTGAGGATGCGCACGAGTTCAAGCCGGAGAGATGGCTGGACGCGGATGGCAAAGCCAACAATAAGGGCGGAGCGGATAGCAACTTCTCATTCCTTACCTTCCTGCATGGACCGCGAAGGTATGTTCCCACTTCCTCTTCCCCTCTCTACTCCTTCAACCCGTCCAAACACCCTTTTACTGGCCCTCAATACTTGCTCTCCAGTACTGACAATCTCTACAGTTGCATCGGCCAAAAGTTCGCCCAAGCAGAATTCGCCTGCATCGTCGCGGCGTGGGTGGGTACCTTCGAGACGAGCTTCGAGGAGAACTCACCACTAGCGACTGGCGAGCCGGAGATCAAAGGTGGCATCACTAGTAAGCCGAAAGGAGGGCTGTGGGTGGACTTAAAGGAGGTGCCGGGATGGTAGAATCATCCAACTCTCTTCTTATGTGAACAGCGAAAGTCAAGATGGACGGAAATAGCAATGATGATGACGGGTGATCTGACTTGTGTACGAACGTACATGGCAGTACAGTCGAGTCTACGTGTATTCTAATTGACTTTCCTTCGTGACATCCACCAGCGACGACCTCATCGTGTCTGTCGAGTCCATCATGCCCTCGCAACGAAGCTTTGGCCCATTACGCTCCGCCTTGAATGGCGAGTGGGATCACTAGCTGGTGCTGAGCTGCGATCGCAAGCGTTCAAAGCGATCCGATGGAAGCACATGCGTGGCGGGCACAATGCTCAGGCAAGACACTTCGCGTATCGTCTGGCATTTATGCGCCTCGGCGCCCGATGCTTTGGCGGCGACATGGCGACGCGGACTTACTTCTTCGTCCCTCAGTCCATGTCGGATCATGGCGTGGCTGCCTCCGCCGCCCATCATGGCACCACAGCTAGTAGTCACCATCTCCAGCGCCAGCGACAATGACGTTGTTGATCTTCAGCACCATCCGGCAGAGCTGCGTAGCGAGTAGCAATTGCTGCCTCTTCGAGATCAACGGGTCGATGACAAAGTGCTCCCTCATGTCTGCATTTCAAGTCAGCCACGATCCCATCGCATGTTCGTCTCGCACTTCGTAAGAAAACTCACCATTACTCCCCGTCTGCATGCAATCCACACCCAACACGCCCACTCCCTCCCCTCTCCCTTGTCGTCCCTTCAACTCCGCCAACGTCTCAATAGGACTCAGCCCCGAATTCTCCGCAAGAGCCATAGGCACAGCATCCAGCGCCTCACCAAAAGCCCTCATAGCATACTGCTCCAGTCCCCTAGTCTCCAGGCTCGCCCGCTCAACAGCCAGCGAGCACGCTATCTCCGCTGCGCCGCCGCCGTAAACAATCCGGGAGTCTTTGACCAGGTTCCGGACCACGCAAAGAGCGTCGTGGAGCGAGCGTTTCGCTTCATCGATGATCATCTTGTTGGAACCGCGGACGAAGACCGTGACGGCGCGGCTGTTGGCGCATTCTTCGATCACGAGCATTTTCTCGCGGGTGGTGCCGAAGGACATTTCGCGCACGATGCCGGCTTTGCCGAGCTTGGCTGCAGACAAGTCCTCGAAGCGCGGAACTATGCGGCCGTTAGTAGCAATAGCGATCAACTCGATCTCTGGCCCGCCGACCCAGCGGACTGCAGGCAAGTCGTTGGTCAGCAGGAGATGATTGGCCTCGTCATCGAAACCCCATTGGCAGATCACGACGTTGGCGCCTGTGTCTTTGATCTGGCGGATCATTTCCTCGAATTTCGAGGCTTCGTACTTTTGCAGCGCTTTGTATTCTGCTACACTGGTGATGTCGAGCTTGTGCTTCGTCTTCGGCTTTGGTGGCTCGAAGGCGCATGTCAAAATCGCCAGCTTCGCGTCCTTCACCTCCGAGGGCATCTGAGGGTGCGAGAAATCCTTGTCGACTATCACGCCTTTTACCAGGAGGGTATCTTCCAGCGCGCCGCCGACTTTGCCGTCGACTTTAATAAGCTCGAAGTCTACGTCTTTCCGCTCGAGGTCTGCAACCGACAACACAGCATCCACGGCTATCTGCGCAAAGTGATCATGTGCTTTGCTGACAATCTTGGAGCCCAGCGAAGTCTTGGCGACTTTGAAGAGATTCGCGTTGTCGGTTTTGCTGAAGGCGATGGAGTCTGATATCTTGTCGAGCTCGGCGACAGCAATCTCGCAGGCAGTATCGTAGCCGTCTGCTATGCGGATGGGGTGGATGCCCTTGTCGATGAGTTCCGCAGCCTGCTCCAGTAGTGCGCCTGCCAGTACGACGACGCCGGTTGTGCCGTCACCTATCTCGGCGTCTTGGGATTGTGACAGCGAGACGAGGAGTTGTGCAATGTTGTCCTTGATCTCCATCTGTCCCAGGATCGTGGCGCCATCGTTCGTGACTGTGATGTCGCCATCGGGGGATATGAGGATTTTGTCCAGACCTCTAGGACCGAGCGAGGTCTTGACTATGTTGCTGACTTGCCGAGCGGCGAATATGTGTTGCTTGACTGCCTCGGAGCCATGAACGCGAGTCTTCTTCCCTTGGTCCCGCACAATAATGAAGGGTCGGCCAGACTCATCGCGAGTGAACTGAGCTTGGTACTGTCAGTGAAGATTGATATACCGATCGAGTGAGGGCTAGGTACCGTTGCTCAAGTCTATGTCTGATGGCACGTGTCAGCGCAAGTCTATAGGGATAGTATTATGTTGCATACTCATCGCGCTCCCCGCCATCTTGACTTTGCTACCCCTCTTCCGCCGCCTATACTCCGCCGCCTACAGACTCCGCTACAGTTCTTCGATCGATGTCGTCCCTTGGCAGGCCTGCTGGATACTAAATCAACTTGTCCAGATGGTCCAGAGTGAGAAGATCAATCTAGAAGTATTTCTGATATTTCAAGTGTTTGCAATATAGGTAGCTCACTCACTTTCCACCACTTCATCACATCACTCGAACTTTTACTGATCCAAACGTCGCGTGGACGTGGCCCGAGCTTGAAGCATCACCACGCGACATGGACGCGGAGAGAGCTTCAGTCCATCGCTGGCTCAAGACAGTTCCACCACCGTCCTCCACCACCGCTATACGTCCACCGCCTATTCTTGTACGTGTCGCAAAGGCAACCTCAACCGTCAGAGACATTTGCGACGGCGTATTGACAATATTGCAGCCAAGATCCTCGCCGGCGCATGGCTACGTGACCCTAGACCCCACTCCAAAAACCCGCGTTGCGCCAATGCCTCGTATGTCTCTACTCAGCACTCACCTGTCTACACGACTCGATCCACATGTTGACCGCGACCTATCAGCCGCCATCAGCGACGACGAGTCCGACGGGGACGTCCCGGAAGAGATCCCCGCCAAGGCAGTGAAGGCCCCCAACCCATCGGACGAGGATGAGGAGGAGGATGACGACTCCGAGGAGGGAGAGGATGAATATGTCGTCGAGGACATCCTCAAGCACAGGAATACCAAGGGCACGCTGCAATATCGCATCAAATGGCTGGGTTACGATGACGAGGCAGATATTACATGGGAGCCGCTCGAGAATCTGTGCGTTGCTCTTACTGCCTTGTTGAGCCCAGATTCGTCAACGCAGGCAAAGCTGAACTCACACCCCGCGTAACAGCAAAACCGCCTCAGTAAAGCTCTCCGAATACCACGACCGCATCGGCGGAGCCCCCACAAAAGCCGCCGCCGCCTCCTCCGCCAAAAAGTCCCTCACAATAAAACGCTCAGCCTCCGCCCTCGATTCACCCGCCCCCGCTACCAAGAAGTCCCGCACATCCACAGGCGCAACAAACGGCACGCCCTCCTCCTCGAAAGACCTCCCCAAGGGAAGCTGGGAGGAAAATATAACGAGGATTATTAGTATCATTGAGGAGTCGGAGACGACGAAGAGCAGAGCCGGGGGGGGGAAAGTATTGATGGCTTATGCGGATTGGAAGGACAACGTCAAGAGGAAGCATAAGTTGAGTACGTTGCGGGGAAAGGCGCCGCAGCATCTGTTAACGTATTATGAGAGGCACTTGTGAGTTCTCCTGCTGAGTTGAGGATGGTCGAGGTGAGGGAGGGTATGCTGACGGTGATGTGCAGGGTTTTTAGGAGTGACGAGGACTCTACGAAAGCCGAGGCTGAGACATGAACTGAAGAAAGTAGTGTACGATGGGCGTGGGCAGCTTGATGAGTGTACGAAAAGCGACAAAGAGCCAAAAGCCAGCAGACTGGCTTCCACTGGAGGCAAGGCACGGCGAGATGCGGCCGATGCCACGTCCTAAAAGCTTAGCTGAGAAGCATTACGGCGATGCGCTCGATGAGGCGTAGAAGCGGCGGAGGCACTTTGGACAGATACTCGCCCTGCCCATGACAGAAGGCGTAGCTGATGCGCCGGATACGCGACCTAGCAGGACCCCCTCCCCTCCCTGCTTACTTCCCTCCACCGCCCACCTTACTACCGCCCCTTCTCTTATACTTTCTTGGATCCTTCCTCGACATCCTGCTCTTATCCCTCGTACCCTTTCCACCTTCCCAGAACCCCGTGCCTTTCTTGCTGACGAGCGAGCTGTGGCAGATGCTGCAGTCCGAGGGACGGTAGGCCTGTTCGCGGGAGCAGTGGCCGCTGTGAGTGGGTGGTAAGGTCAGTGAGAGAGATGACAAAGTGGCCAGTCGCGAAAGGCGGGTATGCAGCGCGTAAGGTATCGCCACATCAAGGGTAGCAACGGGGAACGGTCCAAGCTCCTGCGAGATATCTGGTCGCAGACCCGGGCGATCGGGTCCGGCGCGCGGGATGCCGAGGAGCCTCACTTCGGCAGCATCGCTCAATCGCGCCACCACCGTCCAGCGCTTCCATCTCCCCGCGGGAGCACCGAGATCTCGACCTCTCCCTCGGGGCCGGACAACATCGCCTGCAGACTAGAGATATGGAGACCACGGCCCATGTCGGCAGCAGGAAGGTCCGCAATCCGGTGCTTCCCCGTGTGCGGTGCCATCTCCCCGTAAAAGCGTTGCAGCTTGACCGTGTCGTCGGAGCCGGAGTACATCGCCTGCCACTAAGATCTGTAGGTTGCGCCCAAGATCCGGGGAAGGCGGGAGCCGTATGCGGCTCAGATGCAGGTACCGCGGAGATCGTCGGATGAGATCGTGCAACGACTTTATGCAAATGACGATGAAACGACGTGCGAGAACAGTACGTACCAGATCATGCGGTTGGCGTGTTCATTTGGGTGATCGGTCGCTGCGTCGTGGCAGCTGTGGTGATGCTGGTCAGCGTTGCATTGACAGGGTAGAAGGTGTGAGGATGGCTTACCGATCACAAGCAAACACCTTATTACAGCACGAGAACCTGCATGTATGTCGTAGTCAGCTTCTCATGTAACGCTCTTGCTCACCCCCTCCCGCTCCGCCCGACCTCTCGGAGTCGAGTGGATCCGTTTTCCATGCGAGGGCATTTTCGGCTGATGACATCCATGCCAACAACCGGTGAAGGGTAAACGTACCGAAACCATCTGTACGACTTGCTGTAATGCTCGCAGCGGCCGCGACGGGGCAGCTCTGTGCCGGCTACGATGCCCAGGGTTTCGCGGGTCTGAAGATTAGAAAGGTACCTGGTCAGCTTGATATCTCTTGCTCATGCAGTGATTGGGGATGAGGAACGAAGGTCTGAACCGGCTCTGTAACGGCGGGTCCGCGAACGCATCTATGAGCAGCAGTGGATTGCTCGCGGGGCTCGGCCGGCGTTCAAATGTGTATTGGTCTGGGATGCAGAAGGAAGCTCACCTTCTTGCGGACTGGCGCCTTGCTTGCGCGGACTGTCACTCGTCAGAGATGGTGTCTTACTGATGGTCGGTCGGAGGATTTACTCGCAGCTGCACTGATCTGCAGGAACTTGACCTCAGGGATCCGAAAAGCTGTCTGGCTTCAGTGATTGCGTCACCTGACCGGCATTCACTATACTAACACGTCTTCTTGTGGCACTCTCGACAGATCGCCATGGTCGACTCGCCTCGAACTGAAACCACGCCAGGCGCGGGATGCGGTGTCGAGCACTCGGCGCAGGTCGGCATGAAGGAGCTGTAGTTCACAGCAATCAGTCGATGCGCCGGTCATCGTAGTGGCAAACTGTAGCTTCGAGGACCTACCTTGGCAGCATGTCAACCACGGTGCAGCCATCAAGGTCCAAGTAGCCCGCTCGAACAGAGTTGGCATGCATCAGGTCTGCCCTGAAGCCAACGGAGAAGCGGGTTGCGCACTTCTTGCAACTTGCATCGCGGACACCGGTACCGTCGCTCGAGATGCTGTTATGCAGGCGCTCGACGTCCATGATGTCTTTGCAGCGCTCGCACTTGACGCTGATGTTAAGCGTTGTGAGTTCCATCAGCTAGAGAACGCTACCGTCAGTCTCGTGTGCAATATATCACAGTGCCCGACATGCGTGCTGGAGGGTCCGTGTCAAGGCCAGTCCCAGATCCAAAAATTGCACTTGTGCTTCGATCACGACGTTCGCGACACCGAGCTTATGACAGCCCGATCGCTGGGAGATCAAGCCAACAAACACATAGACTCACCTCTATACCATACAATTCCAGCTGCGGGAATGAAATTAGCACTCCTTTCTCAACAGGCGCAGACACAGGTGCTCCTCCATCCTCGGAATCATGTGAATCTTCAATGTCGTCCCCGCTGTCATACGAGTAGCCATCGCTGCTCGACAGGTCACTCTCGTCATCCTCACCTCCAACCATGGTCCACTCCGGTGGTCGCTCTATGACTTGCAGATGAGGCCTGTCAGGATCTCTAGATCGTGTTACTCCGGTCTGAGCTGGCGTGAAAGTCTTCTGGGGAGTCGACACTGGTGCTGGCCGTATGTCAGGCTCCTGCTCACGATCCATTGCCATCTCGTGCAGATGCTGCGTAAGATAGTTGATCTGCTGAGTGAGTGTGGCATCAAGGTGGTTCTTAGAACGAGCCTCGAAAGCTGTTTCTACGTTTCGCGCCTCCTTACTCTCCTCGTCTAGCATGATGGTCGAGGCTTCCAGCGGATAAAGTGCAGGTAGTAGTAAAGTGAACGATCGCAATGACCGCAGCGATGCCGGCCATGATTGCCGCTTCGGCGAGTCGATTGGCAGAGTGTAGCTGAAGCCATCAGGTGATTTCGCGAAGTGTTGCAGTCGACCGAACCTGGCTTCAAGCTGCCTTTTGTCGCTCTGCCGCTTCTTCTCGGCATCAGCCTTCTGCTCTGGAGTGAATTCTTGCAGCACAGGCAACCGAGGTGGAGGTATAGTAACGCTCGCTGTCGGTACTGGGACTGCTGTTGGTTTCGGGGGCCCTCTGTTTACTACGAGCTTAACGGTCTGAGCCATCTCACCGGAGAGGATGGACTCCAGCTGCTTGTCGAGTCTATTCATAAGCCCAAGCAAAGTTGCGCCCGGCGCATTGTCGTAGAGTGCGTCGAAACCATTCTCGATGTTGATCTGAAAGCCGCGCGGAATGTCTCTGTTCAAGATTCTCAGTAATGGCCGTCCGTTGTCGGGGTAGCCAAGTGGGATTTCAAGAGAGCAATCCAGAGCATTGATCTCGTAGGGGAAGTCAGGATCTGTCGGGATCATCTGAAATGTGAACACCGTGGCATGGTCCTTCTCGTCGGTCTTGGGTTTAAAGCGCCGGTGAATCTGACCGACCTGGAAAGTCCTGACGTCCTCAACCTGTGGCTTTGGTGCCGCAGCAGGTCGAGGTGCCGGCCTCTGCGACTTGCTGACGTGGTTCGTTGCTACTGATGCTCCCGTACTCAGTGACGAGGAGTCTTTGCTGGCCAGTGACGACGGTGTGTGGACGTAAGGGCAGGCACCACCCGCGCGGCAACCTGTATTGCGTGTGTCAATTTGTATTGACACGCCTAGTAGCCGCCGGAAAACGAGCTCGACTGGAATTCTCCAGGTTGTCGAGAAAACGCCCACCTACCTTGCTTGGTGTTAAAGAAGCGACATGGAGCCTGTTTCGCTTCTGCTCCTTGGCTGTTTTCGACGGGCATCACAGCCAAGCCAGTCTCTGGCAAAAGGGTCGCTCGGAATGTATCGGAGAGTATGGTTGCAATATTGGTAATTAGCAAGAGTTAGGCAATGATTTCATCAGAAGCGAGATCACGGTATCTGTGTCGAGCAGATTGTCAGGAGTGATGGAAGTGGTGTCAATTACATATGAACATTGTCGTTGACAGAACGATCACTGTGAGTCTTCAAACTTCTGCTACGAGGTCATCTGTAGCACGTCCAGTTTCGTCACTGGAGAGAAGGTCATAAATTGGTCCAGCTCATCGCTCGTCACTGTGACTTGAACACCCCGATGAAGTGTGAGGTCGCAACGGTCCGGTCCGCCTCCGAAACACAGGCAAGAACGCCTCAGACTGCGTTCTTGCCTTTAGTATCAACTCTGATTACGACCTGCTACAATGATATGGATAGGGCACACTGTCCAGGCGTTCGCGAAGTACTCCGCAGATCCAAAGCAGCGGAGACGCAGTGAGCTTGACTCTATCAGGCAAAAGCGACGGCTGTATCACGGAGGCCACGGTCACGCCGCGAGCCGATGACAGGCCCACAGATCAGCCTAGAAAACTTCTCGAAAAGACATCGCCAGCCATCCCTGCAGCAATCAGGAATCTGCCGGCCTGGCGATGAGATGACTGCGGAGTCGACTCGAGAAAGTGGAGAACGGTATCCGCTCTTCGTCAGCCTCCTCACGATCACGCCTTGGACACTGATATCGCTGCAAGGTCTAACACTCGTCCAGTCCACGCAAGCAGAAAGCGTTGAGGCAGCTCGCAAACAGCTCTGATTGACGGGCAGCAAGTAGCATGGTATATATAACGCCATTCCACAGAACCACACTCTAATATGCATGGCAATACATCCCACGCGCACATGACACCCTCACTAATCCCTCCCTTGCCCGCTCTGCGAATCAGCCGCCGCACACCGATCTCGTGAACGGCAGAGCGACGAATAAGCAATGGCAATCTACGCGGCCTATTCTAACAGCCGTGCATGGCGCTGCAAGGCCGGCATACGCGCTGCAGTGGCTGCAGCATGCAATGCACGGCTAATATAGTACATGCATGCAGGAGTGCAGATGACTGTTTTTCGCAAAGCAGCGGTCAGCGGGCATGTGATTTGGGTAGAGGTGCTGAATGCGCTGGCAGAAATGGTGAGGGATGGATGGCGAGCGAGGGATGTCACTGTGGAAGGGTGGCGATGAGATGCTCAAGATGATTTGAATATGTCGTTGATGCTCTTCTACAGTGCTTTCGCTAGTATCTGCTACCAATTCGAGAGCTACCTTGAACTTTGATCGGAGTCACCGATGTCTCTCTGCTCTCCCCTGTCCGCTCGCTGTAGTATGTACAAGTCGTTGCGGATCCAGCTACTCATACAACCCTGCTCACCCAAGAGACTGACGGTCTCGCTTCCAGCTTGCGCCAGGCTCGCTGTAGGTCAAGAACAGTCAGTCTTCCTCACAGCGGTGTGATGCGCCCAGCTGTATTACGTAGGATGTCGTGTTGCCGATGCTGGTATCATAGAATGAATTCTTTTCCGTCCCAAGAACGCCAAAACCCATGATCCGTGAGGATCTCCTCCAGGTCCTCCACAGCCTGAAGTCGCTTGAACGCAGAATAATGTGATGTGATGTTGGCAGCGAAAATACTGCTTGCCGCTGAGATATTGCTGTCAATCGTGATGGGTACATCTACCAGCCTTTAGCATGATACTCCTGGAGGCCGATGTCGAAGAATGTGTTGTTAACACCAATGCCTCCCTCTCTGTGTGAAAGGACTGGACCAGGCTCAGGTTGCTGCCTCAAGTTCTTCACATCTCCAGAGGTGTAGTTCCTCTTCATCGCCTTGAGATTGCCGTTGCTCTTATGCTGGCGCTCCCAAAGCAAGTTCTTCCTCAACGACTCAGTCAATTCTGTAGAGAGCATATTGCGACGTGTTGTTCGGGGCGACAGTGACAGCTGTTGATGAGTGTTGGATGTGGTCATGATAATCGGCAACGGCGACGTGGTTCCATGAGCCGCTCTCGAAAGCTGTGAGGTAGACTCGGGAGTGGTGGCCACAGAAGGTCCATTGGGAGAGGTGAGACGTGAACGACGGAGACCTGATGTCGATCTCGAGGCAGCGTTCGCTAGTGCTTTCGCACGGTCAGGCTCGTGCATCATCGTTGTTAACATTGATGTCCTGGAAGTGAGGTTCGGTCGAGAGTCGACCCGTTGGAAGAGTTGGGTGTCATTCACAGAAGAGGGACCACTATGCGGCTCGTCCGAGTCCTCCCAATCCGAAGAGTCGTCGTCATCTTCGATAGCACTCTCCGATACATCATCGTCCTCGTCTTCCGATTCGAAGACTGGACTGTGTGTGGGTGCTGGGAGAGCGACCATCACCTCTTCCTTGAAAGACGTCTGCTTGCGCGCCTCACGTAGTCTGAGACTGGCCGACAGTGAGCTGCCCTTGTATGAGTGCATGTGGCTGTCTAGCGAGCTCTCCTCCTCTCCGGAGGACGTTCCGATCTGGAACATTGGGGCCTTCCTTCTCGCTTGTGGCGGTTGATACTGCGACGAGGTCTTCAGGATGGGTGTAGGTAGCGCGGCGAGGTTCGTTTGTGACCGGTAGGAAGAAGGTGCACCACCGGGCGTGAAGCCTCGAATGATGCTGTGCGTGCTAATCTCAGTACATGAACTCTCTTCGGAATCGGCTCGTGTGCGTGAGTCTTGCGAGTCCTCGGTCGCGAATGTTGACGAAGACGACTCGAGTGCAGCCCGTGAAGATGACTGCAGCGGGGTGTCGACATCTTCGCTGCTTGCATTTTGCGCAGCGAGCGCGGGCTGTGGTGGAGGGGTAACTTCGGATGATTTGAGTGAAGTCGGCATCGGTAGATCAATCGGCTCTAGTGATTGGGTCTCCTTGATAGAGATGACCATGTTCTCAAGGTCGATTGGCGTTATATGCTTCTCCACCCCGCGACTCCTGCTTTCGCTCGAGAGGTGGCGGCTGAGCTCTGGCCGCGCCCGCGGAAGTGAAGTGGCATATCTCGAAGCTACGTCAAAGTCATCCGACGCAGCGGATTCGAGGCTAGACGACAGCGCTGGCACTGGAATGTCGTCGCTTGCCGCGTTCGGTGGCGTCGCAAGTGGATTGCGTGGCTGTGTGCGGGCTCTCGACTTTGGATCGCAGCAGAATGTCTCGCGGTTCCATAACCGCCAACTCATATTCTCCAAGCGCTTTCCGTCTTCCATCGCATGTGCAGTCTTGGAAAAGAGCGACCACTGCAGGCGTAATGGTCAGCAGCGTTCACCAAGTATAGCGACTGCCCAACCGAACTTACCATGCCGAAGAGAGTTTCAACGCTGCTGGTATCAATCGTGTGCAGCGCCGGCACCTCCACTCGTAATAACGAGTGTTCTGGCCTGAAAGGCATCTTGAGTGGTATATGAGGAGAACCAGTCGAGTGTGTAGTGAAGGCGATCGAATGTAGGAAGGCGACTTCCTCGTCGGTCGCAGTCGTTGAATGTTACGTCAGCGCTCTCGGTACCTGATCTCTCCGCCTGGCCGGATCTTCCATGTGCTGATTTTGCGAGGTCTCGATTAAGACTCGTATCAACAACACGATCGTTCCAAATAGCTTCTGTAGCACTCGATAGTCAAAATGACAGCAATTGGGACGCGTTGTGGAGATGCGGAGAATGAGAGCGCGGGCTGCGTCGCTTTTGTGCAAATGGAGCGTGTGACTATCTGCATGCGGCTTCTCAGCACAAGCAAGCCGGCGCCTTGTTGTTTAGTCTGCGCGGCAGACATCCGCCACGCTAATGGCAGCCCTGTCTCCGCCACATCACGGATCCTGGATCGCGTCGACGTGGGTCACAGGTGGGCGCCAGATCCATATTGCCGACTAATCGCCATGCACCATGACTCTCTCGACACTCTGGAACAATTCATGCCCCTTCATCACAGCGCGGGATCTCGATTCTGGCATTGATTCACAGACACTATTGGAGCGTCATTCTGGCCAGCCGTGAATGGGATTTGTCTCATTGCCCGTTTGTCCATGCTACTCCGGGCACGCGGTGTTTGTCCCGCGCCATCATCCCGTTTCTGCCCTGGCTCCGGCTACTGAAGGTGATTCGGAGCACCACTCCTGGGGGTACCTCTATACGGGGCACCCTCGGTCCGAGACTTGTCACGACAGCATCCTCGGCTGCTCCTCCTCCTATTGCTGCGCCAGGAATCATGTGCTGAACTTTCAGCTCCGGAGGAAACTCTCGTCTTCGCGTACCTCACATGACACGCATCAGCCGTTGGGCATCGCTGAGCGAGGATCGCGATCATACAGTATGAGGCTGCTAGACCGCTCGTCCGCAAGTGTACTGCGTTCTCGCATGATCGGGTGAAGAAGACAGGTACGTACGGCTACTGATCGGATGCGAGGAACGCCCATCCGCACACGTTACATTGTGCTACACACCATGGCATATGGCGAAAACTGTACCGAGTTTGCGAGCCCAACATACATCCGAACAACGTGGGATGCGCGCGATGCACAGTTCTAGATTGTAACATCGTCGCGCTCTCTTGCTACTTTTGTCAGCACCCGTTGGGATCCCACTGCATGGCGATGCTCATCTGTCACTTCGAGGACTGTACTGTGTCCTCGAGCCGGTAAGTGCCTGCATACGCGGCGTTACCGTGGCGCTCACACACCGTGAAGGCGCCGATCGGTAGGATCACGGCGATATACTTGTCATTTCAGCTCACGTGGCACTCCAAATTTTGGAGGCAACCCGGACTGCCGCATGCGGCGATTGCTCACCCAAACTCTCTCCGCTGGCCTATTTCAGCATGTAGAACAGGA
Organism: Cryoendolithus antarcticus; assembly: GCA_002077065.1. Classification (NCBI taxonomy): domain Eukaryota; kingdom Fungi; phylum Ascomycota; class Dothideomycetes; order Cladosporiales; family Cladosporiaceae; genus Cryoendolithus; species Cryoendolithus antarcticus. The sequence continues at coordinate 152,896 of NAJO01000023.1, forward strand.
TACTAACGTGAGCTGATCAATGTGTCGAACCTACGACTGTCAGAATGATGATGGGCATTACTGACGGATACTCCATAGAGTCTGCAGTCCAGAGCGACGAGAACGTGGGATGTTGAGCGGTGTGAGCGTACAGCTTGGCTGCGAGAAGCAACGATACCTTCCACTTTTGGGCTACTCATCACCACAACGTGAACTGGCGATAGGCTGTTGGCGATGCGTCTACCTCAACGACGTGGGTGACAGTGTTGCACAAGCATCCTCTCGCAACCCACGAAAGATCCTGCACCTCACAGGAGGACGCAGTATTCGCACCTATCCCATTCCCGGAACGAGTAAGACATGCCACGCGACGGCGAACGATTCGCGATGTCGCATCTTGTATGAGCGAAGGGCTGCAGCGTTGTAGGCGCGCGGTCGAACGAGGCGCATGTCTCGCCCATTTGACATGTCGACAGCAAATGATGGCGCAGCGCGTCTGTCAGGTGTCACTATTCGCGATCCAGGCTCGACGCAGGCGCTTGACAAGCACCAACGCAGCCCTGCGTTGCGCAGGCGCAGCATGTGGCGGTCGCAGATGACTGTGTTTGACAGCGCATACGATCAGCTTGACATGCTTCCTGCCTGAAGTACCACTGTACCGAGTATTCCTGCGTCAATCTTCCTGCAATCGGATAGTGGTAGATGAACTACAATTCACCAGTCCGGTCTGTTGCCTAATGCCTGTTCTGACAGACCCATAGTCCCAGTAGAGGAAGACTGCAAAATCGGGACATCGCGAAGGTTGAGTCTCTGCGCTGGCCGTCGAGAAGTCTCCCGACACAAGGGCAGATTCGCGTCCATCACACCAGACGTGTCCACTATCTGAGCATGTCGCATATCCGGTCGATAGAGCAGCGTATTCGGTCCGCAATCCGCAACCCGTGATTTACCGCAGGATGATCTGCAAATTACCAAGAACCAGCCAAATGCATCACGCGGCAACGCACAGGTACCCCAGAACCCACTTTCCGCCCACTTCCCCATGCGAGGAGAGCGGCTCCTTGCATTCCTGGGGGTTGACAGATCCGATTCGCCTTGGTTCATCGACCTGCGTCATGCGACTCGCACAGCCACACCTCAACTACCTGGCCCAGCTGGCGGCAATCGAACGTGACACAAGAGGGATCTGTGTGCGTCGCACACGTCACACCAACCAAGTTAGAGAGGGGGTAAGGGAGCGCGGGATTGGATATGGAGATGACCAGACCCCATTTCGAGAATGCCACGGAGGGCAGTGCGACAAGGGATGCAATCGCATTTCATCCACGAGGCGATGTTGGTCATCTGCGCTTCTCGAATTGCGCGTCGAGCACTCGGTGCATCCACACCGTTTCTAGTCCTGCGCCGCAATCTACAGGCCCGGCCGTTGGCACCGATGTACTGGTCGGCGGCGCTCGCCTCGTCATGCGAGCTCATTTAGCCTGTAGAGTATCTCCCCGGATTGCGATTCGCGTGCAGCAAGGGGCTAGACCATCGTGTGCGACACCGCTGTTTGCGATATGTTCTCGATGGACCACCTGTCGCACAGCCATATTGCGAGGTTTGACTGACTGGGTGGTTGCAGAATCAACACTTACGCCACTAGATCCTGATGAGTACGAGCGATGTCACCTCCGCAACTCAAAACACTCGTCACCGGTGCCCTTCACACGTCGGTAGCATGTAGTTCAAGCTCTCACGGAGATCCCTCCGTCTCCAGCATCGCCTTCCGCATCATCTCCATCCCCGTGTCGCTTCCCATCACCCCGGCACCTGCGCCGAAACACCTCCCCTTCTTTTCTCCACACCCGCCATCGCGATCGCAAACACCCACCATCTCCGCAACCCGTGCCCACCCTACTTAAAAGCCACAATATTCGCTTGATACGTCGCGTGGCATCTACCGGCATTGCATGACGGTTCGTGGGGTGCTAGTGAAAGCCTTTGGCGTTCACGGGCTTGACGGCTACGGGTACTGCTTCCCCGGAGAGTATGGCTTCGTGGGAGTGACCGGTGGTCGGACATCCCACGTACTTGATTTTGGGTGAGGATATGCCCACGTCGAAGGTGATGGCGGTGTGATTGGTGTTGGGTGGTGGTGGTAGAGAGCACTACAGTAGACATGGGAGACCGGGGTTCTGGAAGCGCACCAAACATGCGATTACGATGCGATTGTCACGGCCAACGCTGTAAAGGAAACTTCATTGAGACAGTCAGGGCATACAGAGTGCTCTTTTCCGCCTGTTGATCTGCCTGCGATTATACACTTCCACTCACCCCGACTAGATGCACACAGGACGCTCAGCACTTTTGTACAGGTAGACCACTGCCAATGACCCAGGCACCCGCTCGCTCCCAACGACAGACAGCCAAATCACCACCGAAGATTTCACAGCATCTCACTCGCCCTCCTTCTTCGCCTTCTTCTTCTTATGGTTCTTCTTCTTCTTCTTCGCGCCATCTGCTTTGCCCTCCTCGCCCTTCGCCTGCCCAGGTCCATCACTCTGCGCCTGACCAAGGCTCAGCCAGCTCGGCCGGGGTGGGGAAGCCTTCTTGGAACTCTGCGATGCACCTTCACCAGTCTCATCGTCGCTACTGCTTGTAGTCTCCAGCACAGTCTTCTTGAAGCCGTTGTAGTCGACTGTCGTCTCTGTGATGGAGCCGGAACGTGCTGAGCGTCGGTTCTTGGAGCGGTCGCGGGAGGGTGCGTCCATTGCACCGACTTCGTCATCCTCATCTATCTCGCCAGCAGCGTTCTCACCGAGTCTGATGACTTCCTTTGTGGGCTGAGCGACAGCAGAGTCAGGGCTGAGGAAGTTTGGGTCCTTCGTAGTGGAAGCTCTGGCAGGCCGGTCGTCGGTATCGTCATCGTTCCCGTTCGATGCCGTGTTGCGATCTTCCTGCTTGCCGGACTTCGGTGGCGGCGAGGTCTTGATCTCAGCCAGTCTGCTCGCTTGGCCGGCAGACAGCTGACTTGCATCAATGTCCCCGCCCTCCGCAATGATGTCGTCGATCAGCTGCGGCTCGCGACGCGCGCTTGCCTGTGAGTGCGATCGCACAGACTGAAGGGCTTGAATACCGTCTTGTGCATCCTTGCCAGCGTCCTTGAGCATGCCAGCGCCTTCGCCAGCGCCCATCGAGCCTACCTCTTGGCCTTCCGACACACTTCGTTTTCTCGTGGAACCTTCTACTATTCCAGTCGTGGTCGCCTTGTTCTCGGGAATTGTGCCAACGCCTGGCTTGATCTTGACTGCGGTATACTTGGTCTGCCTCGGCTTCGAGGCCATGTTGCTGGGTCCGAGATGCTGCAGCTGCTTTCGCATATCTTGTGTCGTGCTCCGAACCTGCACTGGTCTTGAGGTGTCTCTTGTCGATTCAGAAGCATTGCTGCTCTTCCTGTGCATCAGCCAAGTAGTCGAATTGCCGTTCACTAGACTCGTCTTCCTGCTCAGGGGTATAGTCTCTTCTTTGTCGCCGAGTAATGGCGTTCGCTCGTCGGTATTCTGCGCTTCTACTTCACTAGCAAAGTGCTTCGGATATTTCGCTCAAGGAGCGGGAGTCGCACGGCGAATAGCCTTGTGGATGTCTATGAAGACGTCGGACTCATCGATGATCTCCTCGCCGATCAGCTCTTCGATCACATCTTCCAGCGTGACAACGCCGAGTGCGCCCTTGACGTCTCCGGGGAAGTCTGAGACAAGTACCATGTGTGACTTGCCTTCTTGGAAGTAGTTGATGATGTCCAAGCACGACGTGTCTGGTGCAGTCTCGGGTAGAGTTGCCAATGAGAATTCTCCGACACGCTTGGCGTCTTCCGGGTCGTACGTGATGAGTATCTTCACCAATAGCATGCCGATGAAATCCTTCTGGTTGTCCGGATGATAGATCGGTATCCGCGAGTAGCCCTGGGAAAGTATGGTGTCCATCATCTTCTCGTCCAGAACGGTGTCTGCGCTCATGGTGAAGACGTCTTGCATGGGTGTCATGATGTCGCACACGTGCTTTTCCTTGAGATCGAGCACACTATTGATGATGGTGACTTCGTCCTTCATCAAGCCCTCGCCAGGCTTCGTGTTGTGGCCCTTGTGAAGCTGCACTAGAGTCTTGAGACCACCCTTGCTGTACATAGTCCCGTGATCCTTTCCGAGAAGGTAGTCCAGCAATTTTGCAGTCGGCCATGCCACTGGTGACATTATCCACATGAGGATCCGCACCATGGGCGCCATGAATGCCCCGATGGACAAGCCATAGCGGACACATATAGATTGTGGTGCTACCTCGCCGAAGATGACTGTCGTCATTTGTTAGCACACACACAAAATCCGCCCGGACACTCACACGTACCAATCAATACGGTACTACCCACGACCGCAGGCCAACCGCCCCCCAGACTGTGATCCAGCACAATCGGTAAGGTCTCATTTGTAATGACATTGCTCAACAGCAGCGTGACAAGCAGCCAATGCTTCCCCCTAGCGAGCAGATCCAGCACCTTCTGCGCGTGATGCTTCTCCTTGCCCTCCCCACTCGATGCAATGACCTGTAAATAAGTCTCATCCTGACCCATAAGTGCGATCGTCAGACCAGCAAAGACACCGCCGGCCAGCACCAGCGCGACTGCTATGCCGAGATTGATCCATAGCTCCGCAGTGTCCGCAGCTGGGTGTTTCTCCTCCTCGAGTATGTGAAGGCTTCGTCGCACCAATGGCGCCGCACTGGCTACCGGTATGGCGAGCAGCTTACCGATAGCCAGCACTGCCGGCCTGAGCGCGAGAGAACCATATCCTGTTGATCTTCTCGAATACACTCCTGTGTTTCTCAGCGACGACATACGAGCGCGCTTCGTTCCCGTGGAGGTGTGATCACGTGCTATTCGCCTTCCTTGGCTAGCCTTGCTGGTCGGTGGATCTCCAGGACTGCGATATGTGATTTGCGGTGCTCAGCTTTGCAATGCTACTGCAACACAGAGAAAGATGAGGATGAGCTCACAGTGCAGGGTGCAGTTTCCCTTCGGATGCTCGGCTTTGGCTGCACGTTTCTGCAGGGTTGACAGCGGGCCGTTGGTGAACTCTGGAAATGACCCTCTAAGCGACGATATCATGTTCACGTATATCTTTTCGACCACAATGTCGATACAGGAAGGCAACGACGATCTCAAGCACAAGACCCCATAGCATGGCCCGAGGCGAGGCTGATATGAGCGATGTCCCACGACTTTCTACGCAGAGATAGCGGAATGTCGCGCAAATCTGCACTCACTGGCAACAGATCTACCTCGCAGCATCCATGCACCCCAGGTTCTGCTACGACACTTGAGCGGTCAGCAGACAACACAGTTGGTCAACGAAGACGGAAGGGAGCTCCCTTGACGCTTATCTCGCAGTGTCGAAGCGTCCATTGGCCACTATTTAGATCAAGTATGCAGCACGAGATGTTGTGCATCGAGAACTACGCCTATTGCAGCATGCGCAGCGCCGATCGTCAATTCATCGAATCGTCTACACGAAGACACTGCGTTCATGATGTGAGATATCGTTGTCTTGGTCAGTTCTGGATTCGTCTGTATAGGTCTATCAGCTTGTCGTCGTAGGTCCTCTGTCGTCAATTGTGTCGTCGCTGACATTCACTCTTTTTTATGCAATAGGCTTCTCTTTCGTCCTCCACGTAAGTCGTCCACACTACACATCTACGCCTTCGCGTGCACCACCGGCTTAACAACAGCATCCTTCTGCGCCTGCTCGGCAGCCTCGTGACTCTTAGTCCGCTTCAGCTGCTCCATCTCGTTGTGGTCCAGCGGCTTCAGATGTCTTCGGTCCCTTGACTCAGCTGTCTCGATCAAGTGACACTCGCCATCGTCGGAGAAGTTGTAGCTGCGGTACTCTGTGTTCGCCCAGCCAGTGCCGAAGAAGCGGCCGCTGTCAGACCAGTCTTCCGTCAGGAAATGGAGAAAGCCGCCTGCGACCTGTCAGTACATGAGATTTGGTAAAGTGAAGGGAGACTAGCCGTGAGTAACGACCACAATATCCTTCTCCTTGAACGCCGCCAACTTTGTCCTCGCCACCTTCGCTCTGGCGCGGATGGCGTCTGCTCCAGTAGCCCAGATCCCTCGCTTGCTGTTCCATCCCTGACCGACATCACTGAGATCCACAGGGAAGTCGGCAAACTCCCGCTTGAGCTCATCGAGATTTGAGCCAGTGTCGCAGGGCAGGTCTGAAGTCTCCTGTAGCTCCGGCATGCCAATCACCTTGAGCTTCTTGGTCTTGATGTCATTATCGAAACTGTACAGAGCTGTCTGGAGGGTCCTTCGCAGGGGTGAGGCGACGACTGCATCGATCTCTTTGTGATGAGGGAAGTTCGCCTGAAGTGTGGCACATTGCTCTTTACCGAAGTTCGTAAGAACAGGGTCATGTAGGGCGTGATTGGCGATGTTGAGATTGTGATAGCCTTGGGCGTGGCGGATCAGGTGAATCGTAGGTGCCATCTTGTTGACTTTCTGAGAGTGTTGACAAGAGGGTTGCTTCAGGAAACTGAAGTGACGTTGTAGGAAAGGGAATAATTTGGCCAGGGTGATTGATGTCGTGGAGAAGTGAAATGACTGGACGCTGAGCAAATTGGCTCACCGCGATGTTGGGATTCTGTTAGCACGTGGAGTAGGTGTCTTGTCTCAATGGCAGTGACGAATGTCGGCTACAGCAGTGACATGAAAGCCACTGCGACTGCAGCCGAAAGAGAAGATTTACCACTGCCATGATAGATCTTGTCAACATTGTCGATGTAGTGCTCGTCATGCGTCCGTTCATGTTCGTGATGGACGTTGGATACGGAGTTCGGGGTGTAAGAGCGAAGTCAATTTGATGCGAGTTCGGGGGAGAAATGGACTCAGCGCGAGCGGCTCCGGAGGTGATGCACGATGGTCGACTGGACCTCACTTATTACGGACACAACATTCGACTGGCACTCGTGTCAATGTAACACATGCTCAAGGCGCTGAGGCCGAGCTCTCTCCTACTAATGCTCCCTGCGCTCAAGGCACGATGGCAAGCCCCCAATCATATCCACACCACAAGCCACTTCGGCTACTACTCCCTTCCTCATAGCCTCAAGGTCGTCCCTCAGCTACACTTCAGCTCCACACCATCGAACTCCCCAGCGATCGGCATGGTCAACAGTATCCTATAGGGCAGCATCGGAATCTTGATGCGCAGCTTCCGCAGCTGCTTCAGCCAGTAGGCCACCGCTTTTAACCGAGACTCACCCCAGCCAAGAACGTTGCCCGTGTGAATTATGTCGTTGCCCAATGCGAGGCACAGTTCAAGCGGCGCGCTGATCTGACGCGCCTCTGTCCACCAATCCTCCAGCCTGGTCTTGCGGTGGTAGTCGTCGCCCTTGTACTTTGGATCGCCAATGTCTCCCGGATCGCCCATGTTCGCCCACTTCCATAGCTCCAGGAATACTTTCTCCGCACGCAGAAGTCTGCTACCGATTTCATTGGAGCTGATCAGGCGGTCCTTGAAGTCTTCCGGCGAGTCCACCATCTCCCTGCGAGTTTCATTTATCTCGGCCTTCACCTCGCAGAAGAAGCTGTCAAAGTGCCGTTGTGCGATGGGTATGGGCAGCTGATGGAGTGCTGCCCCGGTGTTGGCATTAAGATCCGGCCTTGGACCTAGAGGCGGAAGTTGCGACTCAATACTTGCGGGTGGGCTGGACGCAGATGTTGGTAACGAGCTTGACAGACCAGACCCACTTGACTGCATGCTAGAGTCGGGGACGGGGGCACTTACTTGAGCGTTGTCGCTGGCCCCAGGATACGGGAAGCTGTCGTTGGTATATGTCGCAGGCTGCACGAATGTCGAGGATCCCTGAGCATCACTGGCAGCCGGGTTCGTGAGGGGCCATTTCATCAGCATTCGAGTTTCGCCGCCACGCAGTTCCTTAGCCTTGTCCCTAAGCTTCCTCGCGGACTTCTGTTGAGTCACCAGTTTGAGCTCCTTAGCGGCTTTCATGATGCGACGCGCCAACTTGATGCAGTCGTCTAGCATGGCGGGAATGCCGTGCAGCTCGACCCAAATGTCGGTAAACCTGGAATCGCGTTCGAACGTGTTCTCGCTCCCCCATTCGTCAATCTGTGTCCACAACAAAGTCAGGTTCGAGACTGTGTCGGAGATCTCATTTGTATCGCTCAGAGTTGACTTCAATTTCGCGCTACTAGCCATGTAAGTCCTGAGCTGTTCAATCTCGCGTCGCGCTGTTTTGAAGTACTCGCTGACGTATTGACGGGCGGTATTATCCTCGAATGCGCGGAGTTTCTTGCCAGCCTCGTGATTGAGCACCGGCCTGATTCCTTTTCTCGACGTGTCCAGTGTCGCAGAGGTGGGCTTAGCCGATTTGTTAGCTGAGAAGCCAGAGGAGTTGGAACTGCTGGGCGCTGGTGTATGAGATGGCGTAGGAGCTCCGCCAGGAGCATTTGCAGCCGTCGTGCCGAATCCAGAAGCACTCGTCGTAGGTGCTGCTGTTGTCTGATTACCGAGGCCTCCCAGACCAGAGAAAGTCGGTACCGGTAGCCACCCTGCTTGCCCGGCCTGTTGCGCAGTATTCTGTCCGGCGGCTACTAGCCCTGCGGATTGAGCTCCAAAGGTCGAGACACCAGGGCCAGGCGTGCCGTTCACTGAACTTGCACTTGCAGGCCCTGTCTGCCCACCCAGATCAGCACCAGGGGCGCCCGCAACTTGCGAGGCACCCGATATGCCGGCCTGGGATGCCGAAGTATTCGTCAAAGTCGTATTGGCAGTGCTGGACCCGCTGGGTCCTACAGGCTGCGAAGTAGCAAATCCGGAGTTCTGCGGCGCATACTTTGATGCAGCAAGTCCCCAGCCGTTCGTGGACTGAGACTGCGTCTGAGCCTGGGTTTGCGCCGGCTGCGTCAATGTTGTAGCTGGCCCTGGCTGTGCGCTACTCGAAGGTGCTTGAGTGCCAGCTTGCTGCGAGGACGACGTTGTAGAGAATAATGCAGGTGGTGGAGGGTTTCCAGTGCCAGGCTGCTGCGACGTTGGCGCCGGGAAGAGAGCGGGCGATCCAGTGTCCTGCGATGTGGGTTGTTGCTGTTCAGATATAGCGGGGTTCGAGCTGTTGGTAGCTGCAGCGTTTCCGTTGGACATAACGCTGCCAGCCCCTTCGGATACACCTCCCCCTGACGTCTGCGGCTTCATGCCTGCTCCGCCAGTGAAGGGCGCACCATTGGCAGGTGTGTATGACGGCGCTGTTAGCTCCATCGTCGAAGCTTTGTAGTTCGACTGCGCACATTGCGGTCCATTCACCTGTCCCGTCCTTGCCTGCTCCTGCATCAGCGCCGAGTCCAGCTCTTCCAGATCCTTTTTGCTTAGGCTCTGCACGTCAATCTTCATCATGTCCACCATCGCCACTCCAAATCGCCTCACCGCCTCGTGCACACTCCACGTCCACTCACAGCCCCTCACTCCGCCATGCCTCTCCCCAAGGTTGCGCAAGAAAGTGGCCATCACAACGATGTCATCAAGCCACTGCTTGATCCATTGCTGGTCAAGCCGACTCAGGTCCCAGAAGAGAGAAGTGCGGTGCGTGACCCAGCCCAGCAGTGAAGTGAAGCGATTGGAAATCACTCCGAGATCCTTTCTAAGGACCCGATCAGTCCTGAGCGCCTCTGATGCGGCGCTGTTGGCGAAGCCCGTGTTGAAGAGCGGGCTCTGATCCATCGTCTCCATGACGACAGCACTGAGGCGAAGCCATTCAGTGACGACGTGAGCGCGATCTGATGGCTGGAGAGCGCTGAGGATGTCCGCACTTGAGGACGCGGGGAAGAGCATGGCCCTGTGCTGAGGCGTGTACGGGTCATCGACCTTGGCCTGACCAGTGGCCTTGCGAGCAGCCACGTTGGCACGGATCTGGGCGGGAGTGAGCTGTGGGCGAGGTCGTACGGCCGCAGTAGGCGTCTCTTGACGGACTGCCACATAGGAGCTGCTAGCCAGTGATGGCTGCGCTAGGAGGTGGCTGTACGATGAGTACTTGTGCCGAGGAACGATCGTAGTCTGGCGCCTCACAACAGAGGGCTTTGGCGTTGGCGCATGGCCTGGTGTAAGCTCAGTGCGCTTCCATGTGCCGTATCCTGGCACAGAGCTGCATCCTGGCTTTACCCATGGCTTCTCTTGCCTCTTCTGGGTCCGCTTGACTTCAGCCGGAGCAGCCGCACCCTCACTCTCCCGAGTCTCCTTGACTTCAGTCGTACCAGGTACCTCTTTGCTCACCGACCTCGGCGGCAGCGGCTCCACCATTCGAGGAGGGTGCTGATACACCTCATCCTCACCTGCGAAACCCCACAGCCACAGACCGCAGCAGACAGCAAATCCAATGACGGAGTTTGGAGAGATGTCCAGCGTTCCCCCACTATCGCGGCATGAGCGATACTGAATCGAGAACCAGAGAGTGGGTATTAGAGTCATGAGCACCAGGTCGACCCGGCGCTCAGAGAATGGCTCCTTGCTGAGCCGAGAAGCGCGGTAGCTGTTCGAAATGAAACCCATGACGACGCACCAGAAGAGCGCCGGGAAGAATGAAGCCATTGCTGCTGATGATGCTTTGCTGATGGCGGAGGCTTCTGAGATATGCGCTTTCGATAATATGGTACCAAGGCTCGTGTCGAAGTGGTGTCGTATCTCGTGTAAAGTTTGCATGTGAACAGCAGACGCGCTTGATGATCTCGCAACAAGGCGGGAGGGTGCTCCCGCGTTTTGGTGATGAGGAAGGAGCGATGCAGGACGTTGGCGCTCCTTCCGCCCTCGATACGATCATTACTCCTGAGTATATACTACGAAAGGATCCGAAGACTCCACAGATTCCGCGAATGGGCCTTGCCACAAGAGTGACAAAGCACTGAGCAATGGGAAAAATCATGTTTGCCAATTTCGCACAAAGAAATGTAATAAAACACTCACACCCTCACCTTGCCAAGCAGCGCGCTCTCCAGGGAACTATAACGCAATTTACTCTACCCGTAGCGCCAACGATCTGTGCCCATATGCATCAGCTTCATGCCTCGAAATTGCGGAGTAGCACCGTGAGCCACCATGCGCCAGATTGCCAGCGATACCACAACCCACGATTTCATTCCAGCACTCAGACCCCAACGATAGCCCTCTTCGCCGCCCCAGTGATAATCTCCGTGTCCCCAAGTCCGCCTAAAGGCACATGCATTTTCCTTTCAACATCAAGATGCATGGCCAGTTGCCCAGGGATCTGGATCAAATAGCAGCCGTTTTCCAGCCGGCCAGCCCTGTACTTCACATTCCTCGGTCCCAGCTTCATCCAGTCTGGCAGCTGGGCGATGAGATCACGATCAACGCTGTCGCGGAAGGAGGCTGGCACATTTTCGAGGTATGGCGCGCGGAGACTGAGCAGTCCACGGAGGCTCGTAGGAGATTGGGCAAGTGCAGTGCGCAGCTTAGTAAGTGCGCTGGGCTTCGCTGAAGGGGAAGCATCGTAGGTCCAGCGATCGGTACCGTTCTCCCATTGCTCGATTCGGACGGGCACGGCTAGAATCTGATCATCGATGCCTGTGTTGGTGCACACGTCGATCAGCGGTATTTGTGCGCCGGCACTTAAGGAGTCTGCCATTCCGGCTGCTCTCCAGAGAGCTCCAACTGCATCTCGCGATTCGCGCTTGTAATTCTCGGCATCTTCCACGATCCATCGCTCAAGGGGAATGTTGTGGTGAACGTCAGGCTCCGAGACACCCGAGACTGCCTTACAGCAGCGCTTCGCTAATGGCCAGTACTCTGCCGCTAGTCGCTTCGGCGACAGCATACTTGCGCACACGGATACCCTGCAAGCATCGGAGGATCTGAAAGCTTTCGGTAAGACGTGCCAGATCATCATGCATGCAGCAGCGCAAGCTGAGCAAAGTCCCCGAAGGATGGTTGGGCACACGCAGCACGATTGAAGTTTCGCCGACAGGGCCGCCGATGTCCGTAACTCGTTGTGGCCAGACACATAGTGGCACGCAAGGACCGCGACAAAGCTGTAAGCACAGAAGGCCAGATCTCCATCTGATAGTGTCTTCACCATACGAGAGGATTTCGAAGAGTTGACGAGCCATGATTATGGATTACTTCGACGGACGCAGGTTCTATGAACTCATGCAGTCGCGGGAGCCTGCTGTGGTAAGACATGTCGCACATGGGTGCAACAGTTTTGACACGACAGTGCAGAGCATTCTGCTAGGGATCGAGCTAACACCACAAGGGTGGAGTATGAGACTATGGCGTAGCAGACGATGCCTTCGGCTCTTGACAGTTGACACATATTCGGGAAAGAGAAGAGGTACTTTACGTATATGAGTAAGCTCGTGATCCCAGAACGTCCCGCTACCGTGGTCTACTGCGCTGACAGAGGATCTCAGCCTCTCGTGCGTCGCCCGTGATGGCCTGGAAGACGCGGGAGGTAGCCATATGTGCCAGTGACTCCCACGTGGCGCGCTCAAATCTGGTCGACCGCACGTACGTGTGAGCACGAATCGAGTGAATATCAATTACAGCTGGCACTAGGAAGATCTACACACATCGTGCGAACATGAGACAAAGTCATATGAATGAAGGACGTGAGGTGGGCTTTCACGGAGAGCCCCTTCCGCGCTAGCCGCTTAATCAGCCAATAATGACCCTGCCAAGATTTCGGTGAGGGCGCGTGAAAGTTGTCCTTTCGACAAGTCACCCGTGGACAGCTTGCGGCTTGTGCTATCAAGGGAAAAAAGGTTGTCTGGCCTTTTCCCCACGAGACTCTTCTACTTCAAGCACGACACTGGTTGTCACTTCCTCTTCCACCACAACACTCTCTTTCCACTCTATACCCTCCACCGCCTACTGTACTCAAGCGTCTTGACTGACCGCCGAGTACACCGACACTTTCGAGGACATTCTGCAGAAGACTGCACACTACCTCACGCACCAAACCTACCAGCCTCGCTCACGATGGCTCGGTTCTCCAGAGAGCGTCGCCCTCAGCGGCCGGCGCGCAACATGTCCTCCTTAGTGAGGACGCTGCTGGTCTGCGCTATGATTATCGCCCCCTTCCTCATGTTCAGCTTGATCCCCACGGTTCGCGCAGATGATGTGCAGGAGCCTGTGAAGGACTCATCGGCTGTTCAAGGACCTGGTAGGTCTACTCTTGAAATGGTGTCAAGGGGCCCGGAGTCTGGTCAAGTAGAGCACGACTCCGAAGCTCTTGCGATGAGTACAGTATTTGGAATTGAGTAGCTAACATTCTCTCCTCTCAGTCATCGGTATCGATCTTGGAACCACCTACTCTTGCGTTGGTATCATGAAGGGCGGCAAAGTCGAAATTCTCGTCAACGACCAGGGTAACCGAATTACACCTTCATGGGTAGCATGGAACGATGAGGAGCGACTTGTAGGAGATGCGGCAAAGAACCAGTTTGCTTCAAATCCCGAGCGGACAATCTTCGACATCAAGCGTCTTATCGGGCGCAAGTTCAGCGACCGTGATCTACAAAAGGACATCAAGCACTTCCCCTTCAAGGTCGTGGACAAGGCTGGACAGCCACGTGTCCAGGTCGAGGTGAACGGGTGAGTCTACAAATATCTTTGAGCGTCTCTGAGACCAATACTGACAATTTCAAAGCGCACAGAAGACATTCACCCCCGAGGAGGTCTCCGCCATGGTCCTGGGCAAGATGAAGGAAGTCGCTGAGCAATATCTCGGCGAGAAGGTCACAAACGCAGTTGTCACTGTCCCGGCCTACTTCAACGACGCTCAGCGCGCTGCCACCAAGGATGCAGGCACAATTGCCGGTCTCAATGTCCTCCGTGTTGTCAACGAGCCCACCGCGGCCGCTCTCGCCTATGGCCTCGACAAGACCGATCAGGAGCGCCAGATCATCGTCTACGATCTCGGTGGAGGAACCTTCGATGTCTCCATTTTGACTGTCGACCAGGGTGTGTTCGAGGTCCAGGCCACCGCCGGTGACACCCATCTCGGTGGTGAGGATTTCGATCAGCGCGTGGTAGAGTTCTTCACCAAGTCCTACAACAAGAAGCACGATGTGGACATCCGGAAAAACTCGAAGACCATGTCCAAGTTGAAGCGTGAGGTCGAGAAGGCCAAGCGTACCCTCTCCAGCCAAATGAGCACCAAGATCGAAATCGAGGCCTTCCACGAGGGCAACGACTTCTCCGAGACTCTCACCCGCGCCAAGTTCGAGGAGCTGAACAACGACTTGTTCAAGAAGACCCTCAAGCCGGTTGAGCAGGTGCTCAAGGACGCCAAGCTGAAGAAGAGCGATATCGATGATATCGTTCTTGTCGGTGGTTCCACGCGTATCCCCAAGGTTCAGGCCATGCTTGAGGAGTACTTCGGAAAGAAGGCGTCCAAGGGCATCAACCCTGATGAGGCTGTCGCTTTCGGTGCCGCCGTTCAGGGTGGTGTGCTCTCTGGCGAGGAGGAGGCGAAGGATGTCGTCCTCATGGATGTCAACCCGCTCACTCTCGGTATTGAGACCACTGGTGGTGTCATGACCCAGTTGATCAAGCGCGGAACTACCATCCCTACCAAGAAAAGCCAGATCTTCTCCACAGCCGCCGACAACCAGCCAGTGGTCTTGATTCAGGTCTTCGAGGGCGAACGCACTATGACTAAGGATAACAATAACCTCGGGAAGTTCGAGCTTACTGGTATTCCTCCTGCTCCTCGCGGCCAGCCCCAGATTGAGGTTACCTTCGAGCTCGACGCGAACGGTATTCTCCGCGTCAGCGCCAACGACAAGGCCACTGGTAAGGCTGAGTCCATCACGATCACCAACGACAAGGGCCGCCTCAGCGCCGAAGAAATCGAGCGCATGGTCGCTGATGCCGAGAAGTACGCCGACGAGGACAAGGCCACCCGCGAGCGCATCGAATCTCGCAATGGCCTTGAGAACTACGCCTTCAGCCTTAAGAACCAGGTCAACGACGACGAAGGACTCGGCGGCAAGATCGACGAGGACGACAAGGAGGCTCTCCTAGAGGCTGTCAAGGAGGCGCAGGACTGGCTTGAGGAGAACGCGGCTTCGGCTGATGCTGCGGACTTTGACGAGCAGAAGCAGAAGCTGAGCGATGTTGCATACCCGATCACGAGCAAGCTCTATGGTGGTAGCGAGGGTGGTGCTGGTGGCATGCCCGACTACGGTGGTGATGATGAGCCATCTGGTCACGACGAGTTGTAGAGGGGATGATCATGTGTGAATATCGGCAATGTGGTGAGGTGATTGCATTGGGCTGCGGCGTGTTTTGAGGCTGGAGTGCTGTGATAGACTTTGAAAAGTAGACAAACACATTACCACACTGAGTGCCTTCATTGTTCAAGCCTCTCGGTGATCATTTTGCTAGTACTGCACACCGAAAAGTTGATGCGACATGAAGCATCCAATGCCAGCATATTCTGTGTGCTTGGCAGCAGCGTGACATCGAACTTCACCTCATCGCCCAACGCCAAGCAATTTCCGATGAAGGCATTGAGAGACTAGATTACTGACACCGCAGCCATCTTGACATCAGCCCAGTATGGGCAAATCATCGAAAGACAAGCGCGATAACTACTACCGCCTCGCCAAGGAGCAAGGCTGGCGCGCACGTTCAGCGTTCAAGCTTCTGCAATTAGACGAGCACTTCAATCTCTTCGAGGACGTCACGCGAGTTGTGGATCTATGTGCTGCGCCAGGAAGCTGGTCGCAAGTACTCAGCAGAGTGCTTGTGAAAGGCGAAAGGATTGGGAGGGGAGGATGGGAGGATCGACGGTATCGAGAATTGCTTCGAGTACGAGGGCAATCAAGTGGCAATGAGGCAATTGATGAACGCGAACCAGCCGTCGCACCGGCTGCAAGACCAAGGAAAGATGTCCGGATCGTGGCACTGGATCTGCAACCTATGGCCCCACTGGACGGTATCATCTGCCTGAAAGCCGACATCACACATCCTTCGACCATACCACTGCTGCTAAAAGCCTTGGACCCAGACACTGATAGCGCTGATACCTCGAACGCTACCGCGCACTCGGATCTCACTTCCACGACCCACAAAGTCGACCTCATACTCTCTGATGGCGCGCCAGACGTCACTGGCCTGCACGACCTGGATATATACCTACAATCGCAACTTCTCTTCGCCGCGCTAAGTCTCGCAGTCAGGGTCTTGAAGCCAGGCGGTAAGTTCGTAGCGAAGATCTTCCGAGGCGGGGATGTCGATCTGCTGATGGGGCAGATGAGGGTTTTCTTCAAGGACGTGACTGTCGCGAAGCCGAGGAGCAGTCGCGGAAGTAGCCTTGAGGCATTTGTGGTGTGTACCGGGTTTGCTTTGCCCAAGGGCTGGAACGAAGGGGAGATGTTAGGCGTAGGTTCGCCGATCAAAGCCGAGCGTAGGGAGAGGACGAAGCCTAGTCGACGGACGAGGGAAGATGGGGTAGTGGAGGTTGAGCTAGGGAGTGAAAGCGACAGCGACGAGGAGCAGGGCACTAGATGGATTGCTCCGTTCTTGGCTTGTGGCGATCTGAGCGCTTTCGATGCTGATGCTAGCCATACACTGCCTGAAGGGTATGTGAGTCTGGAGCCTGTGCAGCCTCCTACTGCGCCGCCTTATAAGCAGGCGCTGGAGGAGAGGAGGAAGATGGGAGGAGCATATGGGAAGACGAAGTTGGGGAGTGGCATATGATGATTCTCACCAGCAGTGTACCACCTGACAAGTCTCGGGCGAAGCGGTGCATATGTCCGTGAGCATGGTGAGATTGCCACGGAGAGAGGGACGATTGCAATATGGAATGATAATGGTAAGCATAGGTGAGGCACTCTCAATGTCACAGTGGGACAGGCACATGAACATACAGCGACGAGCAGAAGACCGCCAGCGGCCATGTCGATACAGCTAAGTACATCTCTCTGTCTCTTACGCCTCACCGAAACACCCAAGAACGACGACCCACGCTTCACCTCTCACAACATCACCAGTGATGATGGCCTATTGACCGTATTGCGCTTCACCCCCGAGTCGCTCAGTGGCTGCGCCTTTGCATCAGGAGCAGCAGGCTTCAGTAGTGCCGGCTTCTTTGCCAGCTGCTTCACACTGCCGTCTGCATCTCTGTACAGCCCAGCAGCGGCCAAGACGTCATCTGGGAGCTGAGGAGTCGGCGGTGAGGGCTTGGCGGGGGAAGGAGGTGGTGGCTGCTGGTGCTGATGCTGATGCTGCTGCGCACGCAGGATAAAGAGAGGCAAGGCCGACTGATGCAGCCAAGATGACTGCTGCTGTGCCAGCTGATGCCGCAGCGTCTGCTGCAGCCAAAGGTACTGCAGCGGCCCGACGACCTCACTCGCCCGTTGCTCAGCACGGAGTCTCCTCGCTCGGTAGACCCGCTCATTATGCCGGTCGATCGCCCATTGCTCATCAGCCCTCATGCGGGCCTCACGCTGTGCCTTCACTTTCGCCGCCTCACTTGCAGCTGTCTCCCTCTCAGCCCGCGATCGATCGATGACGACCCACATGGGATGCTGGTCATCCCACCATGGTACGCTGTACTCTGGTGCTTTTGCAGGCTTGACATGGCGAATGATGGGTCTTTCGACCGCATCAGGCGGGCAGAGAGCAGACAAGACGAGACCAAGGAGACATATGGCCAGTTGGGCCATTGCCAGCCCGAAATCCAGAGAGGGTTGCATGGCGGATTGAACCGCCGAGAAGAGACGCGATGGGTGGCTAGCCCAGATCTTGTAGCCCAGTAGGAGGGCGAGGACGTACAGCACCCAGAAAAGTGGTGTTGGCTCGAATGTGTCGGCCATTGCCTCAGAGATTGATCTCGACCAGCGAGATGTAGTGGGTTTGAGGGAGATAATGGAGATCACACTGTGAGGGCTTGTGTGTGCTTCGTGTGTGATCTGGAGGAGAAAGAAAGAGGGAGCATACTGGCATCACGAACATTACTTCAATTTACTTGTAGTCGAGGCAGGGCCAATCGACAATAGCAGACCTTGTCGTATTGAGATCTTAGCGAGAATACTTACCGACCTACCCCATGCTATTGTACGTGTCGTCTAGTCAATAGAAACGCGAATCGTGGTGGCCGGGACTCATCTCGAACAATCGCTGGCCTTCGTCACAATAGAACCATTGGACTCACGCTATAGCGCAAGCATGAAACGTACGGCACACTCAGAACCGCCTCAATGGAGAGTATGCAAACATCATACCATTCGAGTGCTCTCGCTTCTCGAGCGGTCTGAACATTCTTATGCTACTACACGCGTACCTGCAACAGGGACTCTGCCACGCAAATCTCCTTGGAGATAGCAGACTCCTGACATGTAGTGTCTGCGCGCTACATTGGACCTCTCACAGTAACGGTGACAGAGTGAATTGCTGCCATGAATTAATTCACAAGAGCAGCATCGACTTTCCAGAATTCTGGAGAAGTGAAGGCATATGCATTGTCTATTTCGTAACTGCCGTTGTATCATACCGTCATCCAAGTCCACCATCATCAAACGCAATGCCTACCGCCCGATCCTAGCAGCCTTGAATCTTGACACCTTCTTCAGTTTCCCATCACGCTCCTCCATCAGCTCGCCCATATCTTTATCTTCCTCCGCGTTGACCTTGAACCCTCCCTGCTCTCTGATGATATCGTTGCGTCGGCGGTAGTAATCTGCAGCCAGCTCGCGGCGTGCGCTGATAGCATCGTGCTCCTCGAGATCAGGTGCAGTGATGGGCTTGGAAGATGGAGCACGCTCGATGAGCTGCTCGGCCATGGGAATGCCTGGTGGTCCTTTGTGCGCATCAGTCATAGTGTCGTCGTCATCTTCATTATCGTGAGTGCTTCGTGTTGCGGTCGACGGACTTGACGACGCAAGGCGCTGTTTGAATCGTGACGTCTTCGCCGTCGTGCCTGCACCAGGTGTCGCTTGCGATAAATCTGTAGGCTGTAGGAAAACGGTCTCGGACAGTGGAAGCGCACTTTCGCCCTCGACATGCTTCTGCGCCTTGACATGTTCGGTGGCGACATCAAGCTCTTCGGCAAAGGACACCCGCTTCTTGCTGTTGCTCTTCTTGTCAGGGTCTGAAGACGAAGTTGGCTCAGCCATTGAGCTACGCCGGTCCCTGATGACGAGCTTGCGCACATCTGCTGGGTCGAGCTCGGGGTCCATGTCTTTGATCTCTTCATCGGCAGGTGCACTGCCCATATTGCCGATCAGACGCTCTTGCAGCGCCTTCATTTCGTCACGATAGTCGTCGGAGATCTCGGTGTTGGAGCGGCCGAACTCATCTTCCTCGTCTTCTGTCTCCCAATCTGACATGCCGCTGGTGTTGGAAGCATAGTCATCTTGGTTCTCCGAGCCTGTGAAGACAGAGCGACCGTCCTCGTGAGTGTCATCATCGTCGTCATCTTCGTCGTAATCATCATCGATATCCATCTGCGCTACCACGTTGTTGACTTCATTGAGATGGTAGTTGAGCATCTCCTGTCGTGCGCGGGCGTCCTCTTCCGACTCGTTTGCGGGCAGCACAATATGCGGCTTGGTGGTTTCGGTGTCTGCATCGATTTCGTAGACCTTCTCGCCAGGCTTGAAGGAGGCTCGAAGGTCTGCTTGGCGGCTGAGGTCCGCGTTGACTGCTGTCGGCGTTGCATCGGGTGCTGTGACTGCGGTCGGATGTACGACTGGCGATGGGGGGCCCAGGGGCTGCGCGGGTATTTCCTCAACTTCTGGTGAGAACGTAACGCTGCGAGTGTCCGGTGGATCTGCAGCGCGGGCGATGGCGACCTTTTCTGCAAAAGACACAGACTTCCGCCCCTCGTGTGCTTCGGGGTGAGGCTTCTCCTCGGCCAGCTTCGTGTCTGCCGAGAAGGACACAGACTTCTTGCGAATCGGAGGGCGATGTGGCGTCTCGTGCTCGCTCTCAGACCCGCCCGATGACAACGCAGACTCCAAGGCCGGATTTGTCAGCTGCGTCGGCGAAGGGAACGGCGAGACAAGGGCAGACTTGGTGGGCACATCCGACTTCTCAGCTCCCGCGACCTCCTCCACCCCAAGCTCCTTGGCACTCAGCCCCACCATCTTTAAATGCTCGATCACCTTTCCACGATGCTCCTCGGGTCTTCTCAACTCACTCGAAAGCACATTGCCCTCCTCATCAAGCTCCTCGTGGATTTCAGTCAGCGGTAGTCCAGCCTCATCACCCTCCCCAATACCCTCCCCGTACACTCCGGAAGCAGTCATAGAAGCAAACGCAAACTCCTCAATCTTCCCCTCAGCGACAAAGTACCGCCGTTGCAACGTCTCAATGTTCTTCTGAACGTATTCCTGTCGCCTCTCGACCAGGCCGAGGATTTGCCGACGTGAGCGAAGTGGCGTAGCAGAAGAGCCGTTGTTTGCCGGAGTGCCAACAAGATCCAGAATCTCCTTCTCGGTGAGCAGATCGCCTTGACAGGCTTTCGTAACGGTCTCCACAGTCGTAGCATCCAGATCCTCAGAGTCAAGGTCATGAAGCTCCTCTTTCAGCCCTTCATACTGGGCATCCCAGCTTTGCCAGTGCTTGAGACTTTTGCGGATGTCTTGCATGTTTGTCTCTAGCTCCTGGCGCTTCCCTTCGATCTCCGAGAGCTCCATGCTGGCTTTTGGTCTGTTCCGAACAACCTCAGAAATTGATGAAGTCGTGTGCTTGAGACACACAAAGTGACAGGGAAGGCGAGAGTTGGAGTTGATAGGCAGCGCGGACAAACGGCCCGACCGCGGCTGCCGAGAGCTTATCGCGACCGAGAGGCTCTCCGGTACATTCACTGCGGTTCTAAGCTGTGTTGGACAGATGAAGAAATAATTCACTGACGGTGCGATAGCATATGCAAGACAGCGCACGATGGGAGTAGAGGTCAATCTACGGCGGAGCCGGAGCCTGGATCCGGCACGGTGCATATCTATATGCATCAGCAATGTAGAAATCGCGTGGCGTCCAGGGTCTGGTGCAACGTGGGCACCTCTGGGGATGCAGGTACAA
Source organism: Cryoendolithus antarcticus (assembly GCA_002077065.1). NCBI lineage: Eukaryota > Fungi > Ascomycota > Dothideomycetes > Cladosporiales > Cladosporiaceae > Cryoendolithus > Cryoendolithus antarcticus. The sequence continues at coordinate 173,964 of NAJO01000023.1, forward strand.
AGCTAAAGGCTGCTGGCGAACCAGCCTGATGTGTTCAACGTGGCGCTGCAATGCCATTTGCGTGTTCTATGTACGCCGCAGTGTTGCATGAGCAAGCCTGCATCAACCCCCAACATGCTTTGCCGCACACACCTCTGACCGCAGTACACCACTACTGCAGCAAAGGATCGCGGAAATGCTTCTGCGCGTTCCCTCTCTTATTATTACCCCACTGATACCTTGCCTCTGCTCTCCGGGCAGCTTTCAATTGCTGCTTCTCCACAGCGCGGATCTCACGTTTCTTCGCATCGCTGACACCAACCATGCCGAGCCCACCATTGGCTCTGCTGACGACCTGGCGTCCGCGGCCTTCTGCTGGCGCCTCAGCCTCGTCCTCAGCATCTGAGTCGTGGCGAGCGTCCTCGATCAGTTGCTGCTGTGCGCGCTCGTCGGCTGAGGGGTAGTTACGAAGGTTCTGGCGGTAGTACGCGCGTAGACTGCGGTGACCTGCTGTTCGACCAGATGGAAGGTGTAGCTCGTACTCGTCGTGGTAGACTGCGGTAGGGGTGTGATGTGCTCTCGAGTGGAAGCCGTCGCTGTTCTTGTGCGGTTGCGAGTTTGTCCGTGAGTGGTGGCGGTGCTTGTCGAGTTTCGCGTAGTTGTGTTGTTGATCGATAGGTATCGATCCGATCTCCTCGCTCGGTACTGATGACATCGAGCCGTCGCTCTCCCAGCCATCTTCGTCGTCCATCTCAACGTCTTCACCGTCGCTGTTCTGAACCGTAGTTTTGGCTACGCGCTTGACGCCCAGACTGACACCACCCTCAGCAGCTTCCTCCTCATCTTCACTCTCATCATCAGAGTATGTCGCACGGAAGTCGTAGAACTCGCCGACTTCCATCTGCTCGTCCTCCGTGCTGTAGGCAATCATGCAGTGGCCGCGATCGCGCATGTGTGTCTGCAGACCGGAAGTCGAGTGCATACCCTTAGCGCAGAAGAGACAAGTCCTCAGCACGTGTATGCTCTCGCTCAGGTAGTTGATCAACCCTGGCAAATCTACAAGGTAGTCCTTCTCTGGTACGAAGAAGCCATGCTGTTTCTGCATGTGGCTGACGTTCAGATCCAGGCTTGGCGACATGTAGTTGCAGAAAAGACATTGTGTCAGTTCGGCCTTGTACTCGAACTCCTCATCTCCCTCGTCCATCTTGTCGGTAGATGCAGCTGGCTTCTGATTTGCGTGTCCGTTTGCCCCGTTCAGCTGACTGTCGCCCAAGCTCGCAGTAACCTCGTCAACCTCCTCGTCCTCCTCCCTGTCGCCAACGATCGTACTCGCGCTCTCACTAGCACTCTCCAGCGGATCGCCCAGACTGAATGTGCTCCCAGTCATACTCTCGGTCTCCGTGCCCGCGCCTGTCAATCTCGCCGCTAGTCCTCTGTGCTTCGCGCTCCCTAGATGGTTCACGAATGCTCCCTCTGAGAAGTACACCTTATCACACGCCTCGCATTTCTTCTCGAATCTCGCTCGTGCTGCAGTGGCGGCAGCAGAGGCTTTGTTGGCGAGCACTTTCTCAGCGAAGATCTCGCTCGTTAGTGGTGGGAGAGACGCCACTCGACGTTTGAGGTTGTAGCGATGCCAGTCGGATTGCATGTGCGTTCGTTGGAGCTCGCTGCCGCGGAAAGCGACCTGGCAAGTGTTGCAGGTGAAGGGATGGGCGGACATGGTGGGTTGGGGCGGCGACTGGGATTGTGCTAGGGTCGCCATGGTGGCGGTCGTGGAATAGGAAGGATTCGATATTGTATATTGTGCGGTCGTATTGCGAGTAAGACAGTCTGTTGTGGAGGAGTAGGGAGTGAACGTGATTAGAACTATACAAGACTGCAGTCGCCTTCTTGCACACGGATTTCCAACCCGGCACGATTGACGACAAATGAGCCTTTGAAAAATAAGGTTATCGATACGGAACTGTCAGGGTTAGGGTCTACTGTTCGTTCCTGATGACTCCAAGAAACCGTACAGCAACGATGCAAGATCAGAGTAGGAGCGAATGGTTCGCGGTAGGGGAATATTGGATATGCACTATCAAAACACTCAGGATAGCTGCCAGCAGCCGTCCTTTCCCATGCTGAAATGCAGTCGGAACACTCTTCTACGCTCGAATTGCCTTGAACAGCAGCCACCAACCCGGGAGTCCAACAATCACAATCACGCTCCAGAACAGCCACATGGCACGTCGCGTCTGGTCCTCTGTGATAGGCAAAGATCAGCTATGTTCTTCCAGATAAATCTCCAGGAGATGCTCACAATCGTCCTCAGTCCACTGGCGCTCGTGGAACGTGTAATCCGTTCCGTTGCCTCCGAGCTGCACGTCCTTGCGGTAGTGTAGGGTTTGCGTAGGAGGTTGGCGGCGTCTGGCATGTATTGTCAGTTGCCGTGGGCTGTATAGACACCCAAGAAGCATACCTGTTGACTGACGTGGTCTCTACCTCGACTCTGATGCGTGGAGACATCGGCGCCAGTTGGGAGCCGTCAGGGGCCATGATGATCGCGGGAGCTTAGGTAAAGGTGGAGATTGGAAGGGAGAAAATAGCGTGCTGGACTGAAGACTGTGCCTGACAGTAATGCGAAGGGAAGTTGATGCCGTGTGCTCGTTCCGATTGAGATGGGCGAGATATGTACTTGCTCCTATCGCTCCAGCAGGCCGTGTCTCAAGCAGCCGGGTTGTCTCTTATAGCACATTGCTCAGACGTATCGATCAATCGAGACCTGAAATGAGCTGCAACAGTCTCAAAGCTCGCGGCCTCGCCTCTATCACTACCACCAGGACTACAGTGAGACTCGTATCGTGGAGAACGCGTACCCAGAGAAAGCAATGAAACGAGACGACCGGACTGACTCGCACCGTCGGCTCCTACACCGCTGGGTAGTAGTAGTGAGAAAGATGATGAAAGATTGGAATTAGGGTCGCAACGTGGTGAAACTAGATCACCTTGGGGTCTCTCAGGAGACCGTTCCGAGTCCGCTCGGTCGTGAATGAAAGTCATTGCTCAGATTCGGTCGGCGAAAGACGGCAATGACGAGCACGTTCATCCAATCTAGCGGCAGCTCTGTAGCTACCGATGTAAGTATCAGATCGCCGTTACAAAGGAATCGTTTAATGAGAAAGAAGAGAGAGGACCCTCGTGCACACCTCCCGCCTCGATGTGGGGCGAGTAGGCCGTCATGCTGTGCCAAGACTTGCTCTTTATTGACCGACTACACCTGGCCAGCTACAACGGTGTGTCTTACAATCTAGCCTTTAAATAGACCGGACGATCTGCATTCGACTCAGGAGCTCAGTATTGATTCTCTGGATCGCTCTAGCGCCTCAGCTTTCCAAGCACTAACCCGTCAAGATGTCCCGCCGCCCAGTAGGCCCCGACAAGAGCGAGCAGAACCGCGCAACCCTCAAGCAACTCGTGAAGCTAGAAGGCAACAAATCCTGCGCCGACTGCAAACGAAACAAGCACCCACGATGGGCCTCCTGGAACATCGGCGTCTTCGTCTGCATCCGCTGCTCTGGCATACACCGTAGCATGGGTGTGCACATCTCACGGGTGAAGTCCGTAGACCTCGACTCCTGGACCGACGAGCAGATGGCTTCAATGATCAAGTGGGGGAATGCGAGGGCGAATAAGTATTGGGAGCATAAACTGGCCGAGGGCCACGTGCCGAATGAGGCCAAGATTGAGAACTTCATACGGACGAAGTATGATAGTAGACGGTGGGTCCTGGATGGCCCGATGCCGGATCCGAGTACGCTGGACGACGGGGTTGGGGATGACGATGTGCCGTTGAATGTGGTGAAGGCGAATATCGAGAGGAATGGGAGTTTGAGGAGTGGAGGAGCTGCTGCTGCACCGTCGAGAGCGAGACAGCCACAGGTGGATTTGTTTGGAGATGTGCAACAGTCTGCACCTGCGAGACCTAGCACGACTGAGCCCGCACCAGGACGAGGATTCCAGGGACCGCCGAAAGCTGCACCAGCACCACCAAAGCAATCGAGACCTGGGGAGAGTCTGCTCGGACTGGACTTCTTCGGAGGATCACAATCAGCACCGCAAAGACCAGCGTCAGCAACATCAGGCACGGCAACACCTGGTGTGCCTGGTCGGACGGATTTGAAGAACTCGATATTGTCACTTTACGCGTCAGCGCCGAAGGCAGCCCCGGCGCCACAGCCACAGCAGACGCAACAGCAACCTCAGTCAAATGTTGATCTGTTTGGCGGCATGGCTTCTCCTCCAATAGTCTCGCCCACCCAATCGTCTGTCTCGCGACCAAGTAATGCAGGGCTATCCGACTCGTTCAGCTCGCTTTCCTTCTCCCAGCCGCAATCAAAGCCAGCCGCGTTCTCCGACTTCAGCTCACCCCCATCCCACGGCCGACAAAAGAACTCACTCAGCGGCGGCAGCTTCTTCGACGCGAAGCCAGCTCCCCCGCCTAAGCAATCCGCCCCTGCACCATCCGCTCGCAAGCTAAGCAACGGCTTCGGCGACTTTGGCGATTTCTCCTCTGGCCCTTCTCCCGTCGCCTCAAAACCCATGCCCTCCGCGCCAATCACAAGTGATCTCTTTAGCTCGCCCATACAACCATCGCAGACTACCTCCACGCAACCTCCAGCGCCGCAATCGAAGCTGGCCTTTCCTACAGCAGCCGCATTCAACCTCTCGAACCCTAAACCCGCTCCACCGCAAGCACAACCATCCTTTCCTTCAGCATCAGCGTCTTCGGACCCATGGGGCGCAGCAGATAATGCATGGGCTACTCCCGACCCTCCTGCACCTGCTCCTGCACCACGACCGACACCAGCAGCTGCACCGCAGGCAGCTTACAAACCCACAGCTGCTCCCGCGCCGATATCAGCGCCAAGTCTGTCCTCTTTCGATGCAGGTTGGGGCGATGACTCGCCTGCATCTGCTCCTGCACCGATGTCGCCACCTCCTAAGCAGACAACTTCTGGCGGTGGGTTCAGTGTGCAGCAGGATGAGGAATTCGGAGGCTGGAGTCATGCTAGTCCTGTTGCGTCTGCTCCTCCACCCACGTCAGCACGGAAGGGCAGTGGAGGCGGTGGTGGTGGGCAGGATGATCTGTTTGGAAATGTGTGGGGTTGAAGGGGCCATGGATTGGGGCATTGTCACACAACGCGTACGGAAAGCGGGATGAATTGTATAGCGGCGTCTTGAGTAGCTAAGTGTCGCGATGCTAAATACTGACCTCACGCGTCAAAGCCGTCTATGTCTACGTGCTTGTGCGATTTCTATCTTACTGCATATCGCTGAAGACCTCTCTCAGATATGGCCCTTATGCGCCTTAGATGTCCGCGTAGGTAGCACACGTGAGAGTGCTTCGCCTAGTCATCTATTCCCTCGACGCTAGACCACTGATTCGCAGCACACGCATTCCGACTATCACGATCGGAGGTCCACGTCCCAGTGCTCCGATAGCGTCGTGACTCGCCCTGCTCACGCGCGTGGCTAGTATTACAATTCATTGCGTGATGACACATCATTCTAAGAGAATGAGCAACAGCTCTCACCCCGCCCCTTCCCCAGAAGCTCTCCTGAACTCCTGCTTCCTCCTCCGCCTTCGCGTCCGATTCTCCATCTCGCTCGCCTTGTTAAGATGAGTCTTAATGTAGTTACCCTGTCGCGGACCAGGATGCACCGACAACGGCACGTGAGGCCCGGGCGGAGGACCAGAGGCGAGAGTTATAGATCGTCTTGCTAACCGAGCTTGCACGGTCTGGGACTGCGGGTTTGGGAGTTCGACGGATGGGGCTGGTTGTGCGATCTCATTCTTCGGAGGTGGAGGCGGTGGTACGACGGCTTGAATGGGGAGACTGTTCAGCCTATCTCTGGCCCTGACCTCTTGCCAGTTCCTCGGCTTCCTCTTAGTGGGATCGCTGGCTTTCGCCTCGGCCAGAGATTTCGCCACACTGCCCGCCTCATGGTACTCTCGTACAGCTACACTCAACATTGCCATCATCGTGAACGCAGCATCGTTGCCCGCGTTGTGCAGTCCCTTCGCCTCGATCCCCAGTGCCCGCAGTAGCTTAGCTAGACCCGGCTGCGAATGCTTGCCAACACCACAAATCTTCTGCGTATCGATGCGCGCAACGATGTTGTTCAGTGAGCAACCGAGAGAAGAGAGGTACTTTGTATCGTTTCCTAATGCGTGTCCGACGAGAATGCTGTCCGGCGCGGCAGCCGCGGGAATGGAGATGGTCAAATCAGACGCAGAATACAGATCACCAGGGGACGCAAAGATACGTGACAGGATTCGGCCAACGTCATTCAACGGGATGAATGTAGATTCACCGTAGTTGAATTCGTCCGGGCAACCTTTGATGAAGTTCCTGTTGACCAAATGTCTGTACTCTATGGGTCGGAGATGCAGATGCTGAATCGCGGGATACCAGGCAGAGCCATCGGACCCAGCAGATTTGGAGCGCGTGTGTTTGACATCGAGCACGGAGACGCCGATTTCCGTAATTTTGGCTTGATCGTGCTCGTAAGCCTCGCAGTCGATGGCGACAAAGTAAGGATGTGATCCAGATGCAGGAGTGCGACTTTCGACTAAGCCAAGGACTGCGTGGAGGTACTTTAGCTGAGCCATTTGCTGCGGCGAGAGTAGCTCTTGCTCTACCTCAGGAGGCTCGTCCAATCCGGGTGATGTCTGGTCCGCTTTCAACGGAATTGTTTGCTTGATCTGAAGATCGCGTGTAGAATATGAGATCGCGCGGTGGTGACGATACTGCAGAGCTTTCGAGGTACTTGCAAGACACTGGGTGTTCCAGGTCCATGTGCTCTGCCGTCTGGCGATTTGCCACGAAAGAGGTCGCTCGGGGATGCTAGCTCGCACCAGCGCCTTCGTTGACGACACGACTCGCCATTGCATCCGGTACGAGTCTCAGTGGTTCGACTTTCAACCAGGTTGCATCTGAATCAAATGGGTGTATCGCGTTGATTGCCAGCGGACAGCAGAGGATGTATCACATGTAGACAGACATCGGCGCTAGCGCCAAAATTTTGAGCGCGGGTTCGCATTGATCCTGGAAAGCGACAGCACAGGGAATGTATGATGTATAACAGAAGGCGTTCATGGCATCTCGTTGCATCATACGATATTGACAGTCTATACAAGGCTTCTCCATCCACCTATCAGCGGCTTTTGAAGCCCTCCATGCTGGAAGACGCAACGTCGAATTCAACGCCAGAACGCCGCGCTGCAAATGAGCATCACTTCATCCATATTCCAAGTCCACGACTTACACAGTCTCCACATAATTACTCGGGAAAATCCCCTCCCTCTCTCCTATCCGCCCCGTCCACCAATCAGCCTCGTTCTCAGTCCTCTTCACAATCGTAATGACCTCGCCCTTCTTGAACCCCAGATCGCCCGGCTGATCGGCATCGAACGTAAACTTTGCGATCGCTTGCCCCGGCCCTGCGGAACCAGTCTTGAAGCTGAAAGTCGGCTTCGGTGCGCTAGGTCGACCGGGCGCGATCTTGCCGGTCCCACCGAATGTGGAGTTGGAGTACATCGAGTTGTGGGTGTTCGAGCGTTCTCGTTGATTTTCGAGGCGGTCGAAGGTCGAGTTCGGATCCGCACGTCCACTGCCGAATGTTGACGCTCGTTGTGGTTTGTCGCTGTAAACGTAATCGTCGTCGTTGCCTCGCCCGAATGCTCCTGAGCCGAAGTTGCCGCCTGTGGGTGTGCCAGACATGGAGCCTGTGCCTGTGCGATCTGTTCGCACGCCTTCGCCGTAAGGTGATCCAGTCTGTCCTTGCCAAACCACATCGTCGTTCCGGTCGTCGTACACTGGCACGTCGTTGTACATCGCGTCGTCTCCCCCCATCGTCCCTCCCCGCCCAGCAAAGGCCCGCGTATTCAGTACCCTCATCAGCGGCTCCGCTGTAGGAGGCACAGGCACCTCGCCCATGAGACACGCCCTCGCCGTGACTCGTCGGCCGTACATCTTCTCATTCGCATCTCGCCTCTCAATCAATACACTGCCCTCCAGCGATACGCCCGCAAACAGTCCCTTCGTCTTCGAGTATGCAAAGATCCCACTCACACCCTTCAAGCTCGCCGCGCCTGCAGCCTCTGCATTCCGCCCCACCGGTCCCGCCGCAATCGACACATTCCCTCCCAGCGTCAAACTTCCTACCTGCGCAAACGTCTTGACCGCATTCGCATCATTCAATATGAACACAAAATCCGTCAGCTCGAAGCCAATCTGCCCGCCGAACCCCGCGCCTGCAGTCCCTATGGCTGAAGGCGCAGACCATGAGCCATCCCCTAGACGCGCTACGACAACGCCTGAGCCGAAGCGGCCGGAGCCCAGGAAGCCAGCTTTGAAGACTGTGAGTACGCAGAGGCCTTTGGCGTTTGCGAGGACGGAGGCGGGGATGACTTTGTCGGGGCCGAAGGACTGTTTGGGGTCGATGAAGGAGGCGAGGATGCGGCCGCACTTTTTGCATTCACCTGGAGGGTGGTGTTAGTGGGGTGTAGTGGTGGGGGGTTTTTGGGATTACCTACTTCGCATGGAGCTTGGGAGGGGATTATTGATGAGAGGCATGGTGGGCGGAATGGATGGTGAGTTTGGCAGGAGTGATTGGAGGTGCTGAGGACTTCGCCGGCGAGAAAGCGAGAGGTGCCGGTGAAGTAGTGTAGTCGTGAATGCGATCGCACGCACAAGCGCAGAGGCTAAGCCTCCATCAGATGACGCAGCGCAGAGGAGCGTGACAAGATCTATTATCAAGCCGTCCATTCACATGCCTATCAAGCGTCCAAGCCTGACCCTCGGCCCGCCCCAAGGGGGTGCTCAATAGCGATCGCTCTACCTCTAAATATTCACACTTACTGCACCCACGACAGCCAACCTTCTCGGCATCGACCTCGCTCTTGATAACACTGACAAGACAAAGAACACCTTGGCTAACTTCAGCCTCTGACCCATCAATCGATCGTCCAGAGCCCCCTCTGTATCTCTCGCGGAGTGAGCATATCGCTGTCTGCTGGACGACTCACCCCAAACCAAAGTAACACTCAAAGCCCACCGCAACCATGGCCTCCTCACACGACCTCGAGCGCCAGAACAACGACTCCCTCTCCGCCCTCTCCTCCAAAGTCTCTGCTCTCCGCTCAGTCACAAATGACATCTACGCGAATGCCCGCGACCAGGGAGTCATAGACAGTACGTCAGAGACCTTCTCGACAATGACTACGTCGATGAAAGGGAGTGCGAGGCGGCTCGGGGTCATGGCACGGAACGGGGATAAGGTTGCTGTTATGAAGGTGGCAGGGATTATTGTGGTCAGTGTGGTGGTGCTGTGGTGGATCGTGGGGTGGATTTGGTAGGGAGGGGGTGTGAGGAAGGGAAAGGGTTTGGGATTAGCATGGCGCTCGGATTGGAGTTGGGATTGGGTATGCTTTGTTGCAGGGTGTGTACAGACTCGATCGGTAGGCAGGCACGGACACGGTGTTCGGCAGGTACAGATGGGCAGGTGCGAGCCAAAGGCAGTATTGGCAGGTGCCTAGCGCTGTCAGGCACCTGCCATGCAATTTACTTCGCATCCTCTTACGAGCTATACACCCCATAAGCGCACATTCTACCTCCGAAATACTCCATGCCTTACAAAGAGACCTCAGTGAACCGGACGAATCAGCATCACCATCACGTCGTCGCGAGCTTCGAAGCCCATCTTTCGACGCTCAGATTTCTCACAACCTCTCGACCATTTGACACTCAGTCGACATTAGGAGTACCATGATGCTACAAGCCCTTCTCGACACCCTCAACCGCCAGTCATGGTGGCATATGCTGATATCGCACCACTCCCATCCTCTCTCACGCTTCCACCCTCCCAGCGCGAGCTGACAGCACCCCAGCTACGGCATCGGCGCCATCGCAGGCTCTTACATATGCGAAGTTCGTGCACGCCGCAACACTCCGCACCAGCAACGCCAACCACTCAACCATGTGAACTTGGTGCTACAAGCTCTGCAATTCCCGCTGTTCTTTCCCCCCTCGGCGTGGCTCACAGGCAGCTACATCCTCGCGTTGGGACCCGTGCTAGTATTCACGCTTATCTCGTGGTACATTGCTGCGATGTTCCGCTACTACGTCTGCGGCCAGAATCCTACGCCACCGGAGTGCTGCCGCCATGAAGAACAACGTCGGATCATGATTCAACAAGGGCAATACCGCACATGTCAAGAAAAGGACGTTTTCAACGACGAGCTCAACGAGATGACCGAGGAGAAAATGGGGTTGGCGTAGTGCGATTCCGAGATTGCCTAGGTGGCGTCAGGTGTTGCTAGGAGACTGCTGGAAGTCGAGGGAAAGCGGTACTGACGTTTCTGGCACCAATTTGCGGGAGTGGATGGAATGAAGAAACTCGAGGAGGCCAGGGACGCGGTGAGGGCCCTGGAGCGTGGACGCGTGTGAGAGAGAAGGAGAGTATCGTTCGCTTTGCAAGGTACATGAAGGTATCACTCTCTCGGCGGATTTTGGGGGGTTCTTGTGGTAGTATATGTACAGCTGCGATTGTGAGAGAGGTTGGTGGTACAGGCATGAGAGATTAACATGAGTACAGCGCCTTCGATCATGATAGCTATGAATTGATCTTTCTCCGTCAAACTTTTAGCGTTCTTGTGGTGTCACACGTATGGTCGCGACAGTGAGTATGCAACATGAATTGTCGATGAGAGCCTAACACAAGTCCTCCTTACCGGCAGAATGCGATGGTATAATCTTTCTACATGTAAATTTCGAGGTTCGTATGGAATTATACGTAAGGTTGCGAAAGTGAGTAAAAGAATCAGTGCACTTGTGAGAAGCCAACATATCTTCATTTCAGCGACAGCTACCAACATTCAGCCAGACATACCCCTTAGAGCAGCGCATCTACTTGTGCCCAACCCCCTGAGCCTCCATAGGCTCAACATCGACGATCTCCGCAGCCCTGACCTTGTCCTTATTGTCAACAACGTCCTTCATGAATGGGAACGTCAAAACCTCCTTAATCGAGTAGTGATCCGCGAGGAACATAACCATCCGATCGATACCCATGCCCCAACCCCCCGTAGGCGGCAAACCATACTCCATAGCCTCCAAGAACGGCTCATCCAACGTCTGCGCCTCATCATCACCCTGACCCTTCTGCCTCGCCTGCTCCTCGAAGCGTAAACGTTGATCGAAAGGATCATTCAACTCCGTGTACGCGTTGACGATCTCCTTCTTGCAGACAAAGGCTTCGAAGCGTTCGCACAAGCCCTTCTCAGATCGATGGTACTTCGCAAGTGGGCTCATCATCTGCGGGTGGCCAGTGATGAAGGTGGGGTTGATGCACTTCTCTTCGATGAACTCGCCTACGAGCTTATCGAGCATACGCGCATTGGTGAGGGGAGGCGTGCACTCGACCTTGGTCTTCTTGAGCATTCTCTTCAGGAACTCGTTGAACTCATCCGTATGCATTGTCTCACCCGGAGGGAATTTCTCCCCGCAAGCTTCCTCGAGCGCAGGAATCATCTCGATGCGCTTCCACGGCTTCGCCCAGTTGACTTGGTAGACTTCATCGTGCTGCGTATGGAACTCAGTGTTTAGGGACCCGCAGACCTTCTGAACCATGCCTTCTACGAGCTCCTCGGTGCGGTCCATGACGTCGTTAACATCTGCGCCCGCCTCGTAGTACTCGCAGCTCGTGAATTCGGGGTTGTGGGTCAGATCTGCACCTTCGTTGCGGAAAATACGACCGATCTCGTACACCTTAGGAAAACCGCCCACGATCAACATCTTCAGAGGCAGTTCGGTAGCGATACGCAGCGACAGCGTCATGTTGAGGTCGTTGTGGTGCGTTTCGAACGGTCTAGCTGTAGCGCCACCGGCATTCTTGTTCAGAATGGGCGTATTCATGTGGCGGAACCCATTGCTGCGGAAATAGTTTCGGATGTACCAGTCGATCTCGTCTGCTACGATCAAAGTCTTCATGGACCTCTCGTTGATCATGATATCGAGATAGCGCTTGCGGTGGCGCTCTTCCGCATCCTTGAAGCCGTAGTGCTCCGACGGGATCTGGCGCAGGCAGGGGGCAAGAAGCTGCAAGTCCTGACAAAATATCGATAACTCTCCAGGGTTGTCAGCGGCCTTGGGACTAGTTCTGCCGGGAAAGCCCTTGACTCCAATCCAGTCTCCGCGGCGGATGATCGAATGCTGGTCTGCGAAGGGGACGATGGACGTGCTCTTCTGGCTTTGGGCCATGACTTGGCACTTGAAACCGTCGTAGCCCACCTGGTAGAAGCGCAGATTCTCTCCTGACTCCCGGATGTTGTACACTCGAGCCATGATCGCTACTGGCTTGTCCTCTGCAAGCTCGCCCTTCTTCAGATGCCCATAGTCCTCCACAAGCCTAGTCAGATCGTACGTGATCGAAAACTTGTGCGGGTATGGATTGGGGCTTTGCGTGTCCTTCATACGCTTGACAGCTCGGCTACGCATCTCGAAGTATTGCTGTGGTATAGTTGTCAGCCACTGCTGCACCCGTGAGAAAAAAGTCTACTCACGTGCGGCTCCAGCTTGCCCTCATCTTCTTCAGCACTCCGCTTCTTGGGATTGCTCGCTGCAGGCGGTGCACGAGCAGCCTCTTTCTCGGCCTTCTCAGCAGCCTTCTCGCGCTGCTTCTGACGCTTCTTAAGCTCACTCTTGCTCACTTGCTCGCCAGTCACCTCATCAAGTAGAAGCTTGGGCTTGTCGGCGTCTTGCGTAGTGAGCTCCTTGACCTTGTCGGTCACAGCCTGAACTGCCTCTCCTGGACCAGACATGGTTGAATAAGCGCTCCGAGTTGTTGTATAATAGTGTAGACGTCGGGGAGAAGGTATGAGAGTGAAGTCATATAAATTCGGAGCCAAAAAGTTCTTGGTGGGGTGACTCAATGGGTATGACTTCAATGCTGTGAGTCGAGGCAGGAGTGATGCACGGAGTAATAATGCTCGTGCACCTATCACGAGCATGCTAAAGGGCGATGAGATGAACAGAAGGAAAGCATTGGCAGATATGATGGTGATTCGAAGTGATGATGCTACAATACGAGATGACTAGGCGACGTTCGGAGGTGTCAACATCAACTTAACGCGTGGGCAACGCGAGATCAATGGTAACTTCATCACTCTTCGAACTCTCACATGTCCACAACGACTACGTCTCAAGAGGAGTCTCTTCTTCTCCGTGGCGACATGCTCATGGACGGCGCTGGTGTGGCTTAGTCGATACCACCTCAAACCCACTCAAGACATGCCACTGCGGCGTGGTGCATGGGCTACGCTACGTGACTACTCTGGCTTTCCGCTCTCGCAAGTCGGCATGCCCATTAGCTATACCATTCGCTTTCCCGTCCGTTCTCTCTTTCGCAAGGCTCGGCGCCTCAGCTGTCTCTCCAGCTTGCGCGTCCGCAGCTTTACTCTCCTTCTCATCACCACCAGTCTTCTTCCCCAGCAGTCCCTTCACCGCGTCCCTCGCCCTTCTGATGATCCCTGCTAATGGACTCGGTGGCACCTCCTCAGCCAGCACAAAGCTGCGCGTGAGCAGATTGAACAAACTCCCAAACCCCAGCGCAATGACAGTGCTGGTCAGGATGATCACATTGTATGGCATGCTGAAGTCCGGCGTCGGCAAGCTCAGCAGCAAACTCGTAGTCCTCACATAGCTCCCCCCAAACCCTCCATGCTCTGACAGCACCCTGACAACAGCAGGCGCCACATCAAAACCCCGATTCGCATCGGGAGGATACTCCGTGTACCGCAGCACAGCTTTCTCGAAATCGTACGTCAGCGTCGTTGTACTCTGCGCCGGAATTGTGAGCACCAATTCGAGATGCGTTCCCCGCTCGCGGTCCAAAGCAGGCGTGTAGTACAGTTTCTCCTGCTTCCCGTTTGACAAGCGGAGTGTGTGCATGTAGGGCCGCAGATACCAGGGGAGAGATTCCATGTAGACTAGGGTTAGAGGGTGGGCGTGAGGGTTGCGGAGCGTGGTGTGCATGCTGCCGCGTTCTTGGCCGTGGCCCGCGATCTGGCGGGTGGCGTAGAGAGGTGGAGTGAAGAGGGCCATGGGGTTGACAGGGCTGGGGCAGGCGGGGAGGGAGAGGTCGAAGGATGAGGAAGCAGAAAGCCGGTAGTGGCGACGAGTGGTGGAAGGGAAGGTAAGCTCGGAGGCTCCGGTGGCGTTTACAGGCCTGTCGCTGGGGACCTCAAGCGTTACGTCGAAAGCTTGGTCGTTTCGTTCCAGATCGCACGCTCCCTTTGCCGCATGCCCGAAGACCTTCGACAGCGTCCACGCCGGCTCGTCAGTCACAGCGTTGGGAAAGCAAGTATCATGTCCGTTCCACGGCTTGCTTTCATCGCACTGCACATCCTCTATCTTCGCCGGCCGTGGGATCGGATCGTGTCGATCCCTCATACTCCTCGGAATTGACAGTGCCATCGAGACACTCTGCTGGATTTCCAGAACACACTCCCCTCCATCTGCTGCCCCACAGACAGGCCGCACATCAATAGCCATGCTCTGCCACGTAGCATCAAAGAGCTTATGCCCGTCCAGCAGTGTAGAGATGCCCGCCTTGCCTTTGCAAGGCAGGAGCTTAAGGAACGGCGTGAGGTTCTCCGTACAGACTACCTCATGCGGTAGCATTCCATGAAGCAACTGCAATCCTCCTTTCTCGCTGCCATGATCTCCTTCCGGCTCGAATAACCGCACCGGCCGTACAGTCTTCGTCGAGTCAATGAAATTGAGACTCGCGCAGAAAAGTCCGCTCAGACTGTTAACGAGCTCACTCCACCGCTCCTCGGGCACAGTCTTACTACCTCCCCCATCAACCCAAGCCCATAGCTCCACACCCGTACCTCCTTCCCGTGTCCCGTCCAGAGGCCTTGCGCCCCAAGATTCATCGTCCCATCGACCAGTTGTGAAGCGGAGGTGTAGCTCTTTCGTCCGAGTATGCTGGAGGATCTGAGCTAGCGAGCGGGGGAAGTACCGGAAGTGCGAGGACTCGTAGGCGGAGAGGGGTGTGGTGGCTGTGAAGTTGAAGTGGGCGTGGAGGTGAGACTGGGGAAGCGGGAGGAGGTGAAGGTGCTCGGTGTAGGAGTGTGGGGAGGCGTAAACGGTGGCGAGCGTGAGGAGGGCGAGAGAGGCAGGGAGAGAGAGGAGGGTGGAGAGGTGCATCATGAGTGGACCCGTGAAGGGTATGAGGAGGGAAGGGAGGGGGTGGTGGTCGGAGAGTTTGACATGTGAAGATGCCAAGGCATATCTTTTGTAGCTCTTCCTCTGCTTAACAACACCTACATATATCTTCGTCGCACAGCTCACAGAGCGACGAGAGACCAACTCAGGGCCTCGTATCACCACCTCCGCCTCACTCACCTCCAACCCCACCACTCGGCCCTCGAGGCGCGCTCCCCTCCCCTCTTCAACCACCTCCACCACGTCGGTGCTTCCCCCTCCACTGCACCGCAACCATGGCAGCCGAACAGCGCAAACTCCTCGAGCAGCTCATGGGCGACAACCTCATGTCCCTAGGCACAACCAAACCCTCCACCCTGAGCATCACAGATCCCAAAGTCTGCCGCTCCTACCTAGCCGGCTCCTGCCCTCACGACCTCTTCACAAACACAAAGCAGGACCTCGGCACGTGCCCAAAGTCGCATCCCCCAAACTTGAAAGACGAGTACAACAGTGCGTCAGAGGACAAGAAACGGGAATGGGGCTTCGAATTCGATTACTGGCGGGACATCGGGAAGTACGTGGGCGAATGCGACAGGAGGATTGATCAGGCTCAACGGCGGCTAGAGAAGACTGCAGATGAGATTCGGCAGACGAACGAGCTTCTCAAAGCTATCAACAACGCTAGCATGACTATCGAGGCAGGACTGGTGGAGATCGAGATCTTAGCGCAAGAAGGCGCCGTGAATCAGGCTGTGCAGCAGTTCCATAACTTGCGGCAGGCGAAGATCCAAAAGGATGATCGGGAGCGGGAGTTGAAGGCGCTGAGCGATACTAGTGGGCCTAGCGGGCATCAGAAACTGCAGGTTTGCGATGTCTGTGGTGCGTATTTGTCGAGGTTGGACAATGATCGACGGTTGGCGGATCACTTTTTCGGCAAGATGCATTTGGGGTACGCGCAGATGCGGAAGGAGAGTGAGAGGTTGGGACGGGAATTGAAGGGTCGACAGCCGCCTGCGAGGAACGAGGCTGAGGAAGATGGGGGACGGGGAGGGTATGGTGACGGGGGTTACGGGAATGGAGGGTATGGTGGAGGAGGAGGATATGGAGGCGGTGGGTATGGAAGAGGTGGAGGCGGTGGTTTCAACAGGAGAGGAGGCGGGAGGGGAGGATTCGGTGGTGGGCAGAGATGGTGATTAGGGCACGTTGTCTCTAAGCACGAAGCCAAGTTTCGATCTACAGAGCCATGCGTTGGACTTGCGGTGGCGCGAGAGGTCGAGCCGCTGAACACCAGTCCTCGCTGTCACCACATGGTCAAGGATCCCAGAACCGCCGGACTTGCGCGAGCTACTACAGTCTAAGACTGGCAGGGGTATGTCGCGAAGGCCGAATTCCTGATTGCTCGTCCCGCGAATCAACGCGCCAAGCAGGGGGTCGCAGAGGAAGTGTCCATTGAGCAGTCAGGACACGCTCGAAGTACCACTCAAGGCTTCCGCACGGCGGAAACACCTTTTGTCTTGCAGACTGGCGGTCACGTCCGCGAACACTCGGGACATGTAGGATAAAAGGAGAAGCGATAGAAGAAACGATGTACACTACAACCAACTCGATAGCGGAACAGCACTAACGTCCTTTCGGAGCGCTTTGCGCAGCAGAGCCCCTGGAACCCGTATTTCAACTCCACGTACTCCCCATACCACTCCTACTCTCACCCTGCACATTCCAACGCCACGTACCCAACCCCTTCCCAGCCCATCCCAATTATCCATCTTCCCCTAGTTATTCTAGCGTCCCACGTGATCCCCAGCCATGAGCCGATCCATCAAAATACTCAGATCCTCCCGACTCCCCGGGGTGTTGTCCAAGATGCGTCGCAGATTCATCAGCTTCTCCTCCTGGATCCCCGGATCCGCAGCCAGAATCGCCTGCGCGGATGTGCAGCCGTAGTATTCCCCTAGGATTCTCTGGGCTGGGGAAGGGTTGCTCGGCGAGCCGGGGAAAGCGGCGGAGTAAGATGGAGGAGCTTGTTGAGCGTACGGGTTTGGCGGGAGTGTTGAAGCTGGGGCTGGGAATTGTGGGGATGTCTGCGCGAGCGGAGAGGCGTGGGGACCGTTGCGCAGGTGGTCTGGTAGGGCGTGCTGGACGGGCGTGGCGCCGTTGCTATTGCCGTTACTCTGTTGAGATGGGAGAGTAGGCGGCGGCTGGCGAGCAACGACGAAGGTAGCCAGTAGTATTCGCTCCTCAGTGGGTTGTTTGAGAGAGCAGTACTCCAGCATATCCAGATGATCTGGCACTTTGGCGCCAGGCTCCAGGGGGATGAGATACAAATCCTTGACGAGCTGCGGCTTATCTCTGTTGACGACAGCGTACTTCTGTCTCGAGGCGAAGTACTCAAACACCGCATTAAATCCCGACGCGTCATTATAAGGCGTGAGCGCCAGAATCGAAACATCACTCGTATTGCTCCACTGCAGTCCACACAGATACTCCTCAGCCTTGGGCACACCCAATCTGCCATCAATACTGAGTTTCGACGGTAAGAGGTCGTTCCACGAGATGGTCGAGGAAATATCGCGTCCGGCCACGTATCTCGCATTGACCATCGGCTCGCTCTCGCCCTGCGAGATCTTGCCTTGCCAGACAACGGCGTCTGGACCTGAGGGCGCAGCGGGTGCGTACTCCTCGTCGTCGTCGTCAGCGAGCATGCGGTCGACGTCGGCGTCTTCTTTGGCGCCTTCGCCGTTATTTTGCACGGAGCTGCGGCGGCGTGGGGGCATTTGCAGTGGTCTCGGACCGGAGGTGGGCTGGGTTGGTGATTGGGCTTGAGTCTTATTCCAAATAGCGTTAACGTCGAAGTTCTGTTGGCTGGATTCGCGGCGATCGAGAGGAGCGACACGAGGTCTGCTGGTGTTCGCTGTTGGCGCACCGTCGAAGCTACTCTGGTTGATAGGTGAGGTGGCCGTGGCAGTAGGGTCGCTGTCTGCAATCTCTGCGTTATCTGAGATGCTGTGACGGACTGGTCGCGATACCGGCATCGACGAAGAAGCAGCGTTCTCGTCCTCGACCATCTCGTCGCCCTTGTGAGTGCGGCGATACCTTGGCCCAACTTCCTTCTGGTCGATCGTCATCTGGCGATCCGCTTCAGCCTTCATCTCAGCTCGCTGCTTCTGCTGCTCTTCGCTGGCAGCTTCGTCGGAAGTCATGACGGCAAGCTCGTCCGCGGTCAGAGATCCGGCCACAAGCTCTTCCAGGAGTGTCTTGTTGCGCTTGATATTGGCATTCAGCATGCGAAACTGCTGTGCGTAGTCCTTGTTTTGTGGCCCGTCGTAGTTCATCGTCAGGGCATACTCGATACGAGAAGCGTGATAATCGCCGAGACTCGAGGGCGTTTGACCATCTGGGACGCGGAAGCCAGATCGCTGTACATGTTCACTGACGCCGTCTGCGATGACTTTGCTCAAGGCTTGAGCAATCTTCTTCCGGTCAGCTGGCAGCTTGTCACTCGAGATGAGAGCCGTGGCTGGATCCTCTGATCCCTTCTTCTGCGGCACGATCGATGACTTGCGACGCTTGTCTTGCCTCTTCGGCACATCAGCAGGTGTTCCAGGCTGGCTGGTTGCGACATCTGACTCGCGCTTGCGTTTGTTGCCAGCATCAGCCGGTGTGTCCAACGCTGGCTCAGTCTCCTCCACTGGTGTCGCCTCTTCCTTCACATCCTCAGCCTCCTCATCGCCATTTGCTGCAGCACTTGGCGTCATTTCCTTCTTCAGCCACCCGCCCTTACTCTCCTTCTTCGACTTCCGACTTTTACTCATCTTCTTCTCTGCAAGATAGATCCTCGTCCTCGTCTCCCAGATCTGCTCTCCTCTAGCCAATGCCTCAACAGTCTCAACGTGGTCTGCCGGATTGCACTGCTCACACAGATAGTTCTCGGGCACCTCGTCATCGTTGTCCGACATCCCCATGCACACATTGTGCTGCCACACTGAGCATGCGTCGCACCCGATAAATGCTCGCTTGTCCTCGCCATCGTCGTTGCCGCAGATGCAGCGGATCCTCTCTTCGTCCTCATCTGCTTCGGAGACTGCTTGCGATGCTGTGGCCTTTCCTTTCTTGCCTTTGCCCTTGGCTGCCTTGCCCTTCTTGGGGGCCGGTGCTGGTGAGGAGGAGGCTTTGGTGTGTTGGCCTTTGGTGGCGCGGCCGGAGCGGCGTATCGATTCATCTGCGAGTGTACGTTAGCAAGTGTCTACTACAATCATAGTGTCACGCATCCCAGTGTCTGTCACGCTGCCTCTGTGGTAGGAGACGCGCTTGGATGACCTGGAGGTGCTACGCCTGGGCGACTGGAGTTGCTTACCTGCCATGCTGGCGATGTCGTCGGGTTCAGTACGCGTGAGATGACAAATGCGTGGCAGTGATGGCTGTGGCAGTCGATGATACACGCGCGTTTGCAAACACTTCACGAGACTAAACTATGACTGCCTCCCTGACTGATCCCGCCCGAGTAGCAACAACGAAGTGACCGCCTGATCAGACCCGACGAGCAACAGGACTGCCTTGCAAGCCTCAATGTGCAGGCTGTCGATTGGTGTGAGAACCTCTCCTTCCTTGCTTGGACGTCGCTGGCTGCAGCGCTGCCGGGTTGGTTTTCGTCGTGTCGGTCGTTATACTTGGCAGTCTCCGACGGCCTTGCGCGCACTGCGTGATGCTTTTGCTGTTGATGAGCTTCGGTGGTGTCTACGATCACGCGACGCCGCCTGTCAGATGAGGTTATGTGCAAGACCGCGACTCGTCTCTTTTTCCTCTGTGATCGCGTCGCGTAAGTGCGAATGATGACCGTGGTGTAGTGCAAATCGCGTTCGCGCGATGTTGGTGTAGGAAGAGAGGATGTCGGCGTACGGGAAATGCCATGAAGTGGAGAAGTTGCGCTTGCGACAAGCTTCCACCATGACTAAGCGTCTCGAGTCACGTGCCGCGTATCAATACACGAACATTTCCCTATGATTAACAACGATCTTTGGACTGTGGAGAGAGACAGTATGGCAGCAACAGAAGATGCCCGCGCTCTCCTCCGCGCAGCGCGCAAAGAGCGCCGGATCACACACCCCCACGCCTCCTACACAAGCTCCGGAAACCTCCTCTGCAACCTATGTGAGGTTCCCGTGAAGAGCGAAGCCGCATGGGGAGGCCATCTGCATTCTACCGGGCACACATTGCGTCTTAGCAGGGCGCAAGACGCTGCTCGGCGGACCACAGAAGTTGGAATTGGGAACGCACGAAAGCGGAAGGCTGGAAGCCCGCCGATCGAGGAAGAGGCAGAGGAAGGAAGCAAACGCGTACGGTTTGAGGACGATGCTTCAGCAGCAGCAGCTTCACAGGAAGCTGCACTCTCCATGGGCGACGCCAAGGCTCCTCTTCCTCCCTCGGTCGCAGAGGAAAGCAACCCAACCGACGAAGCCGAGCTCGCGCTCCTGAACGCAGAGCTCTCAGCCCTCGATCAAGCCTCGCGCTACTCAGCAGCTACAATCTCCGCCCCCGCTCTCTCAGCCGAAGAACTCGCAGCCCAAGCTCGGGAAGAGATCTCAGCACAGCGAGGGAAACGGGACGTCGAGATCGCAGATGAGAGGGAGGAGGCGGAGGGGAGGCTGCAGGAGGAGTTTGCGGAGATGGAGGAGCTTGAAGGACGGGTGAGAAGACTGAGGGAGCGGAGAGAGGGGCTGAGGAAGGTCGGTGTTGCGGGTGAGGGTCGAGGCGTGGTACAGGCCGCAGGAGGTGAAGTGGAGGGAGGTGGGGCGGAGGGACAGCACGAGAGTGAGATGGCGATGCGAGGCGAGACTACGAGCACAAGCCATGCTGGTGGAAATTCCGAAGCAGTACAAGGAGATGAGGATGATGATGATGACGACGATTTCGATGAGTGGGCTTTCGGAGCGCGATAGCAAAGGCACCGATCCCTCAGGACGTTTGCCTGCGCGTCATTTGACAGAAGAGTAATGTACTGCTCATCCTCAACTCCTGAGGTCCCTGAAAATATGTCATACAAAGGTGCAAGATCCACTACTTTCCCTGGCAGATCAGTATTCGGCGGCCTTCTGAAGTAGTGCCCTGGGAATCGACGCCACCTGAGTCCATCCACTCACTCCGTGTTACCGAGCTTCACGTATGCTCCCGCAGAAACGCATCTTCTTCCAACCCGGCTCATGGCGGACCATCTAGCTACAAGTAGGTTTGAATACACCCAGATCGACCAGCCAAGCCCCTGTGTCACATTAGCCAAATCCGCCATTGCCCTGCCATCCCATCTAGCACAAGATAACTCACCAGAGTTGAACTCTGAAAACACCTCACTGATCAACCACTTCGGATCCGGATTCTTCGTACCGTTCTTTGTGACGCCGATGACCAAGATCCCAGTCACCTGCTGTGGCGTGAGAGCCGAGCGCCAGCGGACGGTGACCTAGCGCATCGACTGGTCAGTGAGGGTATGTGGTGCTGGATAAGGCTGTTAGGGAGGAAGAAAGAAGTGGGAGAGGCATACATGGTCGCAAGCTAGCCACTGATTGAGGATCTGGAAGGGAATAGAGGGTTGGGTTGCCTGAGCGGCTTCAAACGAGGAGCGGGAGGTGAAGGTCGCGGTGCCGAGCTATGTGATCGTCAGCTTTCTTCACGCCTCGTGAATGCCGATACTCCAACAACTTACAGCCACCGGCCCGGAGCACCCCGAGTTGATCAGCTCGATGACGCTGTCGGTGTAGTCCGTGAAGCCGGTTGCCAAAACCTTATCGGCAAGAGCTTTGGAGTAGCTCGTGATGAGCGTGGCGAAGTTGTTGGCTACTGAAGTAGCTTCGGAGTCGGAGAGGCAGGTTGACAGGGTGCGAGGCTCGAGGTTGAAACTGGGGTAGGCCGAGGCTGTGAGGGCCAGGAGGGCGGTGAGGGCAGTCTGAGAGAAAAGCATGATCGCAGCTCCGGATCGAGTTCTTTTGCGAACGAACGGATTGAAGGGGAGATAAAGGGGCAGGAGAAGCGAGAGTGAATAAGAGCTGCTGATAATGAAGGTTGATTGAGATGCTGCTGGTGGAATGTGGAAAGGAAGGACCATTCGTCACCTCTTATCACTACTGCCCTTTGCCCGGGAAGGCCACTTCAAGACTCGTCTTCCGATCCACAAGCCTCAGTTCGTCTCACCGCCTAGCCTAGACGTCAGGAAAGGCGCCGAACCATCCAAGGGCTGTCAAGCTCGAGATCCCCATAAGCCGGGTTCTCGCATGGCATGTGCATTGGCGAGATTAGTGCGACGAGACTGCAAGAGCACTGCTTACGCATATGGACAATGTACGCAGTGTAGCGGAGCATTGTGAGAGATTGCAGAAGTCGTACTGCTTGAGCTGCGTGAGGTCGGCTGATGCCGTGCGTGCGTGCATGCAGCACAAGATAACGATTATTCGGCGAGACAGGCCCATACATATACGAATAAGCTGGTAGATGTGTTGCAGACTTTCCGATGTCGTTGGGGCCGACGTGCTTTTCGCAGGTGAGTCAATGATATGCAGGCGCGGCTGATGAGCCTGGACCTGCTCGGTCGAAATTGAAGGCTCAAATCGAGCTGCGGTGCGCTATGCTGCTTACCACCTGTACACGACATCCAATAGCACAACGCCATCTGTGGTCCTTAAGTCCATGTCGTGTTGATCAATTGTGGGTTGCGCACCGAGTTGAAATTAAGAGCAGAAATCGTACTGGAATTGGCGGAGCCATCTAAGTGCATCGAAGAAAAGCACTTGTACATCAAGATGAAGTGAACTTAAGAGCCCCTTGTCCTCAACTGGGGCAATACGTCGTTCAGCACTTACTACTGCTGACCTTATTGCATCGGTCGTACTGTCAGCTTGCACCGAAGAGATGGCGGCTACTGTGCAATCAGTGATCATACCCATGTGGGACGCTACCCTGCCTCAGTTCATTCCAGGCGATGTCTACGCCGTGCATTTGGCACTGGTTTAAAAGAGACATACCTCAGCTCACCAACAGCATTGCAAAGTCCAGGATTGCCTGTTACACAACATGATGCCCTTCCGTGCAGTGCGTTGCGTTCTCGTGGCACGGGCGCGTGGGCACCGCGTTCTCGACAACTTGGACTTCCAGTTGCTTCGCCATCTAGATGATGGGATCGATCATGAACAAACGACTGGCAAGTGATCGATCATGCGTAGAGCCAGTACATAACCGATACCTGCGGGGGTTAAACATGTCGATCAACGCGTATGATGTCCAGCGAGATTCGGTCAGAAGATCCGCCAACAACCAGTCAGAACATGGACATGTCATCTCCATCGCTCATGCCCAAACGCCTGTTCAGCGACAGACCCGCACCGGAAGCCATGGAACCAGAAGAGGAAATGCAGCCGGATGCTCCCCGTGCCAAAGGCCACAAGGATACAGCCGATGAGAGGAACAAGCGCGACCTTGCCGTGCTAAGAACCATGCTGGCGTCTCGTGAGACGGCTGTGGTGGAAAGGAGGCAAGAGATCCAGACTCTTGAGCGGCTTCAACGCATCGTGCAGTTGCATATAGGCGCCGCTCTGGATTAGAAGCAGACTTGCATGGGCTGCTTTCTCGTGTCGTAGCGAGACGACGCTGCATTGGGGTCTTGCAAATGTGGTGTGGCGGCCATGTGGCTGCAAGGGATTGCAGTGTCGGGTGTGTAAGTAGGGAGGCATAGGGAAGAGCACTAGCGGGGCCGTCCGCCGCCTAGGTCTTGGCGGAAGGAGCGAAGTGAATGAATGATAGCAGATAGCAATCAGCGCATGACAACATCACCCGCTTACGTTCACATTTATCCCAATCGGACTCCTTAATTCTGAGACTCTCCACGTCGCGCCCGTAGGCGCACCTCCACCGCCACTATGCAAGGCTTCAACATGGGCCGCTACCACCCCCCCGACGCCCCCACCACAAACCCCAACACCCTCCACCGCCGGCGCGCGCCCGGCACGCTGTCCAAAGCCGGCACGCAAACCGTCCGCTTCGAAATGCCCTTCGCGGTCTGGTGCTCCACGTGCCCCAAACCGACTCTGATTCCGCAAGGCGTGCGCTTTAACGCCGAGAAGAAGAAAGTGGGGATGTACTTTTCTACGCCGATATGGGAGTTCAGGTTGAAGCATAATATCTGTGGTGGGGAATTGGGGATAAGGACAGATCCTAAGACGACGCAGTATCTTGTTGTCAGTGGAGGGAAAGCGAGGGATTACGGGGAGGCGGCTGCGGTGCTTGGGGGCCCGGTGTTAAGCGAGAAGGAGAAGGCAGAAAGGCAGGAAGATGCGTTCGCTGCACTCGAGGGGAAGGCAGAGGAGAAGGCTGTGGTGCTGGAGGGTAAGAAGAGGGTGGAGGAATTGTTTGAAGGGAGGGAGAGGGATTGGAGGGATACGTGGAGTGCTAATCGGAGGTTGAGGGAGGGGTTTCGGCGGGAGCGAAAGGTGTTGAAACGGGAAGAGGAGGATAGGGAGAGGCTGAAGGAGAAGTTTGGGATTGAGGTCGAGGTGCAGGAGGAGGTTGAGGAGGATAGACAGAGGGCGAAGTTGGTGATGTTTGAGAATGCGGGTGAGCGGAAGACTGGAGGCTCAGAGCACTTTCTGCGTACATCCGGCAGGCCACCGCCCAGCGAGCGCAAGGTGACAGTGAGCAAGAGCAAGTCGGATGTCTTGCGACGGCAGCTCGTGAGCAATACTCGAGCCGCCATTGATCCCTTTGGATGACGACCTGACAGTTTCGGCATTTTGGCGAGGCGTTTGGACCACGAAAGATACCCATTTGATCCTATATTTGAGGGTTTGAAAGCATAGCGTAGTATTGCGCATTATATAGATCTACTAGACGACGCTGAACCACCACCACGACCAGTATGCCCAATGTCCCAATGCTCCTCTATCCCTCCCCCAACCCTATGCGCGCACCCTCTACCACGACCCGATGCCTACTCTCGCGACTAGTACCCAATATCCACCGTCGTAACATCCTCAATGAAATGCTTCTGCCTTGTCCCGCTGGTGAACCACAAAAACCACGGGATAACATAAGTCTTGATCTTATGTCCCAACCATCCAGCATCGCTCACAGTCCGCACAACATCTTTACTCTCCTCGAAAGCAGCCTCAATGCGGCCGCGGCGAAGCTTCTCGTAAGCGTCAAAGGCCTCTTTCATGTTGTTGCCGGGCTTGCCCTTTTCGATCCAGCGGGTGAGGCAGCGGGAGAAGAGGACCGTGTCTTCGAAGACTATGCCTGTGGATTCACCTTGTGGGGGCATGGCGTGCTGGGGTGTTGTCAGTGGAGGATCAATGAAGGGATTGGGAGGGGTTGGCTTACTGCAGCGTCACCGAGGAGCATGACGCGATCAGTCGCCCACTTCCCATGCTTGGAAAGCGTAAAGATAGGCCACAGGAAGAAGTCCTCCGCCTTCTTGATCAAAGGCACGATGCAAGGAATATTCGAATCCCCGAATCGTGACAGAATCTCCTCCCTCGTCTTCTCCGCCTCAGCACCCTTAGCCTTCCAGCCATCCCGAGACCCAATGTCGGGCACCTGCATCACCGCGCCAATGTACACAGAGTCCTTGGCGGAATTGTGGTAGCTCGTGAGCAGCATGCCACGGCGCGCGAAGTTGATAGCCGTACAGTCAAAGTGTACCGCAAAGTCCTTCTCGATGGGCGCGAAACCGAAGGCGTTAGCGACGCCAGAGTAAGTCTCCTTGCGCTCGGGCTCGACGTGCTTGTTGCGGGTGACGGAGTGGATACCATCGCAGCCCATGAGCAGGTCTCCGGAGACGCTCTCGCCGTCCTCGAAAGTGAGCGTGACCTTGTCAGCGGTCTCTTTGATATCTATGGTCTTCTTGCCGCAAGTGAGGGTTATGTTCTCGTGTTGCTCAAGGGTAGAGAGCACGCCTTTGAGCGCATCTCCGCGGGTGATGCGGAGGGCTTTGTAGGGCGGGTTGCCGACGCCTTTGCCTTCTGGACCGCTGAAGTCGGAGGTTGCGAGGCGCGTGGAGTAGATGTCGAAGACTTCAAGGAAGTCGATCGTGTGGCCGTAGTCGCGCTCGCGGATAATTGGGAGGGCACCGAGGTGGTCTAGTAGGCGGAGTGCATTGGGTGTGAGGTTCACGGCGCCGCCGATGGTTGCGGGCACTGGGCGGACTTCGAAGATCTTGATTCGAGGGATTTGGTCCTTGGGAGCGAATTTGGTGAGGGCGAGTGCGGTGGTCAAGCCTGCAATGCCTCCTCCGAGAATGAGGATATCCAGTCCTTCTGGAGATGCTGGTGCCATGTTTGCTGATTTCCTGATGTACGTAATCTTTCCTTGTGTACTTCTCCGTCGCTTCAATGACACAGCAATTGAACAGTGGGAATAGAGAGAAATGAATCTCGCGTCACCGATCAAAGATGATAGTTTACCTGATTCAGCTCTTGATGAGGCTAACCTTATTATAGCTTACCTGCGCCCTGACCCCGATCCTGTCACGCCTGGGGATCCGGCAGGCGGAGCGAATCCAGCAATTGCTTGTGACGGCGGAGCCCGGCCGATGCCGTCAAACCCTCCGCATGGTGCCACGAAAGCCTCTTTGATGGCCCTTTGATGGTTAACCAAAGTAAGTGAAGGAGCTCAGGTAGGTGATGTGCCGACCTGCAGCACGATATGTTTGGCAATTTGGAGTGCCAGATTGACGATTTGCTTGGTGTTTTCGAGACAGGCAATCCTGCAGGTGCATGCCCGGATCGGCGCTAGTCGCGAGCTATTTCGAGCTGCTTCACACGTGGGAATCTCGGTGTTTAAAGGATTCGGGATGCCGACGCTCTACCACTTTGGCATATCGTAACAAGGCACAATGCTCATGCAGCCAGGCTGGCCGGCAATAATGTGACATACTATACGTTATCGGCATCTGTGGCAGAGGGAGCGATCTTGAATATCACTGGCGACATGATGATGGTATGCGACTACTACCAGTTCACGCCGTTCTTTGCCTTGAAATGGAGCTAGGAACGAGATAACTACCTGTACTACGTCAACACTTCCCAAGCGCCTCTGCTCGCTCGCGTTCGCTTTCATCCGGTTACTGCGAATGTAGCAGGCCCGGTCGAGGTACTGTTTGATACTCACACATACCTCCTGAACGGCAATAATGGGCAAGCAGACGACTTCACTCTTGACAAGGAAGGTAATGTCTGGCTAGCCACAGCATCAAGTAGTCTTGTCAAGCTGGATCTCAGGACTAAACAGCAGATCTTGATCGTGGGCGAGCCTAGCAGCTACGCGTTGGTCGGTAGCACTGCTACGAAGTTCGCGAGAGACGAGAAGACGCTGTACATCACTACAAACGGAGGGATCTCGGACCCTGCGAATGGTGTAGAGGGAGGGAAGGTGCTGTCGCTAGGTACGTCTCTGCTGTGAAGCATGAGGCGGGTATTGCACAACAGGGAGCTGGACGACGCAGAGGTAGCTTGTAACGTGTACTACCATGTATTAGGAGCGCCCTTTATCTGCCTGAATGCTATACGTAGCTCTACTCACCCAGTTGCCATCTTCCGTTCTCCGAGAAGTATGGAGGCATATTTGTACGCCGACATCAGCCGCACCGCGGCAGCTAAATCTTTCACTAGAGGGTCTTCGAAACAGACACTTCGTTGCAATACATTCATACCGCAGTACGCAGCCTCCGAGCCTATTGCCAAAAGCCAGACAGGCTCTGGGGTCCCAACGGCCTTACACATATTCGAGGTGCAACTCCCAGGCCACGAAGTGACTTTCGTCGTCGGAATCGTGATGTCCGGCGTCGCCACTTTCTGCAGCACGGCTGTTGTCCTCGCTGCCGCTGTCGGGAGAGTCAACATTGTGGGGATCAGCATCGCCATCGAAACTGTTGTTAGAGTTGTCGCGGTTGGCGTTCGCGTCATCATCATCATCGTCATCGTCGTCGTCGTTGTCGTCGTCGTAGCTATCATCATCTCCTTCGTCATCCTCCTCATCCTCACTATCGTCACTGAAATCACTCATATCACTCCAATCATGCGTACCGACTCGAGTAATTTCAATATCTGAACTTTGTAGCCGCAGTCTTGGCGCCGTATCGGTACTCTTCCACTTGACCAAACCCTCGAACTTCACGCTCAGACCTTTGAACGAGTCCTGTGTGGCGAGTACCTTTGTTTGCTTCGCATGGGTCAGAACGTAAACGTACAGCATTCAGTATGTAGCAACAGCAAGAAGACCAAGATTGATGCCAGCATCGCACCATATCTCTGCTGTCAGTCTGCTGCGCATGGGCATGGCACCTGTACAATCCGGTTGCGGCTACCTGTCCGGATGAAAGTCAACAATCCTTGATTTCATATATTTGAATGGCGGCTGAGAAACAAGGAGCTTCGCATGCTCGGCGTACCGTGGGATCCATTGCCGGGTGTAGTGAGCCTTTTGCACTGCCTCGTTGAGCTGTATCTTCATAAGATCAACGTCTACCGTAGGCCAGTATCCCTGTAGCGCAGGAGTGAATATTACTTCTGATCTGCGGTATAGCTTATCGCGAATATGCTTGTCTGCGGTCAACACAAGCCTCGCGGCCAGCATGTCCATCTCTACCTCGACCATCTGACCTCTCAGTTTGGAATCACTGAAACGTATCTGCAGACCTGGTGTAGGATAGTCGAGCAGGCGGACATCAGTTGCCGGATGATTCCAAATACCATATCGGAAGTGGCGGACGCAAAGTTGAGGCGAGGTATGGCCGATCAAGTCGTTCCAGTGTTTGCAAACGGTGCGAAATTTCAGCATGCGTTCGAGAAGCTCGGTAACGGCGAGGACTTGCTGCGCACTGCGCGGAAGTATCTTGCGAAGTGCCAAATTTCCGAAGGGTTTGTGGACTGGAGCCTTTGACCTCCGTTTGCGGAGCCTAGGGTGCGCCACGGCGAACAGTGTCGGTAGCATGTTGCGAGCACCGGGGCGTGCGGTGGCCAGTTCCTAGATGAAAGCTACTGACCGTGTCTGCAGACACCAATCGAGCATGCTCATCAGGGACAGTGGAACGTGAGGTATTGGACAGAACCAAAGAGACGTGGAGAGCTGAGTGGCTCTGCATGAAAAGCTCTCCGACTCACCTGTAGTGTGCAACGCGGGCGTCACCTGACAAGACAAAGATGATGCACAGCTGATGACCATTCTTGATGTCCGACTGCCTCGTGCCCTTCAATCGCGTCCTGGATTTTCAAGTCCTCCTATGCTGACCCCCCCATGGCATTTACAATATCGCAGTAACACAGACAAGAGAGAGAGCCGAGTTTCGTCTTTCCTAGCCCACTCAGTTCTGAAGACTTTCCCATATCCAATAGTCCGTTATGCTGCTATCGCAAATGGTGTAATAGGGCCACCACTCACGCATCTGATATTCGGAGAAGTGAGGATGGCTTGTGGTAAATCTGTAGAACGAAAGAGGAGAGGTCATGTCGACGCCAAGCATTCTCGGATCTCGGCGTTTCAGCTTCCGGAGGAAAGTGCCATCAACGTATTTACCATAGCAACTGATGTAATTCGAACGTGATTGTACAACGACAAAGAGCGTAAAGCCACGGAAGCATTTATCAGGAAGCATGCCGGTTGGCTCATGTGCTGTATGTGACGCGTCAAGAGCGAAAAGCAATCTCTTTCTGCAGCCAACCTCTCATGTCGCAAGACCAGCCACCGCAGCCCAACCACGCCTGACTCGGGCCACCATGATGTATGTATACATCGAGGACACTTCTTTCTTTCTTGGCTCTGTATTCTAGCAGTATCTCCCAATCTGCTTGTACATTCTGCTGCTCTGATAAATCTACCCGTTACTACCGCGAAGTCACTGTCGAGTCTCCACGAGAGAAGACCAACAAAATCTAAGCAGCTTTCCGAAGTCTATCGACGAAGCACATCTACGCCGAAAAGAGTCAAAGCAGTACCCTCTTGAGTCGAGTCAATCTTCGACGATAGATTGTCAAACCAGTCAAATCCACAAGAACGCTGCGACCGGCATTCCTAGTCTATCTGCTTCCGAGCGGCACACTCCACTCGAGACCGGAATATCCAAGAACCTTCTCCGGATAGGCCGACGACCAGTCGACATCCGTCAAGATGCAGCGCAATATTGTGATCTTCTTGATCATCATCATCCTCTTCATCGTACTGGCACTCATCGGCTTCCTCATCTACCGAGCACAATCAGGCTTCAGCAGAGGAAGGGGAGGTACTTCAGAGACTAGTGGCAGCGGTGTATGATCCCCATTACCGAATCATGAAACGACGGAAGAGCCGGTGGGAGGAGGCGACTCCAAGATGCCGCCACCACCAACAATCCGGTCGAGCGTCGCAGAAAGTCACCACGAGCTGGGGCACATGTTAGGCCCTCAGATTCAAAGAAGATTCTTGGCCTCAGGTCACCAAGCGAAACGGTAGTGTTAATGATGAGATGAATGCATTGGGCACCAGGGAGCAGGCGTCTTTTTGGGATCGGAGGATATCGTTACGAGCATAGCGTCAGTGATGAGGAGGTCATCGGCATTAGATCAGAGAAAGAAGACGAGGCAGGTCAGCTTGAAGCGGCCTTACGAGGCATTGCTCGCTGTGTATATTGTATAGCCATGACATAGATACCCGAAGCGCTTACGCACCCCTACCTCCGCTCCTCCAGATATCCAGAACGTGGGTAGCTAGTATCAATTTAGCTGTAGTGTTGATACGTCGGCACACTTCACTGACGAGAGCCTTTGAAGTTAGGTGAGTGTCAGTGGAGACCCGCTACTTTCCACTCCGCACTAAATCGCCTCTTAGCGTTGTGAGAGCGTCGACATGATTAAAGGTGCACTCAGATCCTGGGGCGGACCAGAGCTACTATCTCCGCCATCAACTATCTTTCCTCAGCATCCACTCCATCTCCTTCGCTTGCTCCACTGTCACCAGAGCTTGTAGCCTCTCCTTCGTCATGAAGTCATGGTCCTCGTACTCGAAGCCCGGGACGACAGTCTCGCTGATCAACAGACCATCGCTACTGGTCCCACCATCTACGTCTGTTAAAAGGTACGAGCATTTGTATTTCCCACCGTTGACGATCCATTGACATCTCTCGCCCTTCAGCAAATCCATACCCACAACGAAGACCTCCACCCTGGTCTTTCCTGTCCACCTCTCCTTCTCTCCCATTCCGTCCCCTCCATAGCCACCCGCACAGCCCTTTACCGCGACCTCGTCAGCGTGCACGAGCACGTACAACCCTCTGCCTTTATGCAGCGTATGCACAGTCCTGCCCCGATTCCTGTGAAAGTGGCCGAGCGGACTCGAAGGCGTGAGCAGGTAGTGTATCGATGTGCTCGCGCTGCGTGTGGACTGTGGGTCGGAGGGGTGGAAAGAATTCGGGACTCGGAGAGTGTCGCGATCGGTCTCGACGAAGTAGCCGCCTTCGGGGTGAGGTTGAAGGGAGAGGTGGGAGATGATGGATTGGATGTAGGGTGACTCGGGAGGCGGAGGAGAGGAGGGCGTGAAGAAGGGCTTCAATTTGATAGCAGAGGCCATGGTTTTGTTTGCAGCCCGGAACGAGCACTCAACGCTTGCTGAAGGGAAAGGTGAAGGAGGTGAGGTTCTTACTTAGTGCTTTGCTTACCGCGATGTATGTAATACGGCAGCTGCAGCTTGTAGCCTGCCGCCGCCGCTTCTTATGAGCCTGTAACGCTCGCTTGAACTCCCAGGCCAATACACTGTTACCCCTCCTCCGATGTGATCTTTAACAGTCTACGATCTGAGGAAATGAGTAAACATGGACGTGCATGGTGATTCCTCATATTGCCTCGGGAGTACGCCAGACGCGAAGAGTCCTTGGCATCGGAACTTCCAGGTTGTGATGTCGAACAGTATTCAAACCTTCTTCTTTCCTCGAACTCCACCACTAAACGGTCCGTTCTCCGCTGTCAGGCAAGAGTCCACAATAAGCGTCTCAAGATAGCTCCCGCGGTGGACCTCGTGGCGGCGCAGACGAGATGGACGTTACTGCCGAGATCCACGCACATGGCAGTCTCGCTTTCGACCAACGACAACTCCTTCACACGACACGCAGCGAAGTCTCGTCCAGCCATCGAAAGTCACGACACGTCTGTGTCTCGCCAGCATCGCGTAGATCGTATCTCTCGGAGTGCAACACTGTACGGGATTTGGTACGGTCCATCTCGGCCTTTCTCATAGATGGAGCAACCCACGCAGCGGGTCGTAAGCCTCTGACTTACCAGTAAGCTCGCGTCTTTACCCTCTAGCACTTCGATGGCCCGAACGAAGTAGCCACAACCTGGAGCCATCGTCTGGGAGGCCTGAACGGACCAGACACCGGATTGTGATCTCGTTTACTCCAGTGTACAGTCTGTGACAGACACTCGAAGTTTTTCGCTGTGGTGACGCACCAAGGCAGAGAGTTGAGTTTTGCGTTTCGCTACCCTTCGACGACAAAGGGTATGTAAAGTGCAGAACATCTACGTGACAAGCGGCATTTCGTTTTTCGAACTCTCGCACTGCTATCGTGCTTGCTCTCCCTACTCAATCCGACTTCCTCAAGTCCGCTGTCGCCTTCCTTGCTATCTTTTCAGCACTGTCATTCGACATCTGAACCTTGTTCTCATCTTCTTCTCTCTTTAATAATTGCCATCGCAGTACTGTATTCCAGTAGTATCGATCTTGCGCAATCACGTCTTCACTCGTTCGACGTCAGCAATCGCTGACGCTGTCACTCGCTTCAGCATCCTTATCGACAAAGCCGCATCTCGAGCCCAGTAGCCTCTCAACACATACCACAGCATGCTCGCGCGCAACACTCTGAGGCTGGCCAGCCGCTCTGGTGCCCGCCGGGCGATCGGAGCCACACCTTTGAGCCGATCTTTCTTCAGTTCGCCCAAATCTACCGACCCGGCGCTCATACAGGAGCACTCTGTGCCTGTCTCGAGCTATAATCAGGGCCTACGTACGTCGGATGAGCTCAAGGTGGAACACACGGGACCCGTCACTACAGCAGTGCATGACATCGAGACGAGGGCAGTGCCGCTCAAGAAGGATGTCCATGCGACGCTCACGCCGACGTTGGCGAAGTTCACTCTGCCTGGCAAGGTCGCAATCGTCACTGGGTGAGCGCATCTCGATCTACATATTGAATGGACAAGGACTGATGAGATTACAGCGCTGGCCGCGGTCTCGGGTTCAACATGGCACAGGCTCTCGCTGAGGTTGGCGTGCGCGGCATTGCGATCATGGACGTGCAGCAAGAGCTTGGCGATAAGGCTGCCCACGAGCTCAGTGCGCAGACGGGAATCGACGTCCGATTCTACCGTGTCGACGTTCGGGACGGTCATGCTATGGGCCAGACTGTGCAGGACGTCGTTGATCACTATGGACAGCTTGACATCCTGATCAATGCTGCTGGGATTGCGGAGTGAGTGGTCCATCGAATGTATGCCGCTACAGCGGACATGGGACTGACGATCGTGCAGCTCAAATATGAAAGCCGAAACCTACGATCACGAGAAATTCCGCCGCCTCTTAGACATCAACATTACCGGTTCGTTCCTTGTCGCTCAAGCCTGTGGTCAAGCAATGATCAAATCCGGCCGCGGTGGTAGCATCATCAACATTGCCTCCATGTCCGGCTCCGTCGTCAACTACCCTCAAGAGCAGTCCTGCTACAATGCATCGAAGGCAGCGGTCATCCAGCTCACGAAGTCTCTGGCAGCAGAATGGGCGCGCTATGGCATTCGGGTGAACAGTATTAGTCCGGGCTACATGGACACGGCGCTGAACAGAGTGCCGACACTTGAGGGTCAGAAGAGGATATGGATTGACCATACGCCGCAGAAGAGATTGGGCTGTGTGGACGATCTGAACAATCTGGCGGTGTATCTGGCAAGCGATGGGTCGAGCTTCATGACCGGGAACAACTGCATCATTGATGGCGGGTATACACTGTGGTAGATCGGCCTCCTTTGGCACCTAAGAATGAGAGGAAGAGACCTGCGATATTGCGCACACTATTCAGAGAGAGTAAGAGCACTGAGAGAGCTGCAAAGCGATTCAGCTGAGGGCTCCTGAGAAACGAGATATGGCGGTGGGATCATTGCATGCGACGGCGAACAACGCAGAGGATCTGCACGACGTGGTAAGAAAATACACGATAGACAACATAGAATTGATACCCTGGCATAGACCAATTCGCCTTCGGCGCTCTTTCGACCACGACATGGTGTCAGGACTGTTGGATAAAGTGAAGCGACTGCCACATTCCACGGAAGCCGGCTGCATGAAAGGCGCAACTGGTATGCAGGACCGTCAACAACACTGTCGCGCGTTCCGGACTCTGGCAATGGTATTGCGCGATCAGTTGAGCGAATGTACTACACTATCAGCAGTATATACACTGATTCATTTGCTCGGCATACTATTATTGCTACGGCTACACTTTATGCTGAGCAACCAATAACAACAACCGGACCAGCGCGCCAGCGCCTGTCTGCCCTTTCTCCTCGTCGTCCCAGCACACTGCAAGGATACTGAGGGACTAGTCGTCGACATGGCGCTCGCCACCTTTCTCTTCGCGCTCTCGGTCTCTGCAGCGGCAATCAAATTGAAGGGGCCTCCGGCAGCGCCTATACCACATTTCGAGCATGCATACACGGTCAATCGACTGCCTTCGAGAGGATCGATGCAGCCTATGAGCGAGTTGAAGACGGTGGAAAGTGTCATACGCCTGACGCGAGGCAACGGATCGTCACTTAGCTCGCTGTACGTGCAGGCGATGCGGTTGCAGAATACGGGGCGAGAGGGGAGCTATTCGCGGTTGGTGGTACGTCAGCAGACTCGTCGCCGCCAAATGACCATGGACAGATACTGACGATGTCTAGACTGGCTCCTTGCCACTCGTCAACATCGAGCAAGGCACCGTGTTCCTGGCTCCAGTCACAGTCGGCGGACAAGACTTCGACGTGGTAATCGACACAGGCAGCTCTGACCCCTGGCTAGCGAGCACCGGCTTCGACTGTGTAGACCCCTACATTCACGATGACGAGCCCGAAGACTACTGCTACTTTGGACCGCTGTACGACCCGTCGAAATCGACCACTTTCACACCCATACCCGATCGCAACCTCAACCTGTCTTACGCCGATGGCGAGTTCATCAATGGCCTCATGGGCTACGAAAGCTTCACGATGGGCGGCATCACAGTCCCACAACAGCAATTCAGCGCCGTAAACTATGCTGGCTGGTACGGTGACGGTATCTCTACCGGTCTAGTAGGCTTCGCCTACCGCACTCTGACCTCCGCCTACGCTGGCACGGATCCCAAACTCGATAAAGCAGGGAAGCAGATCAGCTACAATCCCTTCTTCGTGAACATGTACACCTCCAACACCACCGCGCCTGTCTTCAGCATGGCGATGACGCGGAACGAAAACGAAGGCGGTGTAATGGCACTAGGCGGAATCCCCGATATCCCTCACTCGCAATACTGGATCTCCGTGCCCATTATTCCGGTAGGAGTGAACGCATCCTCAGGCGAGGTCGTCTACGAATTCTATACCGTAGTCATAGACGGCTACGCCTACTCCTCCGACCAATCCGCGCAGTTCAACCCCTACAACTCAGCCAACAGCCGGAAACGAAGCTTAGTGGGCAACGGCACGCAAGCCATAGTCGACTCCGGCACCTCACTCATGTACGTCGCCAACGATGTCGCCGTCGGCGTGACCCTCGCCTTCACCCCGCCCGGGACGTGCGATCCATCCTCCCGCACCGACCCAACGTGCTACGTCCCCTGCCACTCCATCCCGCCAGTCTTCGGCGTGACGATCAAGAAGAAAGTGTTTTATGTCAATGCTCAGGACATGATTCTGCAGAATGGCTTCGATGAAGAAACTCAGATGCCGGTGTGTATCAGTGCTGTGCAGGCTAATCTGAAGGGACTGACGATCTTGGGGGACTCGTGGATGAAGAACGTGTTGGCTGTGTTTGATATTGGGGCGGAGATGATGCGTTTTAGTGCCAGGGAGTTCTATGGGTTGGGGATTTATGGGACGACGGCGAGTCCGGGGGGGTATAGCTAGGTCTCGTCGATAGAGAGGAGGAGAACGGATAAACTGAGGTCTTGTGCATAATTAGAATTCGGTAGATCTGGAAACCCAATCCAGAGACTTGTCTACGGTTCCTGGTCCGCTTGGTGGCATCTTGAACAGATAGCCTCACTTCGACTGCCTGGTGTCCGCTAGGGACTAGCTGTTGGGTGCTGCCCACACTCACGCTACCGGCTCTCGTCTTTTATGCGAACGGCTGCCCCGGATTGCTGTTACTGCAAGTCATTGTCGTCGTGTTCCTGCAGTAGACTGTGATTGGCGCGCCAATTCGGCCTCGGCCGTGACGTCCATCATCCCACATCACGAACGCGATAGTGAACCAGAGGGGTACTGACAACACGCGTCTACTTCATTCTAAGGGCACTTCTCGATCGTTAATCTTCCCAGTAGATCTTTGACTACCGGTTCGTCACGGACTAAGACACCAGCTGTTCCACATCGAAGCCATACAAAGACCAGCAGTCAATCGCCACCCCACAAAGCCTCGAAATCGCATTACCCATCTTCAGCTAGCTAGACCTCACATCGAGAGCAGAGCGAACACAGCGAGACCGTCACACTTCACTTCGCCTAACCAACTCCTCCGGCTTCGCTACCAGCGCCTTTAAACACGCCGTGATCCCCGAGATCACAGCGAGGCGCACAGTCGAAGCCCGGGAGGACTTCCTCCCCCAGCTCGCCTCGTCAACCTATGAGCAGCTACCTGTGGAAGGCCTACTATGAAGACGATGTCGATGAATTTCGGCGCCTGTTGGAGGCCACGGCCCCAAACACCCGCTCAGCCGGGGTAAGAGGGGGATCAGGGTTTGCTGTAGGCAGCCCTGGAGGATTAGGCACAAGCCCGACATTACTGTCCAAAGCGAGGAAGGCGTCAGCACATGGCATGACCAGTGGCAGTGGTTTGACGAAGGCCGAGATTAACTGGAGAGATGCCAACGGCTTGACCCTGCTTCATCATGTGGCTTCGTCAGTGCTCGATAGTGCGCTGGAATTCGCCACAGCGCTCGTGGAGCATCCGCAGATCGATCTGTACCCGCAAGACATCGAAAGTGGGTGGACAGCTTTGCATCGAGCTTTCTACTTTGGTAACGTGGCCATTGCCAGGCTCATACTGGAGCGGGAAGCCGACGACGTACTAGGACGAACTACCGGTATTGCACATCAGACCATTGGGCTAATCAAAACTAAGGATCGTGAAGGACTGGGTCCTCTTGATCTGTACGCCGCCACCATCAGGGATCGTACGCTACGTCCCGACCGGAGCGGGCGAGTTCGAGCAAATTCGGACGAGAGCGAGGTCGCAGCTCCTGACAACGATCGCGACGAGATTGGTCTGCGATCGAAGATCGCTTACGCGAATGTCCAAGGCGATGAAGTCTTCACATTTGGCAGTAACCGCAATGTCACACTTGGGTTCGGCGACGAGGATAATCGTCATTTCCCTGAGCGGGTCAACCTACGGAGACCAGAGCAACTCTTGCGCCGCTTCTACAGAGAGCATCTCGCCGAAGTCGGGAACAGGCTAGTCAGCCACGATGCAACACATGAGCCTGACCTGGCGCTTGCTGCAACCACAACCGTCATTGAGGTACCGTGGGTCATCAGAACTAAACCTCTCAACATACAAGATGTATTCATGTCAAAACTGCACTCCGCTGTGCTGACCAGTGATCCCGAGTCAAATTTGTTCGTTTGTGGTCACGGCCAAGGAGGTCGGCTCGGTGTTGGAGATGAGAGAACCCGTTACCACTTCACATGTGTCGATGGTGGTGCTCTGTCAGGCAAGAAGATCGCAAGTGTGGCGCTCGGTCAAAGCCACACTCTAGCGATCACTGACGACGGTGAGATCTTTAGCTGGGGTAACAATGGCTTTGGTCAGCTTGGTTATAGTCTCCCTCGCACAGCTTCGAGCGACGAAGATCCCATCAGTACTCTGCCCAGACAGATCTTCGGTCCACTCAAACGCGAAGCAATTATCGGCATCGCAGCGTCGCGCGTGCACTCAGTTGCCTTCACAGGCTCATCCTTGTACACATTTGGCAAGAACGAAGGCCAGCTGGGCATCGTCGACTCGGATGCTCGGTCACTGGAGCTGCAGGTCACCCCTCGGAGAGTTGCTGCATCGCTGTTCACATCGTCCATCGCCAGTGTGACAGCGATTGATCGCGCGACTGTCTGCTTACTCGAGAACAAGGATGTCTGGGTCTTTGCGAGCTATGGATATGTCAAAGTCGCGTTTCCACTGGAGGGTTTCTCGAATTACTTTCTGAAGCAAAGCTTTTTGGTGACGAGCTACGACAATGCGCCCAATCGTATCGTGAAAGTCACGTCTGGAGGCGATACCATCTGCGCATTGTCTAGTCGGGGCGAGATCTTCACTATGTCTGTCACTCAGCGAGCAGAAAGCGCGGCTGCTTCGACCACGAATCCATCCAAGATTCGTAATGCTGTGTCAACGCCACAGTGTATCTGGTCACTGAAGAAAGATAGCATGGCTGCGAGAGATGTCAGTGTTGACGCAGATGGCTCTGTGATCTTAACTACTGAAGAGGGCAGCGTGTGGCAGCGTACGAAGCGCGCCAAGATCAAGGACGCTACGGCCTCAGCTAGGGGCGATTACAAGCCGAAGGACTATAAGTTCTCGCGAGTTCCGGGCCTGACTCGTGTCATGGCTGTGAGATCGTCCGCGTACGGCGCATATGCAGCTGTGAGACGAGACTGCGATGTCACGAAGACTCAGGTCGCGATCGAGACGTCATCTCTTTGGGAAGACGTTGCTGCACTCTGTGCACTGAACGAGCTCGCTACGCCAGCAGCTGACCGTGAAGAAGACACAGACAGGCCTCGCTTCTGGCAGCCTGCCAAGAAACACAATGCAGTGCAGGCTCTGAAAAGCGCGATCACTGGCAGCAAAGATGTTGAGGCGGATTGCAAACTTATCTGCGAGCGTGCACTGGAGGACGACAGTGCCAAGTACGATGCCATACTTAGCACTACCACCTCCGAGCTCAAGATACCGGTTCATCGATTTCTTTTGGCCGGCCGCAGTCGGATCCTCAGACGTGGCCTTCGCGATCTCTGCCCGACCAGCACGTTCACTATACCAGAGTTGGCTGTCTCGGAGCTGGACGAAGACAGCCGTGTGGTCTTGCGCTTCCAAGGTATTGATGTCCTCACGCTAATCGACTTTGCCCTGTACCTATATACCGATGCCTTGGTTGACTTCTGGCACATCCGCAATGCCAAACATCTCGCTTTTCGGTATCGTCAAGTCCGCACGGAGCTGATGAAGCTTGCAAGTAAGCTGGAACTTGTCAAGCTGGAGCCCGCTGTGCGCCAGATGGTGGAGGTGCAGCCCTGTCTGAGCCTCGATCTTGAGATTGCGTACAAAGACCCGGCGTTCTACTTTGACGGCGACATCGTTGTACAGCTAGAAGACGACGAGATACGTGCCCACAGCGTGCTTCTCTCCGCTCGTTGTCCCTTTTTCGAGGGTTTCTTCCAGGGTCGTGCAGGCGGCAAATGGCTTGAAGGCAGAGACGACGAAGACGACATTACTGTCGATCTAAGCCACATCACCTCTCGAACGTTCAACATGGTGCTTCGCCATGTCTACGCTGACACGGGTGCCGAGATCTTTGATGGCATCACAGCGACGACACTCGACGAATACCTTGACACTGTACTCGACCTGCTAGGCGCTGCCAACGAACTCATGCTTGATCGTCTTTCACAGATCTGCCAAGCCGAGATTGGACGTTATGCCAACGCTCGCAACATCTGCTGGCTACTCAACGCTATCTCGCCGAGCTCGGTACATGAGTTCAAGCATGCAGGACTGGAGTACCTGTGCCTAAACCTCGAAACGATGTTGCAGGGTCATCATCTCAATGAGCTGGACGAAGACTTGTTGCAAGAACTGGACGAAGTCGTACGGCAGAACCAGCTTGCTTGCATGCCGTTCGCGAAAAGCGGTAGAGCAGAGAGGGATCTTCACGAGCGACACCCAGAGCTGGTTGTAATCTTGCAACGTAACAAGCAGACTAGAGTCGACGCAATACGGCTCAGAAGTAAACACCACGACATGGAGACTGTACACACGGGGTCCTATGATGATCAGTCTAGTCCATTACAGCTGAAGAGCAGACGCAGACCGTCGAGCACCGTCAAGGCGACTTCTGAGGTACCGGCATTGAAAGCTAAAGCATCGTCGAAGGACATGATGTTCTCCATGGACGAGGACGGGGAACACGAGGCTGCGTCGCCCAGTCCGTCGCCAGCCATTCGACCTATTGCGTCGCCACGACTGAGCGCGATCGCATCAAGTCCACCACTTGACGAGCAGTGGTTCGACTCGCGAGGCAAAGCCCTCACATCGCCTGTGCTTCGTCCGCAGCAGGGCACAACGCCTGGCTCTGCAACACCGCACACGCCCCGATCACCAATGATGGGCGGGAAACAGCTGCAGTCCACCGGCCAGCCTTGGAGTGCTACACCTCTGCTAGGCTCGAGGCATGCGGACCTGCGAGATATCATGGCGCAGGCGTCTTCGAGCAGGACTTCTTCGCTGTCGCAAGGTCTAGCTGCCGCTAAGCAGCACGACGTGTCGTTCTCGCCACTCGCCCTACCACCTGCGAGGATGTCCCAGAAAGACCGCAAGAAGATTCAGCAGCAGCAGAATCTCGCTCCTTCGCCTGCCCTAGCACCTCCTGAGCCACTTCTCCCCACTACCGCAACTTCGAAGAGCTCTCCATGGCACGTTGTCTCTGGTCAGCGCGTGCCATCTCTGAAGGAGATGCTTGACAGCCCCAAGTCAACTCCGCCAGCTGCTAAGACACCGCCCACTACCAAGCCGTCGAGCACACCACAGCTCACCATGCGCCAGACGGTCGCCAATCCCAAGCCGCCAACACCTGTACAAAAGCCCATCATCGGCCCTGCCGGCACGCAACCTAGCCGCAGTGTCTTGGGAACACCCTCAAAACCCATCAGCTCCCCACCACAGCCGGGTCTATCTCCGTCCGCCTTCCCGACTCTCCAGAACAGCAAGCCGATACCTCACTCCATCCGTCACGGACAGATGTCGGCTGAAGCTAGCTTACTGCTTTCCATGCAAGACATCCTTGATCAACAGCAGTTGGAGAAGGACGCCATCAAAGAGGCGGCTGCCAAGCGAGACTTGCAGGAGATACAAGCGGAGCAGGAGTTTCAGGAGTGGTGGGACAAAGAGAGCCGGCGCGTGCAGGAAGAGGAAGCTGGACCTTCGGCACCGGCCAAAAGTGCTAGAGGCAAAGGTGGGAGAGGCAGAGGTAGTGCGTCAATAGGTGCTAGAGGTAGTAGCAGGGGTGAGAGGGGCCGAGGAGCAACTAGGGGCAGTCTCAGAGGGCGGCCTGAGGGGAAGGCAGGACCTTCACACCTGTGATTGATACCAAGAGCGATGAGTGTACATATACAGATACATATGGAAGGTGATCTTGCATCATCACCCTGCGGAAGACACCGTTCAAAAATGCGGAAGGTTTCCGCGTGCGTGTTCCGCGCTGCAGATGTACTTGCGAGACCTCACTTCATCACCCCCGCCTTTGCTCTTCCGTAGCTGTAGCGGTACTCGCTATGCCGAGATCGCGGCACTGTAAATCGGCCCTTGAGTCTCACAAGGCCAGAAGGTATGTTATATCCTTGTAATGAATCTCGCTTTCCTATCCTCCTTCCATAAGCTAGTCTTCACGATACAACTCAACCGGAGCGAGCTACCGTCGCTATCGCACGATCTCTGGCAAGGCTGCCGCTTGTGCTGGAGTCTGCCTGGTATACAATATCACGCGCGGGCTGGTACATCGAATCGTCTTAGCTTGAGATACCTCTAGGTCATCAACATGCCTCACGCGGAGGGCTACACCGAGTTCACGCCCGACGAATATCCTTCGTTTCCTGAAGGCGACTTCACCACTGTCGAGCTCGAGACCATCTCGCTCAAGAAGCTACTTGACGAGGATGTCACAGAGCAAGATCGCGTCTTTCAAGCTTGCAAGACACGAGGCTTCTTCTACCTTGAGCTAGCTGGCTGTGAGAGTGGCGAAACCATTCGCAAGGGAGCCGATGATGTTGCTCGGGTGGCGGAGAGATTTTTCCAGCTGCCACAGGAGGAGAAGGATGCGCAGCGGATGCAGAGGGGCCAGCTTGATGGGTAAGTGGCCTCGGAGATCTACGCAGCGCGCTGAGCTGACTACGATCAACAGCTACAAGTCCGTCGGCGCCACCGTGACCGACAAGACTGGTACTCCTGATACTGCAGAGTTCATGAACATCGCCAAAAACGACATGATACTGCCGCCATCAGCAAAGATGTCTCGCACGTGGCCGCCTCTCGTCATGGAGAACCAACCCCTGTTCAACAACTACATGCGCACAGCCCACAGCACAGGCCTCAAGATTCTCTCAATCCTTGCCACAAGACTCGGCGCAAAGCCAGAAGACTTCCTCTCCCGTCACAGACTGGAAGAAAGCTCAGGCGACATCATCCGCATGACACGTGGCCCACCTCGTAAGAACGCCGAAATGCCCGAGATTCAAACACCCTCGCATACAGACTTCGGCAGTATCACGCTCCTCATGAACTGGCTCGGTGGTCTCCAAGTCTGGTCCGAGTCTGCTCGCTCCGCCGGTCCCCTCGAACCAGACACACCAGGCGAGTGGGTCTGGGTTAAACCGAAGCGAGGCCACGCTATTATCAATCTCGGCGACGCTGCGGTGAAATTCACGAATGGCGTGCTGTGTTCGGGAAGGCATAGAGTTGTGCCTTCGCCTGGAGAGCAGGGCAAGTGGCCGCGGTACTCGATTGTGTATTTTGTGAGGCCGGAAAATGATTGTATGATGGAGGTGCTTGAAGGGAAGGAGATTCCGAGGCCGGAGCAGGAGGAAGGGAGTAGGATTAGTGCGAGGGAATGGATCGTGCAGCAGGCTAAGGGGCTGGGGACTAAGTTCCCGGAGAACTGAGAGGGTATCTATCCTTATGTGCAGAAAATCTTTTTGCCATCTGATGATCGCCATCGCTGTTGTGGTCACGCTGCAGCACAACTGCATAGCATTCCAACCCAAGAAGTCTGTACTGTCGAGTCCGGCAAAGCGGCCCAGATGTCAGACAGACTTATGCGGCTTCCATTACACAACGTCATTGCCCAAATATTTGGCGATCACACCTGCATGCGAACAGCTTGCAAGCACTGGCTCCAGCTATCCTCGATCTCTGGATTGTTACTCATCTTCCCAATAAGCGATTTCCATGCTCCGCCGACTTTGAGACACTCCCCCCGGACAAATATGAGCGGCCATCGTCGAGTCAAAGACATAGACTACGATGAGGAAGATCTCTACGACGAGGTCGACGAGGACGACGCAGAACCCGATACGCAAGCCGGTCTGACACCTGAGGATCAGGCAAACTTCGCGACACTCACACCTGTAGTGCGCGCCGAGCTCGACGAGGCAGGACTGCAAGCTTCGGACAGAGAGATCCAGGATGCACTATGGAATTACTACTGGGATGTGGGCAAGAGTGTAGGGTATCTGCGAGGT
The DNA here is from genome assembly GCA_002077065.1 of Cryoendolithus antarcticus. Taxonomy (NCBI): domain Eukaryota; kingdom Fungi; phylum Ascomycota; class Dothideomycetes; order Cladosporiales; family Cladosporiaceae; genus Cryoendolithus; species Cryoendolithus antarcticus. Next base: position 217,930 of record NAJO01000023.1, read on the forward strand.
CTGAGGGGTGAAAAGGTGAATGACAGTGGATTGGCAAAGAAGGAGAAGGTGAAGAGCAAATTCGAGGAGGCGGAGGAGGAGAGAGCCAGGAAAGCTGGTGGAGGTGAGTCTGTTTCGTTTCGTATCTGAACAAGCGGGGGTATGAGACAGCTTGGAATGCTCGCTGGATCGAAGAGAACGGGACAAGTCAGGCACCGACTGACTGGTGCAAAGGCTGGACGTCCACAAGCTTGGATCTGGGCCGCCCTGAGAGCTGGTTTCGGGATGTCACGTGGAGCCACATCCCCGAGGCGATCGTCGGTGATCTCATGCCACCCATGTATCGACAGCCCAGGTTTCTCGGGGGCTCAAGTAAGCTAGCTAAGCTCGCGGAGGAGCGGAAGCGCAAGGCTGAGGCCGCAAAGGTGGCTGCGACCGCGAGCTCACTGGACCACCTCACTCTCGATGGCACACATGAGCAAAGCAAGGGTCGTCCACCGGACACCCAACCAGCCGCGAAGACGAGGAAGTACCCAGCACGGAGGAAGGAGTCGAGCCCACCTCCAAGGCAGCCGGAACCGGAGCCGGTAGAAGAAGTCAAGGAAGTCCTACCAGACTTGCGTGCGCCACCCACTGCCTTTGGGCATACTTTGAGCAAGTCATCTCGAAATACCGATCAAAGACAGACCCTACAGGTCCGTAACATACTGGGCTCATCTACTTCGCCTGACGCTTTCTCTGGCCCTTCACCGGATGATGTTGTCACTCGTGCCCAAGGCGCAAGCAGAAGTTTAAACAAGTGAAATACGACGGCTGACGTTGTTCAATTCGCACAGGCAGCACTAAGAGCAAGCCTCAAAAGAGCACTCCAGATGGTGTCAATGGACTACACAGAAGCGTCGATGCTCTCCATCTACATGGCACATCTACAGAGCAGCCAGCAGCTCAACCCAAGGTAAAGTCCAAGAACATCGACGTTCCTACGGTCTGGGCAGAGACCACTGCTACACGACGTCCATCTGCAGCATTTGTAGTCATTGGCCATGTCGATCACGGCAAATCAACGCTCATGGGAAGACTTCTTCTCGACACAGGTGCAGTACACCAACGTGACATCGATCGCCACCGCAAAGAGGCCGCGGAGCAAGGCAAGGCATCTTTCGCCCTCGCCTGGGTCATGGACACAAGTGCCGACGAGCGAGACCGTGGGGTCACGGTCGACATTGCACAACACTACTTCAGTACCGACACAGCGGACTTCACTATCTTGGACGCACCTGGGCATCGCGACTTTGTGCCGAATATGATCGGTGGTGCCAGTATGGCTGATCTTGGCGTGCTAGTAGTGGATGCTAATCAGCTGGAGAGTGGGCTGAAGGGGCAGACGAGGGAACACGTGCTGCTTGCGAGAGCTGTGGGACTGGAGAGAGTTGTTGTCGCGGTGAACAAGATGGATGGCGCTGTCCCATCGTGGGATCAGCATCTGTTTAGGTCTGTGAGCGAAGAGGTGTGCAAGCTGCTAACAGACACCGGCTTCGATCGCGACAACATCAAGGTCGTACCCTGCTCTGGGCTGAATGGCGAGAATGTTGCTACAGCACCCGCAGCTGATGGCCCTACTGCGTGGGTAGCGCGAAGTAGCCAGACTCTTATCGCAGCCCTTGACAACTTCGCCGCTTCAACCACCACACCTTCCGAACTACTCAAGAAGCCAATCCGTCTACAGATCACAGACATCTTCCACGCTAGCAGCCAATACCCCATCTCGATCTCCGGCCGCATCAGTGCCGGGACCGTCCAGATCGGCGAGACCATCATCATCATGCCTAGTAGCGTGTCGGCAAGTATCAAAGCTATAGACGTCGCCGACTCACCCGTCGAATACGCCGTCGCTGGCCAACTCGTCACCCTGCACCTCACAGCCGACGATGTCGAACAGCTCGAACGCAACGTCCGGATTGGCGATATGCTCTGCTATTCATCCTCCCCGATCGAGGTAGTCTCTGACTTCACGGTCACTCTTCTCAGCTACCAACCACTTCTCCCAGGCCCTGTGGAAGTCCACATCGGACGACTGCAGCTTCCGGGTAGAATCACGAGTCTGCTAGAGCTGATAGACGCGGACGGAGGCACAGTGAAGAAGAAGCCCAGGATAGTGAAGGCCGGGCTACGGGCCAAGGTCAAGGTCACTGTGGATAGGGCACTCCCGGGTGACGTTGGGAACAGGGTCGTCATCAGAGCTGATGGAGAGACATTTGGCAGTGGGATTCTGTCCGGGCTAGGCGAGAGGTGGGTCGGTGCAGCCAGTGGAAGCTGAGAGAATCAAAATCAGCCGACCAGGGCTGACTTCACGGAATCGAGCGTCGTGCATCGCGCGTCATCGTTGTTGTCATTTGTGAACGAAGGGTCATCCGGCAGCGTCCCAAATGACCACAGCGCGAAGCAAGGATGCTCATGGACGACAATCATGAAAATTGCTCATAGCAGCTTTGACCTCATGCAAGACCATGGACTAGTCACAGCTTGCACACGAGCAATATGCTGAGACTGGGTGTCAATCATGCCTAAATTCCTGATCAAATCGGTCTACTTTCGTCTTCTTACACCGTTCCAAAGTCTTCCCAGCTTCCTCCTTACCCCAACCTTCTCCTCTTCCGGCACTCCCTCCTCGCCTTCAGCCATGACTTCCAACGTCTTTGTCCTCAGCCTGTACGGCTTTTCGCTCTCCCTCTCCTGCACGGTCGGGATCCAGGCCCAGCTCACGACCGCCCCAAGCACCATGACTCCGGCGTACAGAAAGCTCACATATCCTAAACTCTTCGAGTCAGGCTCGCTCAAATCCCCACTGTCAAAGTATAAGAACGAAATCTGCGCCAGGATGGACCCAATCTTGCCTGCCGCAGCCGAGATCCCATAACATGTACATCTATATTTCGTAGGGAAGATCTCGGCAGGCAGGATGAAGGTCAGCGTATTCGGTCCAAATGCAAAGCCGAATTGCAGCACCGCGTAGAAGACTATCAGCACGGCATGGGACGCCGTGTGGAACAAGTAAAGGTATGCTACGCCAAAGACGCAGAGCGCTAGGGCGAGAGCGAGGAAGGACCAGACGAGAGCTTTGCGGCGGTCGAAGTGGTTTATTGTTGCGATTAGGAGTAGGGTTCCGAGGATGGAGCCGATGGATGTAGTGACCAGCGTTTCTTTTGCGTTCGCGCGCAGGACTGACGAGACTGTTCCTGTGTCGCCGTAGGGTGAGGCGTAGAGCCAGGATGGTGTTGCAGAGGTTGAAGGAGGTCTTTGGGCGGTCCAAAGTTTGGCCATCGTGCTGGCGGAATTGAAGCCGAGGCCGTAGTAGGGGAACTAATGTTGTGTCAGTGTCATCTTCTCGGAGGATGTCGTTGGTGTGTGGACGCTCACATCTAAGATAAGCCAGGCAAGGGAGGTGCCAGCGAGATAGCGCCAGTTACCTTCAGCGATGAAGTACTGATGCAGGGCTTTACGCGTAAACTGGGTGTACGCCTTCTCATCGTGGGGCAGCTCGTACTCGGCAGAGTCGTGACCTTCGCCAGCTTCTGGCAGATCGAGCGTGTAATTCTCTTCGTCGCGTGTTGATGGCTCGGGCGAGGGCTGAGGAGTATCTTGACGGTTCGGCTGTAGGTACTCATGTGGAGGCATCGCATTTGGTGCCAGCTCTTGCAACTCCAGCTTATCCGGACCAATCGCACTAGTGCTTGCTGGAGGATTGGCATAGACGCGCCGTGTATCGCTGAGCGCAGTCTTTGCGTCCTGCTTGACTGCGATCGTATATCGACCAGACTCGGGGATTGTCCAACGGAAAATGATGGCGATGGCTGCCGGGATCGCGCCAACACCGACAACGATCCGCCACAGAATGTCGATTCCGACGGCAGCGTGGTCGTTGCCAGAGTTGTCAATGCCGACCGAGAAGTCGTAGTACTTACTCAGTCCTGCCAACGCAGCGATACCGACCAGCCAAGCCACCAGTTGGCCAATAGGCTGCATCAGGAACACTGCGCTGAGCATACGACCCCTCGACTGCGTGGCCGACCACTCTGCCGTAATGCAGGCGGAGAGTGGGTATTCGGCGCCTGTTATCGTCAGCGAGGTCTGCGAGGTGTGGGTACTTGAGAGAACGGCACGCACCTATACCAATACCCATGACAAATCGCCATGCCATGAGCCAGCTGGCGATCGACATGGATGCCTCTGACGTGCTATCTGAGAACGTGTGAACGATGCCACGGGAGCACTGTGCGAAGCCGATGGTGCTGATGATAACGATGAAGAGCTCGATTCCGTACAGGCGTTGTCCTAGTCCTTGATTAGCATGCGGTTCAATCCATCTCGTATGTCAAGCAGACTATCACAAAGCTTCGACTTACTTCCATACTTGTCAGCTAGGAAGCCGAACACCACCTGACCCACGGCAGATCCTATCAGCGTAACAAGGTTGATGTAAATCGCCGTCTTTGCCACATGCGCATTCGGCCAGTACACGAAAGCTAGCGCTGGTAGAACGACATTGCTAACGAAGAGGTTATAGCTGTCTGTGAAAAAGCCAGAGGCGGCGACTGCGTAGACCCGCCAGTTGAAGCCGTGCTGATCGATGATCTCGACAAGCTGCTCTTGTTGTGTGGCAAGATCTTCGTGATGCGTAGTGAACTTGCTTGGGTCAGTCCATCCAAGTAGGCGTCGCAGTGGGATGCTCCCGCGACGCTGAGTTCGTTCCTGATCCATGTGACGGAAAATAAGGTAGGCCAGGGTAGTCGTTGAAATCCTAAGACACCAGTACGGACTTTGTGCAGATGGACCTGATCCAGCACGACGCGTTCCGTGATACTGTGCTGATACGCAATTCTCTTAACTGGCTGGAGCAGCTTGGTCTATAACATTGATCTCATCGACTCGCGTCGCATAATGTCGCATACCACTTCGATCGCTCGTACTTCCGTACACAGTGATGAGATCGCGCAGATATTGAGATGCAGAGATCATACTCCATACCGATTTTGCCTACCGCGGTGGCCTCAAAGGATGCCTTGATCGGTGGCGGCTGAGCAAAGGTAGCTGCAGGCCAACCTATCCTGAACCGGTGACTGTGAACGTCGAGTCAGGCTATGCGGAAGCCACCAGATGAAAGGCAACCTCTGCGAACAAGCAGCCTTCACACGTGCAAGCCATGTTCCGTTTTCTTGCCGCTTGGCAATAGCTGGGCAACGAGAGCTGCCCCTCCAGATTGCAGAGCCTTGTGGCCTGGAAAGATCGCAATCGTGAATTGGAGGAGGCGCAGTTGAGGCGCTGCTCGCTGTTGGCGTCACGCGAGTTGTGCCCCTGCACAGCTGGGGGAATTGAGCCGCCTCGGCAAGGTGGGTGCTGGCAGGGGTGGGGCCTCTCTGACTAGGCGACTCGTACCAACAGTAGTGAACTTCCAGATACCCTTTGTGACTCTAGGTGGCGGCATGATGGCTGCGACCAGCTGTTGCAGTCGACGATAACATCGCTGGTATGGCGGTCGACGAAGCAGCGCCTTTGCATTGAACATAGAAGATCGAGCCGCGCACTCAACGGCCCGCATATCCTCCCCGAAAGCCACGGGCGGGTCGAAGCAAGATGAGCTTCGGCTTCTCTGTTAAAGATGTCCTAGAAGGTCTACGAGCATGCCAACAAGTCTATCGAGCTTTCGCATCGGAGTACCAGAATGCGCCAAGACAGTTCGTTGTCTTCAGCGATGAGCTCGAACGCGTGGAGCAGGCGTTGGCGCTCCAAGATCAGATCAATGGCTGGACGGGCCAAATCTACCCGGGGACGAGCGCATTCCAGGATTGCCTCAAAGAGTGCCGGCACTTTGCTGAGCAACAGCGGAGATTGATTGATAGACACAGAGGAAAGGAGAGCTTCCTGGGTATTCTGCAGACTGCTGCTTCCGCATTCGAGCAAGAGTTGCCGACGCTGAGGGAGAGACTTTCGCACAACCGCATCGAGTTGGTCAATTTCAATGTCATGCTTCTGCTACAGAGGGCGTTCAATGGAGCGGATAGTCATACGGCGCCGGTCCAGGTGACTGTGGGCGCGTCAAGGAGTGGCTCAAATGCCGGGCTGCCTGCGGACACGTCGAAGCAAGTCGAGGCAGTGCTCATGAGGCTGTTCAGCGTGGGCTATACATACAAAAGATCGGGCATCAGCGCAATACAATCGCCAGGGTCTCCTTCTATGCATCCTGATCGCCTCAGTGCCGAGTTCGAAAGCTGCATATCCTTGCTATGCAATCTCATCGGGCTGCCACCCGACAGCGTAGCCTCTCTGTCAATGGATGCGGTTGCCGAAGGACTTTCGGCGGAGAGGTGGCAGAGCATGATACAGAGTACCGCTCAAGTCTCACGCTATACTAACAACGCCAGCGTTGTGCCTCATATCACCCGCATCTGTGAAGTCAAGCTCGATATTGAGGGAGCAGGGTATCACGAGACGGCACACAGCTATGTCTTGTTCAACCGCACGCTCTATTGGCGCAACGTCCGTGGGCTGGTAATACTGGAGCATAAGCTGCCAGAGTCGACACGGAAATGCTATCCCTACACTCAACATCGCAAACGAGGTCTGCCACTGAGCTTGACATGGCTGGAGATGCAAGACGTCATCATCAAGACGGGAAGAGAGAGGAAGCTCGCATGCAAGCCATGCATCACGTTCTGCAGAGATGATGTCCACGCGGCTGAACATGAGTGCGACCTCTACCAGCACGATGTCAGGGGTGGCCGCGAGTTACTTCACACCTTCCATGTCGATAACATCGCTGCCAAGAATGTTCGTGACGGCAATGTCGCTTACAGCGAATGCTGCAAGATCTGGGAGGCGCCACCCGGGAAATCCGACAGGACCCTCTCATTTCCTGCCATCTTTGCGTCGAGCTCGACGAAGGATATTGAGATGCCTCTGAAGTGGTTCAACTCACCCTTGAATCCACGTACGGGATGCGTCCGTGTAACCTTCGCCACCGAACTTGCCCGGCGAACAAGTACTACTAGCATACCTGGCTCTAGCTTTCTGCGCCGGAACACCGCAACGACCGTGAGCTCGGCAGCATCAATTCGTACGGTCAACACGACTCTTGCAGCGGACTCCTTCGCACCAGCCGACTACATATCCCGCATTGGTCATCTGGACTTCAAGCTCACGAACCCCGCCGAAATCTCCAACTTCATCGCTGCGCTCTCAGATCCATTTGCACCTGCGTCCCGCGCACCGTCACTTTTCTCTTGCGCTTCGCCCACCTTCACAGCCTCCTCTCCTTCCACAATCTCCACAGTCGCCTCTACGTCACCCTTCAGCTTCCGCGTCCCGGATCGACGTCCAGTGCCGCATCGGACGAGCACAGCGGGCACTTCGCCCATGAGTCCTTCAACGCTATCTGAGTTACCGGGCTCAGCTATGCCTGCCGAGCTGGCTGCGACTGGCTTTGCGCTTCCGAGAGCAGAGCTAGCTGCGCCGCAGCATTGTGCGCCCGCGGAGCTGGAGGGCGATGACCTCAGGGCTGAGTTGGAAGGTCTGCAAGTGAACGGGCGAGTAGAGGCACAGACACCGTTCGGGCTGCTGCATAATGGAAGGGGTAGAGACGGCAGAGCCGAGACGGACTTCTGGTGAGAGTACCGTGTGTCAAGCTACACACTCACCTTGATCAACGGCCTCACGACTGATCTGCGTTCTCGACAACGCCCAGTCTTCCCTCCGCGGCTGACATATCCACATCCGCAATCACTGCGACTCGAGTACGAGGATCCGCCGCTCGATTGACCTCCAGCATGCAGAGTGCCGGTCACGTGGACTGGCACTACAGTCACGCAGACGAGCCGAGTCCTCGGGTCCGGATCTCGTCACATCCTGCAGAGTCCATACGTGGCACGTTCGCCAAACGGTGTCGCGATGCTATGGCAAAACACACATGTCCAATTGAACTGATCAGCCCGCCTGCAACATGTCAGAGACGTCGCAGGTCGTAGCCAGCAGTGCCTTTGGATAGGCCAATACAGATGATATATAGATCGGATGATATCACGTAGTCTACGAGCAACACACTACGCGCCACGATACCCACGACAGACTTTGAAGCGACCTACCAGACATCATCAAAGCGGTCAAGTAGCGAGATGAGTGAGTTAGATTGGATAGTTTCCTCTTTGCTACTTTTCTCCCCTCACGTCAATTGATTAAACAAGAAGCTCTCGTCTCCAAGCCCGGGTATCACCAGAAGCCACGAAACCTTTCCACATAAGTCATCATTCAGCCGTCAAAAGTCACCAACCTCCCACTTCACCTCAAAGCCCAACCAACATCCCAATCGCCACCACACCCATCATTCCCAATCCACTCACAACCCTAATACCCGCACCTTCCGACGGCATGATTGGCCTTCCTGTCTCGCCAGTCCCGCCTACGGTGCCTGTGGCAGCCCATGTGGCGTTGCCACCGTAGCCTGCAGTCGGCACACCAGTGCCTAGACCATAACTAGTGGTCGTGACGGGAATCTCGGTACCGTTGCGTGTTGCAGTGACGGTTTGGACTACGCGCTCGACGGTGCGGGTGGAGGTGTAGGTCGTTAGGGCGGAGGTTTGGTCTCCAGCGTAGGCTCCGGGTTGGGCAAGAGGGGTGGGCTCTTGGGCGAGGGTGAGAAGGGGGAGAGCGAGGGAAGCGATGAGAGTGAGGAGACGCATTGTGACGTTCAGCGATCGGTAGGGCTGATGTTCCAGATGAGTGGGTCGTGGAATGTGAGACCGGATGTGCGGATTTGATGCGCGATGACGGTGAGGAATGCGGAGATGAGCGTTTATTTGTTGATGTCGTCGAAAGCGTTACTGATAGAAGAGAGTGTCGATAGTACGAGATGGTGTTGCGAGGTGTGCAGTGCTGCGAAGTCGAACAGGTGAAACGCAGTAGGCGCCAGACGAGACAGTCGCGTGAGCGCGTGTAGGTATTTCAAGCGTGAAATGTCGCGTGCTCAGGTTTCCAAAAGAGTGTCGGATTGACGTCGATCGATAGTAATGAGTGCGAGTAGCAGTGATCTTGTGTGTACAGTCCAGTATTCAAATAATGAGCGTGGTAGTCGGCGTCCAGTCCGGCAGCAACAATCCTCTTCTCCAAGTCGAAAGCCTTCAAACCACAGCGAAGGGCTCACCCGCCCTATAAGCAACTGCACGATCACATCACCGAGACCCTGCCAACGAGACAAAACTCTGCAAAATATACCTACGTCGTAGTACCGCACTATTGGCTTCTCATCTCGCCTCCGAGCGTGCGCACCAATGAGAGGCCGATCGCATTGTGGGAAATGAGATGAGGTTTGCTGGGCGCAAACTCCCGATTCGGGACTAGCGGCGTGTTGCAAGGCTAGCCTTGAGTACCTCGGTCTTGCGTTAAATGCTTCTTGCGCGACAATGCCACTCAGCACCTGAATGTTCACAATAGTACTGACAATATGAATGGTAATACTGACTACGACTATGCGGCAGTGAGAACAGCAATCCCATCGTACCAAATTGTTCACCGTCAGTAATATATATCATTGCCTGAGTCAAGCAGCAACATTCGTTCCTGCATTAGCGCGCATGCTCGGTCCAACGTTGTATCTCCACTTTTTCTCCACAGCGCCTCAATGCCTGTGCAAATCTCCCCACAGTGCGCTCACGTGCGTGCTAGGTAAAATTGCCATCTCGTAATGGCAATCTAGTCGATGGCGTAGTATGGCATTGCGGAAATAACGGCCGTGGAGGCGAGATGATGCATTAGGAGCAGGGTGTACAGTACTTTGGGTAAGGTGCCTGAGGCATGATCTTATAAGGGTACCAAGACATAGTCAATTCCGTGCAACCCAGGTAACAAAGATCGAAGGCGCCAAGACTGCCTGATACGTCCCTTGAGCACACGTCATTCTGCGCCCAGACCTGATCACTGCGAATGACCTCCCAGACTCCCGTTATCCTGCCAGGACGCAATTGCACTCCCAAAGCACCAAAACACCTCGCTAATCCCGCAACACCACAGTAGGACGCACCCCCATCATGTCCCTCCCTCGAGCACACTCTCCCATAACTTCCTCGCAACAGCCTCAGCTCCGCCGTCCGCCTCCGCCTTACTCGGCTCTTTAACAATGGGCGGAGCACCAGCGAAAGACACACCTCGCCTCTGCGGTCCGGTTCTCGCTGCCACCGGGCCCCTGCCCGCCGTAAGCGCGGGCTTCGCGGGACTGATCGAGTTCTTAGGCGGTGAGGCCGAAGTCGCAACATGGCTGGGCAGGTGCTGAGAGGCAGATGTAGGAGGTGTGCCGATGGCTGCCATCTCAGGAGGCCGTCGGTCTCGCACAGGAAGGGAGACCGCGCTCTTGCTCCCTCTCAACGCTGCTGCCGTGCCCTGTGCCGCGCCTTGCCCCCTAGTCCCGAGCTGCAGTTGAGGCTTCGAGCCTGGTCCAGTGGGCGGTGGCAATCCAAGCTTCCCTCGCAGTCCCTTGCAGCGCTGTAGTCGAGCAATACTCTCAGCAAACGGATCCCGAAACTTCTGAACCACCCTCAGCTCCGTGTGCACAGCCTTGAAGCGTCCCTGGAAGATTTCTGGTCCGAGTGTAGAACTCGCGAGACGTTCCATTGGCAGACCAGAGATCGAGTTCGAGCCTTCCGCATTGGCGGTGTACGCTGCAGCGAGGTTAAGGTATGACTTCAGACTCTCATTCCGGCGATCGTAGACGTGAGCCGGGACAGCAGGTGGGCGAAGTGACTCCATCTCTGCGATTGCCTTCTCTTGCAGCATCTTGAGTTCTGTTCGTGAGCGTCCTAAAGCTGGTGTCGCGGCGCCGGAAGACCCCGAAACTGTGCTGCCACCCGGTGAGATGGGCACTCTGCCGCTGATGCTTCCACGATGCTGGGCTGCAAGCGTAGACTCCTCTTCCGGGGTGTGAAAGTGGCTATGCTTTGGTGTGTTTTGAGTCATGGTATTCGTGCCGCTGCTGGTCGCCGGATGCGAGCCGGAGGGGATGAAACGCGAGACTAGCTCGTCCTGGTCGGCGAGATCTTGCGAGAGGTTGCGGGAAGAGTCCATCGAGGCGTCCGGGGATGATCGCTTGCTGTGAACATCGTCGAGGGCTGTGATATTGCTTATTCGTGCTGGTGCGGCAAGTTGCGCGCTGTTCCGGCGGAGGAATTGGGTGGTAGGATTGGCATGCTCTTTTGTAGTCGAGACCACTCGCTGGTGCTGGGCTGATCGAGCGGGCAGTTCATCCTGTGCTGTGCGTCCAGTGTTCGGAGGTCGCTGGACTCGTGGCATACTTCGAGGACTAGGCTGATCCTCTTCGTCGCTTTGTTCCTCGTGCTCCTCCTCCTCCTCCTCCTCCTCCTCCTCGTCATCATTATCTGCTTCTGCCTCAGCACCTGCATCGTCATCCTCGTAGCTCGCCGCTGGCGTCCCATCTGCCTCAGCCTCTTGTCCCTTCCCATCCCTCTGCGCCTTGACCTCGGCGGCCATAGCGAGACCAACCTCATTAGCCAGCGCCCTAGCCATCTCTACCTTCCCGGAAGGCCGATCCTGCACCACACTTGGCCGTCTCGAGTTATCCGCAGTGTTTTGTCGCGTGCTGTACGGACTCGCACTCGCACTCTCCTCGGTCCACTCGTCTTCTTGCATCCCACTGCCTTCCATCTCCGGCACCTCCTCAGCATCACTAGTGTCATCGGAGCTGCCGACTGCGAAGCCTACCTTCTTTGGGCCATCACGTTTGGCCTGCAGCTGCTCTGCAAGCTCGACCTCCTGCTGATGCAAGTCCTTCTCCGCTGCGACCTTGCCAAAGTCTGCGCTTTTCGGTCGCTTCGATTTTGGCCTCAGTCCAGGTGATGGAGGTGCTCGTTGCGTCGATCCAAGGGCTGCCAGATTCTTCCCAGAGCCCAGTCGCTGCAGCTGACCATGTGAGTAATTCTTCTTCAGCTTCGTGTGCGATGTATTCCGTGGTAGTTGGGAGCTGGTCATGTTGCGCCGGATGGGAGGTTTCGGGACCCCGACACTCTCGTTGAGGCTGCCCGGCAACCGGATTTCTGTGTCTCCCTCATGACTCCTCTGACGTATATGGGTGTGCGCACCGGTAGGACCATGTGCAGGTCCATTAGCCGCTTGGCGCGCCATCTTCGCGAGATTACGACCGCTGCTGTGATTCCGTGGGAGCACGACACGGGCGTGAATCTTCGGGCGGACGGCATGTCGAGGTTGGAGCGGTGCTTCGCTGGGGTTTGAGCCGGGAGATGTGACATCTCGAGAGCTGTGTCGAGTGTAGCCATTACTCGACTGACTCGAGTGGCGCTTCATGGGACTCGGGCGCAGTCCACCACTGCCGGGATAGAGTGGAGAGGGCGACATGGCGGACGTTTGCGGCTGTGGTGAGGCGACTGGCATGGCGGCGGTGACCTTTGGTATTCACTGTGGCGCTGCTGGTGCTGGTGCTGCCGCCGCTTAAAACCCCTTCGTGTGGTCCACCTCTGCCGCGATTGCCTTCACTGCGCAGTCGCTTACCCTAAAGTGACTCTCTCAGCTTCCCAGCTGCAATTGATCTCACCGTCCTCCGCCCTTCACGTTGTACCACGGTCGCAGTACCCCTCCCCCTCGTGGCTTCCTCGTGCAGGAGAGGCGGTGTATGCAAGCCCGATCGTGTGGTGTCGCACCCTACCATGCAGCCTTGTCGCGTGTTCCAGGAGTCAGTCAAAGGTCGTACAGCGTTTGGCGACAGCCTCGTGGCATGTGTAACACTGCACTGTCTAGCTCAAGTTGTGCAAGAGCAGGTGATGTGCCAAAACCGAGTAACCGCGGTGGGGCGGTTCAAGAGCCGGCGGCGCGAAGATCTGCCGGAAGGAAGAGCTGCATTGGGAAAGAATTGCCGAGCTGGCATTCCAGTTGAGTGTGAAAGTATTCAATTATGTAAGCAGGTCGTCAACCAAAAGACCTTCCTCAATTGGCCACCCTAAATGTCCTGGCTCGCACAATCATAACCCGGTACCTGCTATAGCTGATGGTTTAGAAGTAGAAGCCTCGTCACTGGATCAAGTCTTTGCCAATGCTCGTCCTCGTCTTGGGTTACATCTCATAAGATCCTACACACAAAATGCCCTCCTCCAAGCCCGCATCTGTAACACCCAACATCATCATTCATGGCGGATGTGGCAACATCACCCGTGAGAACTTAGCGCCTGACGCCTACAAAGCATATCGCGCGTCCCTGCTTGCGATACTCGACAGCGCCAATAGCAAGCTTCGTCAGCCGGGAGCCAAAGCCATAGATGTCGCAACCTATGTAGTCTCGCTGCTTGAGAACGACACTCTCTTTAACGCTGGCCATGGTGCGGTCTTCACCCGCACTGGCACCCAGGAGCTGGAGGCTAGCGTCATGGTCTCGCGCGGCTACCGCAAGCGTGGTGTTGGTGTCATGAAGCTCAGCCATGTCAGGAACCCCATCTTGCTTGCCAAAGAAATGCTGATCCGAGGTAACGAGAACGATGGTGGCGGAGCCCAGGGGCATGTGCAACTTGCTGGCGAGAGTTGTGAGCAGTTAGCATCAGAGTGGGGTCTTGATATGGTCAAGCCGAGCTACTTCTGGACTAAGAAGCGATGGGCAGAGCATCGCAGGGCTCTCGGTAAGAGTACTGATGATGCCACCTACGATAGAAACCGAGAGGCTATTGATGATGGCCACGATGAGAGTAGCCCAGACGTGGGTGATGAGACTGTCATAAGCAAGCCCTTCAGCAATCCTACGTGGGACAGCAAGGAGTACCTCCCGCAAGGCACTGTTGGGTGCTGTGTACTGGACAGCGACGGCGTTACGTGCGTTGCTACATCGACGGGCGGTATCACCAACAAGCTTCCAGGTCGTATTGGCGACACACCTACGATTGGTGCTGGGTTCTGGGCAGAGGAGTGGACCGTGTCATCGACGTCGAGCTCCCAGCCGTTCTACGCGGCGTCGCCACTCAGTCGAATAATTAGTGACTGTCTACCTAGTTTGGCGGGCTATCTACGCCTACCGCAGCAGTCTGAGGAGGAGTCGAACTGTAGTAGACCCAGCTACCGTGCCGTAGCTATCTCAGGCACAGGAAATGGCGACAGCTTCCTCCGACTCAACGCGGCTCGCACTGCTGCTGCGATTGCCCGCTTTACATCACAAGTGCCTGCTTCACCCGCAGCATCATCAGACTCGCACACTTCGCTCCAAGCAGCTGTCACGGCCGTGGCAGGCTCGAACGGTATGCTGCAGCAGAGCGCAGAAGACCGATGGCGCAAGACTGGTGAAGGCGAGGGCGGCATCATTGGCCTTGAAGTCGACGGTGCAAGCGGGAAGAGCACGGTGGTAGCGGACTTCAACTGCGGTGGCATGTTCAGGACGTGGTACGATGAGGAGGGCAAGCCACAGATGATGGTGTTCAAGAAGGAGTACGAAGCCTAGCTGCGCCAGAAACTGTACTCATCGCTTCCCTTCCTTCGCGAGCAACTCCAAGTACTGCGCCACGATTCCCACGATCGTCTCCTCGAAGCTCTTCAACTTCCCGAAAGTCTTCTTGGTCTTCTCGATGTCAGTCGTGATCCACCACTTCGGCTCACTGACGCCATTGTTGGGCAGTCTACCATCCTTGACAGCATCAGGGAAGTGCTTGTCCACGATCGCCTTCGCGTCATTCCATGCCAAATCTCCACCACGGTTCGTGAGCAAGAACGCTTGTCCACCCTTGACATCTTCTCGCAGCGACTCAATGTGAGCTTTGGCCGCATCATCGACATCGATGACTGCCATGATGCGTGGACGAGATGTCTCAACTGCTTCTTGACCGCGAACGACAGCCAGGAAAGCTGCGTTCGTCGTCGCCAGCAGGTCCGCCACAGAATTGGCGTTGTCATGACGGCCGCCGACGACTGAGGGATGGATGGTGATGACATCGAAGCCGGGCCTGTTCTCTTCGACCCACTTGTCGCCAGCATTCAGTGCAGCGATCTTGGACTGCACATAGGCGACAATCTCGACCGCATATGGAGGTGGGATCTCGTCCGCGCGGTCGTCAGGGCCATAGATCTTGTCGTTCGTCTCTGAGCCAGATAATACTCCAAAAGACGGAACAGTGACCATTGAGCTGGTGATCACGATGCGCTTGACCGACGAGTGCTCCTTGGCTGACTTCAATATGTTGAGAGTCCCTTGGACGGCAGGTTTGACAAGCAGTGCTTCAAAGTCCGTCGTATTGCCTCCCACAGCGGCATTGGCCATGGCATCGCCTTGGGGGATTGGGGATGCCACATGGACGATATACTTAACGTTCTTCGCTGCTTCGTCGTAGGCATTGATGGCGAGAATGTCGGGCACGACAATGGTCGTGAGTCCGTCGACGAACGGCGCAAGCACAGGATTCTTGTGAAGTGCATCGGCTTTGGCCTGGCTTCGTACTGCTGCTCGGACGTGGTAGCCTTTCTGCAGGGCGTATTTGAGAGTGGCGAAGCCCACAAAGCCAGTACCTCCTGTCAGGAGTAAGAGATCGGATGTCGCCATTGTGGTCGATTGCTGTACCGGAAGACGATGCGGGCTTGGGATTGCTGTCAGGTTTGTTTCGCTGCAGAGAGCGTCTGCTAGGCCTCTCTATAAGCGTGCGCATCAACACATATGCCGCGGAGCACGACATATCATGATGGGGTATGCTTCGTGAGCTGGTCGAGCGGTGACTAATCAATGTTGTGGCGACATCGCTATGATGTCTGTGCCATCGACACAAGGACTGGCCTGAATGTGTGCAGCCTCTAGGATATCTTGGCTGATGATAGACAGCGATTATCAAGATGTCAATGTTGACACTCGACCGAGGTGATACCTCAGATGAGTAGGTAAGCAGGTGTTTGCCATCTGCTCAGCGTCTCATCTCTGCACGGTGCGCAGATTGTCTCAACGCAGAGCTAGCGAACGAGCGTCGGCCAGACAGCATGTACGGGCAGAAATCGTTGGCCGAAAGCTGTCGAGGTGGTTGAATGGCTGCCGACAATGGCGACCCAAGACCTGCGGGTTCTGCAGGCGACACACTATTCCTCCACGGCACCGACGCACGATGTCGCATCTGCTCGATGACTTTACCCGCTGACAGTTTGCGCCAATGGCTTATTAGTAGACAACAGGCAGCAGCGGACACCTGTTACGCCGTTCCGAGAAGCGATAGGGATCGTTTGTCGTTGAGGTAGCTACCCGGAGATCCACTGCAGGCAAGACACACGCCACGATGTCGACGGAGGCTCGCTTGCAGAGATAGATGACCAAGCTGTGCCAAAGTTGACCGTCCCAGATTAGTGATCAAGCGGACAACTGTACACAATGTCAAGCGGTGAGCGCATGAGACCCGCAAAGTGACGCAGCGTTGGCCAGAGTGAAGAACTACTGAGATGATGTGTGGAACGGGACAGAAATTGGAGCGTACTTGCCTGATGAGGGCTGAGTCTAGGCTCGCAGTTGCCGATTTACATAGCATCCACCATCTCGCCAACATCATCTGTTCTTGTTCACTCGATTGTCTCATTAACGCCATCAGTGCCACCCATCATGTCGCAAGCTAACGCTCTGGCCGCGAGTCTCGTCGAACGTAACAAGTAAGGCAGCAATCCTGGACTGTAGTCCAAACAGTGCGCTAACTGCGTTTAAGGAAGTATGCCACCGAGAATCACAAGCCAATGCCGCTACTTCATGGTGCAGATGGTAAACTTCGCCGTGGGACTGGAGTGCTAGTCGGTAGGTCGTCAGCACAGTACTTTCGGTAACTCACAGGTCACGCTGATCAGCTGGATCCAGTGACCTGCGTAGACCCGCGCATCGTACCCGAAACCTTTCTCGGCTTTCGTCAGCCAGGCTTCGATCCCATCGGTAAGAGTCTACTATCTTGCGAAGTCGGAAATCGTGTGCTGATTTCTGCAGCACTGCCCGTGGTGCGTGTCATTGGCGGCCGCGTCAAGCATGCCGTCACGAACATCGTCGGCCTTGACGCTGCGTTTGGCATCGACACGATCTTCATCGTCCATCACACCGGTAAGCTGAGCGTGGTCTACCGAGTGATCATGCAGTTGACGTGTCTGTCAGACTGCGGTCTCACGCACAACACCGATGTTTCTCTCAAGGCCACCTTGAAAGACAAGTTTCCTGGAGAGACCGCACGTGTTGAAGAATTGTCCTTCCACCCCATCGCCCAGTCAGTAGCATGACCTTTTTGTTGCTGGGATGTATTGTGCTAATATGGCTCCACACCAGGTTGGGCGAGAGCGTGAGTGAGGATATGCAGTATCTTCGCGAGCATCCTCTGATCAAGAAGGACATGACCTTGAGAGGTTTCCTATATCACATTGACTCCGGTCTGCTGGAGGAAAAGTCATGAGGATGGACCAGCGGACCAGACTATGAGGGTGCACTGCCGTTCATAGTCTGCCATGCGAGCTTTGCTCGAAGAGCAGTCAGATACTCGGATCGAGTGCGCAGGCTTTTGGAAGCGATCGATGGCTAGCGCCTCTCTTTGTACGACTAGCATTTTGCAAATACAGGCCTGTTTGAAGGAGCAGCAATGAGCTGTCGAAGGGCGCTAGACTCGCAATCTGCCTAGCGACCTTAGGCAGTATCACATCTGAGCGCTGTGAGTCAGCATCTGGTGTCGATAGCTAGAAAGGTGAGTAATGAGCAGTGAACAGCTCATGCCGCTGCAAGTCAGTAACACCCGGGAACGGATCATGAGTGAAGTGTCGTCAGTCTTACTGACGAGTTCCCTCCGAGGCAGGCTTTCATCTCCCAAGCAAGATCGAGAGTCATTGTCTCAGACCTCACTGCGATTCCAGCAGCATCTGTCGCTTTGCAACCGGCATCGTCTTCCGCCCTGCTCACACCGATGTGGCGTGGGTTGGTCTCTGGTGAGTGGTGACTTACTTGAGCGTATGCATTGTGCAAGCCTGCGTCGTCATTGCAGGCGGCATCACCAGCCAACGTGTCAAGCTATAGACGTGAAGTGAAACGAGATGGTGGTGATTCCGCCACACAGTGATTACATCGGACAGCAGGTACTTGGTCAAGGTTCGAGTCGCAGTATTTCCTTCTTCTCTTGTCCCTCATCTTCTTCAAGTAGCAACCTGCAGACCTAGCGCGTGCTTCCTACGCTGCGATGTCCCTTTTGCGCGCCGCGCGAAGACTCTGGTCCGTACGCGTTGCGAGATGGGGAGCCTGGGAAGGCTTGAAACGTCAGATCTTGGACCGGCTCATCACTGAGACCGTACGTGAAACACGCGCGCTCTGCCAACCCGGCATGCCAACAGTAAGCCCAAAAGCGACCAGGACCAGCAAGACCCGCAACAGCTGTGCACGACACCTCAACAGAAGGCAGCAACAGCTCAGAGTCGATCGCCGAGGTCGCATCGTTCGCCTGGGCCAGAGCTCCGACTCCAGTGGTGGACCATGCACACCGCATTTTGCCCGCCGTAGACGCCCTGCAGCCACACCTGGAAGCGAACCCGCCGATCCTATTCAGCCTGCAACCATAGGGGACATCGCAGAAGCCGAGCAGAATGGAGTGCCGCAGATTGAAGTACCGTCACAAATTGTTCAAGGTCGGGTTCTGCTGCACGCCTTCTCGCGAGAGCATCGCAAATTTATTGAGGAGATGGAACGGCTGACCGCATTGATCGACGACATTGAAGCAGCGGGGCCAGAGGGAGAAGGTGGCAACGTATACCAAACGCTGGAGTCTGAGAGGTTGCGGCTACAGCACGCCGAGGAACTCGAGCGCTGGAGCGGTATCGGAAAGAAGTTAGACCAGGGAGCGCTGAGGCAGTGGCAGCGCGAGCAAGCTTCCAGAGCGGAGACAGGCGTTTACTTGGGCGAGACTGTTCAAGACGACGCCTCGGAGCTTGCACACTTTACGGAAGAGCTGACCGCAGAGCACGAAGACCTATCGGAAGCCAGTCCTCAGAGCCCATCTTCAGCGCTGTTGTCCCGCGCTGCCTCGGACGCAAGATTAGATGCTGAGATACGAGATCAGATGCCAAATATTTCGGCGGCTATCACTGCCATACACGAACATCGAGACACGTACGCGGAGTAGAGGCACAAGCATGAGCAAGGAGAAGTTCCTGGCCTACCGAGTTGGTCACGCTACTGGACAAGGTCTGAGTTTGATGTCCAGCACTTACAAGAAGGTATGCGCAGAACACGACACACCATCGAGATTCAGCAGTCCTTGGAAGGTCGAATAGCTGTTGCCCGTGCCAGAGGTCTTGGCCCTTTCGATGATGAGCAATGGCGCCTGTTCCCGGAGGACACAACGGAGGGATATACTGGCAGTGAGGATGCGATGCGAATGAACAGTGCACCGGCAAAGAGAATACTGGACTGGAGGTATGATCCGAGAGAGAGTGGGTGCGTTGATGCGAATTTGTGCGCTGCGGACAGAAAAGGGGACTGCTTATTGGGACTGGAGATGGCGAGAGATCCGGAGCCGGGAGAGTCGTTGAGCTGTTGTGAGGATGATGAGCACATGATGAAGATGATCGTGGAGCACAGGGCTGGTCCGTATCCGAGATTTGGGCGAATGCTGAGTGTCAAGAGCTGGAAGGAGCATGAGATGGTGCGTCCAGCATACTGCAGGCTGACCTTCGATAGTGCCTTGAGGCGACGTCCTGGAGGGTTCCAAAAGGCGCCGTAGAGAGCGCGGGCAGCCAAAGATTCGATTTTGCGCTCTCGTACGCAGATAATCAGGGACAATACCTAAGATGCAACACGACTGTGAGACCACATACTGCTATCATCTGTGACAGCTGATAGTATAGTAACCTTCTTCTCCTCATAACGCGCTCTTGCCGTATAGCACGCTAGCGGGTCCTGTTACTTCCTATTCTCCCTGTCTCTCGGCGATGCTCTTGCGCAATCTGATCTCGTACCAATTCAGCTTAGACGCGCGTTGTCCAGTTGCCAGTTAGGATGTCCACATTCGCTAAGCACGTGTGGTTCACACTGTGCGTACCCGGAATGCAAGAAGGTAAACAAACGACGAAGTATGGCGGTCCCGCTAAGAGTACGAGTGCTAGTAGCGACTATTTCGCAGGATGCGAGTTGTCATCAGCATGTGCGTCGCGTCGTTGCGATCATCATCGATCATCGAAGGTGAGAGGGGACTGCGATTTTATAGTTTCGGTTCCACTACGCTAGCGCCGATGCTCTGACCTCACTTCGTTTTCTCTCGCACCCTTCTTGCATCATTCTCATTGAACACCACCACACTCAAGCGCCCCAGTACTTGCCATACTCATTGTCCATCTCGGACTCTACCAGTGACATACCGCCTGTCGGTGTCAATCTGATCTCTCATCTGTGCCCCGACTAGTTGCGACGCCTTCCACCGAATTCGCCGTTACCCAAATTTACCTTGCCTGCCATGGGGATCGTCGTCATATCTACGATCGCCTCCAGCACGACGGTTGCGATCATGACGCTTTCTGTAGTCAGGAAAGAGATCTCCGTGTGAGTTGCCTTGTTCATTAGGACGCTGCTTGAACCCGCCTTGCCTCTTACCGCCAGGATGATTTTGGCCCCCACGATACCCACCTGAGCCCCCTTGGGTGCCCCGAGTCCCCGCGTTGTGGTCATATTTGTTGTCAGTCTGCTTAGAGTTCCCGCCTTTCCGGTACTCTGACTGTCCCTGTTCATGGCTGTGCTGGTTGCTGGACTGCAGCGGACGATTGCGTGAGTTATTCTGTCCGGGACCGCGTGCCGTCTGCTGCACCATTCTACGCTCAGGCGGAGAATCGATCTGTAAGCCGACGATATCTATTCGCTGCTTGTCGAGTTTGTCGGGGAAAGGTTGGTTTGGCGGAAGTCTCCTACCAACGAGGGCATAGGTGAGACCCTTCACGCGTTGCCCAGATCTCCGAGACAGCCTCTCATCCAGCTCAATGCATGAATCTTCCTTCATCTCCAGGCGCCACACTCTCTCGCCGAAATGGACAGTCTCCTCTTCGTCGGCGTCGCAGACCGCGGCCGTTCTACCCATTCCAGACATGTAGAGGACGATGAAGTTCTGAGTGAGCCACCTCCTGAGCTTCCTACCTGGCTCAACGATGATGACGTGTGTCGCAGCATGCCGCATCCTCAGGTTTGCGAGAGCCTTGCCCCCCTCGGTGAGCATTCTCAGTGCTCGAACACCACCATTCTTGAGATGGAAACGGTCAAGGATCAGGTAAAAGTGAGTTCCAATCCATACTCTCCCCCTCGCCGTCTGATAGACGTTCTTGTGAGCGGTGGTCTGTCCCCTCAAGGCTTGGCGCACGTCTAGCGCTTTGTATACGGAAAAGATGCCGGACTTGACTGGGGAATGACTTGGCGCTTGGACATGTAAGGCAAGAGATGCGAGAGGAAAGCTTTACGGCTCGGACAGGTGTCGCGTTATCAGCAACAGGCTCTGTGGCGGCGTCACAGATGGAGCGGATACGGAGAGAGCTGTTCGCAGAATTTGAGAGTGATGACGAAGAGGAGACCGGTACAGCTGAGCCTGCTGCGGCTGCTCCTCCTACAGAGCTCTCAAGCAAGGGGGCCTCGGACGCTGCTCTTGATGCTAGAATGCGGGCGGAGATCCCGATCATCGCAAGAGCATTCAAAGCTGTATGGCAACACAGAGATACCTACCAGGCCCGACGGCTCGAGCACGAGGCTGGGAGAGACCCGAATCTCCCCGGTTGGTCTGCGGACTGGCCACGCCATATCTTCGATCGAGAACACCTTCGCGAAGGAATGCTACTCACCCGTTATGCCCGCGAACTCCACGAAGTCTGGGTCACAAATCTGGCAATCGCCCGGGATCGAGGGCTAGGACCATTCATGGACGAACAGCATATCATGTTCCCTGAGTTCCATGGGGGCTATACCGAGAGCGAAGTGCAAAGAATCACCGCCACTGCGCCAAGGGGCAGGATCATGAAGTGGACCAAAGATCTTCTCCAGCAACAAGATAATCCATACAGGGCTGTACCGGAGAAGAAGGAAGATTACCAATATGGTCTGGACGATGCGCTGGATCCTGAGCCCGGAGAGTCAGCCAGTCTGTGTTATGATGGCGGTGATAGGTTGCACGATGTTGCTGCACGGAACGGAGGCGGACCTTTCCCAAAATGGTCAAAGAATGGTGAGACGAGGCATATCTTCGGATTTTATTGAGGGATACTGTGCTGGACGATGTGTGATGGCTATATTGTTCTTGAACTGACTTCGCATTTTCCATGCATTGAGTGCAACGAGCATTTTCGGGATCTGATCAACATGCGAGCGAGGTGTCTGAGTCTCTACTCGGTAGCCCGGCGGTTTCGAGCATGGAGGCACTGGTACTTCACTTCACTTCACTATAACGCAGACTCTCCCGCCTCGGCAGGAAACATCTCTAGGACAACAGGCACTTCGAACAACACCGCTGTTCGATAACGATTGAGTCTCCAAGTCATGTCACGTTGCTGATAGCTGTGCGAAACCCTGTAACAATGCGGTCGCCACGGGAAACGACTGCACGAGGCTCGCGAAGCGCAATTCCGATCTCCTTGACCTCCAGACGCCTCTGGAAGGTGTTCGATACCCCCATGCCGCGCTTACGTATGGCAGCGAAGCGATGGTGCGGCTCACTGCTCAACTATCTGTACAATTGTACGACAGCATCTCTCGCGCAACTGGACGGCAACAAACTTTCTAGACCTGTCGAGAGCGAGCACCCAGACGTGGAACGCAATCGGGCGCACTCGAGACGCTCAATACCTCCTGGAGGCGTTCGAGGCGGTATCGACGTTCGTGCTCGTTGCGCGAGGTACTTGTCCTCTGACCCACCAAAGCGAAGGGTCGACGAGTCTGGACGCATCGTAAGACTGAGCGACAGCAGAGACGGCACTAGACCAATTCACGAGAGTTCCACCCCCGACTTTGACGCCCAGTCAACATCAGTGCCGCCACCAGACTTGCAAGGGGAGGCGCGCGAACCTTCCATCTCGACACAGCAGATATCCCCTAACGCAGCCTGCTCTCTCTGCTGTTGCCACTGACGGGACTGGTAGATCAGTCTCTGATACGCAACTGCAGAGATCTACTGCACCACCGACGGAGGGCCACCTGGCCCCCATGCTGCTCCTGGAGAAGTTGCCTGAACTGCACGAGCCGCTATGACAATTCCTATTCAGCTGGTTGGTGGCCGCGAAGTCATTTTTGAGCACTTGCGCGCGTATTGGCCGGTGTGCAGAAGGTATGAGCAAGCCTTCGACCAGATTGAGGCAATACAGCAAGGTGAGCTTCCTATGCAGGACGACGATGCTGCTCGTGACGCAGAGCTCGATGCCTTACAACAAGAGGAGGACGCTGCTCTTGAACACATGACTCAGTTGGGAGCTGCGCTCGCCAATGCACAAACACGACAAGTTGTGCGGGAGCAGGAGTTCAAGGCTATGACGGGCATAGCCTTTCCACCCTTGGGTCACGAGGAGCCTGCAGACATCGACGAATTCTCCGCAGAGCTGTTCGCCGGGATCGAGAACTTGATAGCCAGTGCACCTGCCACCGTCCCACTTTCTCACAGGGCCGCATCTAACGCGCGTTCTGACACTGAAGTGCGAGACGCTATTGCGCCCTTGCAGAACGCACACACTGCTCTGTGGCGTCATCGTGAAACACACACGGACCAGCGACTACAACATGAAGCTGGTAACGATCCTGGAATACCAGGTTGGGACCCAACCTGGCCACGAGAGATATTTGATAGGGAGCACCTTCGCGAAGGCATACGTCTTACCCGCGAGGCGAAGCGCTTACACGAACTCTGGCGAGCTCGACCCGAGGAAGCTCAAGAGCGAGGTCTCGGACCGTTTGCAGCCTTCCAAGGCGAGATGTTCCCTCATGTGGCAGAGGGCTATACGGTCAGCGAGGAGAACGGGATGATCGAAGCGGCGCCTAGGAATGGGATATTGGCTTGGATGCAAAACACCCCGCCCGAGAACCGACAGTCCCAAGCTAACAGGCATGTCCCACTGAGGCGTACGGATTGCATGATAGGACTGAGGTTCGCCCAGCCACCTGAGCCGGGAGAGTCGGCTAGCTGTTGTGAGGTGGCGCTGCACATGTGGAGAATATTGAGAGGAGGCGATAGGGCACTGGGGATCCAATATGGCGACGGAATAGGGAGACGAGGGACCTGGGGTATTATGAGGGGGGTGGAGGATGGCTCTATCTATGTCTTTATCTAGTTCTTGAACAATTCCTTATGTTTCAATCTCCAATATAGTATGGTTCAAACTCCATACTCCTCATGAAGGAGCTGTCGTGAAGCTCATGCCAGCACGGTACCCTTCGACTTCACGCCTCCATAGCCATAGCTTCACAATACACCTGCGGCTTTCGATTCGTACAAGGTTGTGACATTGACTGTACTGCCACTCCTGAATAGCTACAGCACCGTTACACGACACCCCTACGGCTTGACGATCGAGCCGTGTCCCTATACAGCACACGGATATCTGTACCTTGCTTCTCACTGGAAGGCGCGACCCAGCGAGTACTGCAACCCGGACCTTCACGATGAACGCGTCCAAATGGGCGCCTCGACCTGTTGAGTCCAGTCCAGCTCCGACACAACCGACCAAGCCCATATCCACGATGCCCGTTGCGCAACGCAAAGCCTCGACCTCCGCGACTTCCCCTCGACCCACTACATCCTCCAGTCTCTCAGCAGCAGCGCCCAGCTTTGCGCCGGCTTCTCCCCTTGCTCCTCCGCCAGATGTGTCAACAATAGACGAGTTCGCGCAGACTGGCGCATATCAGGACGATATATTTGACGATGTTGTGCCCGTGGATGAGAGCATGCATACTCGGCCGCCAGATGACCTCTTCGCGGACGAGTTCACGCCAGTGGAGCAGCCGGAGGTGCAGCAGGTTGTAAGAGAGCAACCGAGGAACCAGCAACGAGGACGTGGGAGCGGGGAAGGAGCACGTGGGCGAGGCAGAGGGAGGGGAGGAGGAGGGCAGGTCACAGAACAGCCACGAGCACAGGCGAAGACACAAGCTCCACCCACTACACAAGTCCAGCCTGAAGAGACACCAGCATCAGCACCGCCACCACCTCAAGCTCCCACCAATGCTCCCACCGGTCCCCGCCAAACCACCGTTCCCCCAGTCCGCGGCTCCCGCCAAGCCACAGGCGGCATCCGCAAGCCCAAGCTCACGGAGTCAGAGCTCGCCGAAAAGATGGCCAGCATCTCCATCAAAAACGCATCGCTTACCGAAGCCCACGCCCGCGCCGAAGCAGACGCCGCTTCCTTCGCCGAGCAAGAATCCAAAGCTAAGCTCATGACCGCCGAAAAAGCCAAGGCAGAGCGCAAGGACAGGCAGCAGATGATGGGCGAGCGGGAGAAGAACCGGATGAGGAAGCTCAAGGCTATGGAGGGACGGGAGTGGCATGCGGAGAAGGAGGAGCAGGATTTCGGAAAGGGAGGGAAGTTTGATGGGAAGGGGTTTAAGGGGGATGAGAGTGGGTATACGGATGGGAGGGAGTATTTGTATAAGGAGCCGAGGGGTGGTGGGGTGCAGAGAGGTGGTGCGAGGGGTGGGAAGGAGGGTGTTGTGAAAGTGCCGAAGGCGGAAGACTTTCCTGCGCTGGCACCTGGGAAGAAGGCTGAGGATACGTCGTTGAGTGATGCAAAGGCGGAGGGGAAGTCGTGGGCGGATCAGGTGGAGAGTGCGACGCCGTCATGATGAGCTTGCGCAGACGATTTGGATCGGTATTCCCCTGGACTACGCCATAAGACTTCAGGCGCACAGATCTCTGTGGCGCACATGTGGAGTAACATTGATGGTTGCAGTTGAACGCGAGTGAGTCAATCCTTTCGAGAGGCAGTCGTGACATACTGACAGGACTGCGTAAAGGCTACAGCTTTGCATGTGTGAGCGTCGAACCCTCTCGAACAACACAGAGATCCAGTTTAGCTTGTGACTGGCTCTTCGTTTCCAGCGACAACGCCGGTACAGCATCTTCTGTGTAAGCTCTGTAGCGGACCTCTTGAGCTCTGCTATGGACCTGCCCAATCAGGCTACCCGCATCGGGCTTGGCAGTCATCCTCAGACGTCCCCCGATGCTCCAGAGCCCTGCTTGCAAGGCGCAAAGGTAGGTCTTTCCAGTTGTAAGCAACACCCGAAGTCGGAGTCAACTCGTTCTCACGACTCTCTGTCTTTCATCTTGCCCATTCTCAATCCAGTACTATTGCATTAGCCACCCACAATGTCACTCGACCTCGGTCTTCAAGGTGTGCATGTCCTCATCACAGGAGCGGCCGGCGGAATCGGTTTCTCGCTAGTGCAGACCTTCGCAGCGCTAGGTGCCCGCATAACAGCCCACATCAACACCAACCGCGGCGCCCTAGAAACCATCCCAAACATAACCATCCTCCAAGCCGACGTCCGCTCAGAACAAAGCATCAACGACCTCTTCGCCCAAGCCGCAACCCAGAACGGCGGACCGGTAAGCATCCTCATAGTAAACCACGGCATCTGGCCCACAAACGACGCCCCTATCTCCGACATGTCCCTAGAGCAATGGCAAAACACGCTCTCCGTAAACCTCACCGGGCCCTTCCTCCTCTGTCAAGCCTACCTTCGCGCCCTCGCCACCGCCCCGGACTCCGTTAAAGCCCAGGCGAACATTATCTTCATCGGCTCCACGGCCGGCAAATTCGGCGAAGCCTCCCACGGCGACTACGCAGCCTCCAAAGCAGCGCTAATGTACGGTCTCACGCCCACGCTCAAGAACGAGATTGTCAAGATCGCGCCGAAGGGACGAGTGAATTCTGTGAATCCGGGGTGGGTGGCTACGCCTATGGCGGAGGAGACGTTGAAGGATGAGGCTTTTGTCGCGAGGGCACTGCAGACGACGCCACTGAGGAAGGTGGCGAGGGTAGAGGATGTGAGTAGACAGGTGGCGGTGTTGGCTAGCTCGGTGGTGAGTGGGCATGTGAGTGGGGTGAATGTTATGGTTGATGGGGGGATGGAGGGGAGGGTGTTGTGGCCGGCGGGAGGGAGCTGAGATGATACCGTTCTGGCAACTTTGAACGCTCTCCAACATTCATTTGCCTGACTAAGCTACTCATCCCAAGGCCAGTATTCAGGCTTGTCCTTGACATACGTCCACCCATCGAAGTACCACCCAGCTGCATTCTTCGGCAAGGCGCCGTGAACCATGGAGTTCCGGTCCCCAGGCCCTGGAGGCGGCGTGATCGATCTCGTGCGCTCGAAGCCCATGGCTGCTACTGCCGGGCCCAGGGCGATGTTCACGGACTCCACGAACGGCCCCTTCTCACGACGCTCGCCTCTCTTAGTGGCCTCAGCCTCTTCGTAGGAAATGAGATGCTTGGTGCTGTGATGTGTATTAGTGATGGAGCTCATGCACTCTCATGACCTTGGGAAGTGACTTACCCGCCACATAAGTATCCGCGCTTGACAGGATACCATCTCCAATTCATCGGACAGACACCCATGCTCGCGTGCGCTATGTGATCTGATATCTCGTCGTCGTACTCGGCCAGTGCCTGCGGACCTTCCTTCGCTGCTATCTGTCGCTCTTTGCCACCCCATTTGGTGGTGTCGTAACCTACTATCGCTGTAGAACCCCGCAGCTCCCATTTTCGCGAGTATGAGGGATCGACTCGCCGCCTTGAGATCTGCGGTTCCTTGGTGACACTGCTTGACGCAACTTGCGGCGGAGGAGAACGAGGTCTGCTTCGCTTGCCATTTGTGGTCGTCAACGTCTGCAGGGTAGAACTCTGCGTGGGCGTCTGCGGTGGGGGACTGCGGCGCCTATTCTGTAGCGACGTGTTGCCTCGCTGTGCGTGCTGTGACCGGGACGTTGACGTTACACTTCGAGAGCCGACGGTGGCTGACGTCGACGGAATCGTCTCTGTGTTCCTGGCTATTTGCGGAACTGTCGCAGTTCCATACGTCCCTGAGCCACCCATTTGACGTGAAGTGTGTTGAGTCATGGCTGTGGGGGTTTGGCTGTGCACTGGTGCACTGATCCGTAGTTGCTGCATCGCTTGATGGATCTGCGGTGGAGGTTGGGCATGAGTAGGTGAGCGCTGACTGTATTGTGAGATCTGATGCGTGAGCGCGGGAGTCTCAGGCGGACCCTGCACCTGTACCACTCCCTGCGTTGCCGTCCGCACCGTATTCGTGGAAGACTGCATCTGAAGGGGCAAAGCCGAATGTACTTGCTGGACTGTGCCAACAGACCGCGGCTGTCTATGTGCCTGCGTAATGGCGTATGCCGACTGGTTCCGGACTCGTTGGGCTGGGCCATAATGTTGCGCAACAGTCGCTATTGACGAGGTCGTTGCCCGCGAGAGTGCAGCGATGGGCCGCTGCTGCATCATGTGATTAGTCTGCAATTGACTACTTGCTTGGCTTGCGAGCTGTTGTGGCCTGCAAGTAGGCTGAGAGGCGGGTACATGCGAGAAAACTCTATTCATCATATGATGCGCAGTCTGCTGCTGTGAAACTGGCGGTAGAGGGCGCGCAGCATGGTGTTGGTAGTATGCAGATTGCTGATGGTGCGTCGATAGCGCCGCTGGCGCTGTCACTGCTTGTTGTAGGTGCTGATTCTGCAAGCGGGCTTGCTGCTGCTGATGATTAGATACCTGCGTGGTAGTTGTCGTCGTCGAGGTCGTAGTTGTCTGCGAATGAACGACGCCAGAGTTTTGATGAAGGGATTGCTGCCCTTGTTGGATGTATGCAGCAGGAAGTGCGGTAGCATTATCCTGTGCTTGCTGTTGATGGATGACATGGTCCTGTTGCGGACCGTTCGCAAACGGCGATGGAGTTGACGGAGCCTGCAACGGATTCATGTTGTTCTCCGGAAGCAGGTGTTTCTTGCTGATGTCGAGTGGGATATCATCAGGGGATCGAAGGTTCTCTGCTGTACCAGCATTCACTGTGTATAGACTGCAGTGCCTGTTCCTTGTCCGTTGGCTCTGCTCGATCAATGCAGAAGGCCGTGTGCAATGTCGGCTTCAGTTGTGTTAGCATGGTCACTTGAGTCTGGCTGATGAGGGTATGTCAGTTTACCAAGGAGATGCAGCGGATATCTTGGATGGCCATCATCAGCTCCAGCCAGATAACTGGAGTAGCAATACGTTGAAGTGAAGAAGCTAGACTCTCTGTCTCCCATTGTTTTATTCATGCTTCAGATGCCACATCGGATGCCTCGCCTTACTGTATCCCACTCCATCATACCACTCGCCTTTGCAATTCTTCGGGAGCGGATGATACTCTCTCCTCCGTTGCGCATCACGAAGCCCAGGTCCCACAAGAATCCAATTCCCATCGCCAGGACTAGGAGGCGGCGTCACCATTCGAGATGGTGCTTCCGGCTCCAAATTCACTAATTGGACATAGGGACCCTGCGGACGCTGCCCTGCCATTGTGCTCTCGGCCTCGATATGCGAGATCAAGTGATTGCCGCCTCCACAGAAGTAGCCTTGTCGTACTGGATACCAGCGCCAGTTCATCGGACAGACGCCTTTGCCAGCTTGAGCGAGGTGATCCGAGACTTCATCGTCATACTCGGCAAGCCTCTTGGGACCCTTCCGTACGGCAACTTGCCTTGCTCCACCGCCCCAATTGGCGGTGTTGTATCCGGCGATAGTCGTTGAGCCTGTAAACTGAGGCCGGCGTCGGAAGGGGACAGTGTGGCAGTGCCGCCAGTCCCTCTCGGCGAGGTGGGGTGATATGAAGATATTGATGCCACCCTGTCCCTGCATCGCAAAGCCCGCCGATGCCATTCGTATTGCAGGCGCGAGACCCATTTGCTGCAGTATGGCGTTTGCCTGCTCAACGGCGTGCATCTGACCATGAGTCAGCGAGTTCGTCTTCTTGTTCATACCCACGCAGACACCAGCGCCCTGCGCAAACGCAGACGTAGCAGGAGCTTTGCGCTGGACGTGATTAATTCCACCGGACGTTGACGTGCCCGCTATGTGGATGCTTTTGCTCGTACCTATTACATCCGAAGTAGCAGAATAGTGCGACTGGACTAGCGGTCTGATCTGAGATTGTTGTGTCGTGTGAGCTGGTGGAGGCAGGGCTTGCGCTTGCCTCGCCGCATACTGCATCTGTTGTCCATTGCTCCCGTGAGAGCGCTGCTGAGTCTGCGCTTGCGTAGTCGCATAATGGCCCTGTTGGACGCCTTGCTGTACCGAGATCGCTTGAGGTACATGGGCCGTCTGCACGCCTCCATGCGATGTTGTTCGCGTGCTCAATGACGAAGCTTGCGTCTGCACCGATTCTGTATATGTTGAGCTTTGCATGGAGCCCACGACAGGCGGCCGTACATGGGCCTGGCCACTCGAATGCTGTGTAAATAGCTGTGGAGGTACCACTTGACGATCAGGAGGCGTTTGTACCGCTCTGGACAGAGTCATCTGCGCACTAGATGGCGAGGGACGCATCACCGCGGGTGCTGTAAACGTTGGACTCTGTACCGGAGTTGCGGAACATGGCTGTACATGGGGTGGGGTGCTGTACTGCTGTGTGGATTGCTGCATCGATGCGGTCTGAGCTAATGGGGGCGTTTGTACAGCACCGTACGAGGTTGCCCGCATGTTTGACGAAGAGGACTGGATCTGCGCCGGTGCCATGATTGTTGGGGCTTGCATAGAACTTGCGATTTGCCGCTGACCGTATGCTTGCGCACTGGACTGCTGACTACTTTGCCGCGTGTCGACGACTTGACCTAGCGCGGGCGCTTGGACGGCGCTGTATGATATAGTCCGCGTTGTCGACGAGGAAGATCGCATTTCCGCTGGTGCTGTGAATGTTGTAGTCTGCATCGGGCTGACTATGTGCGGTTGTGTGTTCGTATGGGTCGTGGATTGCTGCATATCATATGTCGTCGGCTGAGATGAGGTATCTTGCATTGTATGCGTGATTCGGGACGTTGAATGATGTCGCTCGAGCGGCGCACGCTGAGCCAGGATTTGTTGCTGGTGCTGCTGCTGATACAGAGGCTGCTGGACCGGTGCGAGCTGAGACGGGATCGGTGTATGCTGTACATATTGGGTCTGCTGCACTGCAGGAGGTGATGGTAGAGGCTGCTGGTGCTGATTCTGCTGGCCAGGTGCTACTACTGGCGCTGAGTACGTTCGCTGCATCTGCTGCACAATCTGCGGCTGTACAGCATCCTGCGGCACGACCTGCTGCGACCCCTGCCTTGGCACACGCCGTACAGTTCTCGTCCTAATAGTTTCCGAAGTAGGTTGATACGGTCCAACGTGACCAGCGTACTCAAAGATGCCATCGCCTTTCGGTCTACTTGATTCTGGACCCTCTACGATGCGCGCAAGGCCGTTCTCAACACGCCAGCGCCGGAAGTTAGGATCCACCCAGCCAGGTGGTGGAGGGCTGCGAGGTCGAGGGGCTGGAGCCCGTGGAGTTTGAGGTATGTGCGGCTGTTGATTGGGGTCCATGTTGATGATTTTGCGTCAGAAGGGCGATGTAATGGACGAGATAGATGTTGTCGAGAGAAGCGGCGATGGCAAAGACCTGCCACATGTCGTAAAGTCGGTTGGTCAGATGAATGGGCCGGAGAGGTTGATGCCTGGCTTGCTGTATAGTGCATGTCGGCAGCGTTAGGCTGGTCGCCATTGACTGCGGTGCGGCCGCAACGAGAGAATGCAGTGCCTGCGTTTGTCGTAGCCGCCAACTGCAGCCAACTTCAGTTTACCAAACACTTGGTGAATGATAGCGTGAAAGTCGAAGTACATCAGAAGAACACAAACTCCGATTCCTAGCCTTCGAGCACCCTACCGCTTATGCCTCCACATCTCGTGCCTGTGATCGCAGTAACGGTCCCCATCCCACCACTGGCCCCTGTAATTCTTCGGCAAAGGTACCTTGTTCGCCCTTCTAAACCCTTCCCTATCAAGATTATAGAACCCATCTCCATCCCCAGGCGGCGGTTTGATCACTCGATCGATGACTGTAGGCGCTCCATTGACTTTCTCCACAGGAACTCCATCAGCATGGCGCCCAGCCATGACTTCTTCCACGTGGCGATGCGATACGAGATGGTGCCCACCGCCGCAAAGATACCCCAACTTGACAGGGTACCACCTCTAATTGTGCGGGCATACTCCCAAGGCAGCCTGAGTCAGCTCATCTGAGACGTCGTCATCGTACTCCCGGAGACGCCGGCGGCCTTTTCTCACGACTGACTGTCGAGCTGCGCCACCCCACTGTGATGTGTCGTGGCCGTGAATATCAGTACTGTCCTCAAGGCCTGGCCGTCGACGATATGGACTCCGGCTACGAGAGCGAGAGGATGTCGTATCGCTTGATGTAGGCGTAGATGAGTAGCTCGGGGACGGCGAGTGCCTCCGTGATTGCGATATGTGTTTTGACTGTACAGCATTGCCGATATGTAAATCTTTGGGCTGCTTCACGAGTGCACCCTCGCTCTCCTTCTGTGATTCTAGCTGAGGACCTATAAATCGTTCCACTAGAGACAGAGTCTGCGCCATAGCTCCGGGTTGAGGACCTGCTCGTGCACTACTGTTCATCTTTGCAGTGCGAGTCGAAGAGCTTTGTGACACCATCCGCGAGCTCGATGGCTTAGCTGCTGGTGCAATGGTCTGCGACCGTGACTTTAGGCCTTCGATCTGTCGCTGAGGCTTCTTGCTTGATGGTTCAGCCACTGATGCCATAGTCGGCGACTGTGGCTTTGGCCCTTCGATCTGTCGTTGAGGTTTCTTGCTAGATGAAGATACGGATGATTCGGCATGTCGCAGTACGCGACGTGCTAAGGTGAGTTTTTGCTGTGATTTCTTAGGGTCCATGTTAATAGTGTAGTGAGTAAAATGCGGTTATAGGAAATATAGAAGAAGAGTAGATGAGAAATAGTGTTAGAGCGCTCGACAAAACAGGAGAGGCGGTGAGCATTGAACATCGTCGTAAGCAGAGGCATGCACTAGTACCACCAAACACGCAGTACACGCGACCTCTCCATGACTCACACCCACAGCAATCACGACGGCACGACCACCTCCCCAATCACCGGCTTCAACAGCTCCGGCACAATCACCGCCGCATCACCCTTGAACATCCAATCCCCGTCCTCCCACCCTCCGGCAGGTACATCATTAGCATCCATATTGATCACCGCAACTTTCGCGCCCCTTTGCCTCGCTTCCTGCACATACCCAGCAGCAGGATACACCTTCGCACTCGTCCCAATAACCAGAATCAGATCCACGCCAGCCAAATCGTTGAGGTAGTTCTCAACATTCCTCAAGACTTGCATCGGGAGCTGCTCGCCGAACCAGACGACGCCAGGGCGTAGCGCGTTACGTTTGCAGCGTGGGCACTGCGGGAGGGACTCAATCGGGATGCGGGAAAGGGGGACTTTAGGGT
This sequence comes from Cryoendolithus antarcticus, assembly GCA_002077065.1. Classification (NCBI taxonomy): domain Eukaryota; kingdom Fungi; phylum Ascomycota; class Dothideomycetes; order Cladosporiales; family Cladosporiaceae; genus Cryoendolithus; species Cryoendolithus antarcticus. The sequence goes on from NAJO01000023.1 coordinate 251,411, forward strand.
CGGAAATATCGGGCGTGGCTGTTGGGTCTTTGCCATCCACTGGGAGGGCTAGAGCAGGTACTATAGGGTCTGTGAAGTTCTCCTCGCGGTAGCCGCAGTTCTCGCTCCAGCACTTGACTTCGAAGAGCGTGCCGTGTAGGAGCTGGAGGCCTTCTCTCGGGTGATCAGCGCGTTGGTGCAAGCCGTCGACGTTCTGGCTGAAGCACTGGAAGCCGGGAAGTTTCCTGCTAAGTTCCGCTAGAGCGTAGTGGGCTGGGTTCGGTTTGACTGAGAGAGCCATGTGGCGGCGGTAGGAGTAAAATTGCCATACTAAGCCTGCATCGCAGAGGAAGGCTCCTGGCGTGGCGAGGGAGGTAGCTTCATGGGTGCGCCAGTACCCGCCTGGACCACGGAAAGTGGGCAGGCCAGAGGAGGCCGAGAGACCGGCGCCGCAGAGGGCTATGATGCGGGGGTATTGGAGGGAGGAGAGGTAGGCGTGGAATGAAGCTGTGTCTGTGCGAGGGGTGGCCATTCTGAATCGGAGACGGCGTTGATTTGAAAAATTGTTGTGACGTCGGGGCATACGTCTTGAGATGGCTGAGAAAAGGTGATGGGAGAGATATGGAAGCTGTAGGAGAGGAGAGGGGAAGAGTACAATAGCGAAATGTTTGCTCATGCGCGGCTAGTGCTGTGCGAGGTGACTCGAAGGCTGCCTGGTACGCCTTCGAGGAGCTGTAACTGGACAATATGCATTGGACATGCGCGAGCATACCCGACATGCATGTCGATGATGGTGGCGGAGGAGGGGAGTGCAGGCTGCACGTCGGGAGTGAAGTTGAGTCTTTCCCCGAACGTCATGTGTAGATTCCCGCCGCAAACCCCCCCCTCTCCTCCGTCCGTATATAACCATGATACTGCGAGCATTGCGACCCTTCGCGGTCGCACGCATACCGATAAGATGCAAGCCCATACCCACCTTCCGCAGCAGACCATGCTATCGTACCCTCGTGTCCGCGGCGCAAGTCCAGTTTGGACAGCCAATTCACGAGACACATCCGCATCTCATTGCGCCGGGAGACCTCACGCCAGGCATACCGGCGTTGGAGTATCACTACAGGAGAGCAGCGTTGGCTGAGAAGCTGCCGAAGAATAGTATGGCAATACTAGCCGCGAATGGATTGAAGTACAAGTCCGGCGCAGTGTTCTATGAATATCACCAAGATCCGAACTTCTTCTACCTTACGGGTGAGCAGCAACGCCGTTGTACCCTCTCGTAACACTCAGACTAAGTCATTCCAGGCTTCAACGAACCCGACGCCCTCGCAATAATCGGTACGTGTCCGTCTCACCCACCCATCGCCCCCGCTACCCAGCCCTAATACTTCGATCTAGAAAAAGGATCCTCCCCGGTCGAATACACCTTCCACCTACACCTCCGCGCCAAAGACCCCAAATCCGAGCTCTGGGACGGCGCACGCTCCGGCCTCCAAGCAGCCCAAGACATCTTCAACGCCGACGAAGCCCGCGACATAGCCTCCTCGGCCACCACCTCAACCCTCCGAGACTTGATCGCTAGCGCAAAGGAGGTCTACACAGACATCGGCACTGATGTTGGAAGGCGAAGTAGCGTGGCGAAGCTGGTGCAGGGAAAGGGAACAGGGGTAGAGGGCTTCCAGTCTCTCCTCGCGTCCTCCACCGTGCGCCCCCTGCGACCTCTGATGAATGACCTCCGCACTATCAAATCCTCGTCCGAACTCACCAACCTTCGTCGCGCCGGTGCAATCTCAGGCGAAGTCCTCACAGCCGCCATGTCCCGCCCCCAGACATCCGAAGCCCAACTCTGGGCCGATCTCAGCTATGGCTACCGCTCCGCGGGCCTAGACGGGGAAGCCTACGTGCCTGTAGTCGCGGGCGGGAAGAACGGGCTGAGTATACATTATACGCGGAATGATGCGTTGTTGAGAGATGGGGGGACGGTGCTGGTGGATGCTGGGGGCGCTTATGGAGGCTACATAGCGGATATCACGCGAGTATTTCCGGTAAATGGGCGGTTTAGTGAGGCACAGAGGGAGCTGTATGCTATGGTGCTTGGAGTGCAGAAGAAAGTCATTGCGCTTTGTCGCGAGTCCTCTGGCACTTCGCTGGATGGGCTGCACAGCACGACCGAGTCGCTGCTCACCTCCGGACTCAAGGATCTGGGTTTCGACATATCGTCTTCTGGCTTAGATGTCCTCTTCCCACATCATGTGGGCCACTTCATTGGGCTTGATGTCCATGATGCGCCAGGCTACCCGAGGACAGGGAAATTAAAGGAGGGTATGTGCGTTACAGTTGAGCCGGGGATCTACGTGCCTGATGATGAGAGGTGGCCGAAAGACTTCAGAGGACTGGCTGTAAGAGTGGAGGACAGCGTAGTGGTAGGGGAGAAGGCAGAGGAGGTGTTGACTGGAAGTGCTATCAAGGAGGTGGATGAAATTGAGGGGCTGAGGGCCTAGACATAGCAAGTCGGATCTGCAGATGTAATTTGCATGTCAATCACCTGTATATATGTAGTTTTAGAGCCCATGCGAGGACGAAGCACGGGAAGTAGGTCAAGATCAAACCTGCTTGCTTGAAGTGACGTTATGCCTAGCTAGCAATCGACTTCGCCAACGCGACTTTCAATTTTGCAAGAGCTAAATCTCGACCCAAGTGAGCAAAAGAGTTGTAAGCCAGATCGCCCAAGCTTAGCTTCCGTTCAGATCCATGCAACCTTTTGAAGCCCTAAGATGCATCATAGCAGCCCAGCAGTGTCGTTGAAGTCCGTCTCTCCACGAGGGCTCACACCACAGATCTACTCCCAGCCACCTCCCGAAACGCCTTCGGGTCATTGAACCACAGCCCACGCTTCTCGTCGATCCTGCCTACGCTACCACCGGACTTCGTTGACGTGGGCAGACCCTCCAGCTCACCCTCTGAACCATCTGCGGAGGGACGAGCGAAGCAGCGCTTAGCTAGCCCCACCGTCCAAGCACCCAAGACAATGGCACAGAACACTGCAACCAGCACTTTCTCGTGATCCAGGATGCCATCATTCCGCCAGCGGTCCGCCACGTGGGTGGGCGACTCCACGTACATGAGGTAGCCGCCTAGTACGGCGAGACATAGCAGACTCAAAAGGTGCTGGAATGTAAGACGTACTCCGTTGGCGATGAGGCTGAGCACAGCGGCCATACTGCCAGGTACGGTGCAGAATGCGATGATCGTGAAGGTCATGCCAGTGAAGCCAAGCAAGTACCACCCAAGCGAAGACAAGCATGCGAAGAGGTCGCCAAGACTGCTGAAGGAGCCCATGACCTCAGCCCATGCCTTTTGCGCACTCTCAGCATCTAGCCTCGACTGCGCAGTAAGAGCCATGGTATCGTTAGCCATCTTGTGCAACTCCTGATGGTCTCCGCGCAGATTCTGCACTTGACTGGTCAAGCTATGCAGCTGCGTCGCCAGTGCCATCGTAAGCTCCGAAGTACCAGCGACATCGAGCTGCAGGTCGCGCACACTCTGCTGCGTGGTTTGGACAAAGTTGTTGGAGATTTCAAGGTCGCGGGTAATAGCGTAGATGCTCTGCACGACATTTTGCTGAAAGAGCTCGTTGGCGAATTGCATTTGCTCGCGCGCTGTCTTTGCTTCGGTCGAGACTAGAGCGAGCTCTTGCTGATGCTGTTGAGCAAGGGCTTTGATTGCTGCCAGGACCTCATCCATAGTGGCGAGAGTGGTCTTGCCGGATTTGGCAATCTGGACATCGGTGTCATGAACATTCTCGGCGAGCTTGCGCATGCCATGCATGAGGTCTTCGACGCCTTCTTGCATGTCACCGGAGAAATCATTCCACATTTGCTTTACCGTCGCCAGCATGAGCTCGTCCTCGGCTGTAAGATCGAAGTGAAACTGCCTGACGTTCAACACCAGATCGTGAAAAGCTTGCGTAGCATCTTCAGCCTCCTGCTTCGATTGGCGTAGAGTCTCTCCCAGATCAGCAGTAGTCTCAGCGAGGATCTTGTGCAAGTGAAGCTGCTCGTCCTTCTCGATCTCGCCGCGAACGGCATGACAGAGACTGACTGCATTCTGACGTGAATTCGAGTAGCTCGTCCACCACTGCGCGCGAGTCTCAAGCGCGCTGCGGCAGATGTCCAGATCGCGACCAGTAGTAGCCTCGTAGACTGGGTAGTTGACGGTCGAATGGAAAGGGCCTTGAGCAGTAAGCTTCCCAAGAAGCCCCTTCTTCTTGGCATTCTGCTCAGTGGGGATGAAAGCTGTACACTCCGGAGGAAAAGATGCCTTCACCTCGGCAATCTCACAGATTGCAAAACGGGTGGCGAAGATCGACTTGGCTTCATCAAGCACAGTGTCAGGTCCCCTTGGGTTAGTGTTGTCTTCGGCTTCGGCAGTGGTGTCCATGGTGGCGCATGAGTGAAGTAGTGCAGAAGCAGCCATCTTATTGCAAGATGGCAGTCTTTCGACGGTCTTGAAGGTCTGCAAGGCACGCCTCAAGGACTCGGGCACATGCGAGCCGTCTCCAAGGTAGCGATCGTAGTCGATGGCTGGGTTGCTGTGGCGCATAGAGGACCGTGAGAGATCTAGTCATCGTCAGCTTAAAACTGAGAGTACAAGACTCGGTGTCCACCCACGGTACTGACCACTCGGATCGGATAGGAGCGCAGCTTGGCCATACTGCACCTTTAAGGTGGCATAAAGGCCAAGCGCAAGGAACGTCGATAACATCGCAATGTTAATCGAACAAACCTCGCGGTATGGTGCTTACTAGTAGTCGTTGTCGATGCACTGCTGGATCAAAGTCAATACCAAATTCCAAAGGTTGATGAGTGTACGGTCGATCATTGTAGGAAACCGACATATCTGTAGTCCAATAGGCAGCATCTCAATGCTTGCATGTGCGCATGCAGGTCCCACTCATCACCTGTGTTGAACATGTGAGAGGCTGGACGTTCATTGAGGGGTGAAGCCGTGTCGTTGCACGTGAGATCACACGATTGATGTTGCTGCTGGGTCGAAGACGCGTCGAGAGACGAGATGAAGTGTGAGCGAACAGACTTACGGACAAACTCTCTCCCGACACGAAAGTAGGACAAGATCACGCTTCACCATTGGACTTCATCTCCATACACGCCGATCGACCCCCAACACCCACATCGACACCCACATGGCCTCCCATCATTGCGCGGTCACCTCACGTGCCCTCTGGTCTACCTTCATACCCGTCCGCACAAGCCCACTCACTGTTCCGACATTCCTCCTCCCCTCCCTCGCCCATCGCTCGAACTTTAGCACCACCACCCCCGCCCGCTCGAAAATCGGCAGCGCACCGCTCTCACTACCTCCCGACGTTACATTTACAATCACACCCACCTCCGCCACCTCCGCAAGCCGATCATCACCCCGAAATGCCGCTGGCAGCTCAGTCGAGATCGCCGGTCCGCAGGGAAAGCTGTCACTCAGTATACCAAATTACATGAGTATCGAAGTGGATGAGGAGAAGCGGACGCGCACGCTGAGGATCCAGGATGCAGATGAGAGGAAGCAGAGGGAGATGTGGGGTGAGTACATAGAGTATGCTCGATCGTGGAGGGCATGAGCTAACAAACGACGCAGGCACAGTGAGAGCCTACCTAGCGAATCACATTCTTGGCGTGAGTGAGGGCCACACCGCCATCCTCCGGCTCGTGGGCGTGGGCTACCGAGCTACGGTCGAAAGTAAGGCCATCACGAAGTCTCCGGCATACGACGGGCAGAAGTTCGTATCTCTCAAAGTCGGGTACTCCCACCCGATTGAGCTAGGTATACCCGTCGGAGTAAAGGCTAGCACGCCACAGCCAACGCGCATCTTATTAGAGGGCGCCGAGAGGGAGGTAGTGATGCAGTTCGCGGCTGAGATCAGAGCGTGGCGAAAACCAGAGCCGTACAAGGGCAAAGGCATCTTCGTGAATGGGGAGACGATCAAGCTGAAGGCCAAGAAGATCAAGTAGCGGCATCCGAGAAGCGATTGTAACATCAGTGTACAGATATGCAAAACCTTCACATACACCACCTCTCACATCTCAGCTGAGCAGACTCCTCCTCCTTCCCTCCTCTTCACTCTTGCCACCCCCCACAATCCCCACCACAATATCATCGCGCGCGTCCAATGCCACTTGCGGCCCAATATACCCATGCTTCCGCTTCCACAGATACCACCCCGTGAGCAAAATCGTAATACCTCCCACCATAACGCTTGCATAATTCATCCCAAGAGCCGTGACCGGCATAGAAAACGGAAAGCAATAGATAACGTTGAACACAATAATGTACGTGCTCGCGATCCCCAACGCGATCTCACCCCACGGACTCGGCATCCAGAATGGTCCAGGCCGGATATTCCTGCGGCCAGTCAAGAGATGCGGCAGCAAAGCAGAGAGGTATGACAATGTCGTCATGATCGCGAAGCTGCCCACTATTGCGTTGAAAGCCGTCGCACTGCCAATGTAGACGCATCCTAGCACCAAGATGCCTGCGATGACGACGAGCTGAGCGTTGAATGGGTTCTTCCAGCGTGGGCTCACCTTACGAAGCCAGTGCGATGCGGGTGTCGCGTCGTCGCGGGCTAGCGTCCAGAGCATGCGGCCGCAGACTACTTGACAGCCGGGAATCGTGATTAAAAAGTTTACCAGGAAAAGGATTAGGAGGGCTGTGGTGCCGGCATTGGAGCGCGTGGCTTGTTGGTAAATCGCCGCAAGGGGAAGGGAGACGATGTTTGTCGCGAAGACGTCGTCCAGGGACGTGATGCTGTAGAGGATCGCGGTGAAAAAGCAGAAAGTCGATAGTAGGCCGATGATGATCTGCGCCGCGATGCCTTTTGGGACGTTCACGCGCGGATTTGGCATCTCCTCGCACATGTGGCAGACGCCGTCGGGGGTGCCGACCTACAGCACATCAGCATAAATAACAGACTAGGGGGACGGAAAGTCTTCTTTACCGTGAAAGCGCCGTTCAGCATTCCCATGAGAAACACGAAGCCGTTGCTCGACCAGCCCGTGAGGTTCTGGAAGTCGGACCAGACAAACGAATTCGTTGCATAGCCGGCACCAGTGCGAGAGGGCATGATGGCGCAGACCATAGTTGAGATGAAGACGATAAGCATACAAAGCATGCCACAGGCGCTAGCCGCACGGGCAAGATACTTTTGGCCGAACAGAACGAGGCTGCCATCTATGGCTGTGATGCCTAGGTAAGCGATCTAAGAATTCGGATCAGTATGACGGTAGTGATGCTAGCATACCGCAGACTTACGAAGACGTGCCATCGCTCTGGGACATATTCCGGATGATACAGCGCATACACAGCTATGGCGACGTTCGCGCCAGGGAGTGTGACAGCCGCTGCGCCGAAGACCCATGCAATGCCTGGCAGATGATCAGAAGATTCCACAACGTCCATGTTGCTATAAATCTACTCACCATTGAACCAGCCACCGTACCACGATAGTACGCGCCCATACTTCGGGCCACCAGTCACGGATGCCCAGTGGTACACATTCGCAGACGATGGGATCGCAGAGGCCAATTCAGCGAGTCCAAGGCAGATGAAAGCATAGAAGAAAGCCGCCGCGAGGAGCCCATAGAGCACGCCAGGTCCACCGCCGTTGTACAGAGCGATGACGAGAGTGCCGCCGCCAGCACCCCAAGCATTGTTCGAGATGATGCCTAATACATAACACTGGTCAGCACGGACGGGACTTCGAAGGAAGTGTAAAGAGAAGTCAACTTACCTACAGCACACACGCTAAGCACGCCGAAGGATCGGTCGAGTTCCTGAGCATGGCCAGAGACATTGATAATCTCGCCCTCTTCCGCAACGCCTGCCTCATATTTCGGCGAGGCGTCCACCGTCTTCTTCTCGTCGATACTCATCGCGTAGCAATAGCTGAAGTCAGTTTGTACAATGCAATGCGACAAAAGAAAAGAAGACCAGGACGCATACAGAGATCAAGGCGATAGTCCGAAACGAAACAACACTGCCGCTCCACACGCCCGCGTCACAAACACCCAATGCCTAGACCTACCTCTCGGCACTGATACGGCATCGCTCTGCTCAACCTCTAGTAGATCAGATACGCTGCAGGGGGAGCTCACAAGAGTCTACACAGTGATTTCGCTCCAATGGAAATTCGCCGAGGCTGCAGTGACATTCCTACCTCGCGCAACGATTCCACCGCATCGATAAACGCCTCGCCATCGATATGCATGCGAGATGCGTAGAGTTCGCGACCAGATTCGCAGGGGCGTGCGGTCGAGATAAGAGATACCAGATTTACGTGAGAGGCAATATAAGAGGCAGGAGCAAGCGGGCCGCGCCTTCTGCGCTAGGAGGGATCGGTAGACCAAGGCCAATGATGGGAATCTTGCAAATGTGGATCCGACTGCACCATGATGCTGAAGCTACAAATCTGCCCTTTGAGATACAGAGCGATGGAGTTGAAAATCAGTAGCATCTACCTCCACTTTTCCAACGTAGGGCGATGAACGTGTACTCCCTATGGACCTTGTCCATATATACGCGTTGCAGTTTTAACTAGTTGAGAGGGGTATCTATCATTATACATCGCCGCATCGGGCTCCTTCATTCAAATCTTTGCTCGACTTGGTATCGACTGTCTCCCGGAGATTGGACGCCCGGTGAGTGACATGGCAGATTCCTTTCCGTCCGCCTTGAGTCCAGGCTCCTACTATTGGAAGGTTGTCATATTGGGGAAGAAGAACGTGTTCTCCAGCTGGTCGTTGGGACCAGCAAAGTCCGTCATAATCTGCTCCCAATCACCCCAGCTTGGATCGATCGAGAACGTGTCCCATGCGCCAGGCTGAGCTATGTAGTCCAGCGTGTTTGCCCCTTGATTCATCATAGTCGGGTCAAATGACACCGGCTCTGCAACAGTCATAGTGTCTGGGATGGCTCCAGTGGTGGCAGGTGTGGTCTCATTCATTGTCATCTTCTGCAGGGAGGGGTCCAGCTCCATCGGCTTGTCTGCAGTCACAGGTCTCCAGCCGCCCGCATTGCGGTAGTTCAGCGCTTTGCGATAGAGCCTTTCGATTGGCTTCCACAGCATGCCCTCCTTACTGTCTGCAATAAGTGGCATCCACCGCGCGTATTGTCGTTCCACGTAGTACCATGCTTGTTCTGCCACAGGCGTGCCTCGAACAGAGCAGAGACCCGCCAGGGCAACAGCGACCGGAACCCACTGCACCCAGATCATCCATCTCCATCTCTCGGCTTCCGGGTCCTCGTACATGCGTTCAGACGATCTCAGATTCTCGATTGCAGCTTGTAGCACGAAGTTAGAGTCTAAGCGAGGCGGCGTGAAAGTCGTGGAGACTTGTAGCGGTCTCAAAGCACGGAGGACACAACTCGCACTGATCGAACATCCAGTGATCTGGAGGAAGCGCTGGAACGGATCCGAGACATCGCAATACTGCAGGAACTTGTCGCGGATCTCGGTATCAAAGTCCAGAGCAACCTGGTGACGGAGCTCCCATGTTGTCCCACTTGGTTGCACGTCAACTTGACTTAGACTGTCCCCGACCGATACAGCTATGAATGCCATTAGGGCGAAAGACATCTCTGTGTGACATTTGGTGTAGTGGGGAATGCTTTCAGACTGCTCGTCCCAGTCGTCGTTGTTGGCATGAGGGAAAGGCACACTGTAGTCGCTGGTATCAATAAGCGGGCGACTGCCTCTATCGGTCGCCAGGAATACATCAAGATACCGTATGCGATGGAAAAGTCGTCGACGGAGTTCTCGATCGAAGGGCGAACGTGAAGAGTCTTCGTGATACATTCCTGTCGCTGCTGCCAAGCGAACCAACACTGCAGTCAGCGTCCAAATGCGTCTCGTCGAGTCGCTAGCACGCGCGCAGGTCTGTTACACTGTCAGTCTGGTCCGTAGAGCAGTCTGTGTAGAGTGCATCGATCGACTTCCACTTACAAGATATGTGCAGAAACCTTGCAGCAGCGCAAAGTCTGTGGTGTTGAGTAGTTCGGCCTGAGCAAGCGAGATATCCACCAGACGCCTGTGATTATCAAGAGCTTCCATTCGCGACTTTCCCAAAAGTTTTTGACACTCCTGATCACTCATAGCCGTCACAGCACCGAACCACACTATGCGTTTCAGGGCGAGGTTCGACGGCGAGTCAGGACTTTGACCCAGGTAATCAGCACCGTGAAGCATGAAAGCACTTAATGTTGGCCGGTTGAAGATCTTGAGGATTCGCTCGACGCCGTCCATGAACGCATGGAACAGAGCATCGCTCGTCTCCGGTGGCAGATCTTGCAAGGCTCCAGGCATGACATAGACACGACCCGGTGGACAGACGAGCATATCATACTCCAGCGAGGGCGATGGGTTGGCAGAAGTTCCTGATGGAGAAACCACGTCTTTCGATCCGGACTCAGGCGTGTCGCCATCGTTGTCGTCCTCGAGAGCATCGCGCAGACCTTGCACTTCTGTCGACAGCACAGACCAGAAGGAACTCGCAACGAAACGATTCACGGCTGGCGTCGCGTCTGGCTTGTCTTGGGCACAGTTCAGCTCGCGCTGTTCCTGGGCATCTGGCTCCACACCAGCATCGGCAGGACCGCCTTCACCGCTCAGACTTTCCACGAGACTCTCGAGCTTAGATATGCGGCTTCGGAGCTCACCATCGACTGCTCGCTTGCCTGCGTGTCGTACACGTTGCTTGCGTGAACTGGGTACGCAATGCAAGTTCGATTTGATGCACTGCCCGCACACTGGACCAGTCTACCACCTCGTCAGCTTGAACGATACTTGGCTTTGATCTGGACACTGACTCTGTCACACTTGATCTTCTTCCTCTGACAAGGCTGACACGCAAGACGACCGTGCGCCGATTCGTACCCGTGACTCATCGATCTGTCCATCTTAATCGTCACTCATGCACAGCGACGATGCACGAGAGGATTTCAGGTCGATGCTGAGCTGACTGTGAGATGCATTGGTGTCAGGCTGTGACGACTACGAGGTACAGGAAGATAACGCAAGGAAGCATTATTGAAGGATCATGACTGTCGTCGACTAGACCGGCTTAAGTAACAAGGTTTAGTTTAAGGTCGTGTGGCTGCCTCCACATGCCGAGCGCCGAATGTCCGATCTTAGGGTCGCGTTCACTCGACTTCATGACACGTGAGGAATATCCATGTTATAGAAGGTAGCAGCTCGAATGACCTCTGCCTCGTTGAAAGACGGCTCAGTATCTCTCCTTGTACATAAGGTACACATGTAATCGCAACATGCACGACTCTCTTACAACGACCAAGCGCAAGTTCCATAAGCTGCTCGACAGCATCAATGCCTCGTCAAACACTTTTCCATCACCAGAAGTAGATGCATCCGCCACTGCAGTACCCCTCACCGCCCGCCAACGTCTCGATGCGGCGAGTGAACGCGCCAAGAAGCGCCTACGAACGAGCTCCTCGACCACATCTCTCACATCAACCTCCAGCCCAAACATAGGCCGAAGAAGCTATACGCCAGTATCGTCACTTTCCCGGAAGATCCTGACTCCAAAAAGCATGGCAAGCCGGAAGAGCGACTTGAAGCCTGACGACAAGGACCTGCCAAACTTCTCGCCATGGTCACACGAGCAATTCCTGGCGCGGTTGAAGACGTTCAGTAAAGTCAGCTACTGGCAGCCGCGACCTGCAGCGATCGGTGAGCTCAAGTGGGCGAAGCAGGGATGGCAGTGTATAGATGTGAATACTGTAGCATGCAAAGGTGGATGCGAGCGAAGGGTGGTAGTCAAGCTCGAACGGGCTGCGACTGGAGGAGCCCACTGCATTGCGGATGGGAGGGGAGACGATGAGGATGATGACGCCGAGGACGAGGCAGATGCAGAGGAACTCGAGACCGCCTTAGTGCAGCGCTACACGGACGAGATCACCAACGGCCACGCATCGCACTGCATGTGGCGTAAAGCAGGATGCAAAGACGACATCTACCGACTCTCGCTAGTCCGCCCTGTGATCTGGCAGCCAGCTCTGCGCGCACGCTACATCTCATTACTGAACATTGCCGACTCAATCAATGATATCACATGTCACTCCTTGTCCCGAGACGACCCAGCTTTCCTGCCGCCCGAGAAATTGGTCGACGAGCTGCCAGCCAATGTCCTCAGCTCTCCCGACGCTGACACAACACTCAAGGTCACAGCCCTTGGCATTGCTCTCCACGGCTGGCGTGGCGACTCAGAGCTGGATATAAATCTTCTACATTGCGATGCTTGCTTTCAGCGAATCGGATTATGGATGTACCAGCCCGGCTACGTACCGGGTCGAGGCGTTCTGGCAGCAGAAGACAATGACGGTGCTGAGCCGGAGCAGGCAGCGATCAACCTGCTCGAGATGCATCGTATGCATTGCCCATGGCAGAACGCAGGGAATCAGGCAGCGAGCGGAACGTTCGAAGGCATGAATGCTGGTCAGATTCTGAACAAAGTAGTGTCGACGTATGCAAGAGAGCAGAGGAGGAGATCAGAGCAGGCTGGCAAGGAAGACGAGGTGGATTTAGAGAGCACTAATCTTCATGGCGCACTTGCCAACAATGGTGACGCAGCGCAGAAACCTAGCGCCGCCGAGATCGATCAGATGGACAAGGAGAGGGAGTCGAAGCTTAGGAAGCTGAAGCGGTTATTCACTGTCCATCGATCATCGAAAGTGGCGGCAAAGTGACCGGTCGCTACCCTAGCGCTTCTGGACGTGCATGTCTGCTCCTGCGCCTTGCAGAATGACCCTGGCGAACAGAAACTACGGCGCTGCAAAACGGCAGCATGCCGAAACTATGCCTTGCCACCGAGAGATCGTGCTGACTCTTACGTCAGCTACTCGGTGGCATGACCTGGAAGTTGTCAAGCGCTGCGGATGAGACAACAGCACCTTCAGGAGTTGCAAAGTGGAACATGGCGTTGCTATGACGACTGCTATACCCCTCGCTAGATCATCATTCGATAGTTCAGGTCAGTCTCAGCATCCACAGAAAGCTGAGGAACCTGCGTATACCTGCCCTGCAAAATCTGCCGCGTATTCTGCAGCACCTGCAAATAGCTCTGCGCCGTACCAAATTGCTTGATACTCTCCAAGAACGCCCAACTCATAGCTCCCACATGACTCCCTGCAATCGCCGCATCAGCACTCGTCTGATCATCCCTACAGCCGCTGTACATGAAAACGCTTCTCGGTCCTTCGTCACGATACTCCTCCGCGAAGCCCTCAGCCTGGCCAAGCCCGTACTGATCTTGCTCCTCTCGATGCGTGAGCGAGCGGAAGAACGACGTAGCGCCTGCTAGAAGGTGCTCGCCTTCACGAATCGAGTTCATGCCGTAGCCGCCTTGGATGAGATTCGAGGCCTCGCTGACGAGCTGGATGCCCATCTTCACGTTGCTGAGCATGGAGACATTGCCCTCTGAGTCAGAGCGGTAGACGTAAGGCAGCTCGACGGCGGAGCCAGAGTGGCAGCAATCGAAGATGATGAATAGGGAGCTGTTGCGGGGCATGGCTGTGACAAGCGTGTGGTGGAGATCGCCGGAACGGATCTGACCACGAGTCTCGAAGTCTACGGGTACAATCGTGTCGTCTAGGCCTGTACTGCGGTAGTTGTCTTCATCGTCGGGGACTTGACCGCCGTGGCCAGAGTAGTGGAGGAAATTCGTAGTGCCAGGTTCCGAAACCAGCCATTGCATTGCGGCTATGATGTTGTGGCCATTTGGCCAGAAGGGACCGCGAGGGTCGGTCCGGCTATCATCGCGCATGATTACTTGAGAGCGTTGGTCCGTCGGGTAGTTCATGGCCGTGAGGAATTCCTGCATGTTGGAGACGTCTTGGTGGCATCCTTGAAGTGCGTGTTGGCCTAGAGGTTGGGTCAGTAAGCTGGTCACATGTGCGGTTCAATCAGGCTTAGAGATGACGCACTCCCAACGTAGTTGATACCGATCATAAGCGATTTCCTCCGTGGTCCTCTGGGCGGTATCGCTCGCTCTTCGTACTCCTCCTCGTAGGAAGGCATCTTGTGCTTTTGATCACCACCGATTCTAACCTGACCTGTGAATGGATAGCGAGCTCCAACGTACTATGTAAGAGAAAGCCGCGGGGAAGGAGAGTCCAAAGGATTGAAAGGAGTGTGGTGAGTGACTCTGGAAAGATGATATGAGTGAGGTTACGTGTCTTGGCGGGGTCGATGCATTGGCTTCAGGCGAGCATTTGAGCACGTGAATATGCGTCAAGCTCGCGTTCAGTGATGCAATGAAGTGAGAGCCGATCCAATGCTCACACTCTGTGAATTACTGCTCTCACTTTCACGTCTGTGAGACAGCGTCAGACGTCCTCATCTCGCCTACATTGCATCTCTTTGGAAAGTGCCAAGACGTGTCGTTGCTATGGCCTCGATTGTGTAGTCTGTCGCACATGTCGCAACATCATCTGATTCAGCGTCGATCATGGAGAGCCTCTGGACCGATCAGCATCAGATGTTTTGGTCGGACATGCCTGCCATCTCATAAGGTATAAACGTAGAATCATGTGATCATGTTGTGGCAGGAAAGAAGAGCGGAGGTTGATGTCAGGCAGGTGGAGCCCAAGCGCCTGCATAAAGCTAGCGCGAGACTACCTCAAGCGAGGACAACAGCCTCTCGAATCTCATAACAAGACGACTCCAACCACCACCCCGACGCCCGCCCACCGCTGCTGCGACAGCTCACAGCCACTCCTTGATCTGCACATACCACTCCTTGGTGGTGTCGTCTCTGTACCTCCGCTCCTCAGGTCGACAAGGGCTTCCTTGCTGCACCACTGAGCGCGTAGCTGTCGCGTGTTCCTGCCCCACTGAGTGCGACTTCAGACCGTCTGCTCACTTCGACATATCACATATGCTATGGCAGCAGCTCTTATACTGAGTCCGAACACTCAGACAGGCATGGCCGCCAGACGACAACCTCTAGCCAGCGTCCCCAATGCTGTCAACTCTCCATTCCGCAACACACAGTCAATCAATGGCAAGCGCACACGTGCCCAAGCTGGACATACAGAACATGGGCAGCCACCTGCAAAGAAGCAGGCTTTGGATGTGAGGGGCGGCAATGAAGAGAATGTCGATCCACGTCGGACAGTCGTCATTCCCGCCCATGACAAGCTGAGTGAGCAGTCACTCAGGCGGACCAGCACGGCTCCCACAGCCCTTGACAGGAAGCTTGCAGCAGCTCGTGACAGGACCCCAGCGCCGACACAGAGTCAACATACGACAGCAAAGGCTGCTCGGCCTGCTCCAGATAACACCGAGAGCATACGCCTGTGGCAGAAGCATTACAAAAGACTGTTTCCCACGTTCGTCTTCTACTTCGACAACATCCAGGAGGATGTGCGATTAAAGCTTTCACGCCTTGTGCATCATCTAGGCTCGGTGCGTAATCACTGACAATACCCATGATTGAGCATCGCTGACCGCTATTGTAGCGTGAAGAGAAGTTCTTCTCTAAAGCTGTGACCCATGTTGTCACGACTCGAGCCATCCCAGCAGAGCTGATTACTACGAGCCCTGATGATGATCAAGCTCAGTACGTCAATACTGGTACCGTCATGCATTCTGTCAGCGTCACTGCCCTGTCACAAGATCAACGCCGTACCACGAGCCTGCTGGATGCCAATCTGCAAAGACGTGCACAGACTCAGCTCGCTCCGGTGACGGGCGACAATGATGCTCGCCGTAGCCATGCACACGTTTCCGACATCCTGATCAAGGCTCGAGAGCTTGGCATCAAGATCTGGGCCTACGAGAAGCTCAACCGCATGCTCAACACCATGTTCTCCGGCGAGCCCAGCGAAAAGCTGCCCAATGTCGAGGTCAAGGCACCTGCCAGCGCTGTCACTCGCACCATGGTGAAGCCAGCTGCTGCAGATGGCGATCTGGAACAGTTGCTTCGCAATGAGAAGATCA
This sequence comes from Cryoendolithus antarcticus, assembly GCA_002077065.1. Lineage (NCBI taxonomy): Eukaryota > Fungi > Ascomycota > Dothideomycetes > Cladosporiales > Cladosporiaceae > Cryoendolithus > Cryoendolithus antarcticus. The sequence continues at coordinate 267,411 of NAJO01000023.1, forward strand.
CTGGACCTGCGGATCGTGATCCCACTGTTGCTGCACAAGACATGTGCACTTTTCGAGGCAACTTTATGTACATACATGACATGGACGAGCGGACAAAGCCTGTCATGATTCGGGACTACCCAAAGCCGGTAAAGCAAGAGACAGGCAAGTGGCCCCAATTTCGCATGACGGCGGCAGGACGCTGCCCTTTTATTGAAGATCCCTCGCATGTTAAGAGGCTGCACCAGCAGGATCTTCGAGAACAAGAAGCACAACGAGCTCAGCAAGACATCATCAGCACGAGACGTACTCGAGGCACACCCACTCTTGATGCACAACCCCTCGCCGAACGACAGGGCAACCTTAGGCGCTCACCTCGCAAGGCTGCTCAAGCAGACGATCTTGCAAAGCCACTTGGCCCGCCACAGATGATCCCTGCCAAGCGATCGTTCGATGCAGGAGACGAGCCTCCACTCTTTGGCAGCGCCCAGGTGAAGCATCGCGGCCTGCCTCGAACCATTCGCGGCGAGCCGGTAGCGTCTGGCATGCAGCACTCGAACGTCACGTCTGCTATTCGCTCACAGGCGGTCTCCTCGAACATCTCATCAACGGCCCCTGGACTCACTCGCCGTATCACTGACAGCAAAGAAGTCACTGCGATGAGACGCAAAGTTCTCGAACGAGGCGCGAGCGTCAACTCGAACGTAAGCGTGCCGTCATCCTACATGAACGATATGCGCGCCGCTATCAACGATGATCCACCCCCTCCGCCTCGCGCTGCCAAGCGACGGGCACAGGAGACGCTCCTCGGTGTCGTACATGAAGAGGAAGCCATGGACCGCATGCCCTCCAAGGTGCGCAAGACGGCTCCGAAGCGCAAAGCAGAGAAGGAAGCGAAGCCTGGCTACTGCGAGAACTGTCGTGACAAGTTCGAAGACTTTGATGAGGTGAGTTCGAGATTCTGTGATTTCGCGTCGCCTTACATGTACTGACCATCAACAGCACATCCTCACACGCAAACATCGCAAGTTTGCTATGACAACAGAGAATTGGAAGGAGCTGGATGCCCTGCTCGTACAGCTCGGGCGGAAACACAAAGATCCCAGTACCGCGGTCAGAGCAACGCACGAGACACAATGAGAGACCTCCACACTACAGAAACAGCATTCCTATCTTGACGAACATTTTGTAGCATCGTGTCGGTTGGCCGGAGTAACGATTGTCTTCAATGCATCGCGACAACCCGGGGCGAGCTTGCTGATACGGATGCGGGTCGAAGGACTCGCTTGGAAACATGAAGCCCAGGCAGTCATGTCGGCGGCGCAATCAGCATTTCAAGGATGAGGTATGCTTATGAGCATTGGAATGAGTATTGTTGTACGTTCATAGCGTCTCGTAGCTCGGTGGCGGTCAGTCGAGACCGACCGAATTTCAGCAGCACGTCAGTCTTACTCACATCCTCTCCAAGCGTGCCACAGTTGAAGCAGCAGTATGTTGTGGACGAGCTGAAGATCCATGCGTTCATCCGTCCTTGTATCACCTCTAGTCTCGCAACGCCACCTCATTCGCAACTTCGATTTCTACGCTGAACATTGCAATTCTATGCGGACATACGTATATCTCTCACAGACTACGCCTACTTCCAGCCCCCCGGGCATCACCCATATGTAACCTCAAGCATGGCCTCTGCATCCCCATCGCCCTCACCTCACCCCTCGGACACCGAAGCGTCGACGCTCCCGCTACCCCTCTCAGCATCAGTCCTCCTCGAAAATCTTCCCAAACCCACGGCAGCTGCGCTCGCCACTGCTGGAGCGTTGCCGCAAGCCAAAGGTACTCAACCTCCCACCACCTCCCTGTAAGATTTGCTGACATCTACTATAGTCACCATCAAACTTACCGCACTGCCTGGCGCGCCAGAGCTGAAGTCACCGAGATTCAAGTGCAGTAGCAGTAATACGTTCTTGACTATTGTTACCTTTGTGCGGAAGAAGCTGGGCGTGAAGGTTGGGGAAAGCGTGTTTTGTTATGTGAATTCTACGTTTGCGCCTGGACTTGATGAGGGAGTTGGGGGGTTGTGGGCTGTAAGTCGAATGGAAGGAGGGGAGGAAAACTTGGGTAGGGACTTGGGCTGACAGGTTGGCAGTGCTTCAAGACCGGCGAGGAGCTGGTGGTGAGTTATGGGGTTACGCCTGCTTTTGGGTGAAGGGGAGCACTCGGACGTAAACGGGTATAGAAGACGCTGCCACTGGCAGTACAAGGCTCTTGCGCTACGACGAAGGGATCTTGAGGCTGGTCACCAGACGAACGACAGGCAATGAGTGGGTGCGAAGCGAGATTGAGCATTACTGCTCCTCTTCACTACCGACAGTCCTCGACATATTCTCGACGACCTTCTCAAACTCAGCGAACTCCTCCTTCGGCATAGGATATGTGTGCTCTTCCGCTGGGTACGATCCGCCCTTGACCTCCTCCCGGTACGACTGAATCGCTCTAGTCGTCTCCCCCCAGACATCGCCGAATCGCTTTACGAATTTCGGCAGAAATCTACCCGGCGGGTAATTGCCTATCATATCGACCTGCACGAGCACCTGGCCGGAACAGCCTGCTCCAGCTCCTATGCCGATCGTTGGAATCCTTAGCTTCTTGGTCACCAGAGCAGCAACCTCAGCCGGCACAGCTTCTAGCACCACGCCCCAAGCGCCCGCTTCTTGCACAGCCAGCGCATCTCGCAGCACCTTCACAGCACCCGCTACGCTCTTGCCCTGTACACGGAACCCACCCAGCGCGTTGGATCGCTGCGGTGTCAACCCAACGTGCGCCAGCACCGGGATGCCCGCCCTCGTAACTCCACGAATCTGCTCCACGACATCCACCCCACCCTCAAGCTTCACGCCATGCACGCCACCCTCCTTCACCATCCGGATCGCACTCTCGGTAGCCTGTCTGGCATCCAGCTCATAACTCCCCATGGGCAGATCGCCTACGACGAACGCCGCCTGCGCGCCTCGCATGACGGAGCGGCAGTGCACAAGCATATCCTCGAGAGTTACGGAGTTTGTATCTGGCAGGCCGAGAGCAACCATGGCCAAGGAGTCGCCGACAAGGATGACTTCTATGCCGCTGGTATCTGCCGCGTGAGCAGACGGGAAGTCATGGGCTGTGAGCATTGTTATAGGGTCGTGGCGGCGGTGCATGGCTTGGAGGGTGGGAAGTGTAATCTTTTTGCGGGTTGTTGTCGAGGGGCCGAGGGGGGAGTGGGAGGAGGCTCGGCTTGGCATGGACGGGCCATGGTGAGTTGTTTGTGTGGGTAGCGACGGTCTTGCCGAGCAACTCAGGCTAGGTAGCGCTGTTGTTGAAGTCGCTGGCGACCTCGTAGCCACACGAATTGCATAGTTCAAGGTTCGCGACATGTTCGCGTTTCTTCTCTCCTTCCTCTGCTCGTTGGCGGCGTTGAAGGGTACTGATGATGTTGCAGACTCGACGCTGCTGATGATGGCCCCGAGTATGCCTCCATCCTGTCAGCTGAAAAGTGGGCGAAGGGAGAAACGCTGACAGCGACTGTGAACAGTTCTACATGTGTACGTCTGAGGCTGCCGTGAGGAATTCGGTCATCCCTCGGCTGTCGGCTTGCCCGTTTGGACCCTGCTGGTGCTTGCGCCGTGGGAGTTGCTGAGGTAAGACATAGTACCATATTGCAGACTTGATGCAAAAGCTGGAGTAGGTGTGACAAAGCTCCGAGCGTCTCGAGATAACAGATGATTCCGGCTGGGACAGTCATTACATGTATGCCTGCAAATGGCCACAGAAGGTGTATTGATGCGAACAACGACGTGGCTTGGCAAGGTCAAGGTGGGATGGTGGGGCAAGTGCGATGGCTGGACATCAAGGTGCTTCTTTGGCTAGAACGCACATCACCTTCAGACGAGCATGCTGGCGAAGGCTTGGGTACGCACACAGAGATGAACCGGCAAGGCTCCAATGTCAGTAGATAGCACTGCACAGTCTAGTAGACTTCGTCGTTGATCACTCCCACCCCGCCACGTGAGACATCCCGCGGTTCCGGCTTCCGAGGGCTTTGTGAGCTGGCTGCGTGACTGTATAGCTCGTGCTCGTGATCCGCTTCACCACCGTTTTGATCTCTAAGTACGCAAGTCCCTCAAGACAATTCCAACCTCCTAGCCTCGAATTCTTACTGCAATTCAACGCCAGCCGAATCCTGTCTCCCGCCCTGTCCACATCGCAGCAGAGAGTCTACCCCCGCAGATCCACCTCAGTACCGTGCCCAAGCAACCCAAACCGACAGTCACAGCTTGAAGCGACGCGACTACCGCCTTATCAACCATTCGCTGGCGTAGTATCGGAGACGTGATCGCGATCTGTGGCCTCTTTCGATCCAGTCCGCACTAGGCACACCAGACAAAGGCCCGCAAAGTCATCTAGGCACCCGATAAGGCGAAAGCAAGGCCAAAACACCTGGTTCGGACCGTCCAACTCTCCAGTCACTGCTGTTATCGTCAACGCGCACGAGCACGCAGCCTCCACCTTGCGTTGGTCGACATCGAAGAAGACCTCAGCAAGCCGGCGGAGCACAAGTAGATAAGGCACAAGATGTCGAGTCCCAAGCGGCGGATTGAGACGGACGTCATGAAGATGCTCATGAGCGACTACGAAGTCACACTCGTGAATGACAACATGCAAGAGTTCTACGTACGGTTCAAGGGGCCTGAAGAAAGTGTGTTGACCTGCTATCCCTTCACAATTTCCACTACTAACGACGTGTGACAGCACCCTTCCACGGCGGCCTCTGGAAGATCCACGTCGAGCTCCCCGACCAATACCCCTACAAATCGCCCTCCATCGGCTTCGTGAACCGCATCTTCCACCCTAACATTGACGAGCTGAGCGGGTCTGTGTGTTTAGACGTCATCAACCAGACGTGGAGTCCGATGTACGACATGGTGAACATCTTTGAGGTATTCTTGCCGCAGTTGCTGCGGTATCCGAATCCGACGGATCCGCTGAATGGGGAGGCGGCAGCGTTGATGATGAGGGATTCGAGAGGGTATGAGGCGAAAGTGAAGGGTGAGTTCTCCTGATTGCGAAGAGCTGGACTGCAGAGAGCAGCCTAGGCATCCGTGCTGACGAAGGATTGCGAGCAGAGTACGTAACCAAGTACGCCTCGAAAGAGCAAGCCGACGAAGCTGGACACGAGACGGATGACAGTGATGAGATGAGCAGTGTGGGGAGCTATAACGATGATGACGACGATGATGAGCCTGCGGGTACGATGGAGGTCTAGGAAACACGGTATTCAAATCTAGTATGAAGGTTCACCTCGATTGGTCTTTGCAGGTACATTAGCAGACAACCCGGCGTAGGAGACATTTGGCTTGGGATCACGTATGCATTGGACAGTGGAAGGAAAGGACTTTGGGCGGTATGGAGGCGTTCAATCGGGCGAGGTCTACACCTTGCTATCGTGCCTACATGTGAAAGCATTTCACTACTCACCATCTGTGCATGCTCTGGCGCCTCTGGATTCCGTTTCTACAGCCGGCTCGTCGTCCCGTCTCTCCAGTCATAGGAATCATGCTCATGCACCTCTACTCCACTCCCACGTCAATCACCGCTGCCAAAGCGCGTACGGACGGACCCACCAGGTCATGAACCCCTCCGATAAGCTGGCACGACATGACTCGATACACCAAGGCCATGGCACGCTATCGCGATTCGTCAAACTGCATAAGTGGGCCCGGCATTTTGAAGTGTGACGCCTGAGCTCGCGGAAAGAGCTGGGGATCTGCTTGTCAATGCGCCGCTATTGGGGGAGGTTTAAGTGGGTGATCGACTCATGGTGTGGGGGAGTGATGACCAAACTTCGCGGTGGGCGTGGGGGTGCAGATCTCGGGAGAATGGACATGTAGTAGCATTATCACCTGCGTGGTAATATGCTGCGCTGTGATGGCTGAGGCACACGGACACAGCGACGACAGGATGTCCGGGAGGTGTGCAAGGACGGGTGGAGTCTTTCGGGTGTTGCTTCCTGCTCGAGGAAAGCTGTTTTTTCTGGAAGAAGTCTGACAGCGCACGAAGTTCGGACGGAGAAATGGTCACGTGGTGGCGATTTCTGATTCGCTCGCCAGTAATCGATTGGCTCCGCTCTCGTGCCTGTGCCACGTGGTCGAGAGAGTTTGTGGTGGGTACGACATGGGCTGGAGTCACTCGGCTTGCGAAGGTGAGAGAGATATATGGTAAGATATATGAGTGCATATTGTCGGTACATGAGATGCAAGGTGCACGCATAGAGATCTTTCATATGAAACGCTGCTTCAGTGCGGTTCAGCAATGGCTTCATGCAGTCTGACTGACGAGAAAGGTGGCATCGCATCGCCGCGGACTCGCCCGTGTCCGGCAGATGAAAAGCACGTTGTCGACACCTTCGCTGCTACAGTACCACGTTGCACCGCGTGGCTCTGGACATTCGGTAATACGGTTGCGGAAGTTGGTTCAGGGCGTGCAGCACTAATTAGCTGACGCTCCATCCGGTATGCCGATTATTCGGCTTCGGATAGGGAGTAGGCGAGTTGAAGATCAGTGGCGAACGGCCCAATGGCTCTCGAAGATCAATGTGCTTCCCGAGGCTTACCATCTATGAGCGGCCAACTTCTTTGAATCCGACACCAATGGTGAAACGCGAAACAAGCACTCCAACATCTGCACCTCGCATCTTGGTGCCACATTGACACACATCCCCTGTGCGATGCCGAAGAGATGCCACCCGCCCAGCACACCCCCAGCGTGATCAGCACGCTACGGCCATGACATCGCACGCACGTTTGTGGAGCCCGCAGAGCCCGCCCCCAAGACTTTCCTCCCACATGCGAGTAACGCCGCCGATCACACTGGACGCATCGCATACGCGCATCGCCCGGAGACGAAAGCATCTTCTGTAATTCGTTACCGACAGCACCTGCATCAAACGATGGTACGAGTAGCTTGATGATCTGTCTCGTCTGGTGATGCCTTCCATCCCCGCTACTTGTTGACCGCCTACTCTCCGCTCTCCACCCCATATATCGCTGTCGTCTGACCGTCAACCCCTCTTCTGCCTCCATCGTCACCATCGATCTCCCACCTCTTGGCCGTGCACCTCCACCCTTACCACAATAAACTTCAGCCTCATTCGTTCCTCCGAGCTTCTTCATACTTTGCACGTCCACTCACTCGGCATCGCTTTCGAGAAGACGTCTAATCTCCAAGGATATTCCTGGCTCCATCTCTGAAACACTTGCTGCTCTGCCGGGTTTGGCTTGCAGTGATCTAGTCGGACTTTAAGAAGCGTTTCTTGGACGATCGTGCGTAGAGGCTTCGAGCCGGGTCGCCGGAGCGGGTTTGCGGACAGTATTTCACTTCTGCATCTGTCTGCATCGATTGCTGTTGTGCGAAATTGGGAGCATCGCAATTGGGAGCTTGCCACTTTTGGGAATCTGTACGGCATTGTCGGGCCAAAGGTGACTGGATTGCGTGTGCGTCAAAGAGGAAGACACCACGCGTAGGGATTACCACCGTACCACGGCATGATGCGTGCGGAATAGTCAACGACACGACAGACAAATTCGCGGGTGCTGGTGACGACATCACTGCTGGTTGACGACAACATTCCCCCGACAGCGCACGCGCGCTACCGATACATACAATGGGCAACTCCAATGGCAAACCAGTGGTCATGACCGACGAGGTCAACCTGAACCACTTCCGATTACTGCGGGTAGTAGGCAAGGGCGCGTTTGGCAAAGTGCGCATCGTGGAGCGGAAAGACAGTGGCTTGACGTTTGCGCTGAAGTACATACGGAAGGATGAGGTGGTCAGGTCGGAGAGCGTACGGAATATAATACGAGAGCGGAGGATGTTGGAGCATTTGAATCATCCATTTCTGTGCAATCTGCGGTATAGCTTTCAGGACATGGAATACTTGTATGTCGCACATCAGGAGTACAGGGATACGCCGAAGAGGAATACTGACAGGCGGGTAGGTATATTGTGGTCGACCTAATGAACGGCGGAGACTTGCGCTTCCACATCTCGAGAAAGACATTCACGGAAGAGGCAGTGCGGTTCTGGATCTCGGAGCTGGGATGCGCGTTGAGATATGTGCACAAGCAGGGGATAGTGCATCGAGATGTGAAGCCGGATAATGTGTTACTGGACTCGGAAGGGCATGTGCATCTGGCGGACTTCAACGTGGCATCAGATATCACACCTCACAGGCCACTGACGAGCAAATCGGGCACACTTGCATATCTGGCGCCGGAAGTTTACATGGGAAAAGGGTACTACACGGAGGTGGACTGGTGGGCGCTGGGAGTGCTGTTCTACGAGTGCATATACAACAAGCGGCCATTCGAGGCGAACCACCAGGACGCGCTGGCACAGCAGATCGTGAAGGCGGACCCGGATTACCCGCGCACGAATCCGCCAGTATCGAATGTGTGCTTGCATGCGATCAGCAGCTGTTTGGAAAAGGACCGAAGTCAGCGAATAGGGGCGTCTGGCTGGGGAACATTCACTGATAACCCGTTCTTCCGGGAGATCGATTTCGAGGCGCTGGAGAGGAAGGAGATCGAGCCGGTCTTCTGTCCGTCAAGTGAGAAGACAAACTTCGATGCGACGTACGACCTGGAGGAGCTACTGCTGGAAGAGGCACCACTGGAAGCTAGAGCACGGAAGCAAAAGCCGCGACCAGAACTTCGGGAAGACGCCACACCCCAGGAGGCACGAGCAGATGAGCTCCACCGCATGATCGAAAAAATGTTCGAGCCGTTTGACTACACCCTGATGCCTGAAGAACGCGAAGTCGTAGCAGAAGGCGATGCAGCAGCGAAAGCAGCGGCCGCGCTCGAGCACTCCACAACAAAGAAGTACGCCAAGAGCGAGAAGGGCGTCGATGCCTCAACACGGCCACGAGTGAAGACGACGCGCTCAATACCTACCTCCCGCTCTCATACCCCAGGCAGCTCATCCCGAACGCGATCTTCCACACATTCTCCCAACGGTTCGCCACCCTTGCCAGCTTCGGCACTTACAGCAAACTACGCCATACAGCCGCAACAACAGCAATCCCCCACCTCCTACGCCGAGCACTTCCCACCCGGCGCTCCACCAACCTCAGATCCGACATCCGCCCCCCGAGACCCACCTCGGAACGAAAACCCCGCCCTCCCCAAGTCCCGCGCCATCCGCTACGAAGACACCGCGCCCGCCGCGCCACCACAACCCCGCTCTCACCGACCACGAGGCAGTGCACGAAGTACGTCTGTCAGTGGAGGTGGCGTGAGTGTAGTGCTCAATGAGCAGGGGAGCTGGAGCGACATGGAGCATGGAGGAAAAGGTGTAGTGGGCAGTGGAGGTGAGAGTGAGCATAAGGGGAGTGGGAAGCCGGCGGGTATGCTAGGTTTCTTGAGCAGGAAGAAGGGCAGGGATCGTAGTCCGAAGGCGGGGAAGGAGAGAGAGAGGGGAGTGCTTGGGAAGGAGGGGGCGAGGGTTGTGGTGTCGCATTGATGATGAGTGGATCATGAGTTGGAGTGAAGACGGGAGACGAAGGGACTTTGGATGCCTGACCGTGGCCGCTCGTAGGGACTGGATGAGAGCCAAAGCGCCAACTTATTGGTGGGGCAAGACAGCGAAGGCAACGCTCAAGCGCCGAGAATTGGTGGACAAGTGGGTCAAAAGATCACGAAAACATCTGCTGCTTATCTGCGAGGCGTTTGGGGCATATGAGCATTTCCATGGGCATTGCGAGGAAGACGAAGACATGGGATATAGCGCCGCGGCGAAGAACTGTAGGGATGAGCTGAGGGGCGTATATAGTCAGAGTCGAAAGGTTTTCGCCACTCCAACCTGTGCTTTACAGAGCGCCTTGCCATCAGTAGTCATTTCACAATGGCGCTCCGTTGCCATAATCGTGCTTCGACACTGCGGGCTTGGCGTATCGGAAATATATGCAGGCTGTGGCAGGGGTGTCCGTGGGTAGTTCGCAAATAGCGTGAAACCCGACACCCACACCAGCAAACGCCTTCCTCTGTGGTCTCTACGAGGGTATTGGAGCTTGCACATGACCAAACTACAGCAACTTGAAGTACACATGGGGCTGCTGCCGATGTGCAAGATCAAGCAATGTTGCGAAGAGCGCGAGGCATTGCGAAGTACGCGCCGTGAGGAGAGTACAGTAGTAGCCCAGACCCCTCCCCACGCGAGGACGAAACGAGCTGGGGAGGCTGAACGGGAGGATCGTCGCACGCCTCCCTACCACAGCACCTCACCTGTGCGTCTTTGCTTGCTCGCCTTCTTTCTCTTCTATCTCTACCACGATCCTGAGTGTCTATCTCGTCCACCCGTCTCTGCGTTGATCGCAAGTACACTCATTTCGCGCCCCGGACCACCTAACATCCCGTTCACGACTACAATTGCGCGTGCACTGGTCGTCTGTCGCATTTGACACCCCGACCCGCCACACCTCTAGGGACTTTCGATACAACGCAACGATGCTGTTCTCCTCCTCCCGCCGCGGCGGTGCAAAGACCGCCCCATCAGTCTACCCTCGCATTCCCTTCCACGGCCTTCGCGCAGTCCAGCTGCTATCATCCGTGATAGTGGGAGGCATAACGAGCTATTTCATGTACCACCTCACACATGACCACTGGCCTACGCCGTGGACGTTTATCTTCGTAAGATCTCACTTTTCCTCAGCCGCACATCGCATAATACTAACACACAGCACAGCTTATGGCCTCCTCCCTGTTCTCCATCGCAGCCCTCACATTCACGATCTGTCTGCACTGCTTCGTGGGCCTGAAACCAGATCTGAACATCGGCATCAACGGCTTTAACGCGCTGCTCTGGACGCTGAGCTGGAGTCTGTTGACGTGGTATATGAGTCCCACGCTGAAGCACACGTGCGATATCGAGAACTGGAGGGAGGATGTCGGGATCATGGTGTGCAGGATCTACAAGGCGCTGTTCACGTTTGCGTTCTTGGGGATGTATGTCGCCCCTGCCACTACCTCATGCATGACATGAGGACAAGGTCTAACAAGAACGCAGGATCTCCACCATCGCCGCCCTCCTCCTAGACTTCTACGTCCGCGGCCAGTCGAACCGCCGCGGCATCTACAAGCTGCACGACCTGGACTCCAAGGCTTCTCGTCCTCGGCCAGAAGCTACCGCAGGACCTTTCACGGATCCTTCGTCAGTTTCCTATGGTAGTGGTGGACTTGCAGAGCCGCGTGAGAGCGAAGCTTGGGATGCGCCGCGCATGAGCATGGGGCCTTATGGCGAGGAGAAGAACGCACACAGTGGAGATTTGGGGCTAGAGGGGCTGAGGAGAGGTGGGTATGGTGCGCCGGAGGAGCAACATCTTTATGCGGAGGATACGGGGTATCATGGGGGGCACTTGGAGAAGCCATAGATATGTTGGGAACATCAGTAGAGGAGAAGACGGGCGTTGCAACTTAGCTAAACTCAACAAGGGAGCTATTCTGATCTGCCTAGCATATCGAGCCAGGCTTTTTGCTAAACTCTGGTACCTTACATTCATACTCAGCCTCTCATGAGGCCAGACCTCCCTCCACGAGGCACGTCGCGATCTGGTGCGTACCCACACGTATCGCAAACAACAAGACGATTCACCCATCCAAAGCCATGACCGTAGCGGCCGTCCTTGCAGCGCGGCACACGAAATAGAAGAGCAGCATGGCGTTCATCGACTTCGTCGTATTGCCTCATGCCTTCTAGAGTCCCTTCGACCCACACTGCCCATTCCTCATGATTGATGACATTGCGATAGCGTGCCTCTGCCTCTCTGGCTTGATGAGGCGTTGCAGGAATGATTCTTGGGCGGCGCTGGCCGCGGTCGGTGGCAGATTGCTCTTCGTTGGTGATGTAGTGGCGGCCGTTCTGGCAGATCCTCCCCGCCTGGTGAGTGCAGCCAGCCGTAGCCTTCTGGGCAAAGGACTATGCCGTAGGGGTGGGCACCAGACGCGATCGCGTTCCGTGACGCATGCATCGAGGCGGTTGTATTGAGGTGAGGTGGCGGAGGCCGACTCCTAGCTTCATTGGACTGGGATTGCGTGAATGGAGGTGGAGCGGACCTGCGACCAAGACCGTTGGTTAGCTGAGTGGTCGTAAAGGGACTTAACAGTGGAAATCCATTGCTTCCGTGTAGGTGTAGCTAGAGCTGAAAGAGCTCGGTCGGGAACAACAATGTCGTTCATCTAGCTTGCGACATATACGCTCTTGTCTAGAACGCCCGTCGCTGCATCGCGGCGTGTGCTTGCAAAGTACCAATGGCTCGCCAAGAGTCCAGCCATATGTGTACATCCAATGCAGCGATTCCGGACGAGCTCAGGAGAACAACATGCTCATCCACGCTCTAGCCGCATTTGCCATGTCTTGTAGATAGAGTGGCGACGGCGGCATCAGGGGGATGACATGACCGCATTCCGCGCACACCATTCTATCCGCGGGAGACTGGTAGTTGTGACCGAAACGGCCATCGCGACAGCGCGGCGGAGGCTCGAAACTCGCACCGTACTTCTCCTTTACCTCTTCGGCAGTGCTTAGCGAGTGGACCCAAACAGCCCATCCGTTCCTGTCGTGGACGGTGGCGTAGCGCATTTGTCCGGCCTGGAACTGTTGTGGAGTAGCGCGTGGGACGTGAGAGCTAGTGCATTCGCCTCGAAAAGCAGCGTCTATAGCTTGATTCGAGACGTAATGTTGACCGTTCTGACAGAGTCTCCCGCCGCGGGCATGAAGCCAGGAGTAGCCGTCTGGGCACTTCGGAAGACAGCGTGCGGTCGTGGCCGATGAAGTGACTGTTGTGGAAGTACCCGTAGAGATTTTGGTAGAGGTTTGAGGCGGTGGAGATCGCGGCCGCGATCCAGCTTTGTCAGCCCGTGCCACGGAAGAGTTCGACGTCCTGACCTGTTTGTTACTTGAACGACATCGTGAGGGGAAAAGACATTGAAGAAAAGATCGCACACGTACCACTTAGTAGACTCTGGCAAGACTTGAGGGGGTGGCGAGCGGGGCCTCGGAGGAGATTTCGGCAGGACTTGAGGAGGTGGTGACGGTGGCTTCGGAGGCGGCTTTGACAACACTTGCGGAGGTGGTGACTGTATCCTCGGAGGTGGAGGTGGAAGAATTTGTTTCGGAGGCTCCTTGACCTGGACTTGCACATACTGCTGTTGCTGAACATGCTCTTGCGCATGCTGCGGTTGTCCGATGTGCTGTTGTCGCACGTGGTTGTGCTGAATCGGGGGCGGCTGCTGTTGTTGCCCATAGACTTGTTGGACCGTCTGCTGCTGCTGAACACGTCCTTGCTGGACTCGCTGCTGCGTCATATGCTGCTGCTGAGCTTGGGCGTGCTGCTGCTGCCGAACATATTGCTGATGCACTACCTGCATGTGTTGATTGATTGGCGAAGATCGAGCCATTTGCTGTTGTTGCACATATTGTCGTTGCACTTGTGGTTGTTGGACAGGCCGCTGCTGTACGTATTGCTGCTGTACTTGCGGTTGGGAAACAAGCTGTGGTGGAGGAGGCAGTCGCTGTACATACTGCGCCTGTACGTAATACGTCTGTTGTACCGGTTGCGGTAGCTGTGGCGGCTGCGAGTATAGCGGAGGTTGCTGGACTTGCGACTGATGCTGGTGTTGTAGCTGCAGCTGCGCGGATGAGGTCGTCGTGGTCGAAGTGGTCGTCGTCGTAGTTGAGGTGCTCTGCTGAAGAGCATGCTCGCCATATGCGGTCTGTGCTACTCCCGCTTGCAGCTGGCCATGCTGCTGCAATGGGAACGGGTTCTGGTTCTGGGGGCCAGATGGTCGTTGAGCAGATATAGCAACTGGCTGCACTTCTTGTAGCGGTCTGATGGCGAGCTGTCCATGATTCGGAGATCGAAGCGGGTTTTGTGGATGAGCCCAGTTCGGATGATTACTTGACATTTTCGCGATAGTTTCGTGACGATGAAGCGGATGCCTTTGGAGGTCATAAGTGGAGGTCGACGAAAAGTTGGAGGTAAACTGTGTGAAAGGTATCGCACCCCTTGTGCTGGTCAATGTTTGCTGCCCGTTGTGTTCTGTCCAAAAACGCCATTCCCTGGAGCGTTTGATGGGAATGTGAGGCGCCTGAGAGTCTGGATCGCGCGCCTGTTACATGCGTGCGTTCGGACCGGACAGCATGCATGAAAGTTTGCGAGCCAACATTGCCGCCCAGCTCTCACATGCTATCATTTCGGCTCTTTGTAGACGCGAGGTGGAAGCTTAGGCATCGCGGCCACCAGGATCGATCTGCTTTGCATCTCACGCAGTGAAGGACTCCCCCAACTGGGAAATGCGGACTGATGTCCGACGTAAAAGGCGTCGGCATCGCAAAAACTCTATAAAACACTTAAATCAAAGACTTATCTCGGAACTCGATCATCCACTGCCCAAAGTCACAGCCGTTTACCAAACCTAGTCAGAAAGACACAGTGCACTGCTAAATCGCACGCTAGCTCTTTCGCAGTCTGCTTAAAAACCGCCGAGACTTACAACGGAGAAACCTGTGGGAAGCGCCCGAATGCCTCGCGGTAAAGATCAAAGCACTTCCCAGGAGCATCGAAGCGCATGGCAGCCCTGCAAGAACTGTCATCAGATGGTTTGCGACGGCTTCTGCACCAGGAAAGCATCGGCGGCAGGCACCGTCCCCGCATCGACGCCGCAACCCAGCAAGACCAGTAAAGACAAGGGTGAGAAGAAGGGTCGCTAGCTAGGGACCGGGACATGCAAGACAGGCTGTAGGACATCGACGTCTAGGGTGGCGTTTGTGGATATTTCCCGTTGCAGTACGTAAGGCGTGGTATGTAACGCGATTGCTAGCCAGCGGCAAAGTAAGAAAGCAAGTGGTCATACATCATTTTAGTCGATGATGATGATATATACTTTGAGACGCTTGAGGTGGGTAGTTGTTGTGTGTCGCGTCACGTCTATCGATGTCCTGTGTTGATGAAGTGAGAGTGAGGTGGCGTTCATCTTGGCGGAATCTCCATCAACATGCGGATCTCCGTTGCGATCGTACAGACTGCAAGAGTACCCTCTACCATCTACCAATTATTGATGTAATGATATTAGCTCTCCCTCCAGCGATTCGCGCTGAGGTATTGAAGCAATGTCTCGCACGCCGACCGTTTTCGATAGCAGGCACCCTGCAAGCCGGCGGCCATGAGAACCCACTCGTAAGTCAGACAGGCGTAACGGAGCATGCTCTTCAACATCACATTCGTCCTGCGTCTAACATGCTTAGGGTCTCCCTCGATCGAAGCCCATCCCACAGAACCTAAGTGCTCGTATGCAACGGAATGTTCCTCAGAAACGACCCATCCCGAACGTCAAGAAGATTATCGCAGTGAGCAGTGCGAAAGGCGGCGTGGGCAAGAGCACCCTCGCCGTGAATCTTGCACTTGCTAGTGCCCGTCAAGGTATCTCCACTGGGATTCTGGATGCCGATATCTATGGACCTAGCATACCCACACTGCTGAACGTACGTCTTGAATCGCCCTACGGCAAGCCAGTCATCGACCATAGCTGACCAGATACCTCATAGCTGGAGGGTCTAGAACCCGAGCTAGATGATCGCAACTTCCTCGTCCCCCTAACGGCCTACGGTCTCAAAGCAATCTCGATTGGCTTCCTCATCCCCGTTACCTCTCCGCTCGCTTGGCGCGCTCCTTTGCTCCAGAAAGCACTATCTCAACTCCTTTTCGAAACTTCTTGGCCTCCTCTCGATCTTCTCGTACTAGATCTGCCGCCTGGCACTGGTGATATCCAGCTTACGATCGCGCAGTCCCTGGAGTTGGCTGGTGCTGTGATTGTCTCGACGCCACAAGACCTAGCGTTGCGAGATGCCGTGCGAGGCGTTGGATTCTGGGAACGAACTGGAGTGAAGCGATTGGGCATGGTGCAGAACATGAGTGGATTTGTTTGCGGAGGGTGTGGTGAGGTTACTGACATTTTCGGAGGCGATGGTAAGTTTCTCTTCCGCGAATAGAGTCGGCATGGCGATTGACTTGAGACCAGGTGCGAAGAGGAAATGCAAGGAGCTCGGTCTCGACTTCTTAGGCGACGTCCCATTGCACGCATCAATATGCGCCGATGCAGACGCCGGGAAGCCGACTGTAGTGGCGAATCCAGATGGGCCGCAAGCGAAGGCATTCGGCGATATTATGGCAAAGATCTCGAAGCAGATCGGGCTGGTGTGAGAGCGATCGAGGACAATGTATGAGTATGTGCGATGTACGATAGTCTTTCGACTCTATGTAAGATGTGTTAACATTATGCGAAGCTATGCAGCCTTCGGGTATCCCAGCCATTACGAAACGCCAGCGCTATGCAGCTTTCAATCGGACATTCTCTCTCCATCTAATGACCGCGTCCATGTCCGTGACCGTGGAAGTGGCTCTTCCACTCGCCATCGAAGCCGAACTTCCTGCCCTTAGTAACTTCAGGCAGAGCCTCAAAGCCACCCCAGCGTGCAATTTGCCCCTTCGCGCCTGGCAATTGCACGACACTCGTCATGATCGCGATCTGCAGACCCGGCACATCATCCTTGTCAACGACCGAGCCATCTGCCTTCACAATCTTCCACTCGATATGTTTCTTCAGATACGCCGAGACAGAGTCCGTCGAAAGATCCTTGAGCCCACCAGATTTCAATTTGCTGGCCAAGCTACCCGTGAGCGAAATACCAGCGTTTACACGCGCGCTACTGTCTCCCATCGCTTTGGGCGAGGAGAAGAAGCCATGTGCACCGATGAGGTTCGGCTCGTCGTGCCACTGTTCCGGCTTGGACTCATCGAACGTGCCGTCAAAGAGGTAGATCGTGAAGCTGCCCTCCATGGCCTGGCTGTCGACTTCGACGTTGGCGATGTACTCGGAGACCTCTTCCCGCGATGTGGCGCCGATACCGCGGTTGATATAGTCACCCATGTTGCCCGCTGGCGGAGCAGCGCGCTTGCTGAGAGGAGTTTGAGAATCGCGGTAGAGACGGTTGATGATGTTCGCGGCAGAGTCGCCGGACGCAAGGTCGGCGTAAAGGTACGTGAAAGTCTCGGTATTACGGACTGCGTCCGAGGAATAGAAACCGCCTGACGTACTCGAGTGAAAGGGAGTGAGGTCTGACGATGCGCTCTCGGTGGCGCCGGAAGCGTAGCTGGTCGTACTACCAACCTCGCTCCAAGGTTGAACCCAGACGTCTGGGTGGGCTGCTTGCCAGAGAGCGAAAACGTGATCGACTTGCGCGTGGTGGATCCAGAAGAAGGGATCGAAAGCTGCTTGTGGGACGATGCCCATCTGGCCACCAGTGTTAATATGCACTTGATCGTGAAGCGCTTCAATGCTGTATGGGTTCTGGTTGTCCCAAGCCGCCGACAGAGATTGCGTGCTGAAAGCATTGTATTGCACTTGCGAAGTAAGAACGGCCCAGGTGTCCGAGCGAAGCTGCGCGCGGTTGGCAGCATTGAAGGTTGGGTTGCGCCATGTCACATCCCCGCCACCTTGAATGAAACTGTGGTCCTGATCGTTCTTGAAGTGGTATCGGAGAAGGGGATTCTCGATTTGAACGTCGCCTTGGGGCTTCGTGACGGTAATGAATTCGTCTCGGAAAAGGCTAGGGAAGTAATCGTTCTCATCTGCCGGGTATTGTGCCCAATCCCAGAACGGCTGTGCGATTGTTAGTGTATTGCACATTGCTTACGGGGTGAAGTTCCAATATACCATGCGAAGGACAGACGCCCTGTTCAAGTAACGATCCTTCTGCGCTCCCTCGAACTCGTTGGCGACCTCGTACGCATTGTTAATCAGACTCTGCTCGAACAGTGCCAAGTACGGTCGGTGCCATGTGGGAAACAGTGTCGACTGATGTGTGCAGTAGCCTGACAGTGTGCAGTTGTCGCAGGGTCCTACGCTGTCCCACGCCACGTATGGCTGACCGTGTATGCCAGCGATCTGGTACCAGGACAGAGGATCTGATGCTGGCATGTCCTTGAAGCGCTCCAATGCAAGCATGTAGATGTTCCAAGCGTCGGCATCGCTCTTGAGTGTGAAGATCTCCTGCCGCCAGCCGACGGCGCCCTCAACGCCTGTGACATGTATGAATGAGCCGCCATCTTGTCGCTTCGCAGGCGATGTGTGTTGTGTAGGAAGTGTAGTAGGGAATGCGGAAGCTGCAGCCGCAAAGGCGCAGAGAACATTAATGGTGAGCATTCGAGCGAAGGCCAACAAAAAGTAGTAATAGAGCAATCCTAGGAAAGAACAGTGGTTGCTGGTAGCAAGAGCGACGGACGGTAGGAAAGAAGACAGACGTGAAGGAAATAAACGCGTTGTTGGTTTGCTGGGACAGAAGGTTGACACAGGAAGCAGTCACAACCTACACGCGATGGCGCCGATCTTAAGATCGTCCCGAACGTGGGCTGAGCGCCACGGTGCCGCAAGTGAGAACAGCAGTGCGGCGTGGGGATCACGATTCCCTCGCCAAAGGCACAGCTAATTTCTGCGTGTAGCAAAGATAGACGTTGGTGGATGTGGAGGCGGAGGCTAGAGTTTGGCGGGCCGTTGATGCTGTGTGGCAGGATGCAGGAACACCGCCTCTTAGCTCCTCCCCTGCCATCTCGTAATCCATGCGTGCGGCTGTTTGACATCCAATTGACGATTGTTCCAATTCGCTGGATCGCATTGTCTGCCACGCTGCCATTAATTGATAAATCCCGGTGGATGATCTCTTGGTGGCGGCGCTACTCTACAACGAGTCTCAAGTGTGCAGCCGCAACACTGCGACTACCCGCGTGTTCTGCACACGGCGGCAACAGTGTGGCGAAGTCGCGCGTATGCGGAAAACCCACAATAATGATGCTGTAGCAGCGCGCCGTTGTTGACCAGTCGTTTCAGAAGCACCCCTTGGATCTCCACGTCCAGGGGCGTCGATCACTGCATTAATTTCCGAGGGGTGCTCCCGTTGTGTTTCTGTGAGAAGCACATCTCGGGAAAGTTAATATGCAGGCTATGCGCACTTTCGCTGCATCAGTGAAGCCATGCGTGCCGTTCGCACGCCTGTGAGAATAGAACGGGTAGTGGCAGTGGTTTACAAAGAAGCCTTCCGACTGCTGGTAGCCGCAGCTCGAACAGAAAGCCGAAAATACATGTGGATAACTCAGCACCGCGTTCCCGCAGGCGGCCCGGAGGCTGTAACAACATCAGGTCCACAACGTGACATCGTCTCATCCATCCTTCGATCAGAACATGTCACGTGGAACTGCGTGAAGTGCTTCGCCGAGACGTCGAACAATCAATTCGGCTAGACAGTACCGATCCGGACTCGGGCGGCGTCGATTGATGCTACGATGCCTTGACGCGCTTCGTGGAGCGGCACTGCGCCGCAGCTATGCCTTCGAGGGGAAGATCCAGATTTCAGGCCGGCCCTTCAGCTCACTCAGTAAATCGGAGCGTGTTAGCGTACCTGTGAAGGGCAACGGGCGAATTAAGCTTGAGTACGGAAGACCCGTGATCAAGTCTTTGACGCGATCTGACAGCTTACAGCATCTACCACCCGCAGTCAGGCATCCCACCAAGCTCGGGTGTACCGACAATCGCATTGTACCTCCCGCGCGGTCCCCTTTTACACGATGCCGAGACTGATATCCTGAACGCCCAGACACTGCGCAGCTCCCTTCCATGGACGGTGGTGCAGCTGAACTACCGGCTCGATCAAGCTTACCCTTATCCAACGCCCGTTCATGATGTTCTGGCGGGTTACGACTGGATCCAGGAACATCTCCTCCCGAAACGCTCCATCACACGTCCTGGTAGATCGGCGCATGTAGGTCAACTTGCAGTCTTCGGCGAGCTTGTTGGCGGTGGTCTTGCCACCATGTTGGGCTTAACCGAATGCCGCAGAGGCGAGGCTAGTGTTGTCGCAGCCGCTGTCAGCAATCCGTTAGTGGACTGGGTGTTCCCTCAGGATGGCGAGGTTGGACATGCGAAGTCTAGTGTGGCCAAGTTCGGATTCCAGCACCCTGGACTAACGGCTGCGGATCTTCTGAACACTCGAGCAGGGCTATTCAGGAAGCCAGCGGACTACTTTGACCCATTCGCGTCGCCCATACTATTCTTCAGGACAGCTGGGACAGAGCCTCCACTACCTATGGCTCCCACCGTGACCGATGAGCTCGAGCAACTCAGCCTGTTGGACCGAGAAGACTTCTTTCGCGAACAGCAATTGCTGAGCAGTATCTCGAACACACCTCCGGCTGCTCCAACAGAATCTCCATCACAGTCCATCGTCACAAAGCGCAAAGCTTCTCGCATGTTCCCAAGCAAAGACCTTAAGCTCATACTACCGTCCTTTCACATCTCCACAGGCACCACATCTCCATTGTGCGATCAAGCTAAGGAGCTATCAGGTGCATTACGCAAGAGCGTCATCCGGCAGCATCGTGCACGTAAGCCGGGAGGAGACTTCGGACGCAAAGTCCTGACGGAGGAAGAGGAGCTGGAGCAGCTGGAACCCGAGGAAAGGGTCGCAAAAGTCCAGGAGGACGAGCTGGCTGCAGAGCAAGTACGCTTCGAAACGGTCAAGGGTCTAGGGCTGTGGAACGGCAGCACTGCTGGCACTGCACGGCTGCAAGCGGCAGCCGCTTGGGCACGAGAGAATGTGAGGTAGTGTGGACTGCGTCTACCGGACTGTACATAATCTACACTCTATCGAAGCAAACATCAACTTATTGCGACTCCGTAGCAAGTCATCGCTATATTCATCTTGCATCTTTCCTCTACTTATCGTGGCCTCGGCCGTCCAGGATGTGGTTTGCCAGTCGCCTGGTACATGCACATGAAGCTGCCGCAGTAGGGGCAGACTGGCGATGACGGGGGCATGCTGATACTGTCTGCGAACTGATATGTAGCTCGTTCGTGCTCGAACGGAGTTCGGCTTGTGGAAGTCGGTCTGGAGGGAATAGTGTCGTTTGATTGGAAGATGGATTGAGCTGGTACGCAACAGGATCGGAATCGACTGGAATAGAAGGCTTTATACCCGATAGCGCTGATCGTTGACTGACCGACGAATGCAGTCCATGGCGGTGTTTCCTGTCACTGCTGTGCAGATAGGCCGAAGCTTTGGCTGGGGTACCAGACAAGGGCGTCCCTACGCTTCTCCAGGAGTCTCAAATGTGGCCAACGGTCTGTTCAGCTTGCCCTGAGTAGTAGATGGCTGCACTGCAGTGACTGGAAATGGCTCGATTCGGTAGCAAAGACATGATCAACCCTAACACGCCCTATCGTCAGCATTGGGTAACAGCTCCGCGGTTGGAGGTATGCTTTCAGCAGCGCAGAAAGATTCTGGCGTTTGAAAAGGCGGAGCTTGCGCTACAACTCAATATATTTGCAGCTTCACCGACTCCTCTGTGCAGCGTCTTCGTCGAAGGCTAAAGCAGGGCTTGTTTCCTCATCGGCTTCCTTTGAGTGCGTAATCTCCTCCCTCACGCTCCCCCACACCCCGCCCAGCGCTGCCCACGTCCCCAAAGCAGCCACAACGCCCACCCAAAACACCTCCGTCAGCGTCTCGCCATAAGCACCCAGCACCTCCTGTACTAAGGCTTCCGGCACCAAGCCCTCCCAGCCCTCTCGTCCAGCATCCATGATCTGCTTCGTCTCCACCCCAGGAACAATCTTCTCCAGCCGAGTCGAAAGCCTCGACAAGAAGACATTCTGACACACAGCCAGCGCCGCAATCCCGCCGAGCTCCTGACAGAACGACAGTACGACTAATGCCGTAGTGACGTCGTCCGGCCGAGCGGCGAGAACAACTTGCACGGCTGTATACGCCTGACCGAAGACCAGACCTGCGCCGGTGCCGAAGAGAGCTTGCGCGATGATCCAGCTGTAGCCTTCGATCGCCATAGGCGCAGGGTAGACGAGCGTTCTGACGATATGGAGGGATCCGAGAGTCAGGAGTAAGCTGCCAAGGGCTGATACGGGGGTGTAGTAGCCAATTCGCGTGACCAAGGGGCCGGCTAGAAGGATAGAGATGGCGAAGGATACCGCAGTGGGGAGATAGAGGAGGGAGGACTGGAGAGGGAAGGCGAGGAGTAGGGTCTGGAAGTAAAGCGGGAGCTGGCAGAGTGATTAGCATGGGGAGTTCTAGGACTGGCATTAAGGGACGCGTACGTAGAACCCGATCACAAAGAGCGAGGCGGAAACGCTAAACTGCGTGATTGCCCCGAGAGCTACGGTACGGTCTTTAAGAAGGCCGAGTGGGAACATGCCTTTGCTGCCGGCCTGCCATTGAACAGTGAAGAATACTACTGCCAGTACCGCAGATGTGAGCAGCAAGATGGTCATACGCCAGTCGCTCCACTCAATGGTCACGCCTCCGAATTGCAGTGCCATGATCAGCACAATAATACCAGGCATAAATGTGATGAAGCCGGCGAGATCAAGAGTCCTGAACTTCTGCAACGTCGACAGTGTCGAGTCCTCGGGCTTGGGAAGGTTGTCGACCAAGAGCCCGATGGCAATGATGTTGATCACGCAGACTGGCACTATCACTGCAAATGCGACACGCCAGGAAGACCAGCCTTCGATTACACCACTTGCTATGGGTCCGAGTGCTAGTGCAATGCACTCCATGCCGCCGGAAAGAGATTGGAAGATGGGCCTGTACTTGAGGGGCGTGGTGTGGGCTACGATGCTGCGTAGGTTCAGTAATCATACTACTGACGACTAGAGTCGTCTGCGAAGCTTACATGGTACCACCAGCAAAGATTCCCGAGCCACCAAGACCAGACACCGCTCGACCTACGATGAACATAAGCGACGAAGCCGCTGTAGCGCTTATCGCCGATCCGAGGGCGAATGTGGCGAATGAAGCAAGAAAGATGGCCTTCATGGGGTACATGTTGTATAGCTGGCCAAACGTAAGGACTGTAGACGCCATTGCCAGTACGCTGAACGGTGTCAATCGCAGTCCGACCTCACGATGGTCACCGTGTACGTACTAAGCAATGCCATACCAGCCCATATTGTCAATCGCATGAAACTCAGCGGTGATGACAGGCGTCAACGTCGCGACGCAACTTGTGTCGTAGCCGACGAAGAAGTCGCCAAGCAGTATGCATGCGAAGACGATGGCGAACTTGAAGCCGGTAGATCTCTTTGAATTCTCGATGTTATCGTCGACAGCATCTTGAGTGCCGATCGCTGGCGACGACGACGTGTCCACCGCCAGCAGAGGCGTGCGGTCGTCCGACGCGCTCATCGCGAAGATTGTGAAATGGAAGCGAAGTCTCCGCAATCAAGATATGGGTACGTATAATGAAGACATCCATGTGCCGTGTTCTCATGCAGGGGAGATCTGCGGGCTACGCCGGCCGACGGCACATTCGGTACCCTTAGCGTGGTGGACGGCGCGTGGCCGAGTGCAAAAGAAGCGAATTAGACAGCAAAAGCTGAAAGAGAGGAGAGACGAATCCTACCAATGCAGATCATACATGCAGCGCAAACTTTGCCATAGCAGGAAGAGCGGTTCGGTCTTCAAACCTCCGGTTTCGATCTGACACTGCTTGCCTGGGAACATTTAACTTCTTGATCGTGCGCTAGTCTTCTAGGGTGCCTGAGAGGTCTTCGGGAGGTTTTCAATAGCGAAGAGCCAGTGGCCTGCAGCGTTCACTTGGGGCAAGTCGAGTGCTCTCGATACTGCAGGTCAAGCACCATCTCAGATGCGCCATCCCGCAGTAGCCGGCCGCTCCGTGAAGGCTTGATTTCGTAGGGCTGCCGGGGTAAGGGTGGGGCGGGACAGCGATGACGAAGCCTGGCATGTGATGTATTTCCATCGAAAACATCGAAAGACACAGAAGCAGTCAAGAGTGCCGAGCATGCGCGAACGAGTCACCGGAAAGGTTATCCGGCATAGCACTTGGTCCAAGGTAGGTAGGCCTCAGGACTGATTCGGGCACACGCGCATAGCGTCGTGTCACCGGTTCGCCCTGAAAGTGTCACTGGGCCTGGGGTACTAAGCGCGCCAGTTTGCATCGCCACACTCGACTGACACCATTGCCTCTTCTCACACTCCCGACGTAGCGACATCGTGACAGCTGACTGTATCCTCCTTGCCATCTCGTCACATTACAGACCCGACATCTTGGCGATTGCGCACAACAACCCAGCGTACGGCAGTAATTTGTAGCAACCTCAACACACAGCCGCGATGGCCGCGCAAGAGTACTTCCAAGGCCACATCCCAGGCGCTCCCCACAATCCTCCTCCTCCACCGCAGCAAGCACCACCAACACAGCCCATCCGCATTCAGTCGTCTGGTCCCCAGTCGCCCCTTCCATACCCGCTCTTCGACGGTCCTCCACCACCATACTCCCCAGGCGGCGTGAACGGAGCAGACCAGCGGCCTCATTCCCAACCTCCGCCACAGCAACGCTTTAGCCAGACCCTAGGCCAGCCCCAGCAGCATCAGGAGTACCGACCTTCGAATCTCTCGCAATCCTATCGCCCACCAGGTCCATCACAGTCCCAATCCTCCTACGGCTACCCACCCGAGAAGCTCTACCCTCAGACACAGCAGTACGGGCTCCCGCGCCCTGGATCTCAAAGCGGTCCACCCCAAGCCTTTGACTCACAGCGGCAACAATACCCTCCGCCACCCCAGCAACAAGGCGCCTGGCCTCAGCAAACTCGCCCATACTCCCCTGCACCTGCAGTCCAGCCACCCAATCTGCACCAACCGCGCCGAAAGAACTCAGCAACCTCAACCGAGTACCCACCCTCAGTCTATCGCCCTGATCCGCGTGATACAAAATCAAGCCACAGACCCCAACGCTCCCGCTCACGAAGCCGGTCACGAAGTCGAGAACGCCGACGCCACGGTGAGCGAGGGACCGAACGTAATTCCGGCGGCAAGCCAAAGAGCAGCGTCAATACCTTTCTTGGTGCCTCTGGAGGCGCACTGATAGGCGACGCCATATTCCCCGGTTTAGGCACGCTTGGAGGCGCATTGCTTGGAGGACTAGGTGGGCACGAGTACGGGAAGAAGGATAAGAAAGGGCGAAGTGCGGGGCGGGATGACCGGGAGAGGGACAGGGATGGGAGGAGGAGAAGGTATAGCGATGAGGACGATGGGAGGAGGGGTAGGAGATGAGTCGATCAGGACGGAGGACGGGCGCTGGTCGCTCGGCGGGTAATCTATATCCACAGGCGGAGGATTCGAAACGGAGATGATATAATGAATGTACGAGCTGCACCATTTCAAAACTTACAACCCTTCCAGCTGGCCCGGAATCATTTCATGCAGGAACGTAGAGTATACGATAAGCTTCAAGGCAAGTCAAGGAAGCGCTTTCACATGACTACTCGAAAATCTCGTTCACCAAACTCCCATCACTCCCACAAAAGCAGCTACAAGTAGTGCTGCCACAGGAAAGGTGGTCCTGCCGGCTCTGCTCGTGCTGACCTTGATCTCCGCGCCCGGAGCTTTCATCTCAGGCACATAGCTACCCGGCGCCGTCTCATTAAGCGTGCCATCCCAGCAGTACTTCGCGAAACACGTCGTGCACGCCTCCGGCACCTCCACGCCATTCCTCTCCAGACTCCGACTCAGAATCGCACAGCCGACGCAAGTCCCCCAGCCCGGATCCACAGTTCCGTTTCCTTGCGTAGCTAAGTTGTAGCCGTTGGCGACGATAGCGTTGCGCTCCGTGTTATTGTACTCCAAGTCGAAGGTTGAGACGTTGGAGGTGTAGACGTACGGTGCATTGGGCAGGTAGACGATCAGCGGCGCGATTCCACCGGTGGTGTTGCTCGAGTCACACCCGAAGAACGTGGGTCGGTTGTTGAGGCCGAGATTGAAGAACGTATTCACATCCGGGATCGAGGGGAAGGGCGTGCCGTTCTGAATCTCCGTCAAAGAGCGACGGTACGTCGATTCTATTGCGAAGCCGCTTGGCCAGCCGGTTGCGGAAGCGTTGGTTGGAAGTGTGGCGTTCGTATCTGCCGAGGAGTCGACGGCGAAAATCACGTCGACGGCTCGTGGGGGCTGGATCAGGGGAAGGAGAGGAATATTCTGCCCGTCTTCGCCGCCGTCCACAAGCGTGAGTTGTTGCGAAGCGTGGCCGAGGTTCGTATCGTTGTTCCAGCCGTAGAAGGGGTTGGGGTAGTCTGCTATGTCGTTGTTGGCTGAGCCGAGGCCGCCTAGGAGAGCAGTCAGACTAGCTTGGAGGGCTGTACTCAGCAGACCGGTGCTGTTCGTGCCGTTGACGGCTGTGAGGATTGTGTTGAAGAGAGAGCTGGAGGTGCCGAAGACGAAGCCGATGTTGTCGAAGCCTGTGACGCAGGCTTCTGTGCTGCGGACCAATCCGGAGGAGAAGTTCGAGCCGACGTACTTCAGTGGTGCGAAGCCGCGGACCGTGGGGTCGAAGGTACCCAATTCCCAGGGGCTGAACTCGAAGACTGTGGTGTTGCCCGGGATGATGGTTTCGCCTGGTGCGCGGCCGTCGGCTACGACTAAGGGTAGAGGCACGGAGCCGGAGGTGAACCAGTCTTGTTGCGAAATAGAGGAGAAGGTGTATGCTGGCCCGCCATCTGATGCGTTGACAAGTTGGTAGCTCAACGCGCGTCCCCAGTAGTCCGTGATGGATGTGTTGAACCCAGCATCCTCCTTCCCACTCACTTGATCCTCCAGCGCCGCGTAGTAGCCTGCACTGTCAAGCAGTTGGATGCTACCCATACTGGGGCCCTCGTAAATAGTATTTCCGAGTTGCCACAAGTCGCTGTCATCCGGATTTGAGGCAAGGATATCCGAAACAGAGGAGAAGTTGTTCGCGTACAGTGAGCTGACTGCCCAGCTCCCACCTGAAAGACCAGCTAAGTATGTTGCAGCTTGCAGCAGCCCACCCAGCTGACCGGCATTCGTCGAGTTCACCGTCCTACTGTCGAATGCCTGAACGACGCCAGCACCGTTCAGCATCGCCCTGTACCCGCCTCCTGATAGCGCGATGCCGATATTTGGCAAGTTGCTGACATTGCTCTGGTGATCTGAAATATACTTATCTGTATCCAAACCTGAGATATTCAAACGCGCCAGCAGCTGCTTCATCGGATCAATAGTGGCCTGTCTTCGGACCTCCAGCCATGCTGTCTCGTTCGGTGACAGTCCGCTGGCGTTTCGTATCGTGGGCGCATCTGATGGGCAGGCGTTTGTCTGAGGGGTGTAGCCATGAGGCGTATTGGCGGCGAAGGCACGCGCTGCGAGGAGTGCTGTCTCGCGGACTGCCTCTCGCTTTAAGACTTCGGACTCGACACTTCTCGCTGCGCGTTTCATCAGCACTGCATTCCTCTCGGCCTCGTACTCCGCCAACTCACCAGCAACAACTCCCACCACCGCCGCGTAAGCTAGGATGCTCGTAAACCTCATGTTCGCTTCACCCTATAATGCCGTAATGAAGTGAATGTGAGGGAGAAAGGAAACCCAAGGAGATGCGATCCTACATTACTAGGCTAATCACCAGTCATTACATATCGTATGCGCAGCCCGTGATGGATGTTTCAAACTCCGGCCGGCTGTGTACGGCATCTTGGCCACGCGACTGAGAAGGTTCGCGCTGACGTCGCTCTCGCAAGGCGCCGCGGGCGCGGCGCTGACCTTATAACTTTATTTAGATCAGGTACCTGTCGATCTGCTTGGCGTGTGTCTTTCGCGAGCCCTATATGTCGGTAGGGATGGCAATGGTGTGGGTCTTCCAGTACAATAGAAACGGGGGAACGCAGATGTGCAGCGCATGGCGAAGATGCGTCGTACAGCATCGCGACGGGGCAGGTAACCGATCGGGTGCACCTACTTCACATACCGCTGAAGACAATAAAAGCTCCCCTGTAGAGGTGGGGCATTCCTCTCCCGCCGTGCGGCGAGTGAAGCGCAGTGATGCCGCGAAAGATTCCACGGTCGGGGCGATTTACAGGCTTACGTCCGACGCCGGCATGGCTGCATCCCGCAACTGAACTAACCTCATCGCCAGATGCCGAAAGTTATGCTGGATAATTTTCTCCGCGCAGAGGCGACAGATCGAAACAGACGCATGAACGGGAGACGATAGCCGACACCATTGCATTGACATTATGGACACTTGCTATGGCACACCGCCCTCTTGTCAGCCATCTCGCCTTCCCGCCACCAAATCATGTCCGTAGCTTCGCTAGACGCTGTGCGATCTGATGGGCAGGTCGTGCCGAGCACAGTCCAGCTCGCGGAATCTACATAGTGCTGATGACAAGCAGAACACTGTTCATGGAGATGACCAGAAGCGCTAGGCATTTCTTGCCAGACAACCTCGCGCTGCCACCCGTGTATTGCGCGGGAGATACGGTAGTCGCTGGAGTCGACTCGGTAGTAGGCGAAGGGCTCGCCGGCTTGCTGCTGGCGGTGAACACAGGTACGGTGGTCGCTACGAGCGTTGTCGACGTCGAAAACGATGGCGCTGGGGACCGCGAAGTTGAAGCCGGAGTCGTCGGGGTCGTCAAGGTCGTTGAACTCGTCGAACTTGTCGTTGGCGTGCTCGTAGGCGTACTCGCAGGCTGAGTCGTAGGCGGCTTGGTTGGCGTAGTCATAGGACTCGTTGTACGCGTAGTCGTAGACGTAGTAGCTTGCGAAGTCGGAGTCGATGGCAGTGTCGTAGCCGATGTCGACGGCGTGCTAATAATTGTGTCTGGCACAGGGATCGGAGTACTACTCGAGACAGTTCTCGTAGTGTCTGGCGGCGGTGGTGACGGCTCTTGCGGCGGTGCGGGACGAGGCGTAGACTGGAGTGATCGCGGAAGTCAGTAATCGCCATCGGATCTAACACCGACACACCTGAGCTTACTGTAGTCGTGGTCTGGACAGGTACCATTGGGCTTGACGTCGTCAACTGGAAGTGGGGTTAGCGGATGCGATCGCGAGGGAGCCTAAGCTGTTGGGATTTACTGTGATCTTTGTCACAGTCACCCCTATAGGAGCGACGGTGGAGGAGGAACTCGCGCTTGGCGTCGTCAACTGGACGTGGAGTCAGCGGATGCGATCGCGAGGGAGCCTCAGCTGCTGGGTTTTACTGTGATCTTTGACACAGTCACCCCTATAGGAGCATCGGTGGCAGAAGAACTCTCGCTGGGCTTCGTCAACTGGAAGTGGAGTCAGTGCATGCGATTGCGGGAGCCTCAGCTGCGGAGACTTACCGTAATCTTTGTTACAGTCACCCCTATCGGAGCATCGGTGGCGGAAGAAGATGAGCTTGGCACGAGCTGATCGAACAGCGGGCCGAGATTAGCGAGTGTACGGGTGTCGAGATGTAACTTGGAGGTCTTACTGTAGGAGTAACAAAGGAAGTCACGGTCGATGTCTGTGTAGTCGTACTTGTGCTCGTCACAGGCTGATATAGCAGCACGTCGGACGGTCAGTAACCTGTAGGCACGGTACCTCCCAACAGATCCAGGAGTGACTCACCGTGATGGACGACGTAGCGGGAGTTGTAGTCGATGTGTTGGAAGTAGTGTGTCGGCTTGGTATGCTCGGCGTTGTAGTAGTGGACGAGGTGGTATTATGAGATGTGTGATAGCTAGGTTCAGGCCACGTGGTTGACATCGTGTATGTCGTTGGGGTTGTATGTACGCTCGGAAGTGTGTATGAGCTCGGCATGGGCGATGTGGTGGATAGACACGAAGTTGTTGAGTTGTAGGGCGAGGTCGTCGTAGTCCATGTCCTTGGTGTGGTCGGTGGATAGGGTGTAGTCGATTTACTTTCGGTCCATGGGATCGATGGTGTCCGGGATTTCCACGTAGAGGATGAGCGTGATGTGGTCGATCTGCTTACAGTGGTAGAAGAGCAGGATGTGGACGACGTGATTGGAGCTGTTGAAGTATGGGTACTTCTGGGTGAGTGCCATGTCGTCGACGTGGTCGAGGAACAGGACGTCGTATTCCAGCCATCAGGATCTTATGAGCATGAGCACAACACTGGCTTATCGGACGTGAGGACAACTCACGACCCCAGCCCTCCCCTCCGACTCCGTCCCATCCCAAGACGACCGGAAAGAGCAGAATAGCACCGCCTAGAATAGAGCGAGGAAGGGACATGATCGGAATTTCACTGTCCTATGCTGAATCGTGCAAGAACAGAACAACCGTAACAGAGATACATGTACTTACGAAATGGAGCGGCCGTACTATAGAACAAGACATCTGTCTTGGGACTTTCCAAGATCCCGAACTGGCTATACATGCGGCACTGCATGGCTTAGAGGCAATCACTGGCATTAGCTCTGAATATTCGATAAACACCTGCACCTGCGCGGCACGCCTTTTCATCCTGAGGCAGACGAGGCTGAAAGGGTCTCTCCTCATCGGTATACGTAGGCGCCAAGGCGAAGCGACGTGTAGCGTATCAGGCATGTACAAGAAGCTAGCACGAGCCGCGCAGTACTTCTCGAACTCATTGTTACACCAGCTAGATAGACAGTCAGATAGATTCCGCAAACGATGAGGCGGTGATGCTAAGGCACAGCAGAAGGAAAATGCTCTAGAAAACGCCATCGCGGGCTTGTAGATCCGGCTTGGTGTAGTCCTCAGCCTTGCAGGAATAATGCATGTTCCCCGCTGGGACCACGAATCACTGGACGATGCGTGGCACCCTCGAAGAAGTCCATCCACCGCGTCGATCCTCTGTCTCCTAGGCCTGATGCTCAAATAGTCATGAACGGTCGAGGCGGTTCGCGCACCGGGCAGAGGCATTACTGTCTAGCTCTCGTTGCTCGTCGTGACACCCGACCTTTTGCTTACCATGGCATTGGTGAGTCTGGCGGTCGTGTATTTCGGTGTAGCAGTCGCAGCATTGTCACCAAAAGCTATCAGCATACCACCGAGTGAATATTTGTTTGTCGTTCCGTCTACATCGCGAGTTGGTGGTCCGGAGAAGGCTGACACACGGTAGTATTGGCGACGATGGACGATGGTCGACGTTCTGGGTGACGCTCGGGACACCAAGGCAATCTGTCCAGCTGCTTCCAGGGACTTCTGCAACTGCATCTAATATACCATGGGTAAGTCGATTATTCTTCCCAGTCTGTTGCAGATGGTTCGATCGAGTGTTTCTCGTTGTTGCACACACGGGACGGAACTACAGTTTCGCCGATAGGCGATCGAGACAACACCCTTCACGCTAACACTCTTCAACGCCCAATGCTGGAGACACATGACCAAGTGACTGATGTGCTATGCGGTATAGGTCATTCAGCCCGAAGGATGTACTGGCTCCAATGCAAACATCACGGATTGCGCCAGTGATCGCGGCGGGCTGTTTGCCCGAAATCAATCGACATCATGGTCAACAGATACGCCAGGCAAGAACGACCTCTACAGTCTTGCGACCTATGAAGAAAGCATCTTAGGTCTCTATGGCACGTGTGTAGTCTCTCCTATTGGTTAGCGAAGATATGATGCTGACCACTCCTTTGAGTGCATACTATGGCTTCGACAACATACAGCTTGGGCCCGTAGGCTCTGGCGTGCCCATTATCGAAAAGCAGCTCATTGCTGCATACGAATCAAATGACTGGTTTGTCGGATATCTGGGTCTAAGCCCATACGGATTCAACTTTACGTAAGTCTCATGTATCTGCCTGTGTTGCAACGGCTGAAGAACGTTCCTGCAGTACTATTGATCCACCGATTCCGAGCCTCATTGGCAATCTGGTGAACCAGAGTGCAATTCCAGGACCCTCTTGGGGTTATACAGCTGGTGCGGCCTACCTTGAGACCCCAGTGTATGGGAGCCTGACACTGGGTGGCTACGACAAGGCGCGCATTGACTCCAGCAACACATTACACGACGTGCCATTTGGCCCGGACATCTCTCGCGATCTTGTCGTCCAACTATTGTCGATCACCTACGATTCAGAGGGCACCACACTTCTGTCGACCGAGCCCATATCCATCTTCATCAACTCCATGGTGACAGAGCTGTGGCTACCGGTCACAGTATGTCAGCAATTTGAGAAAGCATTCAACCTTACCTACAACGACACTGCGAGTCTCTACTTGATCGACGACTTTGTCCATGCAACGCTGGCGGCACACAACCCGACGTTCCAATTTAAGCTTTCTAGTCCGTCTAACATCAGCGGTCCATTGGTCTCCATCAGTATTCCTTACGCAGCACTAGATCTCACCGCCAGCGCGCCATTGTATCCGTCCGGATCAAGGTACTTCCCGCTGAAGCAAGCCCAGAACTCAACACAGTACACCCTAGGTCGCGCATTTCTGCAAGCTGCATATGTCATCGCGGACTATGACAAGCAAAGTTTCTCGATAGCCCAAGCTCTGTTCCCGATGGACTGGAAGGCCGTCGATCTAGTCACCATAGGCGGATCGCCTGCGCCTGGATTGAGTAGAGCCGCAATCGCAGGTGTCGCTGTCGGTGGGGCAGCCATTCTTATCTTCCTTGCAATGGTCGCGGTCTGGCTGATTCGCAAGCGTCGACGCCGACAACAGACTCATACCTCAGCCGTGACAGCGGGTGAGACGAATGGAACTCTCGACGCCGCAGAAGAGCACTACAATGATAAACACGACTCTCATGAATTGAAGGGCTCGCCAGCACAGCATTACGGTAGCAAACACGATTCTTACGAATTAAGAGGCTCGCCTGCGCCGCAATACGACCCAAGAGGCTCCTTGCTCAGCGAGCTGTCAGCAGACGGACGGTATCAGCATCGCGGGAGCGCGAGGTATGAGTTGGCCGGGACGCCTGTGAACGAAGTACCAGGGTCATCTACGATCTTCGAGCTGCGGGAGACTGGGGAGAGATAGGTAGCTCAGAGTGGGTTATGCATCGACCACGCAGCTCAGCCTCAAGATTTGAACTCTTCCCACAGCGTGGCGAGTGGATAGTAGCATCTGCCTAGGACAGCTTCGCATTCACAGTGACAATCTTACATACCATACGCCGTCGCTTCATGCCTGTCGTCCTGCCCAATCACAAGGGGTATCTTCCATCCGTATAACGCCCGTGTCATGTTCTCGTAAACCCCAAGCATCACGCTGGGATCAGAATGGATCCTCCATCTTGACGTCCTGCTGCACGCCAAGACCGGCTTTAGCAGTGGCCATGACATCCGGGCCCTCCTCTACTCGGTCTCGCACAGTGATCTCGTCCCCGATGAAGACTCCAAGTCCGCCAAACGCTTCGCACAAAGCTCGCTCGGTGTACTGCTCAAAGACATTGTACCCTCCGGCCTTAAGCTTGGGGTCCCGGAGATGCGTTTGCAGTGACTCCGCGACGTAGTGGTCTTGAATGCTGTAGTACTGCCGTCCCTCGAAGCTGAGTCCGCCGAACGGATCGATTGGTGCTTCAGGTGGTGCCGGTCCTCGTGCCTTCAGTCCCTTGATGACCAGACTCGAGCTGCCGTTACGCGACTCATCCGGCGCAGCGTTCAGCAATCTCTGCCGCTCCTCAGCAGCCTGACGATCCATCCTCCGCTTCAGCTGCACCTTCTGGCCCTCCTTTGCCACAGTCTCTGCATCCTCCTTTCCAGTGGCGAGCCTCTGCAGCAAATCTTTACGGTCTTCCAGCTGTGCCCTTTTCTCCTCATCCTCCTCCCTCCTCGCTGCCGCCCGTCGTAGCTTCGCAGCGTCCCTTTCTTCTTTTTGCAGTTCCTTATAGCTCGCCCCCCCGCCTCCTCGTGCATTCGCCTCGATCTCCTCCCGATGCGCCTTGGCATACTTCTCCAGCCGCCTTTCTGACTCCTCCACATCCAAGCCTTCAACAAGATTGAATGTCACGTCCTCAACCTCGTTCAAATAATCGTTCCAGGCTCTCAAGTCCTCAAAGTCCTCCTCCCGCTTATTAAACACAGTAGCTATCCGCTTCCTAATATCCACCTCCCTCTCCACCTTGATATCCTCGAACGTCTGCTCGCGGAAGCGGTGCTTGCGCAGCGTGCGCTTGCAGCCTGCTATAGGACACTGCGCAGGTCCGTGACCAAAGATGCGGTCCACGCAGGACTCGCACATCTTGTGGTAGCATTCTGGGTTTACTAAGAAGCGGAGGGAGGGGTTCAGGTAGCGGGAGGATTTGCAGACCGGGCAGGTCTCGTCTGCTGTGTCCCCACCGCCGCCGCCAGTACCAGTCGGCCGCTTGGGCGCTGGGGCTGGCTTGGGGCGCGACATGTTGTTGTTTAAGGGAGGAAGTGGGAGTTGGAGTAGGAATGTATATGCAGTGTCATGGCGGGGAGTTTCGGGAGTGCCGATCGCGCTTGCCTCAGGGAAATACTTTGGACCTCGACATGTGAGATCATCGAACTCATATCTGAACACTGCTTTTACCATCTCGACCATACTCTCATTCCATCGCATCATCATCTCGATCGCTACCGGTCTATAGACTATCCTCGCCATCGTTCTCTGGCTCACTGAGTCCCGCGCGCCTTCCCTAGACTCCACACCCACAGTTTTGCGATCATGGCAGAGCAAGGACACGGGCTAGATCACTCGAGAGATCCGTGTCCATGGGTCGCATTATCAGATTTCGGAGGAGCGTTCTGTATGGGGGTGCGTTGCACGGAAGTGGCTTGAGTCGGCAGGAGCATCACTAATTCCCAGCGCAGGCAATAGGAGGAGCAGTATGGCACGGCGTAAAAGGCTACAGGAATAGTCCCTACGGCGAGCGAAGAATAGGAGGTATGCTGGATACGGGATGGTTATCTCCGCGCCCATACTGATGCATCTACCCAGCCCTCACAGCGATTAAAGCCCGCGCACCCGTTCTCGGCGGCAACTTCGGCGTCTGGGGTGGCATGTTCAGCACTTTCGACTGCGCTGTCAAGGGCGTGCGAAAGAAGGAAGACCCTTGGAATGCCATCATCGCCGGTTTCTTCACAGGTGGCGCTTTGGCAGTGCGAGGCGGACCACGAGCGATAAGAAACGGGGCGATAGGATGTGCGATTTTGCTGGCAGTCATCGAAGGTGTTGGGATTGGATTCCAGAGGATGATGGCCGAGAATACGAGGCTGGAGATGCCACCGCCACCGCCTAGTCAGCCGAGTTTGGGAAGTGAGGGACCTCTGGGGGCGTTGGCATGAGATTGAAGGGGTCGGTGGCAACTTCATGGCAGGTTCTGAGGTGATAGACATGGCGTTCTGGATGACGGGATGCATAGCGGGCGTCATTTGGCGCGGTCTTTGGTCCGACTTCAGACACTCTACTCTTGATTGGCGAGGACGATGAGGCGCAAGTAGCGTACTGCGGACGCAGATTCGCGACTCCAGTGCCGTATGTACAATTATCGAACGTGTAAGAAGACAGAAACAAAACATCAAAGCCGCGCATGGAGGATAGCTCATCACGTGAACAACACCTTGACAGGCTGATGCACGATGCATGTAAGTGGCACAGCCCTCCCTTTTCTTAAGACCAACGGTTTGCTCTCAACTTTACTAATTCAACTTGCCTAATTCGGCCTATCGAAGTAGAGACACCATGCCACGGAACAAGCATCGCCTCCACCTGGCCCTCTACGCCCGTCCAAAGCATCCCGGGACTTACCACTACGCCCTGTTCATCGCACTAAAGAACGGCCAAGGACCCACGACGAAGCATTACGTCAATAACACACTCCTTGTTGACGACCGCGGACATGCGACAACGCCCTGGCGCTACGAGAACCTCATCATCGACGATATTGAAAGTGAGCCGAGACTTCTGGTTCGGGTGGTCCTGGGTAAGGTAGTGAGAGTTGATGCTGAGGTCCAGCGTGTGGTTGGAAGCGTGCCTGTGATGGATGCAAAGGAGCTGGTATCAGAAGCTAGCGAGACCTTCAATTGCATTAGCTGGGTTCGAGATGTCTTCCAGGAGCTTGTGACGCAGAAAGCAATTGCGGCTAGGCATGCGGATTGGGACGAGATCCAAAGGCAGGCTGTGGAGTATGTTGATAGGAAGCGAGAAGCGGGTCGATGGGATGGCGGATGGGAGGGAGGTGGAGTGCCGCTGATGGATCTCATGACGGACAAGGAGATCGGGGCATAGTGCACTGCCACTCCACGACGAGAGATAGATGAGAGCAGATGAGGTTGTACCAGGCTTGGCAAACCAGCTTCGTTCCTGACCTCCGCGATGCCTTTCCATTGGTTGCTTTCCTCATCTACAACAAACTCACTACAACGGTCTTTCAAGATTGAGATGATCAGCTTGTCCATTGCATGTGAAGATCCAGAAGTTGTGATTCGGTACATAAAAGCCGTGCCTCCATCGCTCGCGACAAGATGAAAGGTGGATCTACAACACCATGGCTGACGCGACGCCCCCTCGGCAGATGTCGCTGATCCCATATCCCTCTGACAGCGAACGTGAGATAGTCCTGTAAGCATCGCAGAAGCCTCTTGAGCCGGTACGATCCGCTGACTATGCCCTAGGCGTCGTGGCAATGCAGTGGTTGTGTATGACAACGCGTCTCGACACCTGTCAGTCGTTGCTGCTCCGGAGCAGCCGGTAGACCTACCTGAGTGCCCATACTGCCACCGACCTTTGCGAGATGACGATCAATCTAGACGTGAGGGCCGTGGTCCCGCCGAGGAGTACTGGCCTGACGGCCGTCCTCAGACCGCGCGACGAGGTCCATTCGTTGACCCAGAGTACTTTGGCATGCTGGCTGCCAGTCAACAACCTTCACCTTCGGCTAGTGCACCTGGTACACCATTACCAGCTCGACTAGTCCCCCACGCGATTAGGTCTGGCCGCTCAAGGGAGATCAGTGGAGCCGGCGATCTGCCCTCTGGTGCTGAATTTGTTACCAGCGGGCCAGCTCAAGGCTCAAGTCAAGGTATCAGCAGCACCGCCTTCTCTCCTGGATTCTTTCGACAGAACTTCCGCGAGATGAAGGAGCTCGGCCGCGGCGGCTTTGGCGTAGTCCTCCTGCTCGAGCATGTTATGGATGGGGTAGTATTGGGCGAATTCGCATGCAAGCGTATACCCGTCGGCAACGATCATGCATGGCTTGAAAAGACTCTTATCGAGGTCAAGCTTCTCAAGAAGATCCCGCATGTCAATCTCGTGCCATATCACTGGGTGTGGTTAGAGGACTGCCAGCCTACGAAATTCGGACCAAGTGTGCCGTGTCTCTGGATCTTGCAGGATTATTGCAACGGTGGTGATCTACACAACTATGTCCTACAATCCAAGGATGCGAGTGATGCAACACAGTCGTTGCACCAAGAGCGACTGCGTAGGCGATCTCGGGAGCAGCTGCCACCACCCGTTGATCTTCGCGGACCAAGTAAGCTCACGTTTGACGAAATCTTCACTTTTTTCCGAGACATCACGTCAGGCTTACACCATCTACACACCAAAGGCTACATACACCGAGACCTGAAGCCTTCGAATTGTCTCTTACAACACGACGATGCCCAAACAAGAGTGCTGATCTCCGACTTTGGCGAAGTTCAAGCTGCAGGCGCAAAGAGACGAAACACAGGAGCCACTGGCACGATATCGTATTGTGCGCCGGAAGTTCTGCGCAAGGGTGCGTCTGAAGATGCATTCGGCGACTTCACTACGAAGAGCGACATCTTTTCGCTAGGCATGATAGTGTACTTCATGTGCTTTGGCCGTCTCCCGTACACCAGTACGGATGGTCTTGACGAGGACAACGAGGACGTAGACGAGCTTCGTACCGAGATCAGTGCTTGGCAAGGGCTGCACCAAGAAGCTCGCATCCGCGTGGACCTACCTGACAAGCTGTACACCTTCCTGCAGCGATTGCTCGCCGCAAATCCCGATGAACGCCCAACGACTGGAGAGATCCTGAGCACCATCAAAGCTGAAGCCGGACTGGGCGACATATTTTCAGTGACAGACGATGATAGTCCACCACGGTTCGCGTCCGTCGACTCACCATCACAGCGACCTTCGTCTCAACAGCGCCGTCAATCGTCAAATCTCGTGAGTCGATTCGGTTTATCGAGTGCGGGACGGAAAAGATCTGGAGAGGAGCGCGTAAAGCGATCGCCTTCACCGATCAAGTTCGACAAACCACGTAATCCTGACGGCTCTGGAACTCAAAGCAATGCGTCCGCAGTTGTGTTGCGCCCACGAAAGATCGATCTGACGTCAACTTCACATGATCACCTGCCTGAGCCACAGCAAAGCCCCAGGTTGATGCTACCGCCGCCACCGCATCGCTCTTGGTACTCGGCGTGTGTCAGATGGAAGCATCATTCACTCGTGAAGCCCAGCCTTCGAATTGTGCTGTTTGGCGCGAAGCTAGCTTCGCTCAATCTACCTTGTGCACCGTATGCAGCAAACGTCGTGCTATTGTACGCTCTCCTGGCAATCGCGGCGCTCGACCTGGGCTTGGTGCCACTCAATCTGACGATGTCTGTGCTGATGCTTGGCGTTCATCTCGCGGTGGTGTACATCGCGAACCAGCAAGGATGGCTTTGCGAGGGCCCAGACGTGTTTCGGCAATCTAAGTAAATATCGGCCGCCTCTGGCTGCGTTACAGAATGGCAAAGTCACCGCGGCTGGAAAGTGTTACGGCTGCGTGTTTACCGATAACCTGGATCGCACGGCTGGAGAAAGTCGGGCCAAAAAGTCAAGCATGCAGCCACGAAAGGCTTTTTGTGCCAAGCCTGAGCTTATGCACGTTCCCGCAGACTCCGAACCACAGATGACGTCTGAAGATCCATCTCTTATCTGCACAGAAGCAATTCCCAATGGTCAGTTACACGGCAGGCGATGTCGACGTACCTGCATCTGGCATCTACGTCGTACGCCTATCTTCCAGTCGGTACAAGACTCAGTCAGGCTAGGCGATGGCCGATAGAAGAGTCAACAGTATTTGCGTAACGTTGCATAAGTAGTGTAGACCCGACTTCCTAGTAAGTCCTACCAATTCCTCTCTTACTTAGCATCGCGTGTATATCTGCGACAGCTCCTCTGCATCAGTCCCGTACCTCTATCCTGTCCCTGCAATTCAAGATGCGCTCCACATCGATCACTGCTGCGTTTGGGCTCACATCTCTAGCTTCGGCAGCATTGCTTTCGACGAAGAAAGTGGAAGAGCGTGCTCTCGAGTATGTCGTCCAGCCGAAGGTCTTCATCATCAGCATGTTCGATCCAGAGGCGGAGGTCTGGTGGGGAATCCCTGAGTTCGATCTTCTCGCGCTCAACATCACGGTGCCTGGCTTCTCGCCATTGTTCCCGGATGCACACTGCACTGCTGATGGCGAGATCTGCCAGCTTGTGACAGGCGAGAGTGGTATGCCAGACCCTTGAGAGGCACATAATGGGAGCTCCAGTTGATTTGTCGTGCACAGAAATCAACGCAGCCGTTACCATCTCGTCCCTCGTCCAGTCGCCACGCTTCGATCTGAAATCTACCTACTTCATGGTAGCAGGCATCGCTGGAGTCAATCCCGAAGTGGCCACTATCTGTGCGGTGACGTTCGCACGCTATGCAGTTCAGGTCGCGCTGCAATACGAGATCGACCCTCGTGAAATCTCAGCCAACTACAGCACCGGCTACATCCCACAGGGCAGTGTTGTCCCAGATGAGTACCCGCAGTCGATCTATGGAACCGAGGTGTTTGAGGTCAACCAAGACCTACAGAAGCTGGCAGCCTCCTTCGCCAGAAATGCTACACTCAACGACAGCTCCGAAGCCGTAGCCTACCGTGCGTTGTACGCCACGTCCGATCTTTACGTTGCTGGTACGAAGGCTCCCTCAGTGATCGAGTGTGATGTCGCAACTTCGGACGTCTACTACTCTGGCAAAATCCTTGGTGAGGTCTTCGGGAACTTCACGACACTCGTCACGAATGGTACTGGTGTATACTGCACGACAGCGCAAGAAGACAACGCAACGCTCGAGGCTCTACTTCGCGCTGCAGCAGTCAAGGCCGTAGACTTCAGCCGCATTATTGTCATGCGCACTGCTTCAGATATGGATCGCCCGTGGCCCGGCCAGGCAGCAACAGCCAATCTGTTCTATTCGAACCAGGGAGCGTTTGAGCCGGCGATCCAGAACATCTATCTCGCAGGTGTGAAGGTCGTGGAAGGCATCTTGGAGGGATGGAACGCGACGTTTGCTGGTGGCGTGAAGCCGTCAAACTACATCGGAGAGTGAGTCATCCCCTTCAGGACGTTTGCAGCGATCGATGACTGACAATCTTCTAGCATCTTTGGCACTTTGGGTGGCACACCAGACTTTGGCCCATATGCTTATAACAACAACCCCGTGAAGCGCGGCCTCAGCAGGCGCAGCGTAAAGGGTAAGAGGAACGTACCGCTGTAGACTTCTGCACAGTCGACAGTCAATAACGGTCCGCTGGGCAGCCAACAATGTACATAAACCTTCCCAGTAGACACTAAATACCTTGGCAGTGTATGGCCTGCGAACATTCTCACTAAACGCTTGCCAGAGCTGTAGATTCATGGAACACTCTTACTTTCTCTATCACGCAAACATCGACTTCTGCGCGTCTTGCGATCGAAGCTTCTTTCTCCCCTACGACAGTGGGTCATCCAAAGTACTACGCACTTGACACGAGCAGCAGTAAATTGTGATGGCGCCGCCTCCACCCAACCAACAAATCATCGCGAAAGGGCCACTGGGTCACTATCATCAGCAGGCATGGCTTCAGCCGTCCGCTAGGCAGTCATCGCCCACCCAGCAACCACAAGTTCGTCAACCACCACCCGTGCAAGGGTTTCCTGCTCAGCAGCTGGTAAAACAGCTACCGCCGCCGGTATACCAGACGCAAAGCCAACAGACCAGCGTTCAGCAGCCGATACGCCAGCAGCCATATGGACAACAGGCAGTAATCCATCAACAAATTTTTCAGCAGGTCGGAGGTCAGCAACTCGTAGCTACGCATGTCTCTCCGCCTGTGCCTGTCATCGCTGGATATCAGCAGCAAGTAGGCGGCTACGCTGGCGGCTATGCGCAGCAAGGTATGGCACATGCCCAGCACGCCCAGCGGTTGTCTTCAAGTAGCTCAACAACGACGTCAACCACTACGACTACGACACAGACCACGCAGCAGCAACAACGCTACCAGCAGCAGTCTGCTGGGCAGGTACAGCAATCAACTCTTACCCCTCTGATCCAACATCACCAACAGCTACAGATCCAACAAGCACCGCCTGCGCCACAAGCACAGCATCACCAACAGCTGCAGATAAGACAGGCATCAGCTGCCCCTCAGGTACATCACCAACAGCAGCAGATCCAGTATGTGCAGCGAGTGCAGCCACCTCCTCCTCCCGCACCGGTCAAGTACACGTCACCGCCCCCACCGGTCCAGTATGTTGCACCTCCGCCAGTGCAGTACATCGCGCCGCCTCCACAAGCTCCCGTACATCATACTACAAACTACACGACAATAATCCAGGCCGCGCCTGCTCCGCTGCCTCCTCAACAGCAAGTCGTTCAGACTTCGTCGGCACAAATCGTGCAGCAGCAACGACCACGCTGGCCGCCACCACAAGTGCATGTCAACATCACGAACGTGTCCTCGTCCTCGTCGTTACAGACCAGGCCCAAGTCGCCCCCACCCCAGGTGCGACACCCATCTCCGCCTTGTCAGCTGGCTGTGCCGTCTCCTCCCAGGCACTCGTCTCGTTACGATCAGGGCGCCAACAAGTCCACTACCAACACCACAACAACAACAACAATAACGAACATCACTCGTACCGAAGCGGAGTCCCGTGGCGCCGACTTCCTCGAACGCTACGATCTCGAAATGGCCCGCCGCCTGCTCGTCGTCTGCCCGCCCTGCCCCG
This sequence comes from Cryoendolithus antarcticus, assembly GCA_002077065.1. NCBI lineage: Eukaryota > Fungi > Ascomycota > Dothideomycetes > Cladosporiales > Cladosporiaceae > Cryoendolithus > Cryoendolithus antarcticus. Next base: position 309,278 of record NAJO01000023.1, read on the forward strand.
CAGGCTTCGGCTGGGAAGCCCATGAAGACGGCTACGAGTGCGAAGCGGGCAGCCACTTGATCCCCTACGCCGAAACGGATGCCTGGATAGCTGGGCTTAGACCGGACGGAAATATCATTGGCAAGACGTTCACTGTAGATGAGGTCAGGGAGAGGTATCTCAGGCGAGCGATCCAGAACGGGATGGACCCACGGCTTGCGGGGGAGCTGTCGAGGATGTCTGAGCAGCGAGGTGGAGGACGAAGGGGTGGAATGCAGAGGCGAGGGCGCATGTTTGACGACGACGATGATGACGACGATGACTTATTTAGTGCATTCAGCGCGGCGCGGCGGAGGCAGGGGATGAGGGATCCATTTAGGTAGGTCTTGCGAAAATCTGGCACTGGAAAGCGTAGGGCAGCTCAGGTAGGCTTGCTAAAAACTATGCACGGAGATACCATAACGTATAGAGCGTCTCTGCCCTCCGAAGAATGTGCGATGGACTTCGTGACGTGACCCTGTTAACAAGCACCGCCAGGGTCATGAAGCCAGTGGTGCTGCTTTTTCGATTATCGTTTTCAGCTGACCAAGCTCAACTCATCGACCGAGCACGTCGCCACTCGCGCAGACCAGACCGCACAATCCAAGACCACGATCACCGCCGCCTCAGACCATCACCACAAGTCCCTGCTTAAGGTCCGCGATAACAACCAACGCGAGCCGCTCGCGTCGAGACGGCACACCACAGTGCCCAGAAGGCGACGGCTGGCTCAAAGCCCCTGGCGGCGCCATCTGCCAGCGCGGCACCCACTTCATCACTCACTCAGAACAAGACGCCGATGACCAAGGTCAACGCGAACGCAGCGGACCTGTCATCTTACGCGCGACTCCAGCGCAGTACCAGCAGGCGTACGCTCGGTATGGTGTGGACTTTTACCGGCACAACAGTGGTGCCTGGGCTGGAGGGAGCCTCGCTACCGATCCCGACGTGCGTGTTGGGGAGTTTGGTGGATTGTCGCGGTGTCGTGACGGGCGTCATGGGCATGACTCTTTGGTGACGATGGGAAGGGTTCTGTGCCAGATTTGTGGCTGCGAATTGAGGTAGGGTTGGGCTGGTGACTGGCCCAGGAGCTCAGTAGACACCCGCGATTGGCCATGTTGGCTAGATCTTGCAGGTTGGCGTACGCTAGTCACAACTCTAGAGCAGATACTTCATATACTGCTTTCAATGGCTGAGGTGCAGATCTGATGAGTTGCTATAAAGCAGCGTACTGATAATGGTTGCGACGCTCGGGGATGCCGTGAGATCTCCATTGCATATCTGTTACCAACGATCCTCTAGCTATATCATCATTAGCGATCATGTAGTGGACTAAGCACTCTCCCACTCCTCCAAAAAGCTCATCCGCCTCTCCACCTCATCCCATCCGAACTTCTCCGTCAGCCTCCTCAGAGCCCCACTGCTGCCTCCAAACACCGCTTGATCCTCTTCCGCCGTCCAGATCCCTTGCCTCACATGCAAGTCACTCAAAGACTGCTTGTGCTTTTCCGAGATCAATAGAGCCTGCGCAAGATCGAAGCGCATGCTGGTACGGTGCAGCGCGCACCAAATCGCGGTTTCGGGATAGTGGAGCTGCGTAAGGCGGTGGAGAAAGGAGGCCAGAGTCTCGTCAGCGGGGATTGGCGGGCGCTTTGTGGGCACAGAGGATCTTGTGAAGGGCAGGGACGAGCGGGGTTTGGGATTTGAGGACGCGAAGGGCCGAGGGGCTGGGGTGGATTTGACAGGTGCCGCGGACGAGGGTTGTGGTTTCGTCGAAGGTAGCGTGGAGCTCGCTGGTACTTGTACAGCCTCGATGGGTAAGTCTCGCGCAACGAGGGTGTCGTCTTCTTCGTCCGAGTCTGGCGGCAGCGGCATGCTTAGATCGAACGCCTGCGTCTCGGCGTCAAGTATGGCCTGGGTGTTGAGCATGCGAAGGCTCTGCTGGCTGACCGGAAGTGCCTTCGGCTGCTGGTGCTCAAGCTCGGCATCATCTGAGCTGTCCGACGATGATGCAGCCGATGAGATCTCCATGACTTCGGCGTGTTGCTCTGCCACGTTCTCTCGCGGTAGGTCCGAATACTCAATCTTTCGACGCGGACTGGATCGTGGTATATCCTGTTGTGATGAGAACATGTCGAAGCCGCCTTCTGGTTCTGGTATCGTGAGATCGATCTCATCATCGCCGTTCTCGGCCTGGCCATCATCTTGACTCATCTCGCTTTCGTCGTCGCGCAGGACAGTGTCGTGAATTTGCGCAGCACGTTCAGAACTGTCGTGTGCTTCATGCGCCTCTGCGTCTTGCTCGTCAGGTCCATTCGCAGCTTGTGAGGGGATGGCGCTACGGTCTTGTCGAGCCATCACATCCACGCTCTCCACCACTTCTTCCTCATCGTCCTCGTCCCAACCACCCATCAAACTCGGCCGCTGCTGCAATAGCACCGCACTACGGCGCCGTATCGCAGGCAAACTCCGGCCGGGCAGATACAGCTCCGCAAGGGTATCTGCAGCACGTGACGATCGCTGCATCGCGGTCGTGATCGCAGCGTCCTCTTCCAGAGACCATTCGTGTGGTGCATTTGTGCTCGATTTCGCAAGGTGCGCTGATGGCTCACGTTGCGATGATCGCTGATCTTGAGTGGCTGCTGCGACCACTTCCTTGGGCTCACCAGGCGGCGTTGTGGATCGCACTCGTCTCGTAGGTGATCGAAGCTGAGGCATCGGCTCTGCATGATGTCTTCGAGGAGACGGCGCAGGTGGAACGCTCGCCACTTGACTCGCAATCACCTCCTCCGCCTCCTCCCTCGCATCCTCAAGCGTCTCCTTAGCCAAAATCGGGTACGCGAGCTGCGTCTCGAAACCCCAGCCCTGATTCTCCTGCCTCATGGGACTACTTTCTACCCTCCTAGACTTCACTGGACTCGAAGGCCAATCCAGATTCTGGGAGAACACTTCCTCGATATTGACGCCTATAGCCTCAGCCTCTTCGTCATCCGGGTCGTCAGGACTGAGCTCCCGATCCGACTCGAGTTCGATGGCATCGGCCTCCTCTTCTTGAGGCGTGCGCATTAAGCGATCAGAAATCTCCACATCGCCCTCCTCATCCTCGTCTGGCTCAGCAGGTAGGAGAGAGTGCAGGTAGCTCGCGAAATTCGCTTGATCAGCATCAGCAGCATCCTCAACCAGGTTCGTGGCTCGAAGTTGAGCTGGCGTGATCTGCGACTCAAAGTCCGCGAGATTGGCAGCTGTGAGTGCGCGGATCGGCGGAGGTACGACGACTTCGGCTTCAAGCTGTGGATAGCCGAAGACTTCCTCGTCGAAACGTCGCTGAGAAAGTGATTCCTTGGTGGCGGCAGTGGTCTCGCCTTCGTATTGCATGTTCTCAGGATTGGAACTATATGTCCTGGCTGCGGCTTCCCTAGCAAGGATATCGTCATTTTCGCCCAGTCCGGATGCAGGCGCCCCTTCGGGTACAATAGAGGTAGAGCGGACGGACTGAGCTTGGTCAGATTCTTCTCTGGATGCCTCTCCTGGCGTTTCCTGCACTGCAGTAGCCATCCTGGGACTGAATCTATTTCGATCCTCGACCTCTTCATCTGCAGAACGCTCGTCCATGCTCTCTTCATTGACGTCCATCTCTTCTCCCACAGTATCCGGTACATACAGCCCGCTCTTAGCGAGAAGCTGTTGCTCCGCTGCATGATTGGCTTCGGACGTCGGGAGATAGTCTCTGGCTGTATTCGACCCACTCATGTGATCACGATTACTATGAGTAAGGAGCTGCTGCTCTGCCGCTCGATTGGCCTCCAAGGTGGGCAGGTAGTCTCCACGCACCACAACATCTTCGACGGCTTCCACGGTACGAGGGCTCTGGAAACTGTCGATCTCGTCCGCCTTGTTGTTCTTTGGTGATGCGGCAGGAGCCATCCGCCTCGCAAGAAGTTCTGGAGTCGTAGCGACATCCGCTGGCGAGTGGACAGGCTCACCCTCGCTAAAGGTGTCCGAGTCGTCACCTTTAGCTCGCTTCCGGCCGTAAGTCCGTCGCTGTGAAGATGTCGGAGTCGCTCGCTTGCGCTTGCGCGCCCCTGAAGAGTTCGAGGCACATCGCTCCGCAACTCGGTCTGGTGTATGAGCAGCTCGTGTCGGGCTAGATTTGAGTGGCTGCTTCTTAGCCTCTCGCACTTCCTTATCAGCCACCTCCTTCAGGTACACCGGCCGCACGTGCTCCTCATACAGCCGCTGCCACACCTCCGCACTATGCGTGGCGGAAACCTCTGCCCAGGCATCCCATGCGTCTTCAACCTGATCTTCTGCAACGGACTCGATGTCGGGCGCGTTACCCATAAGGTCGTCAAACTGACTTTTAGTCAGGTAGACATCATCGTCATCGCTCACTGGTGCCATTTCCTCCAAACCACCAGCCGGAGGGTGTGCGCGCAAGACCCTTACGTATCGGTCGCGCCAGGCTCGCCAAGGATGTCGCTTATTGATTGTCGCAAGCTCCTTGTAAAGTTGCGTGCCTTTCACCCAGCACTTGCTGCTTTGCGCTTTGCTGGTGACGACCCAATTCCAAAGGGCAAGGTCGTCCTCTTCGCTGAATGTCACCCTGCCTTTGCTTGGAGTTGCGGGCGCCACGGCGTCAGAGTCGACCTTGTGCGCCAGGTACTTCACGTACCGATCTCGCCAGGACTGCGCCGTATGTCTCGGGTTCTGTTCAGCCAACGCCCGGTATATTCTATTGCCCTTAACGAGCTCCCCAAGCTTTACTCTCTGCTTGACCCAGTCCTTCAGCACGCGATCGTCGTCCTCAGTGAATGGCTGCCTCGAGCCCGTCGCAGAGCCAGCACCCTGGTCGTTGTTGTCGACGACAGCCAGGGTCCTCCGTCGGTGCGGCTCGCTCAGCTCATACCCATTCCCGCCCTGCTCTTCCACTTCCTCCACTTCCCTCGCACCCGCCGGCTTCTCCCTGCCTGAAAGAGTCTTCACCCACCTGTCCCTCCAGCTTTGCGTCGTGTGCTGCGAATGCTTCGCCTCTAGCTGCTTGTAAATCTCCAAGCCCTTCTCACTCCCACCCTTCCTCTTCGCGCCCATCACCCACTCCCATAGGATCACATCATCAGCATGCGTGAACTTGGTCCTTGTAGCCTTACCAGGCAAACTGGCATCGCCAACCGCTCTCACAGCGCTGGGGGACGGACCAGCCTGGTGATCGGCGGGATCAGGTAATGCGCCGGAGGCGAAAGCAGCGTCGAGGAAAGTATAGCTGACACTACCCGGTGGGGAATCGCGACGGAGGTGGTCAGCGATTCTATAGTCTGCTGCTGTCTCTAGTGCAACAATGTGGCCGCCATTGGCCTTTATCTGGGAAACGTAGTGGCTGCGAGAGGGGACGCGTTGGAGGATAAAGAAGGAGAGGCCGGTGAAGAGGGAGCCGAGAGCAGGGGTGGAGGAGGTGGCGGAGGTGACGACGACCTGTGGCTGAGAGGCGGTGGCCGCCATGCTTGTGTCGTCAGCAGTGAGGTGTGGTCATGTAAAGGTCCATAGAAATGGCGGAAGTTCAAGAGTGGGGTCTGGAAGTGGAATGCGCCCAAGACACGCGCTTGCACGTGACGACGGTTGATCATACATGGGTGAGCACAAAGTATGCAATACAATATCGATCGCTACATCTCAGGGCACCACCGGACCCATGAAGCTGCATCAAATGCCGTACTTTCGTTTAACATCCTGTCGAGTTGCCGGAATCTGAGCTGATGTGTGAGACACTGGACAACCAGATCTATCCTTACACCGACTTGCTTGCGAGCCATCACGTGAACGTGAGAAGCTTTGATAGGGACGTCACAGAATCGCAGGACGATGCCAGCGCCAACCTGCCCCGAATCATCGTCTGATGTCCAGTGCTCGAGCTGGGCCAGTGCAGCGCATGGATCGCATGCCGAGACGAAGTGAAGTCCAGAACTCGGGGACGACGACTGGCGCAATGTAGAATCAGCCAATGAGATCGCGCCAGCGAGGACTGGCGTAGCTGTAGCAGGTGTAAGAGGAGTCCGTCGTGGCCAGAGCAGGAAAGAGCGACCGAGCTCGAGTCATAAAGGCTTCCAAGCCCGGGCCCTGATGTAACAGCGCACGACATCCGGCCTGCGCTAAGGTAACGTGCACCCGACACGAGGGGCTGCGGTGAGGTTGACACGGAGAGAAAATCTAAGCGGCCATCGGTGGATGAAGCCGGGAGAACTAGATATGCGAAGAGAACGTTTCTTGGCCATGTCTGATCATAACACGGATGACCCATCTCTCATGTCCATCGCTTGAACGCAATATCTCAACACATCATCACCATGCGATCCCGCACAAGGCTTCCATCTCGTTGATGTCTCATCTTGCTGCTGGCGTCTGCAGGTAACCTACTTGCCCATGCACGACCGGCCTAACCTCATGCGAGATCCTCATACTCTCGCCACTTCTTCGTAGCCTCACATCGCTCCCTCTCCTTCCGGTTTCTGCGACCACGCTTGCGACCCGCTCGAGCGGTAATTCAAAGGCACTGCTGACACCCTCCGTGTGTAAAAGGCTAGCTAGACTGGCACCTGTGGGAAACAGCTTTTTGCCCTCAGCTTCTTCGGCATGCTTGGCACGTAGCCCCAGCGCTTCGAGATCCGAGACTGCCACACTGTAGCTTGGGTTCGCTGGGTCACCAAGCGCTGGGGCGGAGCCACCGGGAGGTGCGATCGGGATGCGGCGCATGGCGGCCAGGAGCTCGCACATGAAGCGATTGCGGCGGATGGAGTGGCGGACGTTCGCAAAGTTGGACTGCGAGACAGATTAGCCTCTACAAGGTGGCGTAGTGGACGTGGGTAGATGCAGGACTTACCTTGTACTTGATAGTGACACGCAAGTCAAGCTGCTTCAGATCGCCCAGGCCAATGAGCTCGATGTCGACGTCGGGCAGGTAGTCCCGCTTGTTGTCTGCAGAAGTAAGAAACTTCTCTAATTCGGCGCGAAGTGCGAGGATATCGGCGTTGCTAGTGCCCGCGCAGACGCTGAAGTTGTACTGCTCGTGCATGCTCTTGCTGCGGGAGATGTTCTCGATCCAGAGCGTACTAGCGACGTTGTGAGGGATCTGGACCGTGGTATCGCTGTGGATACATTAGCGAGTGCACAGGTATCAAGGGCTTGATGTAGCTCACCTGTCTACTCGTCGAAAGACCGAGTACATCAGCGAGATCCTCGTGACGACCAAGTGCTTATCGTTAATGTTGACCCGGTCGCCAACATCGTAAGGATGCTTGACAAAGATGAACATAACGCAAGATAGAAATTCTGATACGGTCCCTCCGATCGCGAAGGCAAGGCCGGTAAACGTCGTCCAGAGCTGTGTTGTCTTCGCGGCGAAGGTCTTGCTGAAAAAGGTGGCGTAGATAAAAGCGATGGCTATGAGGACCACGAACGAGAGAAGGTTATCCAGGACGCCGATGACATGGCTGATGTCGGATAGCGACTTCGCTCGATTCTTCCTCTCTTCGCCCATGCCCATGATCAGCAGCTCCATCTCCTCAAGGCTGACATCACCATTGGCATCGCGATCGAGTTCATGGAACATGTCCTCAGCCTCCGCAGCGCGAGTCTCGCCAAGAACCTCCAGCAGATCGCTCTTCAGCAACACGTCTCGGCCTTGACCGACGAACGAAAGCCAAAGCCTGCGAGCCAGAGCTTTGGAAGCTTTCTCTGATTCCAGTGCCTCGAGGACTATGGCATGCGCTGAGGTGGTGCTACCGAGATCCTTCCCAGTGACATCACTGAGCATGGCGCCTACAGCCGCAGTCATTTGGTCACGAGCTCTGCCCATGCCTCGAAAAACCTTGGTATCCATACCAGCCTTTGCCATGGCTTCCCGCACCTCTGTGAGTGTGTTTCCCTGGATATCGGCATCTTCATCGAGGAACTCCCTGCAGTACTCTGGAAACAGCGCTCTTGATGCATCATAGAGAAGGTCCAACAGTCGGATGAGCCTCTTCGACTCCTTGATTTTGACGAAGTATTGCTTGCGGTGATAATGCACACTGATGAGCTGCACAACGAGCTTCTCGACGAGGAAGATGGCGGCAACAATGATACCAGCCTTCCAGACGGTCTGAAAAGTAGCCAGCCATGTATTGCTTGTGTCACTGCAAGCCTCTTGCGTGCCGAACTTGCAGATCACTGGTGTTGTAGTGTAAGCGACGATCGACCACAGAAAGAGTGAGATCGGAATCTCAAGGGCTGTGAGTACCAGAGAATACTTTCGTATTCCGGAGCTGATCAACCCGCACGTTGCTTGAAAGATGAATGGTACTGCCTGAGCACAAAGCTTGCAGACCCAGAGTGCGAACCATAGTGCCTCAATCCATACAAACAATCCGAAGAGGCGTATGCCGTCGGCTGTCTTATCCTTCCAGATCGTAGCCGTGAGTATGAGCGGGATCGAAAGTGTTATAGCAAATGGCAGAATGTACATGGCGTAGCGTGTAAGGACATTGGCGCTGTGGATCTTCCAGAGGAAATTCCCCACTTTTGTAAGAGTGTCCTCATCGGAGTCCGAGTCGAGCAAGCTCTTGCCCTCTTTCGGCACCAGCACGCTGTTCGTTGTTTGTCTTCTTCCAAGTACTGGTCGGTCGCTGGGCGTGGAGTCCAAGGAGTTGATGGTCACTTTTGTTGCGTTCTTGACTCCGGCCTCGAGATCAGCCAAAGGTATGGCAGCGGTGTCGGACCCCATCTTGTTGATGTGCCACTCCGCGAGTCTCTTAGCGTGCTTACGATGCTATCGACCGAGCCGCAGAAGCAAGCAAGCACCAATGCGCTGGTGAAACCAGATGTTTTATCAAGTGCCAAGTGCTACTGGTGATGCCTCTTCGATGGAGATATCGCTTATTTCTGACGAGACGAACAAATTTATAGTTGGTCTCTGCTGAGGACTGTCGTGCTGAATTGCATGGAGGTCTGGGGTCGGTTCCAGAGGATGAAGTAGGGTAGCTAGCAAGACAGCCTGAACGTGGTGCTGATGCGCAAGTAAGGGAGCCAGGAAAGCAAAGACTCGGACGAGACAATTGAACGGGGTGTGCAAACGCAGTGGGATACCTAGAAGCAAGTACGGTAGAAAGACTCGACTTCGCCGAACCTTACCGGCGGCCACGTGAAGAGCAGCTCCAGCTGCAGAAAGTTCAAACCTTGGAATAGATGTTCGAGGGCGTCGAGATTCAGGGTTCCGAACGCATTGACACGCTGGCCGGGCTGAAACAACGGGGGCGAATCCTTACAAACGCCCCTTTTGGTCGCAGATCCATATGGTGGGCCAGTCTGGACGTGCACGTATAGACTGTCATCTCCAAGCGATCCGCAGATACGCGAAAGGTCGACACGCTCTCGACACGCCAAGACGTTGCTTCGTGCTGGACGCTTTCATCGGCAGAGACATGTTTTGATTGTGGCGCGCGCAGAGGTGAGGTTGAGATCGCCCTCGCCAATCACTGCAGACCCTTGCAAATCTAGAGCAGCCTTTCCCGTTTGAGTTGCCTCGGAAGACCTCTCTTGGCCTTTGGTGGCTTGAAGCTTCCGCTTTAGTCCAGACATCTCGTGGGCACTCCGTTTTGGTGGCTGACTGACAGCCAGCTTCAGACGCAGCTACACATCCGCATTTGGCCTCTTACGGCGATCGTTCTTGCGGCGCCGCGGAACATCTAGCATGCAAGACGTGGAGAGATCTAATAGACTCTCGATGGAACTGCGAAACTTTGGAGAAGCGAGACGAGACGACAGACTCATCAGGCTGTTGCAAGGCCTGTGCTACACCGTTTGATGCTGTGCTTTCGTTCCACAGGGTCCCAGCCAGACTTCGGAAAAACTGAGCACGGCCGCGATGCCACATGGCAGCCAGCACGAGGCGTCTTCGGAGAGGCGCCGGTTAGATCTCGCTCTGCAGAGCGTGAAGTCTATTTGTGCTCGGCGACCTGGACTGTACCGCATTACCCAAATTGTGCAACGGCCGTGGGACGGTGGGATGAGAAGCGAGCGTGCGGTTCTTGGCAAGATGAACTAGACCACCTCGCTTATCTCCCATGGTTGACAGCGCCGGCCAGAACGCCACTGTCTCACACCAATGGGCGTTCCGGGGTCCAACGAGGACTTCCGGCAGCAGGTACTGTAGGTCTCTGCTCTTGCTCTCACCCGAACTGTACCGTCTCCAACCTGTCGTATGACCTGCCATATATGTCCTCAGGCCGAGTCACTCAGAAATGACTTCCTCGTCAGACTTTCCATCCTCTCCTGTGGTCAGATTGCCAAACATCAAGATGGACCCAATAGCACGTGAGACCGCCGAACAAAACGAGATCGATCTCGAGAAGAAGACCGTAACGCAGACGGTGCGGCCAGTCTCTTCGTCTGACGATGAAGCCGCCAGCGAAGCCAACGCAGAGGCAGCATGGGCGCCTGGTTTTTGGAAGCGCTTCCCATGGCTCGGTTTCGGAGCGCTATTCACGATACTGCTTTGCTCAATGGGATCGATCTTGACTCTTATGCTCAGTAACGGCAGATCAGAGACGAGATGGGTTGAGAAATTACCGCCGAATGTCATATTGAATGGCCTCAACAACGTGCAGAACCTCTGCTTTGGCATGGCGATTGGTATGTTTCGCGAGCGATGATTGATCTGCACATACTAATAACGATCCAGGTAACGGCATCGCAATCGCCTGGTGGCGGAAAACGCTGAAAGGCGCGACTATTCAGGAGCTTCATCGCTCTTGGACGTTTAGCACCAGTCTTAAAGATATTGCATTCGCGGCCAAGTACTTCAACATCATCGCACTGGCCGCTCTCACCGCAAAATTGACCATCATCGATGGTACACTCATGCAGAAGGCCTTCTCTACATGTGAGTATCGCCACTGCCCCCCTCCTGCAGATGCTCCAGAGTCTCCGCATGAATAGTGGAGGTAGCACCATCGAGAGCGCCAGATCGAAGTACGATGGCTCGCTTTCTCACGGGTGACAACGCAATCGTAATCATACTCAGTATAGGCTGTGGTAGCATACGCATCTCTGGACTTTCCGGCAAGAGAGTGGCATGTCCATCTTTGTAGACTGTATCACTGACGGGTCTTCTTCACAGACAGCGATGTCGACATGCCTATCACAACCAATGTATCAATGTTCGCGAACCACACCTTCCCGGCCACCGGTGTTATAGCTTCTCGATCGAGCAGTAGTGGTACGCTCCTGCCTTGGTTCATGAATGACCTCAAGCTGTGGTCTCAAAGTGGTGGCATGCTATCTTCCAGCTTCCAGGGCTGCGAAGGCCGCTGTCTCTTCAACATACCCGCAGCAGGCTTTGCATTCGATTGCGACGAGCCTGTCACTGAGCAGACCGACATTGGGGCAACGACTCAATCAGCGACCTCTCAGCTGTCTCAAATCAGGGATGGAATGCTCAATGTCACTGACACGGAAATGGCGGCGCTCGAGGCGAACTACACACAGGCACTGTTCGGCATCAGCTTTGCTGCCAACTCAACCCTGGCCCCAGGATCTGAGACTGCAGCTGCACATTACCTCACTATGGACCTCATCTACACCACTGCTAATGACGTCGAAGAGGATCAAGGCTGCCCGGGACAGCGAGTGACGCAACACTGTGAATTACGCCCTGCTGTCATTAGTTATCCAGTGATGGTCCAGAACTACAGTGGCCTGCACGCCCTCAACGGACTTACTGTTGGCGTCACGCAGGACTCCCTCAATGCAGAGAAGAATGAGACAGGCCCGATCTACCCCATCTATGACCAGAGAATAAGCCAGCAGCACGGCTACGATATCGTGGAACGTGTCAATGTCACTACCGAGGGCAGCTATGAATTCCCTGGCGAGCACACCAGACTTGGTGGCGTGCTCCAGGGCCTTCAAGAATTCGTCAGTGGATCTGCTGGTATCTACTGGACCGGCGCGGCTGGATTCATGGTCAATCAGACCGGAGTCGCGCAGCAATACTTGCTCAATGAGACGCCACTGGGAACCTCTCAGTGTGGTTACCAATACACTGACTCGCTCTTTCCAACGAGTCAATCTATGATGCGCTCGGTCGTGCAGCAGATCAACGAGCTCATTTTCACCCTGGCTACTGATCTTAGCGAATTCGATCCGAGCAATGATCGGGATGCTGTCACCGTGGCGAAAGCAACTGTGTACAGGGATTCCATACACTATCGCACGAACATCTAGTGAGTCACCCACCCACCTCTCCACTCTGCACCACCGAGTATTAGCCTTGTGCTCCTGTTAAGAACTTCGTGGTGGCGAAAGACTACTGCTGCATTGGTGAGAGAACCTCTTCTCGGAGACTTTCTTAGCTGGCAAATGTCTCTCTCCGATGCAGTGGCAAGACGTCGGCTGCCGTAGCAGCGCTGACAGATGCATGGTCGTCGCTGTTCGAATCTGGAGAGAACCACACGCTTCGAGAACAGACATACTGACCACCTCACAGCTACATGATCGGCGCCGTGATCAGCACCTTCATCTGTGTGCTCTGCGTCCTGCCCTCCTACTGGGGCTTCTGGCAGCTTGGACGCAAAGTAGCGCTCTCACCTTTTGAGATCGCGGCTGCGTTCCGATCGCCCATGGTCAACCACCCCGGTACAATCGATGACATCTTGAAGCATAGGGGTCATCAGCCCGTACAGTATGGCAATATTGTTAGTGGAGATGCGAGCGGGAGACTGGGCGTAGCAGAGCCAGAGTATGTTGAGCGAGCGCACCCGAAGTTGTTCGGGGGCAGGAAAGGCAATGCATAGATATGAAGTACGAAGAAGACTCTTGGCTCTCCAAAAATCCAGAACGCTGGCTATGCGCTTATCAGCTCGCCCGCGCCAGAAATGCGTTACCTGACTGTGTCACTGAGAGTTCCACATTCAGACCAAGGGCACTACCTAAATTCATCTCTCTGACCTCTATTAAGCCATATTTTCGCTATTGCGAGTGCGTTCACAGCAGTACAGGAGCATAGCCATCTTTCAAGAAGCTCAGGTGGCCATTAACTTGTGATGTCTTTGACGAGATATATCACTTGACTCTCTCCACCAGTCCGACCTCTCTCGCCACTGACTCCACCATCAAGTACCTCGGGATACCGACTGAAGCCCAACTTCGTATAGAACTTCAGCGCTCCCAGACTACCAGCCTCCATGCCCAAATGCACGCCATTGCAGCCCTCGGCCCGCAGAGCTTCTAGCAACGTGTCGATCAACTTCCGGCCCCAGCCTTGACCTTGATGCGATGGCAGGATGTCAATATGTAGATGACCGGGCCACTTGTCTACCAGTCCGGGGTACGAGAAGTTGAGTGCCTTCTCTGGGTCCCCATAGAGAAGCTGCAAAAGCTGTGTTGGCTTCTCGTCGACTCTATCTGTAGCCTTGGCGTTCGGTTCGGGGAGCAGCTCGCGATCTAGCGAGGGCACATACTTCCCCGTCCAGTCTTTGGCGAACTGCCTGGTATTGGGAGTACTGAGGATGTAGCCTACGGGTCCTTCGGCATTTCCTGGGTCGAGCACGAAACAGGTTGACGGGGACAGTAGAGGGTAGGGATGGCACCTGTGGATTGTAAGTGACGGGACCCTGCGTACTACTGGTTGGGAAGTGATCACCAGAGGTACGACGAGATCGTCCAAGAGGGCTCGGTCTTCAGACTCTCGCCACAGGTCACACGGAAGATGTGGTCAAGGGCCGAGCGGTCACTTGGAAGTGAGACTGGGCGGATGAAAGCAGTCGAATTTTGCGCCATTGGCGAACTGACTTTGATCTGGGCCGTTCACAGCTAGCACTCGCTGGGATGTGCGCGGACACTTGCAATTGAGGGTGACAATACATGTAATCTCGTTCCACTTGCCTCATGCCTTCATAGGGTCCCAATCGCTTCCACAGCCCAAAAGGTAGAAATGCAGAACTCGACGTGATCGCTTTTGCCAGTCACACGGCCTCGACTATCGATAGCTGATAGTGAAGATTGATCTCCCACGATTACGCTGATGTAGATAGTGGTAGGGTAGCTGCGCTCACATGTCCAAGTCGTGAACCCAGTTTGCGCGCGAGCTTGACATCGCCAAGCAAAACACTCTTCGCCGAGCAACATGAACCACTTGTTCCTCGACCATTCTCTTCGGTCTATGGCATGAACCGACCAAACCCCCCCTTGCTGCCCATCGGCCAAGGACCGCGGGTCATCGTCTACCATCAGACCCACCACAAGCCCGATGGCGGTCCCCCGGTGTCTCTCCTCCCGCTTGTGACGGAGAACACTGGTATCACACATGTGATCGTAGCAGCGATACACCTCAACGATCCGCCGGGGAACATCACGCTCAACGACGATGATCCCGAGACGCAGAAAGATAAGTATGCCACATTGTTCGGGGAGATGGCGTGGCTACAGCAGGCATTTGGTGTGAAGGTCATGGCTATGCTTGGAGGTGCTGCGAAAGGGTCATATCAACGATTGGACGGGGACGATCTCGTACGGTTCGAGGCGTACTATACTCCTTTGCGAGACTTGTTGCGGAAGCATCGTTTTGATGGTCTTGATCTCGATGTTGAAGAGGAGACATCTTTGCCAGGCATCATCAGGCTGATCGATCGCCTAAGGGCTGACTTCGGACCCAACTTCATCATCACGCTCGCGCCGGTTGCTAATGCACTACTGCCTAACCAGCCACATCTGTCTGGATTCAACTACCAACTGCTCGAGCAGATGCGCGGCCACGAGATCGCGTGGTACAATGCCCAATTCTACTGCGGTTGGGGAGATGCATCGAGTACAGCTTGGTACGATGCCATTGTCGGCCTTGGATGGCCGGCCAATAAGGTAGTCATAGGTTTGGTCACCAACTCTGCGAATGGAGCTGGACATGTGGCTTGGCCACAGCTTGAGCAGGTCCTCCGGACTCTGCGACAAAGATACCCTACATTCGGTGGTGTGATGGGATGGGAGTACTTCAATGCACTTCCGGGAGGCATGGATCGACCCTGGGAGTGGGTGGCAAACATGGGCCGTGTACTGAGGACCCCAGTGCCTCCTGCGCCGTTCCAGCCGCAGATACCAATCCGACCGTACGGGCAGCCCGCCACGCCACTATTGCTACTCGCTTCCCATCCGTTCCCCGCGGAGAGTGTTAAGACACTACAGGACCTTGGCTTCAGTCATCAGCAGGCAATCGCTGCTCTCAACATGACCAGTGGCAATGTCGAGTATGCTGCTGGCTTGCTGTTCCAGGACTGATGCCGCCATCCAACATTGGTTACACATCATTCCCCTGGCAAGAGCCAGTACCACTTCCCGTCGATCAGCTTGACATTCCCTTCGATGTTGAACTACACAGAGTCAGCAACAGCAAAAGTGTAGATCACCAAGGAGCATCTTCAAACCTACGGGCCAGCCACAAGCGCCTCTCCAAGCTTCCTTAGCTCGTTGTCTCTCGCCTCGAGTTCGCCCTCGATAAACGTAATACGTTCGTCCACAGCATCGAGGTCGATCACAGCTGTTTCGCCAATAAGAGCCGCTGACCCGAATGACTGCTTCTCACGCTCATTGCGCTCTTGGACGAGCTTGTCGATCTGCTCCTCAATGCGCTCGATGCGTTTCCGGTACGAGGCATTCTGTCTACAGAGGGCTACGTCCGCTGGGCTGACGGTGAAGGCGTAAAGGCTCGTGATGCGAAGTTGAGGCATGTTGCGAATGCGAGATGTTATGTGGGCACACAGTTCACGTAGTGAGAAACGTAGATGCTGAACTTTTGATGAGTGTAGTGATTGATATACTCTCCATCAGAAATTGAAGTCCTCAAATACAAGCCTCCTTCCTGACAGCCACTCCATCAATTGCTTCCGCATCGGCACAGCAGTGCACAGATATATGGTTTCCACATCAGTCAACTCGACGTCACTTCGTTGCAGTCGTCGACGCTCAATCTGGACTCCAGCCTTCCCAAAATCTGATAGTAGGTTCTCCTCACTCGTTGTAGCCTCACTGGATGCATTCGTCACGAACAGCCTCAGCCGTAAAGCGACCTTAGCACCCTCCTCCAGCACATCTTGCACTAATCCGAGGTCCTCCTTGCGAATGGTCCAGATCACACTCAGATTCTCTATACTCTCCAGCGAAGAAAGTAGAGGCGTGACGCCAATGCCGGCAGCGATGAACGCTGCCTTGCCTGCAGTAGCATCTATCTCGAAGTCTCCACCGAAGCCCTTGACTGCGACCTCGAATGGCATACGATCGCCGTTCTCGGTGCCTTCATGTTTGAAAAGCTCATCTGTGACTCTGCCCACCTTGCGGACCGTGATTTCGAACTCATCGTCTTTCAATCTCTGCGTCGGTCGAGGTGGATCGCCAGGTGGTGAGGAGACGGTAAACGTCCGCACATAGTCATCGTTGATCGACAGTGGGTCATCGTCTCTCATGTGACTGTAGCCGATGTCTAGTCGACTGGAGAAATCGAATGTCACATACTGACCGGCCTTGTGCCATGCTGAGTTCGAGAGCGCGAACTTGAAACGTGAGATTGTAGGTGTCAGCTTCGTCTGCTTCAAGAGCGTAGCCTGCGAAAGCTCAAAGTCTTGTGGCACAGTGCTCTGCTTCTCCGAGACAAGGTATCGCACTGGTGGGTTGTATGGAGATGCTTCTCCGCGCTCGCCCCGAAATGTCAATGCCTCTGAGACGAAGCGAGCAGCTGTAACTCTGAGTTGGATGGCGAGATTGGAACGCGGTAGAACTTTGGCCGCATCAGCACCGATCAGAATATCGGTGGTGCCTGTAAGGTAGAGCATGCTCCCAGTGTCAAAGTCAGGTATGCATATCCCCGCTACAGGGTTGATCCTGAGATTGCCGAGTGTCTGATAGAGTCTGTTGCCAGAGTACTCTGGCCAGACGAGGACTGCACCACTAGGCTCGTTCGACAACACTCGCATAAATCCGACCGGTCCACCGCGGTGATTCGTGTCCATGTCCTTGTCGTTTTGCGCGGAAGACACGAAGAACAGATCTGCTTTGGCAATGAGATCGAGTCCTCCTTCACTAAGGTGTGGCGAATCAGAGACAAGGACCGGCTTCGCAGCAGCAGGTGTTATGAGTTTCTTGTTGAAATACTTCGGACAATTACCAAGCGACTGATCGATCTTGAGAACCAGCTGAGTCTCCACGACATGCTCCTGGGCTTCGGTGGCTTCGTCTTCGCGTACCATCAATGCTCCAGCGATCATGTGGCCGAAGAGTTTGACGCGCTTGCGAGTCTGAAGGTCCATGGTGACTCCACTTACCATCCTTCCCCGGCCTTCCTCGCGAACGATCGTACCGTTCGCTTCTTTACCCATGAGCTCTTCGACGACCGGATCAAACTGACCTGCAACAGCAGTCTTGATCCCGATTACATTGCCTCCGAGTGATTGCGCGAGACCTTTCTGGCCACCCCATAGTGTGGTCCATGGCCGTCCTTGCTTGTCGAGTGTACCAATAGCAATGAGCGGTGCGATCTGCAAGTGATTCGCAAGTTGGGGCGACACGGCTGGGAACGAAGGGTTGTCGACAACTGGAGCATGCATAGCCTTCATCATTGCCACTTCGCCGTCGTGCATCGGTAGATCTTGGTAGAAGGCCATGCTTGCGGCTCTTCTTGCGACAGAGTGCTTTCTGTAAATGTGAGCCTGTTCCAGGCAAGGCAATTTTCCCTTTGACCGCAATGGTTTCGAGTTTCGCTTGTACAACGGGCAGACAGTTCTTTGCGTGAAGATACAAGG
Organism: Cryoendolithus antarcticus; assembly: GCA_002077065.1. Lineage (NCBI taxonomy): Eukaryota > Fungi > Ascomycota > Dothideomycetes > Cladosporiales > Cladosporiaceae > Cryoendolithus > Cryoendolithus antarcticus. The sequence continues at coordinate 327,106 of NAJO01000023.1, forward strand.
ACAGTCTTGCAAGTGGAGAGATGACCATGAAAGGTAGAACGAACAGACGGAAATGATCCAGGTCGAGTGTCGCTTCACTAGACGTATGTGCACGCAGATTCAGCCTTCATCCACAATTTGCTAACCTACCTTGCTGACGCTTCCACGGCGATCCCTAGGGCGTAAATGGTGATGACTAAGTCGTACCTGAGGTAGACTGTGGTCGAAGATATAGCTTGCGGGGTCACTTGCGTGATGATTCCACATCCGCAATGCTTCCAGTGTTAGCGATACGGTACTTCGATGAAACTCGGGGGCGCTCCTCGCAGGGCAGTTGCATAGGATTGTATTATCGTAGCAATTGTCTCTGAGTAGGCCCCGTGGGCTTGCGTTCAGAGTATCACCAGAAGCAAGTACCGGTATAAGTATCACTTGGCCAGTTGCACAGATCCCGAGCCCGCCCCTAGGCGTCGATCAAAACGTTAGACCTATTCGTCATACCAGAATAATTTACGTTACAAAACAAAAGGAGAGTTATCCCCACTGCTACAAACCCTGAGAATCGAACTCAGAACCTTCTGTGTGTTAGACAGAAATCATAACCACTAGACCAGGCTTGCGATGCTGCTGGTGCGGATTGAATATTTCTGAATCATGATCACAAAGTCGAAACAACCCCTCGATGTCAATCATGAAAACCACCAATGATCATGCCGGTGCGCGCAAATCGACGCCCAAACCCCCCCCTTGTGAGGTTCTCTCGCGACGGCCATGGAAGACGCGAATTCGAATAACACGACCGAGTCCTCATAGTGGCGACAGTCGCCACCATCATTCCTTGATCGACTTCCACTGACGGACCGCTGCGAGCCAGAGATCATGTCTGCACGGTCCTGGTCCCTCCGCGAAGGCATCGGGCGTGATGGCTATGTCGTCGTACCATCCGGTCTCACAGCAATACAGCTGGATGAGCTCCGATCAGCGAGCAAGAAAGTCACGAAGAGGGCACGCGATGGACACTGGCCTCATATCAGGACTTTGCCGCGTCAGTTCCCGCCGTGGCCGGAGGACCCCAGCAATGGCATAGTGAGTCTCACATGACCCTCTCGTCACGAAAGCTTTCTCTACAAGTGCAGATCAACTGGGTGACACTTTCTATCTGCTGGACTGAGATCTCTGCCATGCCGTAAGGACGGAAGTTGGGAATGACGCCCCAGCGAATCGATGACCACTCTGCGGTACAATGCTAACCACCAGAATCTACCAGTGGGGCGTACAACAGCTCATGAACCCAGACCTGCCCGGCAGCGATGTCTTTACTGCGAGCTACTTCTCCGAAGCCAATCTCGAAACAATCAAATCACTCCTTGATTGCGAAGCTGATGACCTAGTCATGGAGCTTTACAATCTTCTGGTACGACCAGACGAGAATTTCGAACTCCGCTGGCATCGAGATGACATCCCGCCGACTGCCACGGCGGAGGAGGAACTCGCGCGACTTAGCAAACCCGCCTACCATGCCCAGTGGAACCTGGCCCTTTACCCGGACAGCTCTCTGATCTTGATACCTGGATCTCATCGACGTCCGTTGACAGATGTTGAGCGAGCGGCTGATCCGTACGAAGCCAACATACCTGGCCAAATCCACGTCAAGCTAGAAGCAGGTGAGATGGCGTTTTATAACAACAACATATTCCATCGAGGAGCTTATCGCAGTGATGTCGAGCGTATGACGCTGCATGGTAGTATGGGTCATGTTGCGGGAGGCTCGTTGAGGGCAAGGAACGTGTTGCAGCATGGAAGGGACTGGATCGACCTCGTAGACTTGTCGCGGGTGGAGGACCGACAGACAGCGGAGGGGATGCGTAACCGGCTTGTGCGATTGGCGAGCGAGCACGAAGAAGTTGGATACACGCACAATGACTAGTACAGTTACTTCTGGGTGAGCAGTTCGCAGTCAACTTGCCACTAGGTGGGCCCTGTAGACTATTCTGGATGGACTCCAATTCCACTACTACGTTCGCCCTACGCAGATATTGCTCGGCTCCTTGGAGTACCGGAAGTCTCTGGAACTGCTATCATGGATGTTGCAACGAATGTCAAGCATGATTTGGCGCAATGGAGAGACCAGTGGATCTATAGCCAGAATCACTTGGGGGGATCGGCTTTTTACAGGCAAGCAAGGATTACAGCAGTAGATGGATAATTTCAAGCTGTTCAAAAAGCAACGGGGACTTGCAATGCTGCGTATTGATGCGAATCTCAAGTATGCACAGCGCATCAGGCCTCTGCGTGGGAAACGTCCCCGTTCAAGCCTCTGTTGCCTTCCCGCTCTCCACAATGTTCTCGGTGCTCTCACTCGACGCCACTCCCATCTTGCTGATGTCAAATCCATTCGCTGCAAGATACGACTTGAACTTGGCATCCTCCTCATCGATCACCGACTGTCCGATCTCCGGCAAGAATCCCAGACACAACGCAGCCGATAGCAGGCACATTGCTGACGAGATAAAGAATGGGTACTGTCCAGCTTTCGTAGGGTCGGTATCTGCGTACTTGTTGTAGAGGATCAGGAGCACGCGATTGCCGGCAAACGCTCCGATCTTGCCAATAGCTGCTGCGATACCGTAGTACTGGCCGCGGACGGCGGTTGCGGAAGTCTTGGATGCGATCATACCTATAGTCGCTTATTAGTCCGATATCTCCGCCGCGAGGATGTGGTCACGACTTAGCTATACAGTTACCCGGACCTGCTTCACCGAGGGCTATGAAGATCTTTTCGAGATGTCAGTGCACTGCAACAGATCGAGACGGCGTTGCGCCGCCTCATAGCTTACGGTGTCAACTTACCCCGTACATCACCACAAACGCTGTGCAAGTGTTAGTACCAAGTTTGCAGTCAAATTACGCTTTCTGTGAAGGGGTGACTTACCTCCAACATATTTCGGCTGATTAATGTACCCATAGACACCGGCGAAGAGAAATCCGAAAAGACCCTGGATTGCAACGACGTAGCCCAGCGTCTTGCGAGGTCCCAAGTAGTCGCTCAGCCAAGCACCTGGGATGCAGCCGGGCATGTAGAAGAAGTTCAAGAGAGTGTTCCAGCCAAAAGTCACCCACAGCTCTGAATTGTCACCGAGCAGATTGGTGAGCAGTGCAGAGGAGAAAATGCCGAAAGAGTACGATGAGAAGTCGTACATGAACCAAATGGCACTAACAACCGCGAGTCGGAACCAGTAAAACTTGATGACCAGCACCCAGGGAGTCTTGACCCGCGACATGCTGTTGCGTTTGAAGGGTTCCGGTTCTTGTAGCTTGATTCGAAGATACAAGAGCGACAGTGGAGGAATGACGCCGAGTCCGAGGCAGATTCGCCATGCAGCGCGCAGATGATTCTCTCCAGTAGCCAGTACAACGATCATGGGCACAAAGGCAGCCACTACAAAACCAAAGTCGATTTGAACGTTTGTGAAGAGAGCGAACCACCGATTCCGAGTTCCGGCCTTTAGTTCGCCAGTGCTTTCGGCGCAGCCAACGGAGCCAGCAGGATACTCGCCACCGATACCAATGCCCAAAAAGAACCGGTACGCTGTCAGCGCGGCGAGCAAGCCACTAACGCTGCCACCAGCGCCATACGAGCCAGCACCCAGAGCGGCGAACACAATCAGGATGATGGTGCTTACAAGAAGTGACCACTTGCGACTGAAGTGGTCGCTTGTCCAGCCGAAGAATAACTGTCCGACGACCGTGCCAGCGAAAGCGATCGAGGAGACATTGGCCTGTGCCGGACTGGAGGTATACTCCTTCTTGTAGATCATGGCAAGCATGGTGTTGACGCTGCCGATAACGCCATTGAGGTAGCCATCACTGAATAGACCAGCTCCACACGCGATGACTGGCCAAAGGCGCTCCCATTGCGACTTGTTGGTCGATGCGACAGTTCCTTGCTGGTCGATGAGCTCCTCTGGAGTGAGCTGCTCACCGGAGTGCTTTTCGTTCACGTCCATTGTCGGATACTCCGGGAGATATTCTTAAAAGACTGTCGTCGTTACGAGAAGGATACACTGCTCAATCGTAGTTTTAAGGAACAGGTGGAAGATAGCGACGATGAAACGTGAGATATGAAGCATCTCTGCAGATTAGGAAGATTACCTTTTTGGGATCGACACGGTGCTGACGTAGTCCGAGCGCCATGTCCTCCCCACAAAACGCCACCACGTGCATCTCACGCCCGTGAAGATAGGTCGACTACAGAAAAACGTTCAGCATTTCGAGTCTTTCGAATCGCAAGGCCGCGCCATCATCCTGCAGCTAGCGAGACAAGCACAAATAAGCTCTTCCAAGAGAAAAGCTTGGTGTAGCTTGGCTGTAAAGGATGTTAAGGATTCCCAGTCACATGTTTTTCGATTTCTCAGAAGTCTGACCGTCCCACATACTACGGCAATATCGACGGCACTACATCATCAATCGTCTCATGAGACCGCCGATGAGAGATGAACATAAACTGTTGGCAACGGTCTCTCCGTGTGCATTGTGCATTCCTCTCTCTCAAAGGCAATTACCACTGACTGATCACTGTTGCGGTGCGCTTGACAGCTGCAATGGAAACCTGCAGACGTTCATGAGAGAGCGGAGGTAGCATCGGTCATAGAGGTTGCTCGTGATACTGGGTACCTTAGATAGTCCTCATCGCGGGACATGTGGCCGATATGTCTCCACACAGTCGCGAAGCGCGTCAAGGCAATAAGGAAAAGCTACGTCTCCAGGTGGCAGGATCGAGTGAGGCACAAGGAATCTGTGAAGAGCACGTTGTATATTTTCCATATGTTTCTTCACCACTATCGGCCTTGTTCCAAGGCTCTGTCACAAGCAGGTGTCTCATTTTTACTTCTTGATGCAGCTGCCAAGGTTCATTGGGTTGGGCTGGTCGCAGAACTTCTTGCAACCCTGCACTCTTGGGCAAGAGTTGCTGACCCCCGTGCATGCAACAGCGACGCACTAGTTGGCTCTCTTCTCAAGCTAGCACACCTGTCAGAACTTCTATCTCTTCTGCAGCCCATGAGGCAACTTACAAGTGGGCTATTAGGGCTCAACTCATCATCAAAGATGATGTGGGCGTTGCGCTCGGCAACAAGGGCTGTGAGGCGCGCCTGCATGAGCGTATTAGAATTGCAGGTATGCCGTTGTATCTTGTAGCAATTCGCTCTCTCCTACCTCTGTTGCGGCGTCCGCCACGGCGACCGGGGATGCGAGGGCCAGCGTCGACATCGCGACGATGGAGAGGAGGGTGAACTTCATTTTGGCGATTGGCTTGTGGATACTGGAGGGTCTTGTATGCTGGACAAGAGCTCGACACTGGAGCGCGAGGGCGGGCAGTACTTATATGAGCAATCTGTCCAGCAAGGACGCGCAGCCAAGAGCAGCCTCCACGCTCTCCGCCGGCTCTGTGCCCTCCTCTCCGATTGCTGTCAAGTACACAGACTGCAGCAAAAATGTGGTCTGATCGCTGTGTTGATACCGACCAGACGGTCATGTTCAGGCTATGCGCAATCGGAATCCTTCCAATACTAGCCTGGCAGTTGGTATGTACAGTATGCTCATAACAGCTGCATTAACGGAACATACTGCGGATCCGACCATGCTCCGACGAGAATGCATGCGGGTAAAGTGTCCCGTGCCGTGGATGGGCCAATGAGAAGTCCGCATCTGAAGCGAACCAACAATCATTAGAGTGCCCAGGAACGCCGCATGGTTAAGAATGCCGGGGATGTTGCTAATAGGGGGGTGCACTTTATCCATGAAAGTGAGCGGCATGAAGAATGGCAATGCCCAGAAAGGGAAACGGACAAGTGTAGAAGCGGGGAAATGAAAGGAAACCACCTCATACGTGTCCAGCATGATGCAGGAGATTTCCACAGTGGTAGGCTGAGTTACCGTAACCCCGCGGATGTGAGCCACGCGACATGCTCTTGAGCGTACAAAAGGCCATGGGCTTGGAATCCTCGTGAAGGGTTCCCGAGAGGACTTTGATAGTATGCATTGATACGTTATGGTAGTGGCCGACCCAGGCGCGCGCGCCGAACATGACAATGATCGTTCAGCTATGCCGTAGGCGGAGACTCGAGACCAGGGAAGCTAACACGCTTGCCCCTCGGACTGGCGCATTTACTCCATCTCTGGGCCTGCAGCGTTGTGGATATTAACTTGATGTGTCCACGTCCTACGCTAGGTCGATCAGTTTCGGGACGAGACCAACGAGTACCTATGGAACCTGTTTGAAAATCGACACGAGGAGAGGGCCAGCCGCATTTTCCCCTTACAGGTCTGACGTACAGGCGTGACTCCAGATATGTCGTGGCAGAGGCTGTCTTCGAGACTGTGGTGCGAGTATGATCGTCCATGCAATTCCTGTTGACGCACCATGGTAGCCCCACGGCTGAATGACTCCTCGGAGTCGTTGAGCGGCGCCGGTTGTCGCGAAGCTCACACGCGTCAGAATTCCTTCCTCTCATCCATCGCAAGGGACCCGCATCGTTCTTGGTGCCTTCACAAGTGCTCCTGCTACTATACGCACACCCTGTCCGCCGTTGCTGGCTCACCTCCCCCGCGGAGATGTGACAACACGGTGTTGAGTGGTCGGGGAGCGAAGCGCCTCTCACACCCAGGCTCGTGTAAGCTATGCTTCTATCTTAGCACCCAACCATCGCTGTGTACTTCGCTCATTTGCCACCGCGCTTTTGCTCTAGGAACAGTACTTTCTTCTTGACTAAGGCAGACTGTCAGTAGGAAGTCTTGAATGACTTGCCCTGCTCGCACACGCACCGACGGGATCGTATTTGAGCATGCTAAGCGGGCGGTGAGTGCGTGGTCGTCGGAAGGTCATCTATCAAGCCGTGGGTCAGGACAAGCTCCCAGTGAACGGAGTTCATGATAGTTTACTCACGAAGAATCCGGTCTGAGCCATGGAGAGAATGCGGACGGCGATCGTCCTAGACTTTGCTGTGGCGGTGTCAGCGAGCTTTCGGTTGCTGCGACGGTAATCGATTCGCAGACATACCTTTCTTCGCCATGACCGCGTTCGGTGCAGCAGTGTGTTGTGACAAGTGCTGTGCAGTCTGCAATGTCCGAAGTGATCAATCGCGTGCTCATCACGTGCACGGCGGTCGTCACTTCCGTCTCGGCAACTTCCGCACTCACTTGCCGAGGCAGCTCACATGCCGTGATCGCGCTGAACGACAGTTGATGATCAAGGATCACCTTACGCTTTGCAAAGCTACTGAATGCTCACTGTATAGCACACAGCGTTGAGACAGTCCAGCATAATCGATTGACTCTTCGCATCAGTACCCAACGAGCCTCTCGGACACAGTCACAATGGTCGCCGACGCCCTTATTTACCACCCGGCAGTGAGCCACTACAACAAGTTTGTCGCAACGACGAGTATGGTCGCCAGCTCGGAACCTTATGGCATTTCACTAACCTATTTGACCAGTCGGTCGCGACAAGGCTCTCCGAACAATCCAATACTTCGCCCGCTTCCTCGCGTGGTACACCTACCGAACAAACCATCCCCAAGCAACCGTAGACCTTTACACCAATGTCAAGAAGAATTTCGGCAGCGTGCGCAAGGCCATGCGGCTGACGAAGTTCGTCGAGCACTTCAAAGCCGCTGCCGTAGCCTCGGATGCACAGACTTCGGACCCGATCGTGAAGTACCTTGCAGTCGGACGACAGCTGGGTTACGCATTCTACATGCTGTTCGACAACTTGACGTACCCGGACCACGTTGGAATCCGGAAGTTTGAGGGCGCCGCGAGGCTGCAGAAGGAGGCTTATCGGGCTTGGTTGGTGGGGCTGTCATGCAATGTCGCGGCGGGCATCTACGCGCTGTGGAACCTCAGGGAGCAGACCAAGATCAAGTTGGCGGACCAGAACGATGCGGAGAAGACGGTGGAGGTCAAGAAGCTTGCTAAGTACGTGCGGAATTTGATCAGTAGGTGGGATTGCGTACTAATTGTGATACAGGGACCGCAGCGCAACTCAATTACAGCTCATCTCCGATCTTTGCGACATGACTGTGCCGAGCAGCGCACTTGGATACGCCAACCTGGATGATGGCATTGTCGGTCTTGCTGGTACACTCAGCAGTCTGATTGGATTGTATGCCGCGTGGGCGAAAGCAGCGTAGAGCAAGTCGCAGATCCCGTCAGATTTCATACTAGCATGTAACGGCGTGTATGGGCAATATATCGATTCTTTCACACAGCCGCTATACCGTATATGTATAGGACTGTGACCTCAGTTTCCGATCTGGTTATGCGGACACTTTGGCGGCGGCATCTATAACAGCCTCAATGTTGCCTTCAAGATCAGTTCCCACTGCCCTCTCCAATACCATGACATAAGCCCTTCTCTTGCGCTGCCCCTCATCGGCTCCTGCCAGCTCGACCTTCTTGAGCGCTTTCCAGTTCGCCGTGATCAGCTCAACAAGCTCGCTTGGATCTTGAGGCAGACCGAGCTTCCTCAGACTGTCTGCCGTCTTGCCATCCACATTAGGATATGCTGATAGCCATTGCCACTGCACCCGTCGAAAGAAGATATTCAAGCCGGTCTCACCGACGCCCTTGATGCTAGACTTGAGCAGTTTCATCTCCGCTTCCATCTCGTCTCCACCTTTGTCGTGCACTCCGGCTAAAGATTTGCCTTCCTTGTCTGTTGTAGACGCGAATGTATCGAGAATGACATCCGCCAGCCCGCCGATCTGCTTCGCAGTCTTGTCTTTGTGCTGCGTCCTTGCATCCCAGAGTGCCTGGTGCTGTTTCTCAGCACCCGCGGTCTGCGTCGCCTTCGCAGAGTTGAAGCTGTATGGTGCATTGAGAACAGTGCGGATCGCTCGCATGCCGAGTCGGTGTGAAATAGGTCGTGAGAGAATCACTGCACTCAGGAGCTCCTCCCACGGGTTCAGGGCTGTCAGACTGTACGTCCGCAGCTTGGAGTCGCTAGTATCATCTTCGGGACTCGAGTGCTTCAAGGCCTCTTCCGATAGTAGGAAGCTCAGAAGCTGAGCATGTGTCGGCGCCGATTTCGCTCCGCGAGCTGACTTGCGCGCGCCCTGCGCCTCAGATACGGTGCCCGCTTTGCGCTTCTTCGACTTCGTTGAGGCCTTGGCCTCGGTGACTGCGTCGGTCTTTGAAAGGTCGTCCTTTCCACTGATTCCCTCGCTTTTGTTGACCTCATTTTGAGCTTCATCGGGCTTGGACTTCTTCGCAGAGGTCCCTTTCTTAGGAGCCATACTCGACGAAGAGGAGAAGGGAATACCAGGATGTTGAAGAAGGTATTGAGAAATATGGAAAGATAAAACTACAGGCGCGCGCTCGTCACTCTACCTCTTCCCCTGCTCCAATGTCATGTCATACAAGCTTTGGTCGTGATGTCAGCGGCTCTTCTCCAGAGCCCGGCCGCAACAACATCGCGGTCAATACTGACAATATGGAACAGTCGCTGGACAATGGACCCTCTTTTCTTCTCAGCACTGGAAACGTAAACTTCAGACGCAGTGAGCCTGTGCATTGCCCAGCGAGGAGGTTGCTTCAATTTTGTAGCACCTTCAGAGCATCTTCGGAGCTTAAGGTCACGTGTAGCGCGTGCTGGTCGCGTTCACTAATCCGCTTTTGGTGACTTGCATATTCCATACATCTGCTGTCCTGACGGCATGCTATCGCATGGGCATTCCTCTGCCTGATCAGATGACTTCCTGACTGGCGCACGAGAGCGGAGTGAGCATCCCGTGATGACTCTCAAGCAAGGTACTGGCAACAGTATGGTGGCTCCTTCGGGTGATGGAAAGAGAAAGCGCGTCGACGTTGACCTGACAGACGACGATCATGCTACAAAGTACGCGAGGCCGTCTCCAGCACCACCGACTTGCAGCAGAGCCCCAATCAGTCGGATTTCGTCTTACAATGCCGTCAGCAGAGGGTGAGTTGAACATCACGAATCTGAAGTCTCGTCGGCTGCTTGATCCGAACTAACGCTCTGTCGCAGCATTGATCTCTCGGGTAGTGCACATACTCAAGCCGAACGTACAGCTTGGCTTGCAGCACCTGAGGAGGACGAAGAAAACGTCGATGAGATCCTGGGTTCCACTCAGGAGAACACTGGTGAAGGCACTGATCAGCTCCAGCATTACGGAGATGTCGACACCAAGATCGTTGGATGCCAGTATTACCGAGGCTTTGCATCGCCCGGAGAGGTGATTCTGATCCGCCGTGAACCAGGAAATCCATACGACAGCAACGCCATACGCATCGACAATGTAGGCCAGACTCAGATTGGCCATATTCCACGTAGGATGGCCGAGAAGCTTGCGCAGTACATCGACAATCGCTGGGCTCATGTTGAGGGCAAGCTCGCTGGTAATTTGGGCCAATTCGACTGTCCCGTTAGGGTCGCCATGTACGGCCCTGACCCTGCTTCCGACGAAGGTCAGCGCCTTGTCGCGAAGATGAAGGCCGACAGATTGCCTATCAGGGCTCTGCAAGAAGCCGAGCGTGCTGAGAAGCAACGCGAGAAAAATCGGCAAGCAGCTGCCAAAGCTCGCGAAAGGGAAGAAAAGCGTCGCCGTGCAGAAGCTCTTCGGGCTGCCAGTGGTGGTAAAGGCGGTCGTGGTGTAACGAACGCAAGTGGTCAGTACACCAACCAATCGACGCCCGATGGCGACAGCACCCAACCGGTCATGGATGATATCTTGGAGGCATCGCAGCGCTTCAATCCACGCGAGGCAAGTCAGACAGCCGAGCAACTGGGTGCCAACGAGGCAGCGCTGAAGGACATGCCCATGGCTACGCAACCTGACGGTATCAAGACGAAGATGCTGCCTTACCAGCTGCAAGCTCTGCATTGGCTGCTGCAGCAAGAGAGTCCCCCGACGCCAGGCGCGGCAGATTCAGAGGCCGTCCAACTGTGGAGACAACATGGTACGAAACAGGGTGCTTATACCAACCTCGCGACCAATCACTCGACTCAAGGAGCGCCTTCTTTGGCCAGCGGAGGCATTCTCGCTGACGACATGGGCTTGGGAAAGACGCTGGAGGTGATCTCGCTGCTCCTCGCTGGCACTGCGACCGATGACTCCGCTGCCGGGCCAACACTGATAGTGGCACCGCTGTCTGTGCTGTCCAATTGGAGCGATCAGATCAAGCGCCACATCAAAGAAAGCCACGCGCTGAGAGTGTACACGTACCATGGTGCTGGGCGAGTGAACATGAAGTCAAGCGACTTTGCCGAGTACGATGTGGTCATTACGACGTATGGCACGCTCGCGTCAGACTACATGCCTCGCAAGGGCAAGAAGCCTATGGGAGAACTGCGCGCGAATGGGCTGTACAGCGTGAACTGGCGTCGTATCATCCTCGACGAAGGTCACACTGTACGCAATCCGCAGTCGAAAGGTGCCGCTGCAGTGACGGCAGTCAAAGCGAAGAGTCGTTGGGTGCTCACCGGCACGCCTATCATCAACTCCCTGCGTGATCTATTCACTCTTCTTCGCTTCATTGGCGTCTGTGGCGGGCTAGAGACACTCGAAGTCTTCAATAGTGTACTCGTGCGTCCTCTGAAAAACGGCAGTCCGGAAGCATCAGTATTGCTCAGAGCCACAACGATCGCTTTCACGCTACGCCGCAAGAAGGAAATGGACTTCATCAACCTCGACCTACCTCCGCTAGAGGAGTACAAGCACATGGTTGACCTCACTGCGAAGGAGCGCGAGCGGTATGAGGCCTTTACAAAGGAAGCTCAGGGCATGTTGCAAAAGTTTCAGAAGGCTGAAGCAGGAAAATCGCAAGCATATCAGTCGCTACTCGAGATACTGCTACGCATGAGGCAATGCTGCAATCACTGGCAGCTATGCCCCGAGCGCGTACAGAGCGTCATGAAGCAGCTGGACGAGCAAGGAATCGTGACGCTCAACGAAGAGACCAAGAAGGGCTTACAGGACATCCTGCAAGTGCGGATTGAGTCCCAGGAAGACTGTGCGATATGTCTGGAGCCTCTACACGAGCCTCTGATCACTCTTTGCGGCCATGCCTTTGGCGGGGAGTGCATTAGCAAGGTCATCGAGACACAGCACAAGTGTCCTATGTGCCGCGCTGTGCTCGAAGACGAAAGCAGCCTGGTGTCGCCAGCCAATGAATGCGGTGACGACGTCCATAAGGACGATAACATGGACCTCAATGCTTCAAGCAGCAAACTCGAGAGCATGATGTCGATCCTCGGCGCCACCAAGGAGAAGAAGGAGAAGACAATCATCTTCTCGCAGTGGACGAGGTTCCTCGACATTGTGGAAGCGCGTCTCGATCGCGATGGGTACGAGCATTGCCGCATCGACGGTACAATGTCTGCTCAGAAACGTGATGCTGCGTTGCATGCTCTGGAGAATGACAGCGGCACGACTGTGATGCTCGCCTCCCTTGGCGTCTGTGCAGTTGGTCTCAACCTGACAGCTGCGAATCAGATCATCCTGTCTGACTCTTGGTGGGCGCCGGCTATCGAGGACCAGGCTGTCGATCGAGTGCATCGACTTGGACAGACGAAAGCCTGTCGCGTCTTCCGCCTTGTCGCCGAGAAGACCATCGAGGATCAGGTCTTGACGATCCAGCAGGAGAAGAGGAAGCTCATGCGTCTTGCTTTCGGAGAGAAGAGCGGTAAGAGGGATCGAGTGAAGCAGGGGAGGCTGGCAGACATTCAGAGGCTTCTGAATGCTGGTGCTTGAGGTGGGCTCGACTCGTATGCGCTTCGCAATGAGCTATCGGGAATGCCTTGCCGGGGGTAAGATACTCGAAGAGGGAATGACATGATACGAACGTAGCTGTAGAGTAGCGCATAGATCAACATGGGTGTGGTAGTATTTGGTCGCAATTCGCGGTGACTGAAGAGCCTCACCAGACCGATCCCTATCCGACATTCTTGCTAGAGGCTGGCTTTTCTACTGAATAGAACGAGTATCCGACCTCCCAATGAGCGAATAGTGGCTATGTGCTACCTCTGCTTCTGCAAATAGTCGGATACGCCCCCGTGCTCTCAAGCAGACCTCCACGATAGCGCACTTGCAATATGGCTTGCAGAAGAGAGAACCGAGTCGCCAGTATCAGCTCATCCGCCCTGAGAGGCTCTTCCAGTTGCTCTAGTGCACAGCGCCACCATCGCAGTCGTCCTGACAGAAGCATATCCTCCGTTCCAGACATATGGAGAAGTGTAGGCAATTTTGACGCAGCCACGCTGCAGGATCCAATATATAAGGTCAGAGACTAACATGTATCGCATGTGAAGGCGCGAACGGCGTGGTGGTGGGGCATGATGGACCGGAGGGCAATGAGAGTCGACACTCACGGGACGTGAGCCATGACATCTGCACGCCCTACGAGTCACTGATCGCTATCCACACGAATCGTGTCTGTGAAGCTAGTGTACGAGTGGAGCGGTCTGGAGATATATACTCGGCATCACCAACTCCCCTCCCTCCATCATCCTCTTCAACCCACGCATGGCGTCCAAGCAACACATTATAAGCCTCGACGCCTGGGTCGAGCCGCCAGAGTTCGATTTCGATCATACCTTGACCGTGATCCGCGATGACTCCGCCACAAGCAGACCAGAGCAATTGCGAGACGCCACCATCTTGATGTTCTCAGGCACGCCGGTTACACGGAACATACTCGACAACGCACCAAACGCACGATTGCTAGCAGCGAACGGCACGGGTGTTGATCACGTCGACGTCGTTGCAGTCCGCGAGAGAGGCTTGACATTGTGCAAAGTACCGGCGCAAAACACCGACAGCGTCAGCGAGCATGCTTTTGCATTGTACTATGCTTTGCGGCGGCAGGTATTGCGCATGCATCAGCTGGTCATGGAGGGCAAGGAGTGGCCGGAGAGGAAGACGGTGCACGCGGAGTTCGGGCATGTGCCACGGACGAATGTCGAGGAGAGACTGGTGAGTCGCCTCGCCGAAGATCAAAGTTACGCAGGAAATTGACAGATCATCCAATATAGTACGTATACTCTGACTAATTTCCATTCCGATCTCCCGCGGGCATGACTGACCCGGATTATATAGATGCATTATCGGCTACGGTGCTCTAGGTAAGTGAACTCCCAAGCGTAGAGAGTGCAATAGGATTGACCGTCTCAGGTGCCAATGTAGAGAAGATTGCAAAAGCACTCGGCATGACAGTGATCGCAGCAGAAAGAAAAGGTGCTACCGAAGTTCGGCCTGGCCGCGTTGCATTCGATCGAGCTCTACGCGACGCCACCGTCTTCGTGTTCGTCACGCCCCTGAACGAGAGCACACGAGACATGATCGGGGCTGCGGAACTCGAGGCCATGCAAGAGAGTGCGTTGTTGGTGAATGTCGGTAGGTTCTCGAGTTAATGATATCTGGCATACGATCCATGATGAGGCCTTGCTGACCATACCTGTAGGACGAGGCGGCATTATCAACGAAGAAGCCTTAGCAGCAGCACTTCGAAACGGCACAGTCGGCGGTGCTGCTACAGACGTATTCGCGATTGAACCTGCAACCAAGGAGGGTTGCGTGTTGCTCGATTCAACGATACCGAATCTCATCCTATCGCCCCATATCGCGTGGTACAGCCAGCAGACGATCACCAACACCCGGCAGACGATCAAGAAGAACATTGAAGGGTTCGTTGCTGGCAAGCCGCAGAATGTGGTCGTGCAGGGCAATCGTTGAGCGAACTGCTGTTAGATCCTTGAACGGCTTGCCTCTTAGGCTCTAGAAGTTTACAAGGGTTATCCGCAGGACTTGGGCCGCGTAATTTCCCGTTGATGGGCACCAGAAGAACAAAGTCTTCGTCAAATTCTTGTTGAGAGGTATAGACTGGTCTGAAATTTCCGCAGTAACAACAGCGCTCTCTCACTGCTGCAACGGGTGCAAATCGCCCCCGCGGCGAAGCTGGAAGTGGCCCGAGCAAGTCTCAAGTCCGTAAGAGCAGAGATCTTTTATTCGGTCTAAACTCCAGGAGCAAAGAAGGGACTCATAGCTTAGTCATAGAAAGCCTATCTCATCGCACACTGTATCCGTGCAGCTGCAGCGGATCTCGCACAGCGTTCATCTCCAGTGTGCAGACTTGGCCTGCGGGCTTCTCGTACCGCTGTTCACACGTTGATCGGATCGGCGGCTGCTGTGATGCTGATCGGTCGTTCGCTGACATCTGCAACAAGTCATAACTGGACGAGCTTTGGGTGGCTTGCCCTACGGTGCGGCGTCTCCGCAGACAGAACCATCCAAGCCAGAATCCGACTAAGAGGCACAATGCACCAAGCCCGGCGCCGAAACCGATGGCAAGTCTGGTGTTGCTGGACATGCCACCAGACATTGAAGTGCTGTCTGTTACGCTCGCTGAAGCTGTCTCCGAGCTTAAAGTGATGGTGGACCTTGCTGATGTGGTCGAAGCAGCCGATGATGTCGCTGCTGTCTACACAGCTGAGGATGTGAGAAGTGTCGCAGCGATCGAGGATGTGAGCCCCATTGTTGACGAGCTTGATGATGATGTCGGAGTGAGTGTGCTGCTTGCTGAGGATTGAGCCGATGAAGCCGCCGCAACACCCATATCGGTGATGTTGAAGTAGTGGCTGCTGAACTCTTTGCCTGTGCTACCCTCACTCTTGTCGAAGATCTGGAAGAAGAACACTAGAGTGTAAGGACTGTCAGTGACTGATCTGACACGATAGTCTAGAAGAATTGTCGGAACGACGCACCTTCACCATCTTTCAAGTCGAAGAGCCCTGTGAGATCCACCGGCCACGCCAAGGACGTGAACGCTAGCACCTTGTCCTTGAGTGTCTGGATGCTATTGTTGTCGTTCTGCCAGAGCGCGAGGGACAGACCCGTGTAGTTTATCGCCCATTCTAGGTTGATCACGCTGCCGAGCACATATACATTGTTGGAACCATAGTCGTGGATCGCGCCCGGCTGTTCGGGATTGATGAAGTAGTTGTTCGAGTCCGTCTTTGCCAGCACCCCAACCGGAGCGGCGACGAATAGGAGAAGACAGAGATCTGAGAGCAGGCAACGAAACATGACTCTTCTAGAAACTCTTACTGACACCACACATGTAGACCGCAGCATTGAGAGGAGGCTGCAACCCGAAGGAGGAAAGCGAGAGCTTGACCAGACGGAGAAAAGGTATTACCTACGCGCCCAGTAGTCGACTTTGAAACCGCTGGGTTGGAAGCAGTGCCATGCGGCCCAGCATACTGTCAGGGCGCTTAGTGGACGAACTTGCCAGCCTGTGTCCATGGGCGATGTCGCACTCTTATGGTGCACTCTCCAAGGTCTCTTCTCTCGAGCCTCGACAAACATCGAGACGTGGACGTCCCCTCACCTTGATAGCATGGCGTATCTATGCATTTACTGGAACGCGGATCTCTTCGGCTGGCCGACCGTCCTGAAGGATTGTGAAGCGAGTAGAACGATTTATCCCGTGTTCCCACAAGCTGTGTGAAGTGGTGTCCCTTTTGCACTGCACATCGTCTCTGCTATTGTGATTTGACCTTATGCGTGAATGCAGAAGGATGTTGACAAGTGATGATCGCATATCGCCAAGACTTTCAAACCGGCGGCCATACTTCGCATCGGACCACAGATCCGGCGATCTCAACCAAACTCCATCCCCATCTTTGATCGCCAACTTCCTTCGCCCATCTAACTCCATCTCGCCTAGCCCACGTCCAAATTCTCCGCAACACAATAGCTTATCGGCCGAGCTTTGCCTCCGGCGCACGTGCAATCCCGGTCACTGCGACGCGAGTGCATGCGATTCCGCCGCCCGCCGCGCGTGGATGACAAACATCGGCCAGGCAGCGCTGGGGGAGGTAATCGATGACGGCGTTGACTCGAGCCAGTACCGTCGCTCGTACCGATACAAGCAGGTAGTGCTCTCGGGTCTGGCGCCGTGATTGGCTGGCGCGGACTAGAATGGCGCCATAGACAGGACAGGGCTAGATTCGCATGCAGGCGGTCTGGTACTGGTACTGGTTGTGCATAATCTTTTGAGAGGTGTTGAAGAAGGTGTTTATTGTAGGCGATGTTGGTGTCGTTAGCCACTGATTCTCTTCACTTCACTTCATTAACTTGAACGTCCCGTGAAAGGGCTGGAGTGGCGCGTGAAGACATGACTTTGTGCACCACTCGTCGCAATATGGCTCCTCGGCGTATCGACACGACCGTCAAGAGGAGAACGCCAATCATGGACTCTCCACGCTCTACAAAGCGAGAACGATCGCACAGTCCGGAGAGGGATCTTCTTACACCTCCCAATGGAATCGATGACCATGTCTCGAAGCGCATGAAGCTTGATATCGACAATGCTTGCGACGTTCTCAACCACGCAACCAGAGTTCTGGCGATCGAGGCTGAAGCCTTGGCAGCCATCAGGAATCTGTATCAAACCGACAACAGCGCACAACAGAGTCTACTCGATGCCGTGCAAGCTGTTCTGGATTGCCAGGAGAAGCGTGGCAAACTCGTCGTCACTGGCGTGGGCAAATCTGCCTACATTGCGCAGAAGTTCGTGGCGACCTGCAAGTCTCTGGGAGTGGCCGCCAGCTTCATGCATGCATGTGAAGCAGTCCATGGGGACCTCGGAGACATTCGCGAGGTAAGCGTCCTGTCTGTCACTTGCCGATATGTGCCCTACTGACTCCAATCCCAGCACGACATCGTCCTTTTCGTCAGCTACAGCGGCAAAACTCCCGAACTTCTCAATCTTCTCCCTCACATCCCGGCTTCGACCCGTCTCATGGCCCTGAGCTCCCACTCCCACTTCACCGCCTGCCCGCTCCTCCACTCTCGCGCGGACAGCATCCTCCTCCCAACCCCCATCCCCGAGAAAGAAGAAATTTCCTTCTCCGTCTCCGCCCCCACGACCTCCACGACCGTCACCCTCGCCGTAGCAGACATGCTTGCCCTTACTATCGCCGAGCAACTGCACCAAACCCGCAAAAAGGAAGTCTTCGCGCGCAACCACCCCGGCGGCGCAATCGGCGTCGCCTACCGCGAAGTCGTCAAAGTCGACGTCGAAGTCGAGCTGAAGAAAGCTGAGCTCGAGGTTCTGGAGTTGCCGAGTCCGAGCATCTCGGGGAGTGACGATTTCTAGTCGTCGCGCCCGTGGTTCCGGTGGGGCGACCGGGAGATCATGGGCATTGACGGTCACGATGTGTGCGTCTGCGAAGACGCACGTGGCTTTCGGTGGGGCTAAGAAGGGGAGAACTGCCAGGGCGGTGGCGATGACGATAACTAAAATTGCATTAGATGACGACTTTCGATAGATTCGAGAATCAGAGACTAGATTTTGGGCATATTCTATCTCGGACTAGAAAATCCAGCGCACCATGTCTGCACTAGTCCTCTTTTTCGTCCTGTCGAACGATCGCATGGGGTCTACTGACATACCAGTCTATCACAGCCAAGCCCACAAACGTTCCGCACCGCGGGCACGCCACAGTTCCGCTTACGCTGTGTTGATACGCGGCGCCCCTAAGGAAGCTGGCTGTCCCGATCGATCAGCGGTATACTCCTTGTCCCAGTGTTCTGCAGGTTTCGACAACGCGCCCTCCTTCTTTGCGGGTCTGGAGAAGTTGGCACAACAATGGGAAATCTAGTCACATCTGCAGGGAGGAAAGCCATCTCGTCTCGAGATGAAACCGATATCACAACGCTCCACCGCCTATCCACCTTGCCGCGAAGGCGGAACGACACGCGTGGTGCACTTGGTAGTAGCACAAGAACCCGTAACCTTTTAGCCGAGAAGAGGCATGCGCCAGAATGAATCCATGGGGTGGTAAAGTACAGGAGACTGCAGGATGGCATGAGTCTGTGAGAAAGACCGAATACTGCGAGGCACTGAGCCCACGAGCCCTCATGTCGTAGACGCGTACGTCCCCTCACTCGCTACAAGATCGCTAACAGGACAAACCCATCGCTATGCCACGCTACGCCACGCTACGCCATGCCATCAACTCATCCAAGTCATCGAACCAAACTCTTCGTTTCAAAGTCGTCCTCCTACTCCCTCCAGTCCAACCCGCTGATAAAACACAATATAAGCATCCCTATTCTGCAACCTCTCCCCTCCGCCATCGCCCTCAACCCCAACTTCCCTCATCCTCGAATCATCATGCACCCTCCACCTTCCTTTGACCATGTCGCGCGCAGCTGTGGTGTAGTGGCCACTTCCCAACGTGTTGCCGTGATGCCGGATAACCGCGTACGCATCATAGCTGAACGGCGGCGTGATGCTGGCGTCGAGACGAGCGTACTGTGGCGCGACGGCAGCTTGGTCCGCGGCCGTGGGCGGCGGCAGCATGAAAGGCTGCAAATCTAGGCTATGCAGAGGGAAGTCGATGAGCGTGTGCACCTTCGCCGCCGAGCGCCCGCCCCAAGTCGAGCGGAAGCGTTTGAAATGTATGACCAAAAACTGCGGCGCGCGGGTAATCGTAATCCGCTTCGTCGCCTCCCTTTGACACTTACACTTTGGACAGTTCCAGCCGTCCTCAAGCCGCTCCTCGGAGGTGTATTGTTTCAAGCAGTCTTGCAGCGTCGCTTGACCTTGGGAGGGGATCTCAACGGAGATGGACATGAAGTACTCCCATGTCGAGCTCGTGAATCCGCAGCTCAGACAGCGCAGCCGGGATATGTGCTGCCCGCCGAAGAGGTCTAGGATATCGCTTCGGTCGCGGTGGGTGATGCGCTCCCATTCCATGGCTATGGTGAAGAGTTTTGGGGCGGATTCGCGCGCGGCTTCTTGCTGGGGTGTAAGAGCTTTGAGGGGCGATTTCTGCCAGTGTGAGTTCAAATCTTCGTGCAGGCAGTCTGTGAGGAAATCGAAGAATTCTTTCGCGTCTTGTTGTTGGGAGGATATCCACTGTGCGTTCAAGCGCCCGCAGAAGGAGCGGAATGTCGTGGGTTTGATGGCCTCCACGTCGCCTTTCCATAGCGAACGGATGAGGTTGCTGTAGAGCTCCGGCATAACGCCTTTACTCCCTTTCCAGTTCTTTTGGACTTTGCGACGGAAGTCGTCTTGCATGAAGAGGGCTGTAAGTGGGGTTGTCGCGCTGAGGGCTTGGATTGTGGAGTTCATGTAGCAGGTTACGCCGAAGTTTATCAAGCCTGTGCGCGGGAGGATCATGTTTTGGAGGCGAAGCTTGGCGGGTATGTAGGGAGCGAGGTGGTCGGAACGGTTCGCTGGGAGGGAGGATTGAGAAGCTGAGCGGTCGCTGACGCCGGTATAGGACATGCGTGGTGCGGCTGGGGCTGGCCGTTGGGGAACCTGGGAGTACTGCGATGCGGGCGGTGCCACGGGATAGTCTGGCAGCTTCGCAGGCGGTATAGGAGGTGGTCGTTGTGGTACTTGCGACCGCATGAAGTCTGGTTGCCGATCGATTGCGCCTGCGTCAGGGAAGCGGGAGTTGAAGTCCTGTATGGCGGCTTCGTACTGCTTCAGCGAGGCTTCGTCGTTCGCACCATCGCCTTCTTCCTCGATCATGGGCTGAACTTGTGGTACGACTGAGACGCTCTCTTGTCTGGCTCGCTCATGCCATGCTTGCTCTTCGTCCTGACCGAGTGGTGCAAAGTCTTGTACTCGCCGCTTCGGTAGTCGAAGTGAGCTGGATCCGGCTGTAAAGACAGGCGGACGTCGCTGCAGTGGTCGTACGGCGTTTATCCGCTCCAGCGTGTTGGACGACCTCAATGCTTGCTGACCGACAAGGTCGGTCCATGCATCGAGTCCGCCAATGAGTAGCATCGGTCGCTCCCGCAGAGGCTTATCTTGACTGAATTCCGTCAGAGCCTCATGCAAATACAGCAGTGCAGCCTCCCGATCGGTCTGTGGTCGGGTCAAGAACGTCTCGGATTGTGTCTTATCATCGTAGTATACGACAAGATCGTAATCCCGTCGATTGAAGAACATCTCCTGCTCTGCCTCGGGCGAGAGAACCAGACTTTCTTGCACCTCATCAGCACTCATGCCCCGTCGAAGTGTCATAGGCTCAATGCACATGATGCTGGAGGCGAAGATGTGACCGTCGTCGAAATCCGATCGAGGTCGGACGTCGATCAGCAAGACACTGAAGCGTTCGAGGTAGTCGAAAAGCCTCTCATTGCTGACTCTTGTCTCTCGTAGTGTCTGTCGAGTAGCTTCTCGAGGTGCAGAGCCAAGTATAGCCCCTTTAGGTACACTTTGAGGAAAGTAGTCGCCACTGTCCCTGCTACCATTTGGTGCTCGTGTCGAAGCGGAGGACATTGACGCCATCGAAGATCTCCGCACGTCATTGGAAGCCAAACTTCGAGCAGTGTGTCGCGGGGGCGCGATATTGCCCGTCGTCTGCATGTTGCGTGCTGGACTGTATGTCGGACTAGGAGGTTTCGGCATCGCTGCAGCGAGTTCTGTGTTGAGTGGCAGCTTCGCAGGTAGCACGGGTCCGCCATTTTGCATTCCTCTTGGGCCTTGCGGTCGTCCGGGTAGAGTCGTAGACTTTGATAGCGCATCGAAGGAGTTGCGTCCGTTCCAGTCTGCGGCCGAGGGCATACTGATGGGATTGCTCTGCACTGAAGAGATGGAGCCTCTTGAGTCTGGTCGAGGCACAGACATACCGCCATTCTGCAATCGCAGTCGTGCAAAGCGATCATTGAGCGCATCGCTTGGTGGAGGTTCGGCGGCGCCATTGACTGGTCGTGAGATGGCTCTACCATGCAGGGAGTCAGGCTTTGGCGAGACTGATGGCTTGATCTTATGGCCTCCGCCCACAGCGAGACTCTCGTGTCGATCATGTGAAGTGCCATTGACCTGTTGTGACGGTGCAGCACTTGCCCTCGCATGCTCTCCGTTCACAGCACCGCCTCTCGGCCTGGTCCCATTCCGCAGATTATTGTTCATGATAATACTCTTGATCGACATGAACTGCTCCTCCATCTGCTTCAGCTGCCCCTGTAACTGCTTATACTGCCTGTCCAGTTGCGGATCAAGATCATAAACAGTGCCATGGCGAGGGATTACCCCAACAGCGATCTCATATGCGCGCAAGTAGTCCACGAAAGCCAGGTCAGGCCGCCTTGTATCGACCAAGAACTTCGCTTGCCTGAGTGAGGTCACAGCAAGGTTTAGCAACTTCGCAACGGGATCATCTGCCTGGTAGCCCTGCTGGGCTTTCGCCTGCAAGTCCTGGATGTGCTCGAATGCCTTCTCTGTGCTGCCACCGCCATTAGTAGATTGCCTGCCATTGTAGCCGCCTGCTAACCCGCCGGGAGGACTCGGAAGCGAGGTCGCTGCGCTCATGATGAACGGCGCAGGCAGTATTGTCGCCAGATCATGTCGCTGTGCTTGCTACCAAGGTCTCGGTAAAGAATACAAAGTGCACGCGATGGCGTGGTTGACCGCGTGGTTTACGAAGTCTATTGCGCTTCTCAGTGTCGGTGGCGCGAGGCAGAGCCTACTCCGAGTGAGAGAACATACGCAGAGGCAAGCTGTGTAGTCTTGTGAGAGCGCAGTGAGAACTTTGATGTCGTTAGTCGACTGAGGAGTCTGACATCAAATTGCCATTCACTATTGCTTACCTCGATGTTTCGAGGTTGTCTGTTTCCCCAGAATGTGGAATGACGCAGCTGCTTGAGCCACGCCGCCACACTGCGGCTCTGCTGCTGCTTGACCTGTGATCGATACCAAGTCTGTCTTCCTATATTGCTGATCTTACTCACGCAAGAGGTACAGACTTCTTGCCTATTGTTCAGGCTCCAAGGTACCTACATGTCAGCGAACTGCGGAATCCTCTGGAGCTATTGCATACTCGTCAACATCGCCTTCTCTCGATCCTCAGGCATCTGTCAAGGCTCCCTCATCATAGCCTCCAGCATCACTATCAGCTCTTGCAACCCATAACCCAGGATCTTCCCAAGAGCTACACCTCCACCACAGCAATCCCCGGCTACGGCCACCCAGCCCCAACCATGGCCTCCTGGTTCGGCGCCTCCAACACGGAGCTCGACCAGCAGATCGAGCGCGCCACCTCCTCGTCCCTCGAAGACATCGCCCTGAATCTCGAGATCTCAGACATCATCCGCTCCAAAACCGTGCAGCCCAAGGAAGCCATGCGCTCCCTCAAACGCCGCATCAACAACAAGAACCCCAACATCCAGCTCGCTGCCTTGAACCTCACAGATACGTGTGTCAAGAATGGGGGCAGTCATTTCCTGGCGGAGATTGCGAGTCGGGAGTTTTTGGACGGGTTGACGGGCATGCTGAGGAATTATGGGGAAATGGAGAGGAACGTGCGGCAGAAGATATTGGAGTTGATCCAGAATTGGGCGGTGGGGGCGCAGGGGAAGGAGAGCTTGGGATATCTGACCGAGACGTATAGGGCGTTGCAGTTGGAGCGGTTTGACTTTCCGCCGAGGCAGGAGGTACGTTGGATTGAGATGGTGAGCGAGAGGATGAGCACTGACAGCACAACAGGTAGCAAGCAGCATGTTCGATAGCTCCGCCCCACCGGAGTGGGCAGACTCGGATGTGTGCATGCGATGTCGAGAGCGATTCACATTCACAAACCGGAAGCACCACTGCAGGAACTGCGGGAACGTATTCTGCGGGACTTGTAGCTCCAAGAGTATACCTCTACCACATCTCGGGATTATGCAACCTGTGCGAGTGGACGACGGCTGCTACGCGAAGCTAGTAGAAAAGAACCGAGGAGGTGCTGCACCACAGAGCCCAATCAGCTCGAAGCCGACGCTATGGCAAGGTGCGGCAGCAGCAAGTACCGAGCGAATGCAGCCTCGAGCTGCGCGAGTGGACGACAGCTTCGACGCGGACCTGAAGCGAGCACTGGAGATGAGCTTGGAGGACAGCAAGGGACCCATCGGAGCTGGCTACGTTCCCCAGGCGCAAGCTGCACAGCCGAAGCCACAAACGAACGGCACGAGTAAGAGCGCGGCGCCGAAGAAAGAGGAGGCGTTAGATGCAGACCTGGAGGCCGCGATCGCAGCAAGTCTGCAGGACATGGAGGAGCAGAAGAAGCAGCATGCGAAGCAGCTGAAGGAGCGGACATCATCCGTGAACGCGGCACCGCCAGCACAGTATAAGCCGAACAATCAGTTCGAGTTGACACCTGTGGAAGCTGAGAACATCAATCTGTTCTCGACACTAGTGGATCGTTTACAACATCAACCTCCGGGAACGATACTGCGAGAACCTCAGATCCAGGAGCTGTACGAGAGCATAGGGACGCTGCGGCCAAAGCTCGCACGGACATACGGCGAGACGATGAGCAAGCACGACACATTGCTGGACCTCCATTCGAAGCTGGCGACAGTCGTGCGGTACTACGACCGCATGCTCGAGGACAGGCTGAGCAACACCTACAACACCAGCCGCTACGGCGCATCAAATCGGAGCATGTACCCCAGTATTCCCTCTGCAGTGCCTCAGCAACATGGCGGGATGGAGTCGTACTACACCGGCAATGCGCCGCAGATGGACAGCTACGGCCTGCCACCTCAGCAAGCTGGCTATGCTGGCTACTCACAACCTCCACGCCACCCCTCACAAGCACCCTACCCTGAGCCTCCGTACTCTGAGAATCCACAAATCCGCCAACCTCAACCCTACGCACAGCAACCGCCTCCCGAGGCAACCTACTACCAACAACAACCAGCACAAGCTTACCCGCCTCAACCCACACAACCTCCTCCGCAACAACAGCAGTACCCACCACAGCCTCATCAAGAACCCCAGCAACAGTCTCAACCGCCTCAAGCCCACCTCCAGCGTCGGCAGTCATCGCAGCGATATTCACAGACTTCCTCACAGTACGCGCCTTCACATACAAGCCAGACCTCAAACCCGCAGGTCACTTCCCCGCAACCAGATCCTGCGGCATCATTCTACTATAACAACGATGCCCAAGCACCCCTTCCTTCAAGTCCGGAGACTTACGCACAGCCTCCACCACAGCAGCAGCAACAGCAAGTCCCACCGCCGCAACAACAGCAGCAGTATCAACAGCCGCAGCATCCAGGCGTGCAGCGATCAGGAAGCCAGGCCTACTACGCGCCTCAAGCACAGCCGCAGCAACAGCAATGGCCTACTCTCCCTGCGGCGGGGGGCGGCTATGGACAGGAAGCGTTTCCGCATGCGCCGCAACATGTGCCCGCCCCTGTAGCTGTGAAGGAGGAGAGTTTGATTGAGCTGTAGTGGTACTTGAGTGGTGATTGGGCACATTGTGACTGGAACACGAGACTGTGAGGAGATAGCGTGTAGTATATACCCCAAAAGTCACACGCAAGCGTTGGTAGTGGCTTCAGCGCGTTTCGAGAGACTGCGTACACGTGTCACTGCGTCACTTTCCAACGTTTCATGGCGCCATGAGCTGGGCTACTCTGCTTCTCGATGCTGTCTTCACTGACTGCCTCCTCCGATTCGTCGAAACGAAGAGTGTTGCAGTGATGTACTCGCTCCAGCAGATCAGGCGTCGCGCACCCCACCGGCGAGAAAACAACCCCCCAAAGACACAGTCAAGAGCTCCGCTTTCTCTCATTGCCACCGCGCCTGATGTTTGTTACGGTGAGTGAGGCGATAGGAGCTCAGCAGCTTTACCGACTTGGATGAGAGTCGAGAGTAGTGCTAGTGGCTTTTCGCGACACAGCTTGATCTACGACGGGGATGCCTCCGTTTTCTCAAATTCGTCTGGAGGAGGCAGCCTCGATAGCCATGGCGGTTCATTCAATTGGCCATTCTGGAGAGCCTTCCAAGTCTGCGTAAGCTACGACCAGGAATCTGGCGTTCTATTGTTCACGCTGCATCGCCACTGCGTTGTTGTGGGTGCCGGAGTAGGAGCCCAGGGACATTTCAGACTTCAGGTAGATGGGGGGTCAGCTGCGATGAGAATGGGAGTTGACCAAGCTGATGTGCAGACCACCAGTGGTTGTGGCGCTCTCCCATCATCTACCTCACCGTCGCCATACCTACGCGCCAAGCTCAAGAGCCATACTGTCAGCTTTGTGAGCGTCGTGGACGGTCACTGTCCACGTTAAGCGTATTGCCGGTCATAGCAGAGTGTTTAATACTTTCTATGTGCACATACATGCATTGGGGTATTCTACAACAAATCCGCATCATCCTTTCCATGAGCCTCACATCACGGACTCACAGCCCCAGTGCCCCTTACCCTCGCACCACTCCTCCTCACCCGCCGTCGAGTCTTCGCCATGACGGCGTGTTCGCGCAGGAAGTCGGCGTTGATTTCCATCAGCTGCTCGGTCTGTACGCGGATACTCTCCAGCGTGCCTTCGAGCGTCATGGGGATGTCGTAGGTATGCTCAGTATCTTGGCTAGCGATCCATGAGTCTGGAGGAGACTTCGCGAAGGCACTGTCAGAGTTGCGCAGATAGGCTGAGGGCGGTGCTTCGGGCGTGATAGGCGAGTCGCTGTCTTCGATGACTTGGGAGCTAATGCTGCTGCGCCGCTTCGCTGGGGCCGAGGTGCTGTGTTGTGCGTCTTCGATCGACTCAACAGCCTCCGAAGAGACGCTTCGACTCCGGCTCGATCGTTCCTCCGGGCTCGCAGACCGCACCCGCAGTCCGCTGCCACTTCTGCTCCTCGATCGAGAAGCAGCAAGCGCGCTGAACGCATTCTGCGATCTCTTGGGATGCCTTCCATGGCTTTGCTCGCCTGAATAGGTTGAGTGCTGATCGTGTCCCGCGAAGAATGCCTCGCCTCGCCCAGCTCGTGAGCCCTGGGGCCGGCTGCGATGAGCTCCACGACTAGGGCTTCGTAGCGCAAGGCCATGCGCTCGCCTTCCGTGCTCAGCTCTCAGGTCCTCACGAGCGCTCATGGCGCTTATTGTTGTGCGAAGATCGCGGATTGCGGATTCGTATTTGGCGCGCATGGACTTCATGGCGATGAAGTGGTCCGTCTCCAGGTTCGCGAGAGCGAGGTTGTGCTTCGAGGCTTGCGAATCGCGGTCCTCTTGTGCTTTCGCATCATGATCGCTATCGTCCGTAACCTGTGTCCCAGCTGCGTCCTTGGCGAATGCGTTCAACTCCCTACGCAAGTCCTCAATGGCTTTATCCTTGCCCTGCATCAATTCCCGCAGGTCGTCCACATCGTTCCCCCGCTCCGCAAGCGTGATCAACGTCTCCTGATGTCGCAGATTAAGTGCATCGTGCTGCTCTCTCATTTGTTTAGCAATAGACTCTGCTTCTGACCGCAGCTCCAGAGCATCTTCGAGCTGCTCAAGTCGATCGGTGAGCGATGCATGCTCGACTTTGCTCGATCTCACGCCATGCTCACCAGCCTCTAGAGCAGTCTCAAGTCGCTCTACCTCAGCAGTACTGCGACGAAGATCGTCCAGTGTGGCTTCGTGCTCCTCTTGTACCTTGCGCTGGGCCTCTACTTGCTGCTCATTGGCCACTCGCAAGTCTTCGAGTTCTTGCGTAGTACTTTGCAGCTTTCCTTCGCCAGCTGCGAGCTCTTCGCGGAGTTGTCGGGACTGGTTCTCGCTGGCGTCGAGCTCATCGACGCGAGCAGCCAAGTCCCGTGCAATCGACTCATGCGCTTCTTGCGCCTCCTGCAACGACTTCTCTAAATCAACTGTAGATACTTGTGCCCTTGCTAAGTTAGTCTTGGTCGTGCTTTCGGATTGCTTTGCAGCATCTAGCTCCGCCTGCAGCTTGGCCTGCTCAGACTGATGCTCCTTGATCAGATTCTGCAATTTGGCAAGCTTGTTTGATAGCGAGGAACGCTCCTTAGTAATGGCCCTCGTCTTCGCAGTCTGTTTCTCCACCTCGCCCTTCAAGCTGGTACCCTCACTGCGTGCTGCTGCGAGCTCAGACTCCAATGCATCAACCGCCTCTCCATGGACACGGTCGGCGAGCTCATGGGTCGCCTCGAGTGCCTCCTTGGCATCGTCCAGCTTGTGATTTGCATCTTCGAGTGCCGACTGCAGCTCCTGCACCTTAAGCTGAAGCTCACGTTCGTCCACTTGTGCCTTGATCTTGATTTGCTCCTCTGCATGTCTGCCAGCAGCTTGTGCATCTCCAAGCGCCTTCTCGCTCTTTGCTAGTTTGGCTTCCATCTCGCGTTGGTACGCCTGATGCGACGCTCTGAGCTTCTTCTGCACGGCCGTGTTTGCTGTCCTTGCTTCTGCTAGGTCTTTCTCAATTGCGCTGACCTGATCCACGAGTTCTTGTTCACGCGCACTCTGCTGCTCAGACAACTTCTTCTCCGCTTCGACTGCTTCGTCTCGTGCCTGGATGAGCTCCTCCTTCAGGGACTTGATCTGACTACCCAATTCCTCACGCGTCTGCTCCAGCTCAGCTTCCTTCTCTGCCAAAGCATTCGCATGGCCCTTGCCTAACTCAAGTGCCTCATTATCACGCGTAAAGCTCGCGTCCCGTGCCGATGCCACAGCTGCCTCGTGCTCCTCTTCGGACTTCGCGAGCTGCTGTCGGATCTCGTCCATCT
This sequence comes from Cryoendolithus antarcticus, assembly GCA_002077065.1. Taxonomy (NCBI): domain Eukaryota; kingdom Fungi; phylum Ascomycota; class Dothideomycetes; order Cladosporiales; family Cladosporiaceae; genus Cryoendolithus; species Cryoendolithus antarcticus. Next base: position 355,618 of record NAJO01000023.1, read on the forward strand.
CTTGCTCCCACCGCTTTGTCTCGGTGTCAAGCTTGTCCTGCAGCGCCTGCAACGCTTCCTCTGCCTGCTTACTGTCTGCAGCTAATTGTGCCTGATTATCTTCCGCGACCCTGGCAGACGCAGCCTCGCTATCTCCTCGCGCTTTCTCCGCTGATGTTCGTGCCTGCTGCAGCTCTCCCTGTGCCGTTGCTGCTGCTTCTCGTGTACGCTCCAGCTCTAAGTCGAGCTTCTCGCATCTCTGCTCGGTCTCTTGCCGTGAATCTGCGAGCTGTTTCTCAAACGCATCCTGCGCCTCCTGTGCCGCCTTCCGTACCTCCACGAGCTCATCCCCGACTGCTGAGGACCTCTGCTCGGCCTCCTTCCGCGCAGCCTCCACCTCCTCAGCCCTTTTCCGCGCAGCAAGACTCTTCTCCCTCGCCCCTTCCACCTCCCTCTCCAGCCCCTCCACCTGCTTCCCCAGCTCTCCAACAGCTTCATACTGCCCCTTAAGCTCCTTCTTCACCTCCACAGTCTCCGTCCTTACCTTCGCGACCTCCTCCCCCATCCTCACCCGCCTCTCCCTTTCCTCGAGCAGCTCTCGCTCAGCCCTCGCGGCCTCCGTCTTCATCTCCTCGAACTCCTCGACCTGCTTCGCTGCCTCCTTGAGACTATCTTCCAGCCTGTTAACCACGTCTTGCAATCGTCTCTCCTCCTGTGCCTCGCCCTCAGCCTCTTTCAGTCGCTGCTGCAGCTCCGCAACAACGCCCTCCAGTCTCCCTCTCTCAGCTTTCTGCACCTTTGCCTCCGCATCGAGCTTAACCTGACACCGGTCGATCTCCTCTTGAAGCTCACCGACCACTCGTCCTAGCTGCTGCCGATCAGCCTCATACTTTCTCGCCTCATCCCGCAACTTCTCCACACTAACCGCCTCTCCCTTGCCATTCCCGAGATCGAGATGTCGAACTGGCGCGGTCAAGTGGGACTGCACGATCGCGATGCTGGATTCCACGGTATCTAGCTTCCTCGTCCGGAGGGTCTGAGGCGAGGAGCCTTGGGGTTTTGCTGAGGGGGCGGGCTGGGAGATGGAGGGCTGAGAGCGGTGGTGGAGTTTCGGCGGTGAGCGTTTGGGCGATGCTGGTGGGAGGGTGCCAGAGGCGGAGGGTGAGGCAAGGTCGCGCGCAGGTTTCGGGGTCGGCGTGGTCAGTGGTCGTGACGCTGGTCTGGTTGCTGGCTTTGGCGTGGGCGTCGCGGTACCAGTCGTTCGCGGCGCTGGCGGCTTCGTTACTATTGTCGCTGGCCGTGTACTAGGCTTCGCACTCGGCTTCGTCGCACTGGGAATGCTAGGCCCCAGACTCGGCCTGGCAGCAGGTTGGCGCTTCGGCGTGCTAAGTCTCGACGCGAGATCCGCTTGTTTGCTGCGCGCCTTGTCCATGGCAGGCGCCGGACTGGTCAGACCGCCTTCGCGATCTCGTTTCGAAGCCATGTTGGCCTTGTCGTGTTCGTGTCAATGTATGGGCACGCGCGAGGCATCCCGGCGCAAATCAGGAACGGGTTAATATGGGTGACGTAGATCTGGGGAAGTGCAGGGCAGGCGCAGGTGGCCGCCCCACTATATATTGCAGAGGCTGGTAAAGACGAGGCCTTGCACATCCCTAGAGCGTTGGCGGCGCCAGTCAACGTCAGACAGACGCGCACTTGAGCATTGGAACTCAGAACTATCAGAAAGGGCGTCAAACAATTACCAAGGAACTCACGTGAACACGAAGCATGAGTGAGGTGCCATGGAGAGATGTAGAGACCCACCCAATGCGTGGTCGCCCAAGCAGACTCTCTCACTGACAGTCGAGCGTGGAAGGACACTCGTGGCGCAGGCTCTATACGCACAGGAAGCGTGCGGATCTCAGCGAGACAACGCAATGAGATGCGTGGGGCATGCTAGGTACTTACAATGTCCACTGCATTCGACGCCAAACTAGCGTTGCCTCTCCCCAACGCTGACACGCAGGTAATGCTTCTATGTGTCTAGCTGTGACAGTGAGATGTTGCGCTGCTACATCCGGGGGATTTCAGAGCCCAGGGCAATACCAGTGAACCCGCGCACGCCTCTCACCAGTGGCACAATTCAGATTTGCTGTTGCAGGTGTGTGTATAGCAGCTCAGGAGTGTTTTCGCATTGGAAGAGAAGCGAAGGTAGATAGCTACGTAAGGATACTGACAGCAAGCCACCAGCGAAATCATCGTACATAGCAAGTAGATCCACTTCCCGATCTTCCTCAGCTCCGTCAAAGCCCAAGCGCAATCCTCCTCCAGCACTGATCTACGTTCTCGCAAAGTGTAGCAAAGTCCCTATCTTCCAGCCTCGAGACGATGAATTCGTCCATAGCAGCCTTCCTGTCTTCAGACGACTGGGCAGCGTATTCGTGCAGCGTACGGTCACCTGGCGCTTGTACTGTAGCCATGAGACGTGCACTCGGATCATACTCTGCCTTCGATGGGGACGAAGCTGGTGGTGTGTCAATCTCGTGAGGCGCGTCTACGAGACTACTCACGCGCATGATCTTGTTACCATTCGACTCAGCGAGTGGAAGGCGGTTGCGTACAAGCTCGCCGATGTTGCTTGGCCGACGCGTCCTATGCTGCTGAGCTACTGTACGTTGGTTCGTAGTATCACGATTGGCCATGGCAGGCGCCGCTGAGACCGGCAGCGCGTTGGGCATCATGGAAGTCGCAGGCCGAGCGTAGACGTCTTCTTGCTCATGCAACCGTTTCAGCGGATTCGCAGTGCTCGGTCGCGCAGCAGCTCCAAGATTGACTCTCGTCGGCGGTGCAGCAGTTCCCGGACGCAGACTATTGGTCTGCTGGCTGCCAGGACGTTTGAATGGCAACTCGCGACGAGGTGGAAGTTCGTGCTCCAGGGTGTCGGGCAAGTCCAGAATGTTGGTAGGCGCAGTGAGCTCGCTGACCGGACTGGCAAGCAGACCGAGTGATCGGCTTGCGGGAGGAATATGTAATGATGCGGCTGGTGCGTGAGTATAGTTTACCTCGCTCCGTGGTGGATGACTAGAAGATGGTGGCACTGTGTGTTTCGTTGAAGCTGCCGAGTCTAATGAGGCAGGCAGCGGCGGAGGCCGAAATATGCTGTGGTTATGCGCATCGTGAGGTACAGCTTTGTTGGAAAGCTGCGTTACACTCGCCTGGCTCAAAGATGCTGGTGCAGCGCTTAGAGTGTTGTGACTCTGGGCGCTTGGGAAGTAGGTCGATGTCACAGACTGACCAGTCGCAGGTCGTACCCCTGAGCTCGCTGTTCCCGGCCTGGTGGTTTCAGGACGCGCCGTACGTGGTCGCTGCTCCTGGAATTCCATGCCTCGGTCGCGGAAGACCTTCACAAGCTGGCTGCATTGCTCGGCACCAGGGAGGCGGAATTGCAACCGTCGAGCCTGTTCAGGGTCAGTGTTGGCTTCTAATATGCAGTGACTCCTTGGGACGACCTGTCCATCTGCCAGTCGATAGCGCAATGCCAGTAATGCATCCTTCGCAATACCAAAAATGGGCAACTGCTCGATCTGGGCCGTCACACCAGCTTGTTGAGAGCCGTGGCGTGCTTGCATCGCTCTGTCAACTAGTGCGCCAATCTCGATGGACTCCTAATACCACTATAGTCAGTTTTAGAGCGTTAGCATCCAAGCTTGACGACCCACCATCACGTCGTTGCCGAGGATTAATCGCAGCACTAGATCGTCTCCGGCAGTCCCACTACGGACTGCTAGGTGCAGTCCCGGAGCTGTGAAGTGAGTCCATGCGATAGCGCCTTCAGGGGTCATACCCGTGGCGTGCGAGAACTTCAAGCAATCTATGCCGATGTCGACTGCCATCTCTCTTGTCATGATCGACTTTGACTGTGGTTCTATGACAGCAGCTGCGCAGGTGTCTGTGTTGAACAGTCGCCTGTGAGAGCAAGGCTGTGAGCCAGTTGAGGCAATAATCGCAATGGATCGGTACGTCCCAAGCCTGGCGGCTCACTTGAGCGCGCAGCGTGATCGTAGTGCGATGAGAAGGTCTGATGTCTTGAAGAAGTGGAGGCTTCGGAACAGGCGAAGCCAAGCTTTGTGCGGCTCGGCGGGCCGCTCAGTAGCCTCATGCAAGGATGTTGAAGATCCGCGCGCAATGCGACTGGAACATGGGAGCCACCATGCTATCATCCATCTCGTTGATTTTCCGATAGCCGACGCGAGTGTTTGTACTGAGAAGTGCTTTGTTTGCTATGTACTGCGCCGAATGATAGGTCGTATGTAAAGCTCTGACCGTTGTGCGACCGAATTCTGCAGCCCGCAGTCGCGTCTCGAATCGCGAACATGGCTCCAAAGCGCGGGCAGTCGATTGAAGGGAGCGACGAATATGACGAGTTCCTGAAGAAACTGGCCGAGTATCATGAGAAACGAGGGTGGGTCCTGATATTCGGGATGCTTTGGTATCGGCAGTTAGTGACAGTGCATAATGTAGGACCAACCTCGAGACCGCACCCAAAGTCGGCATCCGGCATATCGACTTACTAAAGCTCTACGATCGCGTCGTGGGCGAGGGCGGCTATGACTTGGTTTCAGACACGAAAGCCAAGCCGCTGATGTGGAGGAAGCTTGCGGAGGAATTCGTCGGCAAGAACCAGTATACAGCGGCGCAGGCGTTCCAGATCAAGAACATCTACTACAAGAACCTCGTCGCATATGAGATCACGAATCACTGGGAGAAGGAGCCACCTCCGAAGGAGATCGTCGAGGAAGTCACGGCCAAAGGCGGAAACGTGATGTCAAGAACACTGGAGAACTTCGTTAAGCCTCCGTCGCGAGAGGAGAAGCTGGCTGGTGATGGCGACGCAAGTGATGGGAGTCCGAGCCAGAAGACGCCAAAAGAAGAGAAGGGAGATCCGTCGGAGGAGCCGGGAAGCGCGACAGGTAGGACCAGCCGCGGCTTGAGGCACCAGCCTCCACAGCGAGTGCTCTTCCAGCCAGACCCAGCAGCGCAAGGTCGGCGGAGCAATAACAATGCTGGGCCGTCCCCAACGCCAGGACCTACAACAAACGGCATCAATGTGGCCTCCTACTTTTCCAACGCTGCGACAGCCACACTGGCCTCATACGAGCCGACTCCGTCATACCCTCTTACCCTCAAACCAATCACTACACCCTCGAACAATCCCGAGTACTACCGTAATGAGCGCAAACGCAAGCTCGAAGCGAATGCTGGGCCTCTGGCGAGGAAATACCGGAACATAATGCTGCCCGGGACTGGCTTCATCGGACCTAACATCTACGTGCGAGCACAGCTGGCGTTGCAGTCTGGTATCCCCGACGAAGAGGCGTACGCTTTACATCATCTCGTCAAGATCAGTCATGAGCGAGGTGACAAGTACAAGTTCGAGCAATTTCCTGGACTGATCGATGCCCTGGCACGGAAGGTGCTGCAAGCGACAGGGCTTTTCTATGATATCGAGTGGGATGTCAGCTATGAGGACGAGGTGCCTGAGACCGACGAGGAGCTACTTGATGGACTGTCTGGCACTTCTGGCCTTGTCTCGCGCCTCAGATCCCGACAGCCGCGACTTGTGGACGACAGCATCATGGATGACAAGTTCGTAAGTGAGCTGAATCGCATCATCGAAGCTTGCCTTGTTATAAGGAACATGTGCATACTTGACTCCAACGCGGTGTATGCTGCTCAGACGCCTCTCGTTCGCGACATGCTTGCGTTGGTGCTTAATCTGCCAGACCATGCGTGCATTGTCGAATTGCGCCATTACGCCCTCGACATCGCAGAGCAGACGCTGCGGTACATCGACATTGGCGCACAAGATGATCTGTACCAAAGCCTTGTCGCACAACTGCGTAGCTCAGATCGTGGAGTCATCGTCACGACGTTGCGCACCATCGCGCGCATTGGCATGAGCCTGCAAGCTCCGAAGCGGCTAGAAGACATACCTCCCATGACTCTGCGACGGATACAGAACTGGCTGTTACTCGACGATGACGAGCTACGAAGCGCCTGTCTCGATTTCTTACTGCAATATTCCTCCTTCGCCGACAACGTCGATACTCTCCTCCAAAGCGTCGACCTCGCCTCCCTCGCACGCCAACTGACCTCCCTGCTCTCCCACGGCGCCCAAGCCGTAGCCCCAGAGCCAACATCCGAATCCAAACCCCCCGACACGGCCCTTCTTCCTGTCCCAAAACTTTCCCGCAGCGTAGTCCAAGACCTCCTCACTCTCGACGAGCCCGAACGCTCCTCAGAATGGCTCCGCATGTGCTTCCTCCCCGACGCCAAATCCGAAATGACGCAAATCTCCCTCTGGCAAGCCTACCAAGGCACCTTCTCCTACTTCAACGCCACGCACCCGCACCTCGTAGCCGGCGAGTTCATTAAGAATGTCTCCGCCGTGTTTGCGGGGGCGACAGCGCAGGTTGCGGGGCAGAATAAGTACGTCATCCGTGGGATACGGGCGAGGAGAGCGCCTGCGGAGACGGGGATGAGCAGGGCGAGTGAGAAGGGGAGGGAACTGTTGAGGTGTTGTTGGAGGAGTACGGTGCCTGTTGATGCGGCTAGGGATCCCGTGACTGGCATTTTCTCGGCGCCGACTGTGAGGGAGGTGGAGTGTGCGGAGTGGTTCAGGAGTGAGAATGAGATGTTGCGGCATATTCTTGCCACTCACTTGCGGCTTCCGCTTGCGCCGCCGAAGATGCAGCCTTTGCAGCAGCCGGATGGCATGGATATCGACTCGAAGCCCTCCACTGAGTCGTTGACGAATGGTCACGCGTCGCCTTCCATCGACCCGAATAATCTAGCGCAAGTCTTCGACTTTGCCTCCGCGGATCCAACGACTTTCCGCTGCCACTGGGGCACCTGCACGCGCCTGTCCTCGGAGTTCGCCGCCGCTTCGGCACTGCCAGGCAGCACCGCCCTCTTGTTCGCGCGCCACATACAAACTCATCTCCCCTCTCCCACACCCTCAACTTACAACCTCAAATCGCCCTCCAAATCCTCCTCTACTTTCTCGGCTGGTCAGTACACTACTCTGACCGACGAGCGGAATGATGCAGCGGGTTTACCGTTGGGTGCTGCGTTGGTGCTGAGGAACATCGCTCGGTTTATGCCTAAGGGATTAGATGGGGAGGGTGGCGAAGAGGGCGACGATGATGGGGAGGGAGATATGGAGTTGGGAGAGGAGTTCTTCGATAGGGGCGTAAGGGGGAAATTGTTTGGCGTTCTGAGTGAAAGTCGGACGTTGAGGCATTACGTTGGGGGCGTGTTGAGAGGAGTTTGAGAGGGTAGATGTTATCGCTGGGGTACGAGAAGCTAGCTGGAGCTACTGATACAAGTGGTATGCTATGCTGTGATTCGCTAGACTACTCCGTGCCGTGCCCAGGTATGCTGTGCCCGGGAAGGTTCTGCTAAGGGATGCGGTACTACGGCATGCTGTGCTAATGTATGCTGCGCTGTGGCTCCTGCTCTTGCTGATGGCGATCCTCTGAACCCATCTCCAATACTGCCGTGCATTTCTGGCTGTCATCGCAGCTCACAGTCTTTCATGCGCGCTCGTCACCGAGAGAGATCACCCGCCACGATGCTGCAAATCTTCACACCATTCCTCCAACCTTCTCCAACTCCGCTTTCGCCTTCACCAACTGCTCCTTCTCCTTCACCAGGCCATCCCTGACCCTCTCTCTCCCAGCGTCCTCCGCCAGCAGAGCCTGACAAGCTTCCTCATTCCCAACAGGCAACTCCTTCTTCAGCTCCTCCTCCACATTCCCCTTCAGCACCCTCAAAACATCATACGCATGCGTCCCCGCCACCAAGTCCACGAAGCGATTGCAAGCCAAGTCGTGGTACGCGAGGACACTCGCCAGATTGCCGACCAAGTTGTGATGAGGGTCCGGGTTCGCCGCCACCCACGTGGGTTCGTTAGCGCGCTTGAGTCGCTGCTCGATGGTCGTCTGCGTCTGGCTTGGGAGCGAGGCTTCGAGGATGCTATAATGCTCTTCGACGCGCACCTTGTGGCGCTCCTCGCGAAGCGTCTTCTCGAATGTGATGGCCGCTTGGTGCTGTGCTCCGCTGATGGTGATGGGGCGATGTAGCTCGCGGGCCAGAGCGTGGGTGATGGATTTGCCGAAGGAGGCGTAGAGGTCGGTCGCGAAGTTGGTGAGAAGGCGCTGCGTCTCGTGGTAGAATTTTGTGTGCAGGCGAGAGGCGAGCGTCGAGCGGAGAGTGGCGGATAGCATGTTCGCAGTTGCGTTCTGGAGGCTGTGGAGGAAAGCATCGGTGATTTGCGTGCAACCGGCGAAGGTCGACAGTATGAGTGTGCGAGTGACGCGAGGGTCCAAAGCTCCGGTCCCATCGTGATCACGGGCGTGGTGAGCACGTAGGACTGGAGCGATGGAGAAGATGACTTTGGAGCTGTCGGGCTTGGACTTCTTGCTCGGAGTCGCGTGGGCACTGGCTGGGAGTCGACGCTTTAGTGTTGACGTAGTGGGCGCGACGTCTGGCTTGACTCTCGGTGCTGGCGTTGGGGTGGAGATAGACTTCGTGGGCGTCACCTCATCGTCAGAGGACTCTAGCGAGATTGCACGCTTGACGTAGCCAGGCGTTGTCCAGTCCACTGTAGGTCGATTGCCCTTCATCTCCTTTACGAAGCCCTGGATGAGAGTCGACTTCGCGTTACTATACTCCAAGGCTATACCATCCCCTTCGATCTGCTCACTGATCGCAGCAACGATGTTCTGAATCTCAGTGTTGATAGTGACGGCAGCTTGCTTCGGCCTTGCGGCGAAGCCAGAGAGCGCCTGATCAACATCACTCAAGCGCTTGTCGACGCGACCTGTGATCTCAGGCAGGTACTTGAGTACATGCCCGGTGTACAGCTTAGAGATTGCACTCTGTAGATTGCCAATACCAACCTGCTGATCGAAGCGATGACCAATAGTTATCCAGTGCCCGCTACCGAAGAAGACACGCTCCTGGGTACGACCCTCTCCATATGAGATGCCTTGCGCGAGCTCGTCTGGGCCGGGCTGCTTGGTGATAAACCAAGAGCCACATGGAAGCGGGAACAGCTCACCAGCAAGCATTGCCTCGATCTCTGGAACCTTGGTTGGGTACATTAGATCAAGCTTGGTCAGTACACCGATGCACCTGTCTGTAGCCTCGTACTTGTAGACGAAGCGGTATGCGGTCGAGTTCTGCACATCCTGATTGGCAGCACAGGTGAGCAGCACTAGTGCCTGCTTATTGCTGAGGTATGACGCAATCAATTTCTCGATAAAAGTGACGAGATGTTGCTCCTTCGCATCTTCGTGTACATTGATCGCTCCCGGCAAGTCGAAGAAGGACAGCTCAGGCAGATGGGGGGCCTGAACGTCTAGGCGGATCACATTTGGGGAGAAGGCCACCTTCCTGTATCGGCCAGATGCGTCGGCGAGATTGGCATAACTGGCTGGATCGGTGTCTGGGTTGAGAATCGCGAGCTGAGCAAGTTTTAGCTTCTGCTCGAGCTGTGTCTTGTCGTCGACAATTGCGAATGTGACGATCTGCTTGTCTGTAGCATGCCAGTGTCCGAAAGGCTCCTGTGGGCGCTCGCGGGGCAGGTAAGAATACTCCAACACAAGTGAGATCGTGCACTTCCAGGTCACAGCGGTCCCGTCCGTCAAAGCAGTCGTTGTAACCTCGAACGGGCAGCGGGTGCATGTACCCTCGCTGCGAGGGAGCGTAATGTCACAACACGCCTCAATGATGGAACTCTTACCGGCGGACTGGTCTCCGACGACGACAAACTTCGGCAGTGATGGTAGCGTGGCTTTGATGTTCAAGGAGTTGAGATTGCGAATGGCTTGAATGAGGTCCCGACTACCAGCTGCCAGAGTATGGAGCGCGTCGGTGTGCTGGATTGAGGTCTTCGTCGATCGTCCACCGTCGACGACCATCTGGCGATGCTGAGGCAGTGGCTGCGTCGCCTGGCTCGCTGCTGGCGTCGACGTGGCGGCGATAGTATCATCAATCTCCATTGTGCCGTCGGAAGAGTCGTTGAGTGGCGTGTCAGTCGTGCTCATCCCAGCCATGATGGCATCGTCCACCACCGTGGTGTTACCGGAACTCATCACCGGCTCTGGAAGTGGTGTTGATGATGAACTGATAGTCCGAGCCCGTGAGGCAGGAACGAACGCCGACATGGTGTCGACTGGCTCTGCTTTGATGGCACTCCTGGTTTTGGGCATGCTGTCCGTGGTCAGCGCATGTCGAGCCGTCGGTGGTGTAGATGTTTGATGATTGAAGTAACGTTGAGAGTGAAGTCAAGTGATGAGTTGGGATTAGGCTGCTCAGAACCAGGAAAGGAAGTCTGGCATGTGAAGTGCAGTGCGAAGAAGGTGCGACCGAGACCGCCAATACAAGCGTTCACTTAACGGCGTGAAGTCCGTGAGAGACAGCAGGGCGAACGTACCCATGCAATCGTTGACGGTAGATCCGACTGGCTGCGACAAATTTCTTGACGACTGTGCAACTATCGTGACCACGGTGCTATCTGACATATCAGTCGCAGCACTACTGAGAGGCTTAGCAGTACTTACGAAGAAGGCGCTCATGTGTTGCCGAGCATAGCGTAGAAGCTTGGTTGGGCAGAAACATGCTAGATAGGTGAAGAGGCAAATGGTCAACTGCTTCTTATACGCGGACGAGGCAGTGTGAAGAGATCTGACATCAGTTGACTTGACAGAAGAGACGTGAGAAAGTATGCCACTAGCAATGACCCTTCACACGAGCATTATGCCATGTGCCTACGCACCACAGAAGGGCACGCCAAGGCTCGCAGACGTTGATGTACAAGATCCTGAGTGTATCGGCCTCCGTTCGGCAACAGAGGCTGCCATGCCTGTACTGGAGAGTGATGCGACGTTTTCTACCATTAGCTGGCCACGAAGAAGTGTAGTGCTGGACAAAGTCGCTCGCAGCGCATGCAATCTCGTCAGCTCAGCGGTATGCCCCGGTTCGCCTGCTTGTGCTTACGGTAGCATAGGGAGTAGACTGTGACAGGAAAGACGTCGTGTTCGTCTGTGAAGCAGCACCGCAGCCAGTACTCCTGAGCGTGGCAGCAGCTGTGCAGTAGTCGAGACAGGACGCGCTGCAGGTGACCGTACGAGTGCCAGACGCTGCATGCTTTGTGCTGTGGCGGGCAACCCCGTGAAGACATCGTGAGAATTGCCCCAAACCGACGTGTGTGCAACCCAGAAGACCTCCCCAACCAGGGCCAGCGCGCAGACATTCGACGGCCAGAGGTCAATAGTGAAAGGCCTTTTGAATTGCAATATCGGCTAGAGAAGTTGACGTAATTTCGACAGTCTTGCACAGAACGAGACGAGGTCGGTACAGAGAGCTGATCTGCATTGGTCTCGCCTTCTCGACAGGGCGAGCTAGGTGGGTAGCCAGAGACGCGAAGCTCCACAGAGTAAGAGGGAGATGCTCGGTGCCATGAGCATTGCCTTCTGGTACATATCCGTGATAAAAGTCGGTGTGCAGAGAGGGCATTGACACGTGCGGTCTTGTGAGGCTCCGTGAAGTCGCGTTTGCGCCGAGGTGGACCCTCGATGGTTCCACGACCGACACCCAGAATAAACCTTGAGAAAGTGACAGCTAGCAACACGAGTCGCTGACTGCTATTCAGGAGATCTTCTGGATTGCCGACTGGAACTCAAGACAATTTTGAGCAGGATACTCTAAGACCTTACTTGATCATTCCTCATTTGCTCCCCCGCTACCTCACCCACCCCACCCCCACCAAACACCGCTATGTCCAACCTGCAAGTCCCCGTCCGCGGCGGCCGCCCGAACGGCAACAACAGCAACACCACGCCCACAACCAAAGCCGTCATCCTCGTCGGCGGCCCCTCGCGAGGCACTCGCTTCCGTCCCCTCTCCCTCGACCTCCCCAAACCTCTCTTCGAAGTCGCCGGCCACAGCATCATCTCCCACTGCTTCGCCGCAGTGACAAAGCTCCCCGAGATCCGCGAAGTATTCTTGGTAGGCTACTACGACGAGTCCGTCTTCCGCGATTTCATCAAGGACTCCCACCGCACATACCCAAATATCACCATAAAATACCTCCGTGAATACCAAGCACTTGGAACAGCAGGAGGACTCTACCACTTCCGCGATGCGATCCTCAAAAACCGCCCCGATCGCTTCTTCGTCCTCAATGCAGATGTCTGCTGCTCATTCCCTCTCGCACAGATGCAACAGATGTTTACCGAGAAGGACGCAGAGGCTGTGATCCTGGGCACCCGCGTCCCTAACGACGCTGCCTCGAACTTCGGCTGCATAGTGTCGGACGCCCATAGCAAGCGTGTGCTCCACTACGTCGAGAAGCCGGAGTCTCACATTTCTAATCTGATCAACTGCGGTGTCTATCTGTTCAGCACGGATGCTATCTTCCCCTCGATCAAATCCGCCATCAAACGCCGCGCAGACCGCCCCCGCCTAGTCTCCTACCCCTCCTCCGACGCCCTAGACTCGACCTACCTCCCCCCATCTCGCTCCGACCGCCCAGACGAAGACGACGACGGACAAACCAATGAGGTTATTCGCCTCGAACAGGACATCCTCTCCGACCTCGCCGACAGCCGCCAATTCTACGTCCTCGAGACGAAAGACTTCTGGCGTCAGATCAAGACTGCCGGCTCAGCAGTCCCCGCCAACGCTCTCTACCTCATGAAAGCCTTCCAACAACAGTCCTCCGAGCTCGCAGCACCCTCCGCCAAGATCCTCCCACCAGTCTTCATCCACCCGACTGCTCAAGTCGATCCCTCAGCGAAGCTCGGTCCTAATGTCTCCATCGGCCCACGCGCCATTGTTGGGCCAGGTGTGCGGATCAAGGAGTCCATCGTTCTCGAGGACGCGGAGATTAAGCACGACGCTTGCGTCCTGTATAGTATCATTGGCTGGAGCTCAAGAGTCGGCGCCTGGGCACGAGTAGAGGGCACACCCACACCAGTACGTGAGCACAGCACGAGTGTGGTCAAGAACGGAGTGAAGGTGCAGAGCATCACGATCTTGGGCAAGGAGTGTGTGGTCGCAGATGAAGTGAGGGTGCAGAATTGCGTCTGCTTGCCGTACAAGGAGTTGAAGAGGGTGAGTTCTTATTGCTTTCTTCGCTTCGGCGTTGTAAAAGAACGACCGCTAACATCTGATACCAGGACGTGGCAAACGAGGTCATTATGTGAGGTCACTTACGATGTGAGATCTGCCCACAGCAGCGAGGATCCGAGTATCGTACTCACGGGGTACGGCTGCCGAATGCCCAGGGCTTATGAGCATGTATAGCGATTGCAGGCTAGAGGATACAAGCGCCGGCGAGCGACAGCAAAAGTTCATGCCTTTCCAGATGGCCGTCCGTGCCGCCACTTACCGAATGCATGGATCCTTGCAAGCTGTGATTCTATCATCTTATCGCTGCCCTCTGTTTTACCCCAGATATCCAAGCCACACCAAGCTTTCTCCCCATGAAGCTTGGCCACTTAGCGTTCTGTTTCTTATCTCGTACATATCCTTGTCTTCCTCCTCCTTCCCAATCAGCCAATGGACATCACTCGCTTGTAGCAACAGACCAGGGCCTGCCAGCCACGAGTCTAGGCCACGCGGTGCAGCCAGGGTCTGTCAACCACACCAAGCGAAAGTCGCGCAAGCTAAATGGGCAGAGATATGGCCTTCGCGGTATATTTCTCTTGGCTCTCGCAACACTCATGCAGTGCTTATCGTGAAGCTGATGCTGTACCACTACTGCGGAGATATAGCTATAGCTGAAGGGACCTAATGCAATCGCAAGATAGTCAAGAGGACTTTCCTCGCACCGACACTCGCGACAGTGATCGCACCTTGGTGCAAGACCTCGCATCAACACGAGAGAGCGAGGACACGCTCTGCGAGCTCTCTGACAGGCATTACTACGATATGGCGAGCCAGGTTGAGATGCAGAGGCGACAGTCGTTTGGTCGTGGTGGAGCTGGAAAAATCAGTAAGACTCTCGATGTACAGGGCGCAACAACCGATTCGCCATGCTGACTCAATGCAGGGACGAAGGAGAAGGCCCAAGTCGTGGAGAAGGTGGCCGATGCTCTGGGTACGTCACCACAATGATCCCTACAGCTCACGCGTCTTTGCTGATCAGCTTGATAACAGGGAGTGGGGGACGGCGACGCAGTAGTGTGCTCTCGTCGATTACCAGTGGCAGCTCCAGACGCGGTTCGATCGTCGACAAGATTTTTCGCCGGGAGTCGAAGGCAGAGACGGTCTCACCCGCGCAGACGCATTGAGCTGGTCCAGGCAGGATTCCCCTAGCGAGCTCATCAGAATGGCAGACATTGCTTGTGCGTGGATCAGCGTCCACAACGCTACAAATCAAGATGCACTTCGTTGTTCGGAAGGACCGAAAGGATAAGATAAATCACGCATTCAAAGGATTTTCCATTCATTGACAAGTATATGCGCCGTCGATAATGAGAGAGTGCCCAGTAATCCACGCCCTGTCACTTTGTCAGCATGCGCAATCGAATACCCCTACTCTGAGTAACTCACGCCTCGTCACTGCACAAGAACAGCGCCGCGTCCGCAACATCCTCCGGTCGACCGAGAGAGTTCCACGGATGTGCTGCGGCCAAGCCAGCCTTGGTATCCACATCCTGCGTAAAGAACGAGATCATCGGAGTATCAACGAAGCCCGGACAAAGCGCGTTAACATGGATGCGGTCCTTGGCATAGTCAATGGCCATCTGCTTCGTCATGCCCACGACAGCATGCTTCGACGTCACGTATGCCGGTGCTGGCTAGTCAGTGTCTTCCGTGGACTTCATAAACTCCATCACGTACCGTTCGCCGTTCCAACAGTCCTAGACTCACGTCAGCAACCATAACCACCACTTCGCACCCACCGCATCAATCAAGACTCACCCAAGCATACTAGCAGCATTAACAATCCACCCTCTCGTCCTTTCTCCCCTCGCATTCTCGCTCCTCGCCTCCTGCTTCAACATCTGCTTCAACGCATACTTACAACTCAACCACACCCCCCGACAATTAATCGCCATCGTCAGATCGAAGTCCTTCGTCTCCATCGAATCGCATCTAGCCTGCATGTTATAGCTCGTCTCCGCCGCGATGCCGGCATAGTTACACATGATGTCTACTCTCCCGCCCCAGTCCGCGGCCTTGGAGACGAGGGCTTCGATCTGGGATTCTTGGGTGACGTCGCAGGGGATGAAGGTCGCGGCTTCTTTGCCGTGGAGTTTGATCAGTTCTTCTTCGACGCCGGAGGATTTGAGGTCCGCGCAGACGATGCGGGCACCGGAGTTGGCGAATTTGATGGCTGTCGCCTTGCCGAGACCACTGGAGGCGCCAGTAATCACGGCAATGCGGCCTTGGAGGCGAGTGTCCTTAGCTGCAGACATCGTAGCGTGAGTCCTCGCCGTCTGGTTCGGAGACGTTTCGAGGGTTTGCGATGCGCGGTCAGAGCAGTATGGGCTGCAATGTGAAATGGCTCAAGCGTTGGTGAGTTTTCCTGGTACTAGATCTGCTGGATCCTCTCAAGGAGAACACAGTCTGATCAATTGTCACGAGTTTCTTTGTGCGCGTATAGGAGAGCTTAGTCTTTTACTAAGTGACAGAGAATGGAAGCGACAGAGGGAAGAAGACTGTGCCTTACCTCACTGATATTTTCAGACACGTCGAGGCGCTTGAGAGCTCTGAGACGTTCACCTCGGCCACCGAACTCATGGTAGAAAGGAAGAGAGGAGTTGCTGCTCCGCGTAAAGCCCTCGTGTCCTGCCATGAGCTAGCTCAACCCCGCAGCGCCCTCACCACGTACATCTTGGCAGCCTCCTTTCACGCAGGACAAGATGTTCGCAGGCCTCGTCACAAGCCAGGCTACTGTAATGTAGGATCAATTGCTCTACACATCTACAATAGTATCAGACTTCCATGCAACTTTTAGTGCCCAAATGCCACGCTCGTACACCTTATAGTGTACACACAATCAGCTATCCCCGTGCCGCTCAAAAACTTACACACAATACCAGTCTCGCCCATCCCCAACCAGGCAATTCTCTACTTTACCTTCTAACTCCCATCACTCTCTAGCGTTCCTGGTCACAACCTCCAAAATCACATCCCTCGCCTCCTCAACCCCTTCCTTACTTCCCGTAATCTCAATCGCTTCACCCTGACTCTGATCCTTGGGCACCTGAATCTTCGTCCCAGTCTTCTTGCGGATCCTGTTGATCTCACTGCCTCCGGGACCAACGACATGGCGGTACGCCCTCGGATCCGGTAGGATCAAGAAACCAACAGTGTCTTGCTTCGCCGCGTCAGCGAGAGCTTTGTCCAACTTTGCCTTCGCAGCAGCGATAGCCTCTGGTGAAGGACCGGCAAGCACCCAGGGGATGTCGCCTTCCTCTGACGAGCCGTGGAGGTCGTGAAGTTCCCAGGAGTGGGCATTGCTACCTGACGATGGGTCGTCTGTAATTAGAGGCATGGCGCCTCCGTTGGCATCGCGCTTGGGAGTAGGTGCCGACGCACGTGGTGGTGGCTTCTGCCCATCGTGGTCCACACTGACCTTGTGATCATTCCGCAGGCGGCGGAAGAATTGATTGTTATCGGCGATGACGTGGTGGTACTTCCTCGGGATTTGAATCGTCTCGCCTTCCTGATCCTTAGTGATGTCGAGGATATGTGCCTTGGCCTTCTCGACTGCATCGGGCTGGCCAGCGATCTTGACTTGCGATCGCTGCGGGCCAGTCTCAGTTTGGCGGGGAACGTTGATCGTAACACCGAACTGCTGCTCGAGCTGACGACGTGTCTCGCCGCCACGGCCGATGAGCAGCCTATGCTTATCGGGCTTGACTTCGGCGACATCTGTCGTCTGGCTGTCCTGATCGGAGACGTGCGCCAGGATGGCAGCACAGAGCTTCTCGACCATCGCGCTCTCACCCTCAATGCGGATCGTATTGCCTTCTGCCTCTGACTTGGGGAAGCGCACAGTGCGTGCGCGGCTGCGAGAGTCAGTGGGCCCACCAGCCTTCTCGATCAGGGCGGTTAAATTGGCACCTACTATGTGTCAGTGTGAAGGTCTCGTCGTGTCAACATCATATAGATCATACCTCCTGCGCCGATGATGGTCCGGTGGTGCTTCTTCTCAATATCGAGATTGCGAGTCACGGTGTTGTCGAACTGCTTAGCCCGCTCCTCGATCAGCTTCTTGGCAGCTTCCACAGCTTGCTTCGAGCCCTTGATCCTGATCTCAGCGCGTCCGCTAGGTCCAATGTCTTTCGCTGAAGGCACATCGACCTGCGCGCCAGTCTCAAGCCGCAGAGCCTCCATCTCACGTCCTCCACTCCCGATGAGTGACGGAATCTGGCTTTGCGACACGGACACTGTCGAGGAGAACGAGTTGTCCTTGACGTACTGCAGCAAGCTCAGCAGCTCATCACGGCAAGCATCGGCGCCCTTGCTAGGACCCTTGACGATGACCTCGTTTGGCTGCTGCTGTTGCTGCTGCTTTCGGGACGCAGGCGCATCGCCAGCTTCCGAAGCACCGTCATCGCCACCGTTGCGCGTGCGTGGGAAGTTAACGCGTACACCGTAGCGATCTTGCAATCGGTTCACCTGCGTACCCTGAGGCCCGATCAAGTCGCGGTGGAATTGGGCAGGAATGTTGAGGTGATGCGTCGCCTCATCTTCAAGCTTCTTCGCCATGTCCAAAATGTGCTTCTTCGCAGCGTTCGCCTTCGCCTCAGGACCCTTGACTTCACACTTGCCCTCTTGCAGCTGGATATCGACATCAAATTCGTCACGCATACGGTTGATGTTCTCACCACCGCGTCCGATGAGGAAGCTTGCATACTTCTGAGGGAAGTCAAAGGTAAGAGTGAAGCCACGTTCAAGTTCGTCCTGCTTCTCCTGCTCGATGAAGGCGAGCAGACTCTGCATGATAGCCTCAACGTTGTCTTGTGGCCCACGGAGATGCACGCTTGGTTGCGGTGCTCTCTTTTGAGCGCCAGGTGCTTGTCTCTGACCGCCGTAGCCCACCTGTACCGGTATCTGACCTTGAGGTAGATCGGCATGATGGCGGTCAACGTGCTTCCGCACTTTGTCGTGAAACTTCAACGGCGCCTCGACCTCCTGAGACACGATCTGCTGTTGGCCGCTGATCATGTCGAGGATGTGTTGTTGGGCTTGCTGCAGCGCGCGCTCAAACGCCTGGGCGTCCTGCGCTGACGGGGCTTTCCGTGGCAGCTCATAATCCGCAGGCGTCGATTGATCCTCGTACACAAGCAGGATCGGCGAATCATCAAACTCGTCCGGCACAACCACGTGTACGCCGTGCTGTTTGCGAACTTGCTTTGCGGCCTGCTGGCGGAGATGCTGGTGGTAGAACGGGTCCACCTCCAGGGGAGAGAATCGAGTAGGCGGATGCCCCTGTATGAGGTTCAGGACATCAGAACGTGCCTTCAGCGCGCTCTTCGGGTCCTTCGCGTAGATCTGCCACTGTCCCGAAGGATTGGCTTCGATGCGTGCGCCGTACTGCCGCTCAATTTGCTGCAGTGCTTGTCGCTGCTGCAAATAGCGGGTCACATCACGTGCATGTGCCTGACCACCACGAGGTGCGTTTTGGTGCGTCTTCATGATATCTGCTTGTGCTGATGCCATTGCAGAGGCAAGCTCCTCGATCTTCTCAACAGCTTGATCGATGCGGTTCGGTGGACCAACAACGAGCAGCTCATCCGCATCATGGCCATCCGGTGGCAAGATCACCGAGCACCCAGTCTCTGCCAAAAAGTCGTTGAGTGAGGTTCCGAGATCACCAACAACGAACTGATGCCTGCCACGCTCTACGTTGACCTGCTCCAGTGTGAGCTGCCGCTGCAGCTCTGCAACTTGCCGATCAATCTCAGCCTTCATCTCAGCAACTGCTTGACGGTCGCCTGAGAGCTGGATTGGCATATGTGCCTGAGGTGCGAAAGACGCGGGTCCGCGGTTGGCAGGTACTTGGGGCGGTGCGTGCTGGCTGAACGCAGTGTATTGCGGAATCTGCATCTGCAAGTCACGATCACGTTGCATGGCAGCTAAACGAGCATTACCAGGAGCTGCCAAAAAGGGGTAGTACTCGGGTGCGATGTGCTTGAGTCGCGATGTGGCCGTCGAGGTGTGCTCATTGACGATGCGCTCGATGTCATCGCGGGCCATTTGGACTGCGAATGGGTCACCCTCAATCGTGACATCGACCATCTCGTCCAAGTCGTCCTCCTCAAGTATCTTCGCAGCCTCTTGTCGCGAGATGTTGATCTTTGCGCCAGTGTTCTTAGAGATGGCCTGGATCGTAGCACCCTGCTTGCCCACAACTCTGCCGCGGATGGAAGCAGGGATCGGAATTGACAGGTTCTGGCTGGCGCAAATCTGATTCGCAGCTTCCTTCAAGGCAATCCGCACATCATCTGTAGGACCTGTGCCCTCGAAGACAAGGGTACCACCCGGTCCATTCTTCATCTCAACCTTGGCCTTGCTCCTCTTGTTGATGTCGCGAAGAATCTCATTGACCGGCTTCTTCAACTGATCGCGCTTCTTGAGCATGCTCGGATCAAGCATGATGCTCTCGGAGTTGCGACCTGGGAGAGAGAGGTTGGGGCCACGTTGCGAAGCGGCCGTTGAGCTGGGTGTCATAAGCCCGGCGGAAGATGGCGTAGAAGCGCGCGAGGAAGTCTTCGAAGCGCCCTGCGACTTGCCATTCACCTGTGCAGTCCCGTTCGTGCCATTCGCAGCCCTCGCGACAGCGGCCGGCTTACGAGACCACATGCTAGGGGCCGCAGCAGGCTGAGCCTTGGGTGCGCCAAGAGACGGGAAGAGCTCCTCTGACTTGGTGTCAAGGGTCACAGGCTTCTTCGCGGTAGGCTCCGGGGCAGCATCGCGCATCGGCTTCTTGCCAGCGGCTTTCTCGGAGACACCGCCCTCGGGAACGGCAGGGGTATGTGCGCGGGAAGGGTCGGCAGTGATCGGAAGAGATGGCGCAGCGGAAGGGGCTGGACGGGGACCATCCTCATCGGGAACCTCCTCGATGGTGGGCTGGTGCTCGGTATCGTGGGCAGCGTGCTCCTGCATGATCCGCTCGGCGGCAGACATGGAGGTGGAGGTGGAGGTGCCGTTGGTGGTGGTATCGGCAGACATTGTGAGATATGTGCTGGAGTGGTGGTGCAAGGTGTAGAGTTGACCGTGAGACTAGATAGCTGAGCTCGAGGCTCTGGAGGACTGCGAAGACCGGTATTCGAAACTCGTGACGGTGGAAGCTGCTAGGAAGCCATGCTCTGATCGCACGAGGTCAGATTGTTGTCAAGTGAAGCTGGTGTTTGCGAGGTGTATCGTGGGATCACGATTGTTGTCGATTACACGAATGGCAACGTAGCAGCAAATAGTGGAGATGGGCCGGATATATAGCTGTAAAGTTCGTGAGAAGGAGATGAGCCCGCTTCGCCTACATTTGAAATGCCAAGAGTTCGGAAGGTGCGGGCTGTGCCGCGGCTGCTCTTAAGTTCAGACAGGAGTTGTACATGTATAGTGCAGCAGCCAAAAAGGCCGTCAATGTTGCTCGAATCACTGCATGACCAGTCACAGGTCTCCGGACCACCATCAGCCTGCAGGCTTGGAGCACATGATAGTGCAGCTCTTGCGTCTTGCGACGATTCACAGCACCTGCCCAAACGAACTACCGCCGAGACATGAACACTGGAGCCTTCAGCGATAACACCAGCATGATGGTACCACGTTGATGCAGACGCTTAGCTTCATATGCCTGGCGATTGCATGTTCACGATGCATGAAGGGCCACCAAAAACAGCGAGTGGGCATTGGGTGCAGGCTAAGTGCTCTTACCGACGATAAGAATCTGTGCCACTGGCATGCTTATATGGCTGCCTGCTTCTCGAAGCGTTGCTTGAGCAGCAGTGGCAGCGCCAACCACGTAAGTACAAGCATATAAGAAGTCCTCGTCGTTCTGCTTTCTCCCAACACCTCATCCACTTCCCTTCTCGCATACCAGCAATGATGACTGTCCCTACCCAGCCGGAGGAAAGGTTCTCCTGGGATTTCGACCTCCCCAATGACCCCTTCTGGCAAGCCGTCGGCTGGAAAGCAGCACGCATGTTCTTCGTCTGCTTCTCTCAAACCGAGATTGAGTCGATGGACCTCGCCCGCAAACCAGCTCCGTCCCAAGCCGGCAAGTACGATTTGCTACTGAAGGAGTACGAAGCCGCGTCAAAGGCCCTCGGATCGCCTGACTCGAACTATGAGAAATGGTACAACCTAGCCATGGGTCGAGCAACTTTACTGCCCTTACTAGGCAGAGGCGAAGAAGGCGACGCAATTTTGAAGGAGATGCTGGCTAAACATGACCCTACCGGCAAGCCCCAGATCGCCACGATGCATAATCTGGCTTCGCGTCTCGCGGAACGAGGAGACTACGCTGAGGCCGAGAAGCTAGTGCTGAAGCTGCTGCCGCTGGAGGAGATTGAACCCAAACTTGGTGCGTGGGGCCAGCGGTCCTAACCAGTACAGCCACTCTTCGTGCAAAAGAAGCTGCTAACATGTAGTAGGTCCGCACAGTCCGCAGGCGCTGAGCTTGCTGCGTTTGCTCACTGAAGCCCGATACCGGCTTGGGAACAGCGAGCTGGCAAAGGAGAGCTTCCAACGCTTGGTGAAGCTGACTGGTGAAGCGAAGGAGACCAGATTCAGGAAGTACGAGGCTGATGAGAAGGAGCAGAACGACGAGCTGATCCAAAAGTTGGGGATCGAGGCTTGGACTAAGTAGCTACAGCTACAACTGGGATGTATGTACGCTTCACGCTCATATCGTAGCAATCGTTCAGTCCTCATCATACATATCATCCTCCATTGGCTCGTCCTCACCCTCGTCAGTGTCATCACCAAGATCAACAACGCCCGTACTCCTCGGCTGCTGCGTACTCGGCACCATCTCACTCCGGGGCGTAGGTTTCGTCTCACCCTTCACAGCCCTCGTGGGCGCCGGTCCTGCCTCGAAGTCATCGACATCCACCGCGTCATCCTCAATCAACATCCTATTAGCACCGTGCGATTCGTCATCCTCATCATTCTCCTCAATCCGCTTAGCATGTTGCAGTCTCTTGATCCTGCGGATGAGCGCCGCGTCTTTGACCAAGTCTGACTTGCTGAACCGCACATCACAGCTGGCGACCGGACATCGCACGACTTGAGGTCCACTGCGGCCATTCTCCCGCTCTACGGAGGCGGAAAGCATCTCCAGTATCGCGCTCGCTTCGAAGCTATGCTTGCACTTCGTCGACGTCAACGGATCCTTGAACTCTTGCAGCGTAAGTGGACACTTCGTACTCGTCGTCGCGCGCTGAATCTGAATATCATCGTCCTCATCCTCCTCTGCATCGCCGCCCGCAGTCTCGCCAGGTGCAGGCGCCTGCCCAGGCTCATTGAACCACGCACTCTCATGCGGCAGCTCGACTTCCTGATCAGGATACATGGCATCGTGCACCACCTGCTTGAACCCCTTGTACTCATTATTACTAGCATACCGTTGCCTTTTACTGTAATTCTGATACTCCAACTTTTTCTCCTCAAGCTTCTCCGTGAACGCCGCGCTCGTCGACTTCACAGCTTGTGTGCCGTCGCGAGGCGCCGTGGGGTCGAAGTCCTGGTACTCTGCCTCATCCTCCTCCGCATCGCTGAAATCACTAGCCCCGCCCGACATCGCTCTCCGTCTCCGCGGCTGAGACCTGGCATTCTGCGTACTCGCCTGCGTACTCGCACTCGCTCTCGCCTCCTGTGCAGCGAGCGTGAGCGCTTCTTGCATACCTTCCACGTAATGCCGCCCATCGATCAACTTCTGCATACTCTCGTCCATCCGCTTCGTCATCTTCTCTACCCTCTCCTTGAGCTCCTCTAGTCCATCCTCAATGTCATCCTCGCCATCCTGGCCCTGAGTGGCTTGCCGCGCTTTCCGCTTCCGGATCTCACTCGACTTGTCTGCGACGCGCTCATTTATCTCGGCGGCAGAAACGGAGACGAGCTCTTGCGCTTCGGTGTACTTGGAATTGAGCTTTTGGAGGTTGTACTTGCGGGTCAGCTCGGCGAGGGCGCGTTGGCCGGCGGGATTGAGGGTGTAGGCGGGCGGTTCGTAGGTTGCTGTTGTGGGACCGCGTGGAGTGGGCGCTGCGCCGCGAGGGGTGGAGGAGGGACCAGGTGTTGCTGCAACTTGGCGGACGCGAGAGGCCATGGTGATGATCTGTTACAACGTGGATCAGTCGCCGCAGTGACAGTCGCTGTGTTCGAATACTGGACCGTGAGCTCTGCAGGTACAGTCGCGTTGAGCGCTCTAAGTGCGCGTCAAGTTCGTGACTGACGTGGAAAACCGCCAAGCAAAGGATCTCTATCAAGCAGTGTCAATGATGCTCCATTCGTTTCGTTAACACATCTTCCGACTCAAGTTATAGGCTGGCTCAGACCGAATA
Organism: Cryoendolithus antarcticus; assembly: GCA_002077065.1. Classification (NCBI taxonomy): domain Eukaryota; kingdom Fungi; phylum Ascomycota; class Dothideomycetes; order Cladosporiales; family Cladosporiaceae; genus Cryoendolithus; species Cryoendolithus antarcticus. Next base: position 379,167 of record NAJO01000023.1, read on the forward strand.
CACGCGCACTGGATAAAACGATGACTTGTACGATGCTGATCTACCGAATTTCCCATCGCCCATCGCCTGTACAAATGGTATCTGCTTCTCATTTCGCCTCCGGACGTTTCAGCACTCACACCTACTTGGTCAAGAATCCCAAGTAGTCAGCCACAATCAGCGTCACCATCGCATGCGGTGCAATGCGTACGTAGTACGTCGAGAACCCACGGTAGAACCGCAACGGACCCTCATCCTTGATCACCTTGCCAAAGCAGTCGATCATCCCCTTGTACGGCAGCTTTCCATCCGGACCTTTGCTCTGCTTCTGCAATCTCGTCTTGACGAAGTCGAATGGCAAGCTGAAGAACGATGCGAAGAAGCCGGCAATGGCTGATGCAGTCAGCGTCTGCGCCCGAGGACCGAGAGAGGTGTCTTTCAATTGCGACTTCGCTTCCGAGAAGAATGCAAGTTGACCGAAGTTCAATGCCATCGCTCGAACGATGGTCGGGTAGGCGCCGGACCATAATGCTCCTACACCTTCTGTCTTGGCTATCCTGGCCAATGCATCGCCGACACCTCGATAGTTCGCTCGCTTGTCTTTCGGCTTAAGTCCATCAGACTGCATCCGGATGAGTGCAAGATCTGCTGGGTTGCCGATCATGGCTGCCAGACCGCCTGCCGACAGTCCAGCGGTAGCTCGCTCACCAAATCCGATCTTGTTCCCCTTGGCTTCTGCCCGGGTCTTCAGCTGGCCGATGAACGTGTCAAAGAGCCCGAGCCGCGCTGTGGTGTACACAGCCTGCCTGAGCAGACCTGCTGATAGACCGGTATACAAATCCATGACCTTGCCAGCGGCAATGATCTCTCTTGTCACGGTTATAGGCGTCGGCTTCGGGCCCGTCTTCACACCCTCACCCGCTAGCTGCAATCGCACCTTGATCATGTCGATCGGTTGAATCACCGTGGTTGCGACCATGCCTGCTAAGCCACCATTGATGAAAGGTAGGGCTGAACGCATGAAAGGTGTGTGCAGGAAGTCCTGCGTGGCTCCTTTTGGGTCATCCTTGACCTTCTGCGCAGCTGCCGAGGCGTCTGCTGCGACATCCTGGGCTGCTAAGCTAGCTTCATCGACTTTCCGCTTCGCAGCGTCGACTGTTGAGCTCATGGTAGCGGTATTGCTGTGAAGGTCCGCGAGACTGCCGAGAACTGCTTCTTGGAGCTGGGGCGAGACGACTGATCGAAAGTGCTAGTCACTGCTTGGATTAGCTTCTCTTCGGTGCGGTTTCTTGCTCTGCTTCGCGTTTATGCACTGCGTCCGCATGTGCGAAACAGGACGACCGTACACTTCTGTAACAAGAGCGTAGTCTGCTATGTTCCCTTGCGAGATCGCAGCCACACTGGACCGCAAACCCGCACACAACTCCAGTCATCGCTCTAGCAAGCCCGACAACTTCCGTCAAACACACAGCACCCGAAGACAAAACTGAACTGGAATCGGAACCCACCTTCGCTTCTCTCTATCAGCGAGCTGTGCAGCACAGCGCCCGGATCCACGCGCCTCGACCCCGCGCTCCACTCTGAATCGGCCTGGGCTTCGACGTTCCGCAATATGGGTAGACAACCGCTATAACGACTATTAAAATGTCGCGAGAAGCACTACAGCATCACGAGAGGTTGAGAAGGAACACAGGTATAGCTACATGCGGAGCTGCCCTGCCTTTTGCTTGTCGCAAGCTCTCTCGTGCTCCCATCTGGCCGCTTGGGCTGGTGCAGGTAACTGTGTACCGCTCGTGCGGGGAAGGGTACAAGCCTTCTGGAGTTTGTTGGCGAGCTGCATCTGGTGTTACGACACGTGATAAGCTTGCGGTGAGCAAGCAGACATTCTTCTGAGCTCCTCGGCGTGTCGCAATGATACTGGTCGTGTGCATGGCCGTGTCGAATAGTGGGCTGCAGTTGAGAGTGGATCAGACGTTCTTTGACCCCACCATAGCTGATGACTACTCGAGCGCTCGGGACGCCCCGGCACCACGCCCCGAAAGCTTCCGATATCAAACATGCCAGCGGGAATGTGGCTCACCTTTCCGACATATCAACAATCTGTACGATCTGTTGGTCTACAGGACGTAGAGCCCGACCATAGTGCGCCGCAAAAGAAGCCAGGAACGTTGGCGAGAGTCACGCTACGCTGTCATCCAACAGCCTGTACGGAGCTACAGCGGCCCATCAACGCCGACAGTCGCGAAGTACGCCATAGCCTTCTTGACCTTCTCAGGATCCATCTTCTGGCCTTCCAGCGACCACTTGTTCATCAATCGGAAGTAGTTGACGTAGTGCGCTGGTGTGAAGGTGTTGAAGAACCTTGCCTCCTCGTCGGTAGGATTTGAGAAAGTATGAGCTGCCTGGCATAAGAGACTAGATCAGCGAGACTGATCCACTTAGGTCTGCTTTAGTGACGAGACTGACCTTTGTAGGTACGACTATGTAGTCGCCAGTCTTGGCATCGACATGCTTGCCGTCCTTTGCATGAAAGCGGACGGTTCCCTGAGTCACGAGAAACGTTTCGTCGTGCTGATCGACTTAGCAGATGTCACTTGCCAGCATGCTTAGTTTACGATCGCAATACCATCTCATGCCAATGCGGCGGCGGACCTTTAGTGTTCGCGGGGATGGTCAACTCTACGGCACCAATGCGGTTGTCCTGTACTATGATTAGTAGATGAAAAGGGTAGGTGTAAGGACTGGAGTGACCCACGGTATTGCTACCATCCTCCATCACTCTAAGTGTAAGTCCGCTTTGAAGTGTGAACTGTTCGCCTGTCTTCGCTGGCACAAAGACGATTTCGCGGTCGGGTGTTTCCATTTTCGAGGGATGCGAATGTTGAAAAGGGGTGGTCTCGTTGAATGCACTCGATAATATCGTAATGAAATATGTCGGCCACTTGATCGGTCTCTGACTTTATATAATTATTCGACATGCTGAGACCTACTTGATCATGCACGAGCGTCGGCAACATCGACTTGCGATGCCCGGCATTGCTAGCGCCGTCCTCGGCTTGCGCTGATTGCGACTTGCGACCTTTCGTATACGAGACGCGGCATAGATTGTCTCCGTGACCTCGACATCGTGTGTCAGCCCACACCCACAGCAGCATGTTCACAGGCGGGCGATACCTTCCGGAAGGTCCTGACTGGGCATACCGATGGGTTCAGCAAGCCGCTGTCAGATGATGCAGCTTCAGCTGAGCGCGGCCACGAATGCAACCACAGCAACGCCGTGTGGCTCGCATGGCCTGCGATGGAGCAGGCTTAGCACGAGGATGTAAGGCCTTGTTGAGCGGAGCTTGCCGTTGGTAGCGCTCAGGTCGGCGTCGGAGTTGCCGCTCTATAGCAATGGTGGGTGGAGGTGAGAAGGTATGACGAGGCCGGCGTTCGGGCGAGAAGTATGACGGTCTGGAAAGTCTTCAATGAAGACGACAGTCACTCACAGAAATGGCCAGCAACAAGAGGCTGAAATTGCTCGAGTATGGGAGGCCTCGGCTTGTGCAGGTTTTGAGGTGTACATTTCGAGACGGACGGACTGAGACAGGTACTTCACATTGCATTACGGAACTCGAAGACCCGGAGGTCTGAGCGATACATGATAGATACTAGCAAGCTTGCAAGTCGCAGCGCCGTTGCCGTCACAGAGCTCGAAGACCGTGAGGTCGCAGCTTCTGGGAGCAACACCATTCGCGTAGACCGTTCTTCACTGCTGATGTCCAACTATCCTCGCAAACTCGCCGTCTAGTCCGGATTCCAAGCACGTACAGCAATACCGACGCTTTCCAAGCTTCCCAATCGTTGCTCTGCTCCAGTAAAGCACTTTTGTCGACCAGCTCCAAGACCTTTAAGCCTGAGCTCCTCAGCATTCCGAAATACCTTCCGCCCACACTGTCTTCAACAATCTGCCTATCCTGTCCATCTTCCACGCGTCACTCCTTGTCTTGCAGAGTCAGCTCGAAGACCGCGAGGTCAGAGCGCGTAGAGTCTAGTTCGCTGCTTGACAGACACTGCGCTCATGACATAAACCCTCTTCTCTACGTGCCGTACATCGAATCAGTGACCGAGAGGAATCTCCGCCTAATCCCGCTCACCGCACTAAGATGCCATCATACTTGGGAGGGCCGCGAACTACGCATGCCCTTTCATGTGTGACTTGTCGATCGTCGCAGTGAGACCGCGAACTACGCAGTCTCACTCGCGGTGACTCGTTAAGAGACACGCGAACCACGCAATCTCGCCTTGAGCAGGGTGTGTGTCGTCAGGTAGGGGCTGCATAATTTGCATGCTCCGTCTACATGCGTGACCGAGTAGCGCATTATGACTGTGAAGGTTCCAGCAGCAGACCATACCACATAGCGCCGTATCAGTATCCATACCTCTCACGGAGGTTCATTGCTGCCTTGCAGACGTCGTTCTCAGCGGACGTATTACTTAGCGGCCCGAACGCATGCTCTTGGGGGCGCACTTGAATGACGTGGCCATCTCCGTCCAATACCGCTGTGCTAGCCCATGTGCGCTGTATCCCGCATACATAGGACCTGACGACACGAAGCTCATTTCCATACGGATTGTACGTCTCTCCATCTTCGGCGAAGCCCATCGACGGCAACGCATCGAAGATGCCGGGCTTATACGGCGGCATATCAGATGGAGATTTCTGGCATATCTGAAGAACGGCTCGATCTAGGTGCCGTCTCCATGTCTGGCGGATTGCTTGGGAGCACCGCCTTGTTGTCTGCAGCGTTCATCCAGCGATACACTCTGTTCATCTCCAACTTGTCCGCGTGGAAGTCAGCGATGAGCTCCTCATCGGGGTGGCTCTCGAGACTCGGGTCGGGAACGCCTTCTGGCTCGGGTAGAGGGTCCACAAACAGTTCGTCAAGAACACCATTGCGCTTCAGCTCAGCTACAGCATTGATGCGCTCCTTCTCCGCTTCCATAACCTCGAGATCGGCCAAGTGCTTTGCACGCATCGTCAGGGCCGCCGTATCATCCTGCGACAGGCCCTCTGGGTACTCGACGCGACCATCTCTGATACAATCCAGTCTCTGGTGTGCCGCCGCGAGGTTTTTCGCGGCGCTCCTGAGGCGTTCTCTAAGCGCTGTTGGGAAGGCGGCCTCTATTGCGATGCTCAGTTCTTCGCATAAGTTGGCGGTCTGTGCAGCAGAGTTATGCCAGTGACCTGGTGGTGCCGAGACTGGCGTCCCTGGACCCACTACGTTGCGCAATGGGGAAGCCCATCCATCCGCAAACTTATCGGGCGTTCGTGCGTGCCGCCCAGATGTAACAACTCGAATGTCTCCTGTTCGAGTCGAAATTCCTGCAGCCACTTCCACCTCCACACCACCTGAGTTCGAAGGTTCAGGGATCTGATCGATCTCGGAGTACTCCAGGATCTCTACCTGTTCCAGCGCATCCTCAGCAACTCGAAGCAGTGCAGATCTAGCGGCCGCTAGCTGTTGACGTGATTTATCGGCCCTTTTTGCGAGCACGCTGTGCTCCTTCAGCAATTCCCACATACGCTTTCTCTCCGACAATGCGTCATCGAATTCGCTGCTCTCTAGCAATCTGCCCCCAGAGGCAGTCTTTGTTGCCGCTCTCCATACCTCAGGCAGCTTGCCTCGAGCGAAAAGTGTGCTATTGGTCGTGGCACACGCAATTCGGGCCTTCGCAGCGAGTTTGCTCAGATTCGCTAGACTGCATTGAATCGCTTCGCCACGCAGCCGTGTCATGATATAACGCTGGATTGACTCCTGCAAGTCTGCACCAAGAATCGCAAGAGCTCCTTGCGTAACGTCAGTCAGCTGAATGTCATGCAGAGGGGATGCTAGTGCATCGCTGCTCGGGTCGTTGAAGTCGACCATATAATCTAGCGTCCTGAGACGTTGACGCTCGTCCCACGAGCTGCTCGTCAAGTCGTGCAACTCTTTTCGCTGCTCTAGCAGCCAGTCGTATTCGTTATCATCCGGATCCTCGTCACCTTGTATCTGTGCAATCCGCTGTTCAACACCCCGAAGCTCGACCTCCTCTGCTGTCGCGTACCGAAGCTGCCGGTCCAGATTTCTCATTTCTGTGGTGAAGGCTTTGACCATCCGCTGCGCTCTGATCTCGCTCAATAAGCCTTCAACGAGTCTGACAGCATTGCGCTCGGAGCCGATCTGCACGGCCGGAATCCCATTTTCCTTGGCCGGATTTGCTGTCGATGCTGGCTGTTCATCAGCTTGCACCTGGCTTGACGCCGCTGTCACTGCGCGCAAGACCGGTTGTTGCTCGTCTTTAAGGGGCTGGTTTCCGCGTGCACATTGTTGATGTCCTCCTGGACATCCAGTGGTCCTCTGATAGCCGTGAGTTGGGTGTCGGATCGATGATCATCTGTTGGCACTGCAGTAGCTTCTTCGAGTCCATTGTCGACGTTGATAGGCTTCGAAACATCCGTCTGCTCTCCTATTGCCTCGACAGCAGGACCTAGATCAGCAGGAGCGGGCGACGTAGCATTTCTGTCTAATGGACGATCTTGCTTTCGCGTCTTGGTCGTACGCCTGGACTTGGGCTGGCGCTTTGGCTTCTTGACTGCTTTGGACGTGCCAGCCACTGGCTTTGGGTCTTCGTCCAGCTTTGCTCGCTTTGCTGTACGAGCGTCTTCCAGCTCCTCGATTCGCTTGCGCTTCGGAGCGCTCTGCGCCGTGCCCACACTTTGCGCAGCTGCTTCGTTTGCGCTCCACTCGCGAGCAGGATCAATGGCCATACCGGCTTTTTTCGCCAAAGACGCTTTCTTCGCACCCTTGGCGCAACCGCCCTTCAATGCAGACTTTTGCACTTTCTTCGCGCTTGATTTCGCCGTCGTAGCAACAGCAACCGCGGCAGGAGCTTTCGCGACATGCGCAGCGATACGAGCTGAGCGGCGTGGAGACATCTTGATCGGTGTGGTGTTGGTGACTGTGACGCGTGTGCGCTTCGGCAGAACAAACAACAGTATGCCGGTCTGTACTTCTAGCTGTACCAACAATGGCTTAGCAGTGTGTTGCTGTTGGAGGCGATGATGTCGAATGAACACAGTGCTTGAAGACCACTATGGTCGAAGAGTAGTCCAACGTTGCTGTGAGGTGTTTCGCTTGCTCTGCTAGTGGAAGTAAACACGGTGGCGGGGCACAGACAAAAGAGCAACAATAGCATTGAGACACAAGTGAGGGTCGTACCTTCCTTGTCTTGTTGGCCGCACTCCTTCACTATAAGCCAAGACTCGTGAATGGACCACCCGCTACCGCATCCCATTCACGCACTACCCGTGATTGAACTTCTTGAGTCACTTACCGCCGAAATGGTACACAATATCTTCGTTCCACTCGAGGCTACCCATCGAACCACTCACATACTGACATAACATGACCATGTGCACGGCACTATACGTATACTGACCCCGGAAGCTTACTGATCTCAACATGGCGTACAAGTCGTCGACGCTAGCAGAGCCCAAAAAGTCGGCGGAGGATCAGGAGACTGGCCAGTCTCGTGGCAACAAACGGCGTCATGGGACAATGGACGACGAGTTCGAAAACACCAAGTCGAAAAGAGCTAAGCCAGAAGCTGGTTCCGATGAAGGTAGCTGGTCCACCGCTATCGTATGCGTAGATGCGCAGGACGCCTGACATCATCGTAGAGACTGTACCGGGTGCAGATAGTCCAACTAGGAGTCCAGAAGAGGACGTTCCTTTCGACGAAGATCTCGAGTCACGGATGTGGTTGTCTGCTCCAAGAGACATGCACGCGATGGTCCCTTGTGTAGACCATTCAGGAGAGCAGCCAGACTGGTCAGCGCCCAAGATTATTTGTTCAGGCAGAAGCAACCTCGGCGATATCATCATGACCGAACACTTCGAAAGAGCGTACAACGTTAGACATGCGCAGAAGTCACATTACTCCGGCCTGGTCGGTGACATCCTCTGCATCAGAAAGTGGTCGCCAGCTATCGTCACTGGCGTGTCGCTCATCCACAGCGAAGTCGAGATCCGGCGCTTGACCACCCTCAGCGGCAGGTGGTCGATCGATCATAAGAAGCACCTGTACGTCCTGCATGTCGTCGCTACCCCGGTTGGGGTGTACTGACATACCTTGATAGGTATTTGCCGGTACAAATACAAGGCTTCGAGCGTCCTGTCGAGCCTGGATGTTGGGGTGGCAACTGCACAAAGCTTCTCATCAATGTGCGCCATGGCGGAGACATGCGCTGGACCAATAGCAAGATGTTCATGTCCGCAGGCTCGCCGATGTCTTACTCGGACAGCTTCCCACGAGCTACCGTCGGCCGCATCGTAGGTGAAGCCGATAGAAAGATCTTGGACATGGTCACGGCCGCGACGTACGCAGAACGCGGTGGACCAACGAGTGCCAGTGATCTAGGCACCGAGATGTCCCCACCTCCACCTACATTTTTTTCATCGACGAAGAACTCGTATCGCCCAACACCTAGGCCTCGTGGCACTACACTGCCATCGACCAGAGCCACACAGCCAGCACGCTCTGCATACTCGCGTCGCGATGACACCTACAAGGAGCCGGTCGAGCACAAGAAGATCTATGATCTGAGTGAGAAGGCAAGGAAGTTGTATCGAGCAAGCGACGGTAGGTAGGCAACGAACTGATGAAGCGTTGTGAGTCGCAAGGTTGACGGTTGACGATGGGTGTGAGGTGATGGTGGTGCGCGTCTTGGCTAAGACGCAATGGGACTAGTACGAAAGCTGCTTGTCTGCTGTACGTTAGCGAACACAAAGGATACATTAAGTCGTCTTATTGCTATCAAGATTTGATAGCAAATGATTGTAAGTAATGCGAGACGAGAAACGAGTGACTAGTGTGCTCTGATGCTGGTTGCGACGCAATCGCAAGGAATGATTTGACGCCGATCATGTCTCCGTAGGAGAAGCAACTATCTGATCCGAACGGATCACACAACATCACAAAAGACGTCGGCTCAACAAGCGAGAAGGCGCACACAGTCTCGATCGGTGAGGAATAACTCAATAAAGTGCACTTGGTCTCACGAGATGCCATAGCTGCGAAGTGCGTATGATGCACTTACTCGTGAGAACTCGTGGGGCAGAAAATCGTGTGTCGAAACGAAAAGCAACGTCGATATCTGCTCAGTCCGAGATGATATAAGATGGGGGATGTCGAGATGTGACTCAGTCTCGAAGCCATGTCTCTGACCGGATGATAGCAAGCGATCGTGGCTCGTGTGTTGTACACAATACTGTCATGTATTTTGTACTTGAGTTCGCATCCGTATTCGCTCCATTCATTTAGCATGCTCAGTACTCGCCTGGTGGCTTGCCATACTTCTCGTTCTGAATGACCTCAATCCAATAGCCGTCCGGATCTATTCGATCAATTAGCATCACTTCACCACCAACATCACCGCCCAAGACTCAACGAGTCACTCACCAAGCACAAACGCCACATTCCTCATCCGTCCATCACTCAACTTCTTCTTCCACGACACGCCCTCCTTCTCGAATCTCTCACAAGCCTTATTCAAATCATCCACACTCACACAGATATGCCCGAAACCCTGCGGCTCCGAGTTGCCATCATGATACACCTTGCCCTCCTCCTTCTCCGTGCCGTAATTCCACGTCAACTCCAGCAGTCCTTCCCTGCCAGCTCCCTTGCCCTCGCCATAGCCAAGGAAGTAAAGGTTGAAGCCATTGCTCTCGTTCTCCGCGGTACGAAGGAGCTGCATGCCCATGACGTCTTGGTAGAATTTCAGACTGGCGTCCTTGTCTTTGATCCGGATCATGGTGTGATTCATCTTGTATGTCTGCAGATCGGTGGTGGTCTCTTTCTCCGTCTCGGCCACATCCTTCTGCGAGATGACCTCGACCCAATACTCATCCGGATCCAGCGCGAAAGCGATATGCCTCATTCGTCCATCCTCAAGCCGTTTCTGGAATTTATACCCCGCATCGCTGATCCTCTTGCAAGCCGCTTGGATGTTGTCAACACTGATACACACATGTCCGAAACCCTTCCCTGGCTCCTTATTTCCGTTCGCGACTTTGTGATTGGCGTCGTTCTCCGTGCCGTGGTTGTGCGTGAGCTCGATGATGCCTTCTCTGTCGGTCCAGTGATTACCGTGGGAAGTCGCTTTGGGGGAGTCGTAGGCGAGGAAGTAGAGCGAGAACTTGTTGTCGGGGAAGTCTTTTTGCTCAATCAGGGACATGCCCAGGTGCTCGTAGAATTTGACAGAGGCTTTGGGGTCTTTCACCCGGAGCATGGAGTGGTTGAACTTGTACTTTGAGGGGTCCGTCATGGTTGCGAAGGTGCGGGTGGGGTGTAGTTGGGCGGTGATGTTGGTAAGGCGAAGTGAAGTGGTGATTTTACTGCGACGGATCATTCAGTGATGAATTGGTAGTAGAAGATCGCAGGAAAGAAAGTAGCACTGGTGGAATATCAATGTGTTCATGTTGACGTCGGAGCACTTTCGACCGACGTCATGTCCCCTCATTGATCGTCAGGGCCAGAACTCTCCAATGAATGCAATGAACATCTCGGAGCTAGAGCCTGCGTTTGATGATGTCGTAATAATGTAGCGCAGTTCCGATAGAAAAGTCGTCGATACAGTCGTCTATTCCATCAAGGCATCCACTCCAGCGCCCTTGCCGCTTGCACAGCACCAACGACATGTATCGGCACCAAGTCATTCAAGCTTTCTGCTAGCTGCAATCCTCTGAGCTTAGCAAGACATCCCAGTCCTCTCCACGTGCCTAAAACTTCCCTCAGCATAGCTTCTGCGTGTCGAGCGTTGCCTTCCACGATTCCGGCACCAGCAGCCCGGATCTGTATAGTCCAGAGCAGATCCGCTGCGATTGCAGGGAAGTGGGATTGCGCTGCTGATGTCGGGTTGCCGCGCTTGATCAGTTGCCCGCAGGCGAGGATAGACGCCGTTGTAATGTGGTTCGGTGTGCTGCGTCGTGGGATCTTGCTACGATCGAGGAGAAGCGACCATGTCTCGTCTTCGAGGTCGACAAGGTGACCCTCGGCGTCTTTCTCAGGTGCAGCAGCCGGGCCGTCGCTGGGCGCAGGAGTCGGAGGTGCTGTGATCGAATCTGCCGTGGGCGACACGGTCATCAGGCTTGCGCCCGTCATGGTGCCGCCAGCTTGAGGAGTCGATACCGGTGTCAAAAACGCGCCTGCTCCAGCCGTTGCGTCGCCAGAATCGCCGATTGAACTCACTGGCGGTGTGAACTGCACAGCGGGCTCAAGGTCGACGGCCAAGAACGTTACAGAAGTCACTTGCTTCCGCCTCGTCTTCTCGCCCGCAATATCATGCCAACACTGCGCTTCCCACGCCGGAATATGGGACCGCGGCATCGCACGCGTGATGCACACTTTCCAGGGTATTTGCTTCCTGTCCAAAGCAGACAGCGTGCGTGACCAGACTTGCTCGAACACCTCTGCAACACTTCTACCACGCATGGGCAGTACTACGCTGTCAGCGAACATACCCGCCGCGTCTGTCCAATGGACTGTAAGCCAGTGTTTGTTCGCGGTAAAGCTGTACGCAAGATGAAGTACAGATCCTTCGTGCAGTAGATCGTGCGGAGGCTCAGCCAATAGCTGGAAGTTGACGCGTTTAGGTATTGTAGGCGCGAGGTGGACGCACGGCGCAGTGGTGATGATGCTAGGTGCATCACCCTGCGAAGCTTTCTGGTTAGCGGCCGAAGGTAGGCGATCGTAGACTTCTCGCGCAAGACTAGCCATATGCGCGCCTGTAAGTATCACCAGCTCATGCGGCTTCAAGATCAGGTCGACCGGCAGGATCTGCAATACTACATCGGAAGCGGATTTGTTGATGCCGTCTGCCCCGGCACTGTGTGCTAGCAAGTCCACGTACTGCTTATATGCAATGTTGAAAGCTGCGCACAACACTGGGCGCGGATCAGCAGCGCGATTCGAGAAAGGATCGACAAGGTAGATGACCTTCGTAGTTGCAGCCTCTTCGTGCGCGCAACCGGCCAAAGCTTTGCCCAAGTCGCCCATGACTTCGTGGTACTGCGGCCACATCGCCTGCAGACTTGCATTTCTGCTATGTGCGGCCATGCTACAGTCCACATTGAACAGCCATTGCTGTCTCTTGTCAGGCATGGACTCATCCGTCGCGCCGACCGCGCGATGCAGACCTAGATTGCAACCTTCGTACACTTGACTCAGATCATGCATGAATGCCTCGATGGAGTCTCCCAGGTGATCAGAATTCGGCGCAACGCAGTAGTAGCGCAGATTCTTCGCCCTGGAAACAGGCCCAAGGCCAAGAGCATCCCAGAAGGGCATGGCTGTCGGAAGTAGCTCCAGTGTGTCACCAGCACGGGTGACACACATGTAGGGTATTGTCAAACTCTGCACGTCCGGACCAGTAGTGCTCGTAGCATCGTGCCTCGGTGGTGGCGGGCGTGGCTGACCTGGCACTTTCGCTGTCGTGGTAGTGACTGGCGTGGGTCGTGAAGGAAGCTCGCGTGTCATGACCAAGGTGGTAAGATCAGATGGCTTAGTAGTAGGGACTATGCTGTTGAGTAGACCCAAGACTGTATCGGCTGCAGTGCTCGCAGAGGCACTGTCGGGTGGAATGCCATTAATCCTCAAGACTTGTAAATCGTCGACGATGGAATGCGTAGTCGTGATAGCCTGCTCCGCGAGGACCTGCGAGATCATGACCAGATCTTGGCTGTTGTAGTCATCCCAGAGCCCCTGCGGATGTTTGCGCTTGTGCCTGACCAGCTGATCGACTCCGCCGAAAGCGCTACATGCCGTAGCTGTCATGTCTTGTGCCTTGCGGCGAAGATCCTGAAGGTACTTATGATCTGACGCAGTCTGGTTGAACATGGGTAAGCGGGCAACCCAATCTAATGGATTAGTGCCTGTTACAGCAGACTCCAGGAGCGCACTTCGCTTGCGCTTACGACTTGTCTGTGGTCCATTGGCTGCTTCCTGATGCATGACAGTCTCCATATCTGGAGACGAAGCAGAGCTCGACGATATCTCGCTAGAGACCGGGGTGTCAGACCTACCATCTGCTTCGGAGGACTCGTCCGTGCTATCGGATTGTCTGAGCATTCCACGCATGGACATAGATGCTGGCCGCGCAGACTTTGAGAAACTTCCGCACTGTCCGCTATCGCTTAGCAAGCTCAGCCGCGCGGACGCATTATTTTTCTGACGCTGACCGAACTCCAGTGGCGCAAAGCTGCCCTTCTTTTGGGCTGCAGTGTTGTGTAGCTGATCGGTAGAGGCACTTGCTGGAACTGGCGGCGGTAGTAGCTGCTCTTTGATCGTTAACGGGGAGAGTGGGCGGTGGTCAAGGATTACTGCATGTGGTCGTGGTGTTTCGGTGTCGGACGACAACGACTCTCCGTTGCCTCCGCCCGGGGCATGTCCAACATCGATTGTCATGGCAGTATCAGTATCGTGAGCCGCAACGGACGCGATCACCATCGTGTCTTGTAGTGGTGATCCTTTGGGTTCCTCAACCTCGAATGCGGAACCAGTACCTAAGAGTCCAGCATCTGGCGACAGCCGATCATCATCATCTCTGTGTTCAGACATCAAAACATCACCATCTTTCACAGGTAGAGCCTCGCTGCCCATCACTCTCATGTCGTCCGGTTCGTCGAAGAAGCTGAAGTCCTCTTCATCCACCTCGTCTCCACCTAAGTCACCAAAGAGATCTTCGTGGTGGCCAGCGTAACCGTGAGTTGCGCCCACTGAGGAAGCGATACTAGGGCCGCGAGGGCGAGTATCTACATGCTCGGGACCGCCGACATCCTCACCATTAGCTCCAGAGCCCGAAGCTTGGGGCCCATCAGGAAGCAGTCCAGCAAGCTGCGTGACTGGCGTTGATGTGACATTCGGAGTTTGCTGGCTTTGCTGAAAGCTCGCCATGCCATCTGGCGGGGTCGGGTACAGGAGGCCGGCCGCATGGGTCTCGGGCCTCTGCACCATCTGTGGGCTCAGGAAGTCGAACACCCCTCCTGCATTCCCACTTGCATCATAAACAGCATGCAAAGCGACATCGTCGTCCAAATCGTGGTCAGTACGTGGCCCACGTTGGCGCACGATCGTGTCGTTGAACCACTGCTCGGCGTCGGACAGAAGATCGTTGTATAGTAGTGCATTGTCGCCTGGCGCGCCATTAAGTGGTTCCGAGCCTTGCACACCAGATGAAAGGACAAGTTCGTCAGCATGATTCTGAGCGAAAATCAAGGCAACCGGCCACACCATGAGCTCCAAGTCCCTGGTCATTACTTCAATCCAGTCCGCATCTGCCTCAATATCAATACCTCCCAACGCCAGTGCCTCCCGCACAGCAAACTGCCAGTCCTCACTTTGCACGGGCTGAGTGACAGTCTTGTCGACAAATCTGAGCACTGCCTGCGTACCACCAGGTGCGAGCATTACATCGGTCTCGGGTGAGCTAGCACTGTCAGCAGCGCAGACAGGGTGATAGCGTTTGTCCGTGGACGACGTGACGCTGGCAATGACGATGTGTGCGTCGACGTCGCTCCAAGCAAGGTCGAGCCTGACTATCGGACCGCTGTTCTGCAGCAAATCGCTCATAAGCCATGTGCAATGCCCGACCTTTGTGCCACGTTGTGTCTGCCAAAGGTCGTGCGTGATGGTGGCCTCGATCGCGCGAAGCACTTCCTCCTCTACGGTCGCTCCATTGAGAAGCTCAGCCTCAGCAGTGTCGCCAAGTGGTCCTTCCAGATATAGAGTGAAGCCAAGACTGGGGATCGAGGCTGCGAGACTGGGGTCGCATGAGCCGAAGAGGCATAGCTGCATCGCGTCCACGGGTACCTCCGCTCCAGTGGCACCCTTAGATCTGCCATGTGATAGCGTGCAATGTACTCCCGACGCTCGCAATTGCGTGAGCATAGCTGATATGCCTTCATCGTTCCTCCGGTAGAGGCTACTGGCCTCCCGCTCGTACAATGCCACATGTATATCGGGTAGCCCACGCAACTCGTGCACATTGGTGGTGCATTGCTTCAGTATATCCATGGTAAGATTACTGCTTCATTTGGGTGCTGCAGTCGCGTCTCCTGCCGTGCTAGCTAAGGGACCAGTCGGTGATGCTCCTGCCTTGTCTCGTCGAAGCTCATGAGGCGGTCGGACTTTGTGTGCATTAGGCGACGGAACAGGAGGACCTGGATGATGTTGCTGCACAATGTGACTTTGCTTCGTCTGATGTGGGAAATACTGTTGCGCTGAGTCCCTGCTGTTGCTGACAAGCTGGTCAGGAAACCCCGGACTCGACAGCACGTCCGCTGTCAAGATCGACACGCTCCGAACCGCCTCCACACGGATAGATAAGCTTATCGTGCTCGGAAGAGATCAAGCCGAGCTCGAAGTTGTGAACATCGAAAAAGTTGCGATAGGACATTGTTCAAGAGAGGATCATCTTCAGCGATGAAGCTTTCCACAACCTCTCAGATTCCGGTCTATACGATCGCGGGCTCCAACACCGCCCGACCGTTACCAGAATGGCTCGCACGGAAACGAAAGCGCTCCCTCAAAAAGGACGCCGAGTACGCAAACCGCGTAGAGCTGCTTCAAGACTTCGAGTTCGAGGAAGCCTCATCATGCGTGCGCGTGAGTCGAGATGGCGACTGGGTGATGAGCACAGGGACATACAAGCCGCAAATACATGTCCACTCCACTGCAAATCTGAGTTTGAGTTTCGCGCGGCATACGGATACTGTGAATCAGAAGTTCGTGCTGCTGGACGATGGCTATGCCAAGAGTCTGCATTTGCAGAGTGATCGGAGTCTGGAATTCCATACGCCGGGCGGGATGCACTACAGGACGAGGTTACCAAGGTATGGACGAGATCTGGTGTATGATCGAAGAAGAGCGGAGGCGCTGGTGCCGAGTGTGGGAGTTGGCAGTGATGGGATGGGCGAGGTATATCGGCTGAACCTGGAGGTTGGGAGGTATATGCGCAGCTACGAGGTCGATGTCGGTGGCGATGACTTTGAGTCCATGGGCGGTGGCGCGTTGCAGGGTGGCATACGAGCCGGCGCAGTGAACACGGCCGCTGTGGCGGACGAGTCGCATGGGCTGCTAGCGTTTGGTACGAGTATAGGCACAGTCGAGTTTTGGGACCCACGGTCGCGACATCGAGTGTCAGTGCTCTCCTCAGCATACGACTATGGCGACGTGCACGAAGGACGACCTGAAGTCACCGCAGTCACATTCCATAGCTCCGGCCTCCAGCTGGCTACCGGGTCGAGTACAGGCATTGTCCACACATACGACATGCGATCACCTGTTCCTCTACTGAAGAAAGACCAAGGCTATGGATTCCCGATACATACACTCAAATACCTCCCAGTACCCGGCAGCAGTTCCGGTGATGAGCGAATCATGTCGGCTGACAAGCGCATCATCAAGCTCTGGGACGCAGAGACCGGCGCACCATGGACATCAGTCGAGCCCGCAGTAGATATCAACCACGTCGAACCCGTTCCAGGAACCGGTATGCTCCTGACAGCAAACGAAGGCCGACAACAACACATCTTCTTCATCCCACAGCTCGGACCCGCACCAAAGTGGTGCAGCTTCCTGGACAACATGGTTGAGGAAATGGCGGAGGACTCCGCTGACCCTGCAGCATACGTCGCCGGTAGCGCCGCGGGACTCAACCCAAGTGCAGGCGCTGTGTACGACAATTACAAGTTTTTGTCGCTACAGCAACTGCGTGAGCTGAATCTTGATCATCTGGTCGGCAAGTCTGGTCTACTTCGACCGTATATGCACGGTTACTTCATACCGCAGCGACTATACGAGCAGGCGCGACTTATCTCGAGGCCTGACCTGTTCGAGGAGCAGCGCGCGAAGAGCGTCAAGGAGAAGATCGACAATGAGAGGGAGAGTCGCATTCGCGGCACGAAGAAGGTCAGCGTCAAAGTCAACAAGGCTTTGGCTGAGCGCATGGCTGCGAAAGATGAGGCGCATGCTAAGCGGAAGGCAGAGCGTGCTGCGAGACGCGGTCAAGACGTCACGGAGCCTACTGTCGCGGACGCTGAGCATAGCGATGTCGAGATGCAGGACGACGACGCTGCTGCTACCGTCTCTAACAAGACCAAGGACCTGATGACAGACAACCGCTTCACGAATCTCTTCCAGGACGAGGACTTCGAGATCGACGAGACCAGCCGTGAATTTGCTATGCTCAACCCCTCAACTATACCAGGCGCTGCACCCACTACAACATCAACACGCAAGCTCCGCGGCCTAACAGCAGCGGAGGAAGAAGACATCGCCTCGAACCACTCCTCCGACAGTGACAACAGCGATGACGACGATGACGACGATGCGAACGCCGAAGCCGAAGCCCTCGAAGCCCGCCAGCGATCCCGCGTCGCAACATCCTCCTCTAAGCCCAGCAAAACAGCAGCAGACGAGGACAAGCGCCGCGTCGGGTCGGTCAACTACAAGAAGTCCGGTCACCAACGGCAAGCTAAAGGTCGGGAGCCGACTATGCAAGTCTCGTCCTCTGGCCGCGATGCCTCGAAGTCTCGCAACGAGCAGAAGTCGAGATCCTTTGGCGACCTAGCAGCTCGTGGTACTGGTGACGGGCCTTCGAGAGATATCAACGGTGTTGGCAGATACGGCGGTCGAGCTCGGGGCGGCGATGTTGTAGGGGAGAAGGAAGTCACTTTCGCGCCGGGAAGGAAGGATGAGAGTGGCGAGAGGGGTGGGCGAGGTGGAAGGGGTGGTGGAAGGGGGAGGGGTGACAGAGGAGGAAGGGGTGGTGGACGGGGTAGAGGAGATGGTGGAGCAAGAGGAGGTGGACGAGGGTATGGCGATCGCAGGAGTGCGAGTAATAATGTGTTCAGGCAGATGTAAGATGGCGGTACGGAGGATAGAGTGTACGAGTATCGATCTACGCCGCTGGTCGCTCCTCTCACGACCTCGCGTTCGACGGTGTCTCTCACTAGGGTCGCACTGGCTGATCTGACCTCGAGGATAGTACACGGATACGCTTAGGCTCTGGTCACCACACGGCGCAAGGAAGACTCAAAACGTACACACCTGATCATACCTGACCACCGACTGCAACCGAGCAGGCAACCCCGTTCACCACTCGAAGTCCTGCAACGAGGAAGGCGGGACCGACACCGACCTCACTGGCCCACCGGCCCTCCACGCCCGTGCCCGTGCCCCGACCCCACCGTGCATTTAATTCGCCCCACACCTTGCTGTCCGGCGATCGAGTCTAATGGTCTAATGGTTAAGGCGCCACTCCCGTGCTTGCACGACCGAATCTCCGAGGCTCGGGTTCGAGGTAGTTGGAGATTTCTCTCAAGTTCGAGTCTTGTAAATGTCGCGATCGTGAGCCCCAGCGTGCATGGGTTCTGTCTCGAGGCTTGTCCTTGTTACGGTACGTGCGTATGCCCCTTTTTCCTTCGCTTGGTCTGGCGTATACTGAACACTCGTTGTTCTTCGCGTCAGGAGGGAAACTTTGATGGCAAGCAAGTGACCAGGCCACTACGCGAGTGCGTGGTCACATGGGTGGAGCGTCAAGGTTGAGGATATAGCACTGAATATAGATGAGCCTATGCAGTTGACTCAACTCGCAACATCGCTCCCGAGAATCTACTGCCTGTGAGCTTGATCTGAGTCATCTAGCCAAATGCTTTCACAGGACTTGGTGTCCCTTGGTCCATCAGTGGACGTCTGTAAATGTAGGTGTGTGTGCTTCACTATGCGGGCAGCGACCAGCGGCTGACGTGAGGGAGTCGTGACTGAGACATTAAAGAGCAGTCAGTACCCAAAGTACCCACAATTTGTCGTTTTATGGTAAGTGAGATCGTTGTGCTGGTGCCTGCCAAAGTGAAGTCAAGTCTGCCACTGACTCGCCGACGCCTTCCATACGCGACCTCGAAAGCATTCCATTAACTCGCCATCATGTCTTCAACACGCGCGAGTGTCAACTACAAGAAGCAAGATGGTGTACTGTCTGTCAGTCACGATGCGAAGTACATCTTCTGGACAATCGTGACACCTGGCGCATCACCCACGGTGACGATACCGGTGGCGGATGTGACGAACTTACAGCAGACGCCAGCAACGACGCCGAAAGTCGCGTTGAAAGTCTTCGTTGGGACTGAGAGCTATGTGTTCAGCTTTACTCACAAGGAAAAGGCGCGACAGGAGCAGGAGACTGTGACGGAGCGGTTACGTATTGCTATCTCCAATGTCACCAAAACACTACCATCAAAGTCATCGAGCACCGGACCTGGTACCCCATCAGGACAGTCGAATGGCGACTCTGGGCAGCCTGGAGCACTGGCGATGGCGCGAGCCGTCGGGTCCAAGACAGCTGTTGACGATGGCTGGTACGACGACAACAAGCTCAAGTATGATTTCCAAATGCAGGAATCATTACTCAAGTCTGACCCTGCCCTCAATTCTCGCTTTCATCAAGCGCGTGCCGATAAGCCGGAGTCAGTCTCAGTGGCGCAGTTCAACACGCAATTCTGGTCTTCAAGACTGCACTTACTGCGTGCACACGCCATCGAGAAGCAGCAGAAGCAGGGTGAGTACAATGTGCTGCCTGAAATCCGCTTCACGCGGAAGCCTGGCGAGAAGGATGGCGACCCCGACATCAAGCAGCTGCACATCACCAAGGAGCAGATCAAGCTTATCTTCAAGCAGTACCCTGTTGTGCGAGAAGCATATAATGAGAATGTGCCCAAGCCGCTGAAGGATGTGGAGTTCTGGACTCGCTTCTTCAGCAGCAGACTACTCAAGCAGCTAAAGGGCGAAAAGATCAGCCAACAGGTCGACCCACCTGACTCGATTCTGGACAACTACCTTGATCGAGCTGCGACAGGACCTGCATCAATCGCACATATACCCCACTTCATCGATCTCGAGGGCAATGAGCAGAATCACAGTCAACGCAAAGGGAATCGACCGGACGAGACAATGCGACCTGGTAAAGTGCCCATATTGCAAGTGCTGAACAATCTGTCTGAAAAGATGCTGTCACACGTCGCTGCGGAGGACGGCGAAGCTCACGGACCGATTGGCATGGACGAGGAGACTTTTCAACAACTACAGCTACGCGATCTAGCGATGGAGGACGTCGATAACCGAGTGGTGCTACACGTGCGAGAGCAGCAGCGCGGGAAGCCTGGAGATGATCAGGATGAGGTCTCGAAGGAAGCCGCAATGTTCGCGCAGCATGATCCACGAGACGTCTTGTCGACTCTGCAAGCCGACCTGACCCCTTCGGAGGGCGATCGAGGTCTGGAAAAGGCTGTCGGCTACGATCCAGAGTCTGACACTGACGAAGACGAGGACGAGCAGTCTGCTGGTCGCACGAATGGAGCTGGTAACGCTCCTCATGTAGGCGCCAAACACGCTCTGACTTCTGCGACTACCTCTCTATTGTCTTCTGTCCACCAACAGCGCGCTGCCGCGACTGCGGACGTCTCCTCTCTCTCCGGCCTATCGCAGCAAGTCTTCTCATCACTGCAGACGACGCACAACACCACCACGGAGTTTCTGCATTACTTCTGGACCGTCTTCCTGACGTCGGCAGACTCAACCTCGCGCAGATCGGAGCTAGCAAGTCTCATCGCGACATTAGACAAATCACTCGATCGCATTACTGCCGTTGGAGACGCTGCGGACGCTGAGCGCGAGGTCAAGGTCACAGCCATGAAGCAGAGACTGAAGGAACAGGAGCGCAGAACTGGAAGGAAGGCTCGGTACGATGCCGATCTTGTGCCCGGTGGGAGGAAAGTTGTCGATGCTATGATCAAGCCGACTAGGGATGCTGTTGGCAAAGCTGTCGAGGAGTATCGGAAAGACCTTGGAGTGTGAAGTATTGGACACATGACTCGTCGTGGATCTCCCTACTTGCACACACGACTCGACCTGCACGGTAACAAACCCGCGGCAATTAATCCTATTGCCGGCTTACCTTCTGGGATAGACGATACCGGCGCGGACTGACTTCGCTCCGACTACAGACCACGTCTGGGCATGTCTGGGCATGTGGAGAATTATGCGGAGATTGACTGCGTTCCCCGGATTGTTTCGCAGTGGAGCGGATCCGGCAAGCGAGAAATACTGCGCCTCTGCATCATATTGCATTGAGGGGTAGCAATGCCAGCAGGCGTTGGTAGGAGCACATGCCGAAAGATGGACGTTGTACCGCGATTTTGCCTGCCACAACGTGTGCCACGCGATGAATGTGCGCCATTTGCCGCGTGCATGTGCTTGGTATGGGTCCCTTATCCACCAGGATGGTACTGTGCATGAGCACTGGCAAGTGGTAAGTAAAGTCTTGTCTTCGCTTTCCATCTGCCACGCTTTCTTTTCTATTCTTGAGTTGTCTTGTTTGCGGACTTACAGTATCATCCGCTTTTGAAACGGCCAGTGACTGGACCGCGGACCGCCATCATGGACATCAAGCAGGATCCCCTTCACAGCTCTGACGCGAACAGCGATGAGACACCGCATGAGAAGTCAACCACCCTCCATATAGACGATATACCAGCCTTTCGCAATGGCTCCGTCAGCAAAGCGGAGAAGATGAAAGCCGTAGACGAGCTCATCGCTCGCCCGGACGTCACTCTCGAGTCCTTCGCACACCTTGACATCAAGAAGATCTTGCGCAAGATTGATCTACGGCTCATACCGATGCTCACCCTGTTGTACTTGTTGAGCTTCTTAGATCGTGGCAATATAGGTAGGCATGGAGAATTTTGTCAAGTCATTCATGATCTCACCACAATACAGGAAATGCGAAGATCGAAGGACTGGCTGAGGATCTCAATCTCACTGGCGCGCAATACAACTGGTGTTTGACTGCGTTCTTCTTTACCTATTGTGCCTTCGGTGAGTTGAGGAGCCTAAGGCTAAGAAGCTGGACATGGGACATACTGACTGTGCGACAGAGGTCCCGTCGAACATGCTATTGAAGAAGTTGCGACCTTCGATCTGGCTACCGAGCATCATGGTCGCGTGGGGAATCGTCATGACCCTGATGGGCATTGTGCAAAACTACCACGGACTTCTCATCGCTCGTATCTTCCTCGGTGTCGCAGAGGCAGGCCTTTTCCCAGGTGTAGTAGGTGTTCCTAGGTAGACATGCTTACGGAACCGCTCTAATGTCCATATCCAGGTCTACTACAACACCATGTGGTATTGCAGATATGAGGTGCAGGTCCGACAAGCAATCTTCTTCTCCGCGGCCTCTGTCGCGGGAGCCTTTTCCGGTCTGCTCGCGTATGGCATCTCGTTCATGGACGGCGTTGGAGGTCTCGAGGGCTGGAGGTGCGGCCCACGATCTTTCCAGGGATAAGGCTCAGACTAACATCGTGGCAGATGGATCTTCATCCTCGAAGGCATGGTCACAGTCCTTGTCGCGATCGCGGCTTTCTTCACACTGTACGACTTTCCCGAGACGGCATCGTTCCTCACGCCCGAAGAGCGCGCCTTTGTCGCCTACCGCCTACGCTACGATGGCCAAGACTCCGGGACTGACAGTTCCATGCGCGTCGCCCAGAACGAACGCCGAGACTGGAAGTTCGTGAAGGCTGCCTTCCTTGACTGGCAGATCTGGCTCAACATTGTCGTGTACTGGGGCTATGTTTGCCCGCTCTACGGCATCTCGTTGTTTCTACCCACCATCATTCGCGAGCTGGGCTACAAGTCTACCACCGCGCAGCTGTTGACAGTTCCGATCTACGTTACGGCCTCAGTAATTACTGTCCTCGTCGCCTGGATCGCGGACAAGAAAAGACATCGCTCTTCGTTCATTGTGGTGGGCTTGTTCTTCCAGCTCATCGGCTTCGTCATGTGCATTTCTACAAACAGCGCTGTAAGTTGCCGCTTCTGCAAGTTCCCTCGGCGCTCACTAACCCGCTCTCAGGCTGTTACGTACGCCGGCATCTTTATCGCCGCCTGCGCAATTTACCAATGCCAGCCGTCTAACGTCACCTGGCTGAGCAACAATCTCGCAGGAAGCTACAAGAGAGCAGTGGGTATGGGTCTGCAGATCAGTGTTGGCAACTTGGGTAAGTCCTCGTCATCCCGCGTGGTTGTAATCCACCACTAACACATTCTAGCTGGTGCTTACGCCTCGAACTTCTACCGCTCCACCGACTCCCCACGCTACCGGCTCGGCCATGGTCTCGAGATTGGCTTCGTATGCTGTGGCATCATCGCGGCATTGATCCAGATCTTCAGCTATAAGCGGATCAACGCCAAGCGTGCTGCACAGATCGAGAGGAAGGAGCACAATGGGTATACGCCGGAGGAGCTGTCGGATCTTGGAGACAAGGCGATGACGTTTAAGTATACTCTATAGATGCTAGAGAGTGTACGCCATGGCCGATCATCAGGATGTGTCTCGAGGCACCAAGTCCCGAATGCGCACAATCATATGTACTCGCCTGTCCGAATATCTGGACCGCCCATTGCGATGGTATCAGCTAAGCTACAGCAGCGAGGTGTGTTACTGGTCTGTGTGTAACAGCAGTATTGCTACACGTAGACGCTCCGGTAGACTGAAAACCGTTGCCTCGCGTTAGTATTATGCGCCGGACACAGCATGCTAAGTACACTGGTAGGATCGCACGAGCACTCCAGACATTCGAAGACGCAAAGCTGACTACATCTGAATGTGTGCAATCTTCTAAGCTTGCATAGTCGCGCAGCCCTGGCGCAGATGCCAAGATCTTTCAATAAATGTACCTGAACCCAGCCACTCGCCTATTGCCTCCATGAGCCGCGACTCCTCCAAATCCGGCTGCGTCGTCTTGCTCGAGCCTATCAAGCTTCTTATTCTCGTGCTTGTGAACGAAGCGAAGTCCGATGGCAAGCGCTCCGATGAGCAAGCTGACCACGGCAAGTGCCACGCCTGCTGGGATGTAACGCGGACCAGCAGAGGCCGGATACATATAAGCGCCGTAGATGCTAGCACAATTGGCGATCATGTTTGCGATGGCGACGGAGGCTGAGCGTTTGACTAGAGGTCGAGGGAAGCTGCAATGGTCAGTGAGTGGCTCGTAGAGGTAGTGTAGGAGGTGTATTACGAGTTTGCAACCCAGGCAACAATGATCTGATAGGCAGAGACAGCGCCGACTGGCATCAGGAACATGGCGAAGTACCGCGGCCCGGTCGATGTGGTGCCGGTGACGATAGCATTGCCCACCGCTGCGATTACCAGCAGACAGGCGATGTGAATCGAGCGATCGTTCGTGCGCGAAGCGCTGTATGTGACTGCCACAGAGACGAGGAACGTGAGGAACCAGACTGCATGGTATCAGCAGGATGATTAGCTAGAATCGACCGGATGACTTACCAGGAACAGTCAAGAGCAATGTGGTGACCCTGCCGTATCCGAGCGTACGAACAACCGAGGGAAAGAAGTAGGTGAAGGTCTGCGACAGGATACTCATGTGCTGAAGCAGGACGAACAAGTAGAGGCGGTAGTCCACGAGTGCCAGTTTCAACCCGACCCATACGGAAGTCGACTTCACTTCGTCATCCTCGTTGATGTCGGATAGCAGCCGCCATGCAGCGAAGTTGCGTTCCTCCTCGCTCAACCAGCGGGTAGTTGCGGGATAGTCGGGAAGGATGAAGACTGCTGCAATAGCAGCCGCAATGGTGATGACTCCTTCGATGATGAACAGCCACCTCCAGCCAGCAATGCCCTGCGCGCCATCTAAGCCGCCCAAGATACCAGCTCCTAGTAGACCTCCGAACATATTTGCGAGAGCGTTACCGGAGTAGAACCAGGAGATCCGCTGCGTAAGCTCTGCCCTGGTATACCATGAGCTCATCAAGAAGACAGCGCCAGGGAAGAAAGGTGCCTCCACGAAGCCGAGAATGAAGCGGACTGCGATCAGCGATGGGAAGTTCTGTACTGCCGCGTTCAAGGTCGACACTATACCCCACCCGGCAGCTGCTACTCCGAGATAAATCGAAGGGCGGACGCGCGTGATCAATAGATTGGACGGAAGTTGCATCAGAAGGTAGCCTACGAAGAAGATGGACGTGGCGAGATTGAAATCTGTGCCCGTCATGCCCAGGTCTCTCTCAAGGTCGCCCAGTCGTGCTTGTGCTAAATTAGACCTACTCGCGTCAGCATTATGGTCTCCACGACTGCGGAGAGGCGCAGACCTACCTGTCCAAGAAATTGAGCAGGTAGAGGATTACGAGCACAGGAATGCACCGGATGTCAACCTTTCGCAAGAGCGCTTTCTGCGCTTGAGCCTTCCATTCTTCGTCTCGTCCAGCAAAGTCAGCGAAGAATGCGCGCTGCTCGTCGTTCGCTCCAGGAACATTGTGAGCCTTCGCCTTTTCCTGATCGAGGCTGTTCCTCGTTTCGACCTGTTCGAGCTCGACGGGTTTCGCATCCGTCGCCATTCTGCTGGCGAATGCGGGGAGAGGTTCAGATGATATCCCTAGATGATGTTGATCGGCTGCGAGTGTTGGAGAGCTTTCGCCGGGCCAGAACAATGGGTCTCCACTAGCAATCCGGGTTCTCTGTAGCTTGTTGTAGTTTCCTCTAACGCTAGAGCAAGGCTGTATGAAAGACGGAGAGACAAAGAAACCTACCTGTGGCAACAGCCAACATCTATACAACGGAGAATCACCCTTCTCCCAAGTTGCTGGGAGAGGTACGTACGACTTGGCAGACCATGGCGTTCTTAATCCTCGCAGCAGCAGCCACGAGGCATCTGCTGACGGCCAAGTCTGGGGCGCAGTGCCATGCCAGTGCCATGGCGGAGCAAATGATGGATGAACGTCGGAGACTCCACTGGGGAAGGGAAGTGTCTGGGGACGTTGCTGGGCGTTGCAGCCATCGGTGAATGTATGTGCCGAAACTTGAGAAGCCGTCAAAAGCCGGTGGCCTGACTCGGTGCATTGGTTCCGAGACGACATCGGGCTGAAGTCGGTCCAGTCGCGTCAAAGATGGAGCTCGACATCATCGTGAAAGTTGGGTAGCTCGCTGGTGTCAGTGATTCAGTGCAGAGTAAGTCAACAGCATCAGATTTCTCGTAGTTCCCGGATTTCGTATCACACATCAGCATGAAGATCCTCATAACAGGCGCCGGCGGCTTCGTCGGCCAACTGCTCGCAGAACACCTCCTGAACGACGGTCATACCCTGATTCTAGCCGACATCTTCGAGCCTCCAACCCCCCAAGCCGCCTCGAATAAATCCAACGTAACAGCACTCAAAGCAGACATCTCCGCAGATGCCTCCCAAGTCCTCTCGAAAGACCTCGATGCAATCTATATCTTTCATGGCATCATGTCCGCAGGAAGCGAAGCGGACTTCGATCTGGGCTACCGCGTGAATCTGCACTCAACGCTGAACTTGCTGGAGGCGATTCGGAAGACTTGTCCCGGCGTGAGGGTGATCTACGCCTCAAGTACAGCAACGTTCGGCCAGCCACTACCTGCTCTGCCATCGGAAGCCACGGTGCCGACACCACAGGGAAGTTATGGCACGCAGAAAGCCATGATCGAGATGGTGCTTAATGACTACCACCGACGAGAGTACATCAACGCTTTCACTCTACGCTTCCCTACGATTTCCGTCCGCCCAGGAAAGCCGACGCAAGCTGCGAGTAGCTGGATGAGCGGCATTATCCGCGAGCCCTTACAAGGGCAGGAGAGTATTCTGCCCTGTCCCGATGACTTCGAGGCATGGCTTTGTTCCCCAAAAACGCTGGTGCGAAATCTGCTGCATGCTTTGACGCTGGAGAGGGATTGCATGCCGCCCCATATTCGACAGGTGCTGTTACCGGGCATCACGGCGAATGTAGGGCAGATGCTGCAAGCACTCAAGGAGGTTGGAGGGGAGGATGCGGTGAAATTAGTGAAGCGGGAGAAGCCTTCACCCGAGATCAAGGCAATGCTGGACAGCTGGCCGATTAGATTCGATGTTTCGAAAGCACTTGGACTGGGCTTTGTGGCGGACTCGAGTTTCAAGGACGCGGTGCAGGATTTTGCAGATAGTCTGAAGAAGTAGATGCTGAATGTACAATGTCTACATGGTTCGTTCATGCCTTCTCTGAGCAGCCGATGCTGTCCATCCAGTCTTCTGCCATCTTCTGGATTTTCGCTGTGCCCTCTTCCAGGAGCTGTGTCAGAGGCACTTTGCCAGTCTTCTCTGCTACGTAGTCGTTGTAGTCGGACAGCACGAGCTTGTTGACGTTGATCCGTGTGACACCGCGCTCGATGCACTTGGCCATGATGTCCGGTGGAAACTCGTTCGTGCCGTGTAGTACAACTTGGACTTTGCCTTTCGACCTCTCGTGAATGCTCGCGAGTCTACGATCATTGTCAGCATGCATTCTTCCTCCATGTCCGATCCCCAAGATCACGTACCTCTCATAGTCCAGATGTATATTTTCAACCCCATGGTAGTCCCCATGCACATTCCCAAACGCAGGCGCCAGAAAGTCAATCCCCGTAGCAATAAAATCGTCAACCTCCTCTGGGGTCGTCATCATCCCCTCCAACTCAGCCGTGTCCTTTACGCCGTCCTCCCCGCCCTCGATTCGCCCGGGCTCAGCCTCCGTAGCAATACCCCGACTCCGACAAAGCTCCACTAGCTCCTTCGTTTTCGCCAGATTCTCCTCCTTCTCGTAATGGCTCATATCCACCATAATGCTATCGAACGCAGGGGTTCCGTCTTCGGCGAGGATCTGGCTGGCTTGCTTGATCACTTCAGGGTCTTGGGCGTGGTCCATGTGCACTGTCACGGGGACTTTGGCTTTTCGCGCGGCGTGAGCACAGAAGTCGACGAACAGCGGGGAGTATTTCAGGGCCCAAGGGAAAAGGAGGATTTGGAGAGGTGCCTTTTTGGCTTCTGCAGCGCGGATGCAGGCAATAACGGTTTCCATGTTGTAGGAGACTACGCCCAGGACGCCGTACTTGCCTTCTGCTGCCGCGTTCAGCATTTTGACGGCGCGATTCTGGGAGAGGTCGGCGTGAGGCATTTTTGCGGTATTGGTATGAATCCAAGGGTAGATAGGCGACGAGAGATTGGCGACGAGCTATGGGTTGGCGATTGTCAAGGAATAGGAAAGAGACTGGTAGGAGATAGAGACGGAAGTTGACTGCAATTCCTTGACAGGCTCTACAGACCACTTGTACCGACCTCACTCGGAGTATTGCCGCGAACGTTCGCAACAAGATGCCCCACCACCACCGATGACATCTGAAGAGGGCATTGGCAGAGCTGTGGAGGGGCGACTTAGCCGGCATCGGCATTTGAGGCGGATTACCATTTGAGAAGTTCGGTGACACTTCTGCCCGAGAGTGCCAAGATATCCCGTTGACATCAGTGGAGCGTGGAGGAGCGATGTGTGAGGTGTACCGTCTGCACGTCCACGAGAGACTAGAGCAGAGGTGCTGTGTCGATGAGTCAACAATGTTTCCAGAGGGAAGATGGCGTACTGGCTGCCAGAGAATGAGTCTCAGATGACCTTCAGAGAGGCCCAAACTCGTCTGCTAGGGCACAGCGCAGATCATGGAGGGCTCTCCATGTAGTGATGAACATGAGCTGGAGATCTTACTCGTACCCACCCATACCATACTGTAGGCGCTATTGACACCGAGAAGACGACAAGTGCTTGTCCGCTTGAGATGTCGGCGTGTCGCGAAGTTTGACTGGTGGACTGTGATTATGCTGACCTCATCCGTCCTCAAACTTGCGGTACCCATACAGACAATGGGGATGGCGCTGAAACGACACGCTTGTAGGCGCCTCGAGATGCGTCCTTAATCGTGCGGTATGTTGCAGACTATCGATTGTGAGAACCCATGTTGATATGTGTTCCAGTCCCGCAGCCAAGTCGGAAACCTCAGGCTTTCAGTGCAGGACTTTGTCAAGTCTAGAGGCCAGGGAATATCCTCTGACGCCGTTCGCTAACATGAAACTATCTTCGACAGCACCAGGACCGCAGATCGGTGATCTCCCTCTCGAAGTTTAGCAGATGAACTTCGATGAGTACCTGAGCGAGTACACCGGACATTTCGTTGCCAAGAAGAATAAACAGGACCACGGGGACGGTATGGACGTTGACGAGGAAGTATGCGTGCCGTACTACACCGAAATAGAAGAACTCCAGACTCTGGGTCCAATAGCCCTTCACCTCACAAGCAAGGCCATCCTCTGCGCCGCACGGCCTAGAGCAGCACTCAGATTCTCTCTCCTCGTCACGACCAAAAGCTCTTTCCTCCGCGCGATGACATCTCATGCTCGCGATGGTAGCGTCAGTAGTGTGCGCTCCATTTTCATCGACCACAGAGCATGGTACGATAGTAGCGACCGCGTAGAGGAAGTGCCCGAGTACGCCCTCTGCACGCCTGCATTCCGGGACAGCGCGATCCAGTCAGTTGAATACCGATCTCGACCGCACATCCTCGATCTGGCGCCAAAGCCATTCAGCAACTTCGACCGCTTCAACACGACCGCATTCGAAGGCCTGTCCATCGAAGTCCGCAAGAGCGACTGCTTCGCCTTCCTCGGAATGCTGCAGGACTACTGTCCCAAGTCGCTGAGAACCTGCCGCTACCGTGTCCTAGCGGTGGAGCATTGCATGGAAGCGTTTTTCCAGAGTTTCGTGTGCTTCTTCTGTCGTGTGAATGTCCATCGTTTCATCAACGTTGGGGCCAAATCAATGCACAATTGCCGCTCGCGGGATCTGCATCTCGAGAAGCCGACTGCGTGGTGCCGTAAGGTCCAGCGACACAAGCGGAAGCTAACTTGGGCGCAGTATGCGGCGATGGATGAGGACGCGCAGAGCAAAGTCTTCCATGGCCGTTCGGGCGCTTGGATACGAGATCGGCTGCATGACTCGATTGTGTTCAATGAATGGCTGGCAATTGATGTTGCTGATAAGCGTTTTGCAACAAAATTGGCAGAACACCGGGCTGCAGTAGCTGAGAGTGCGAGCGTTGTCGCACTTCACGATAACACGTGAGATTTCGCGTGCCCTGGAGGGATGCGAGGAGGAACGCCAGCGGTAGAGGATACGCGACAGCGTGGATTGGCCCGCTTGTGCAACGCTGTCTACTCGCTGCGGCAAGAGCAAGACGGCACTCGTGGTGCGGTCGGTAGCAGCATAAGCACCCTCGCTCTTGCGGGTGAGTGTTGCGGTGGTCGTCCTCCTCTGAAGGGTTGCGATGCCCTGACATAGGTTACTGAGTTCCTATCGTATTGAGTGCTTCAATCCAGCGAATCGTCTTCCTGTATCAGAACGCCACTCATACCATTCCCACTGCGCGTAAGTCCAGTCGTATCACTCTGCAACCCACACGCACTCAACGCCGCAAAGCGCAGCTCATCGATCCCCAGCTTCGCCCGCCAGCCACTCCTCTCATCCAGGCTCTTCTCCGCGCTACAACACAGAATGTCCTCCCTCACATCTCGCCCGTCCCCATAAGCCTCCCTCAACTTCTCCCTCATCCTGTCCTGCACGTCCCTCAACTCTCTCAACTTATTGCTCAACCGCAGCGCCCCGGGTGTCTTGGCACTAGCATGCAGCAACTTATCTGCTTTGCTCATCACAATAGTATACGCAACACCGCTACGGCGTAGGTGCGTCAGCAGACTCAGATCAGATTGCTTGAGGCCGTGCTCTGTGTCTACGAGCATGAACGTCCGTCGCAACTGTTTCCTCTTACTCAAATACTTCAATGCCTCCTCCCCCCACTCCTCCCTAGACCCTCCCCCATACCCAGGCATATCCACCACCACCATTCCGCCCATGCCAAACCTCTTCCACGCTGCTTCTTTCTCCCCGCTCAGCGGCGCTGCGCCCATTCCCGTGCCTCCAATGCCGAAGCCGTTCATCGTCCGCGTCTTGCCTGGGCGCTTGGAGACGTAGGCTGTGTGGTTTGCGGTCGTGTTGAACAGCGCGTTGAGGAGGGAGGATTTTCCTACATTCGAGCGGCCGAGAAAGGCTATTTCGGGGTGGGCCGAGGAGGGGAGGGAGCGGAAGTGCGCTGCTGTGAAGAGGATGTGGGGTGGGGAGGAGGCGAAGAAGGTTTGAGCGTGTTTTAGTTGGGGTGCTGTAGGGGGGAGAGAAGTTGTGTAGCTGTTTAGAGAGGTGGGCGAGAGGGTGAGGAGGGTTTCTGGTGGTGGTGGAGGGGGGTCTGTGTAGGAGGCGGAGTGGGTGGAGAGCGCCCGGAGGGACAGTTGGCGGAGCGCAGTGTAGACATTAGAGCGGAGTGCGGGAGGGAGGTTGAAGAAGTCCATTGCCTCTGTTGCGTTGTCTTTCAAATTATCACAAATGTTGGAATAAGCTATCACATCATGCATCAGATCGACACCTGATCACCTCCGAGGTGCATTGAATTTGGCCGCATAAGGTATCATCACATCGTCAAACATCGCATACAACGTTGGAGACTCGCCTCGCCCTTCCACTCACCGCCATGTCCGCTCCTCTCCCAGCAGTCCGCTCCCTCTATCGCCGCTTCCTGCGCGAGCTCCCCGCCCGCTCGCCCTCTCTCCTAGCGAACCCCTCCCCCATCCAGCGCCACCTCCGCCAGGACTTCACGGCCGCTCTACACGACACATCAACATCGCTTTCTCACCAAGCTGCGAAGCCAGTCGCCGCGCGCCTCCACGAAGCCGAGCAGTACCTTCTCTATGTCAAGAGTCAACGAGTCTACGCCACACTACTGGAGCGATATAATCCTGGGATGAACATGGGCGAGGAGGATCGCGTTCGGCTGAGTGCGAGGAGAGTGGGCATCAATCTGCCGGAGGAGTATGTCGATGAGTCGAAATGAGATGTCCAGAAGTAGGAAAGTCTATTGGGCCATCTCTGCGCTGCATACTTTCGAGACTCGACCCAGTGGTTGATGCAGAATACTGGCTCCACCGCGATCTGACAACGTCTTGAAGTCAGTCTGGCTTACGCATCGCCCACCAGATCGTTGCCGCACGGGCAAAGAGAGCTCTCGTTGCACCGTTCCCTCCCGCAAGTCTGCTCCTGCTTTCGTTGGGGGAATGGAAGTTCAGGCACGGCTCCGCATTGGCGACATTCGAGGTCATCTGGGTAATGGCTACTACGCTCGAACCGTATGCCATAGCGCATGCATGCACCAACGACGATTGGCTCGGCCGGCAACGTCAAGATTTTGATGGATGGCTTCACTGAATGGAACGTGGCCGACATTTGCACGCAACAAGTTGATTTTGCAGTCGACCCTCGTCCCCAAAATTTTGTCCGTGGAATAGGCACATTCTCAGTACTCACCATAGAGTGAAAAATTATTGTGCACGATTGCTGGGATCACGCAATATAATGGCTGGCTCGAAACTTGCAAACAGTTAGATATGCAGAGATCCAGACGAAAGTCATTTTTGCCTGATAAGACGTCGACAACAGACAACACCAGTGGCAACCATGAACATCGGCCTTCATATACTGCTCGCAAGGCTGACCTTCAAGGGAAGTAGCTGAACAACAAACTCTTTAATGGACTAGAAATCACCCCAGGCCTGCCTGGCTTCCCTTTTGCAACTTCCTAATGGATATCATGTCTGGCGAAGCAACTACGAGGTCTCGCATTCGATTCGCGCAGTTCGCCACAGTGCAAGACGATGACCGGTCATTGGCGTTGCGAAACTTCAATGAGCCTCCTCGCAGTGGTCAGCAGCGGTACACACGGCGATTGGCCAAAGCGCACATGGTTGGACGGCAAGTCTTGACGTTATGACTTCCATTCGGACTAGAGTGGTAGGCGGGTTGTGGGTGTCAGCACAGCTACATAGCTCCGGTGTACAGCGACAGCTTGTAGACATTACGGGCTGCTTCACCTCCTACTGAACCCTGAACATTCTATGCGACTACAAGTGCACCCGCAATCAAGAAATCGATGCCAACATCGAGTGCGAAAGCGCAGGGCTGCTCGGTGCTCTGCTCCAGATTTGGGCTTCTCCCAGAGACCGCACCAGAGCTCTCTGCGGCCATGAGTGAGCTGGTAAGAGCATTGTCCACCATATAGGTGCTTCGAGAAAGAAGCACACCTGCTGATGTCGCGTGTACTCCGCGATGCTGCATGCACTCTACGCGCGGGGGTCACAACTTTAGCATGGGCGCTGCGCGTGGGAAGCTGCAGCTGCAAGGGCCTCTCACTCCACCGCCATCGTCAAGGCAAACGCATTTCACTTCTCTTTACATCTCTTTCAGTGCACACATCATCACTCACCATGACTATCTCACTGTAGCGCTAGCAGGTGACCATCATTATCATACGGAATACGTTCCAGCTATCATTTGTAGGTCGAACCATCGCGATACAGCTCCCCGCCACACTCATTCAGCAACGCAAGGCTGAGGCTCACATTTGCGATCACTCACTTCTTCCACCTGCAGTCTTCCGTTGCAAGACGCAGAGACATCTATCCGCAACACTTATCAATACAAAGGTCTGTTCCTCCTTCAACCAGTGTTTGAGACTTCAGCGCTGGATCTATCCCATTGCTCCAGCAAACATCTGCTTGCCGACGAGACAGACAGCAGGCGACAACGATCAGACAGATATACAGCCTTGCGATCTGCAGATAGTGAGCTTCCTCCTTCACATCCATCACTACGTTTTGGAAAACTCCCTAGTGTTTCAACTCAGCATACCCTCTCCCCTCTCACGCCGAACAAGCGTTTCACGTGCAGTGCTCTAGTCAGACATTCTAGCACCATTGTCACTGTTTCGTCGCTGACTTTGCTTTTACAGTCCTCACTGAGCCATTCACTATGTCCGACAACGCCAACAGAGGCGGTCGCGGCGGCCGAGGCGGTTTCCGTGGCGATCGAGGCGGTGATCGTGGTGGTCGCGGTGGTGGTCGCGGAGGCAATCAGTATCGTGGCAACAGTCAGCCTGGACGCGGCGGTGGTCAGCCTCGTGGCGGCTACCAGTATCGCGGCGGCGATCAGTCTCGCGGGGGCGATCAGTCTCGCGGGGGCGGTCCTCCTCGTGGTGGAGGGGGATTCCGTGGGGGTCCACCAGTTGACATGGCTGTCCGCAGCGGCAATCCTCAGAACACCGCTCCCGAAATTGGCGACGTCTACCTCCGCGACAAGCCCATCCTGGCGCCAGATGCCAACGTCACTAACGCTGAAGACGCGCTCGTGCAACAGACGAAGAGAAAGATGATCGACGGCATGCCTGGTCGCAGTGGCTATGGCACGAAGGGTAAGAAAATTGTCCTTCGCACCAACTACTTCCAGCTCCAGACAGCGTTCGAAGCCAACAAGCCCGAAGTTCCACTCTACCGCTACGACGTCAACATCACTGGCGATCTCAGCAGGCCGAAACGTCGCCGCCTGCTCACTCAGCTCGTAGCCGACGCGCGCTTCAACGGAATCTCGGTCGCGACAGATGGCGCAAGGATCATTGTAACCACAGCTAAAATCGAGCTCGGATCTTGGGCTACTGGCGACTCGATACTGCTCGCCGATCCATCTGCAACTGCTTCAGACGTGACGGGCACTGTCCCAGCTCATGGTCAAGCGGCTTGCAAGCGCAATACCATCCGTTTCAAGGTCGATTACATCACGTTGTACACCCTCAGCCAAATGATCAGCTACCTCCACAGCACCTCTGCCACCGCAATCTACGATGCACGCGGTGATCTCATTCAGCTCTTGAACATCATCATGTGCAAGCGACCGAGCACAGTTGGCGACGTAACTGCCGTCGCTGGCAACAAGTTCTACCCAAATCAGGTACACCCTGGCAAGAAGTTCATGGCGCTTGGCGGCGGCCTGACAGCCTTGCGCGGCTACTACTCCAGCGTCCGCCCCGCTGTCGGTCGTATGTTGCTGAATCTAAATGTGTCTACCGGAGCTTTTTACAACAATGATCCCATTATCAAGCTTGTCGAACAGAGCGGCAAGAGTACCCTCCCTCTCAAGGAAGCATTCATCCGCATGCTCAAGGTCGAGGTTCTGTACAAGCCGTCCAAGGGTGACGCTTTCACGAAGATCAAGACGATCATCGGCTTCGCTCCCGGTCCCGATAAGAAAACTCCGAAACGCAAACGCTTCGGCAACAGCAAGGAGACTAGGTTCTCGTACACCGATGCGAGCACCGGCAAAGTCATCGAGACGAGCGTTTTCGACTACTTCCGCACTCGCCACAGCATCACGCTCACCCAGCCCGACCAGCCTGTCCTCAACGTTGGTACCCGTGCAGATCCGCAATACGTGCCAATGGAGTTGTGCAAAGTGCTACCCGGCCAGCGCTACGGTCGCCTCCTCTCCAGTGATCAGACGACGAACATGCTGGCTTTTGCAGCTCGCTATCCGAATATGAATGCAAAGTCTATTGTGGAGGAGGGTCTTCGCCTCATGGGTCTTCAGCATCCTGACGTCGATCTGCAAGCTCTGACTGTCCACCCGTTCGGGTTCAGCGTCAAGACCGAGATGCTCACTGTTCCTGGCCGTATCTTACCCACTCCGCAAGTCCAGTACGATAACAAAACCGTTAACGCTAGGAATGGATCCTGGAACTGCGACAAGCAGAAGTTCGTAAGGCCTGCCAAGTTTGCCAATTGGTCGGCAGTAAGGCTTGATGTGAAGGACGGCCGGGAGGGCTACAGAGACATTACAGCACTGGTGGACGAGCCCAACGAAGAGAACTTTAATCAGCGAGGCATGCTCAAGCCGAGTGCGCTCATTGCCGAGCTTGCTAGGTATCTCAACGCCTACGGCATCGACATGGGCACGTTCGGCAATCCAATCAAGCGCACTCTCTTCGATCTCTCCTCTATGCAGAATCGAGGGGCGAATGACAGAATTCTTGAGGAGATCTTCGACTCGCAGAAGAAGCTCGGCCGCAAGATGCTGTTCATCGTCATCGCTAAAGTCGACAAATGGCTTTACGCTCGTATCAAGTTCTTCGGTGATACGAAATACGGCATTCACACCATCTGCGCGGTCGGCTCAAAGCTGCAGAAGCCCAAGAATCAGGGAATGTACATGGGAAACCTCGCCCTCAAGTTCAACATTAAGGGCGGCGGTGTTAACCACACTGTTCCCGGTGCCATGATCGCTCCAATGGATAACAACACCATGCTGATGGGTATCGACGTCACCCACCCCTCGCCAGGCAGCAGCGCCGGCGCTCCCAGCATCGCGTGCGTTGTTGCCAGCGAGGACCACTTCCTCTGTCAATGGCCGGGTAGCATCCGCAAGCAGAAGGGCAAGCAGGAGATGGTCGGCGAAGAGCGCCGTGATGCCGACATGGTTAACGGCCTTGTCGAGATGGTCATCGAGCGCCTCAGACACTGGCAGAAGAAGCACAACAATGCGCTCCCAGCGAAGATTATCGTTTACCGTGACGGAGTCTCTGAAGGCCAGTACGCCCTCGTCCTCGAGAAGGAACTCCCATCCTTCGAGACCGCTTTCAAGCAGCTCTATGGTGCCCAACAGAAGTGGCCCAAGATGGCCATAATCGTCGTCGGCAAGCGCCATCACACTCGCTTCTACCCTACCAAGCAAGAGGATGCCGACTACAACGACCGCGCTCCTGACCGCAGCAGCTGGAACTGCATTCCCGGCACTGTTGTCGACCGTGGCATCACCGGCCGCACGTATCATGAGTTCTACCTTCAAGCTCATCAGGGCCTGCAAGGCACTGCGCGCTCGGCGCACTACGTCGTCATCAAGGATGACCTGAAGTTCACTGCCGATGCGCTTGAGCAGGTGACGCACAATCTGTGCTATCTCTTCTCGCGTGCTACGAAGGCTGTTTCTGTGGTGCCGCCGGCTTACTACGCGGATATTTTGGCCGAGCGTGGTAGAGCTTATCTGTTCACTACACTCCAGGAGGACCATGGGGTGAGTGAGGGGAGTGTGTTGTCTGGGGGTGGCGATGAGTGGGATGGAAGTGTGCATCCGGATCTGAGGAATTCGACGTGGTATGTCTGATTGGTGTGTGAGGGTTCGGATGTAAGCTTGACGAAGTTGGGCATGTGACGACTGATGAAAGCATATGGGTGAGATGAAGTGATTAGGTCTTGTGTGCAGCACTTTCTGCTAGAATTGAGGGATGAGAGAGATCGTTGGATTTGAGATACGGTCTTTACTGAGATACTGGAGTGGGCTTGATCAGGGTCAGAACCAGAGTAGCACTATGCACTACGTGCTGATTCTGTTGCCTCTCGTTCAGTTGTGACCTTTCTCCATGCCAGTCTGTCAAACGCAGCATATTACATAACCTCTGCTTCTGTGACAAAGGTTTCGAATTGGCGGAGAGCACCTCAAGTGCACCCCTTCTCGTCGGACTCACACAACACGGCTCACGAAAGCCACAATGTCATCTACCCCCTGCGGTTCGTTGATCCAGTGACCTCCATCCGGGTATGCGCACCACTGCACTTGCATGCCACCCGCAACTAGCGTGTCGTTCAGCTCCTTGCCGAACCGAATTTCGATGGTCTCGTCATCCTTGGAATGACACAAGAGCACAGGCGTCTTTGCTGCTTGGTCGTGTAGCCCCGCTGTGAGCTCGCATGACACATTGTTTGGGCGTGGCAGCCAGCTCGAGACGCCGATGAAGCCACCTAGTCGTATGTTGCCGGCGAGAAGAGCGTGTATGGCGACCGCGCACCCTTGGCTGATACCGCCGAGAACAACTTTGCCGGCACCGACAATGGCTGCCTCAGTGGCAATAATATCCTGGATGCGCTTGTTTGAGGCTGACATGTCCTGCTCTGCTTCGAGTTCGTGGGGATCCTCTGTGGTATGCATGTCGAACCACTGTGACATCTCGCCCCCGAAGCGTTTTGGAGGCATCATCTCGGCGGTAGGGAAGACCCACTTGATACCTGGAAGAGCCTCAGGAAGTGTCCATCCATCCGTCGCTTGACTTTCAAAGAGCTCTGATGCAAATTCTCTGGCTGTACTGTCGCGGCCGTGGAGGAAGATGATTGTGTGGGTATGGGGGGCGGTCGGGTGACGGACTTTCATAGTGGCGCCAATGATGGATGCGAGATGTGCAGGTCGTTCAAAAGTGACGTGCAGATTGTGGTGTGGAAAGAGACGTGTTGTAGTGAGCAACTGTATCGAAGTAAATGAAGTTGAAGCGACAATATCGTCAACCGATGAGAGTGAAAGCTTTGCGCAGGGCTCATAGATGAAACGTGGCCAAGCAGGCGCGAGGTACAGGTCAGCACGCGCGTTAGAGTTGGTTCTTGAGGACAGCAGGCACACTGCACCCCCGACTATTGCTGTGCCATGCTCGTGTTCTGATCCTCTCCTACGACCTTTTCGAGCATTTCGATCGGACTGATGCGAGCCTATAAGCCATGGAGACGGACCATTAGCACAGACGACCATAGCTCTGTAGCATCTCGCAGAGTTGGGCACTCTTGCGTGGATAAGCGCAGAAGCGGTAGAGTAGTACCGTAAGTGGGTGACCATGCGGGAATGCCTGCTGTCGTTTATTTTTTATTTTTTCGCCTGGACATGAAGCGCGGGTTGCGGTCCTGTACTAGCAATGGAGTGAGAGGATGGATGTTCGAAGATCTTGGTGCCATCTCGACGACGTCAGGTCAGTGCAGGAGTCACACATCCACTCTTGATGAACTCTCCAGAGTGTTGTGCTGATGTCATGCATACCGCAGATGTCTGTCTCCGTCTCTGCAGCCTAGGAGAGATGACACGTGGGTACGAGGCAGTGCGCAGCGACCCGTAGCTCTCGCCAGCAAACCGATTGTCGGTTGTTGTTGTTGCAGTGCAGTGTATAGACGCCTTAGCCACGAGATCCAGCCACGGAGACCGTTTCCAAATTCGCGGAAGCGCGAAGATAGCCGCATGTGCTCCATCGATTAATCATGCATGCTCGCCGCTACCTTGGCGTGTCCGCGGAATACGCAGCGAACGCGGACTTCGAACGGGCGCTTCCATCATACAGCGGCAACGTGATCTCCCACGGTTCAACAAACCCAAGATCCTCTGGCGGACTCGAGGTCGTCTCGCGCGAGCCAGAACTGCTCGTGACAGCAGCCATACCCGGCACCTCCCCACCCCAATCGATGGCCAAATCAACGTCGCTGAAATCATCAAAGACAAAGCCGGTGTTCTCGGTACACATGTACGGGGTGTCGATGCTCATAGGAGTATCAGCTACGGCGAATGACCGAAGTGGACGGGCTTTGGGCAAATGCTCGTCCGCAACGTCGGGCTGGCTAAGACCTTTGCTGAATATGTGCTGTTTGACATGAGCCGCCCATCGAAGCCATCTGGCTACTTGTCAGTGCATTTCCCTCGGATGAGGAAATGAAACGAAGGGTGACTTACTTCAGATTGTTCCGAGCCTGAAAATGTCCCATCGCGATGCCGAGCGGGAGAAAGATTCCTATGTGCCCTTGAGTGCCAGCATCGGGCTCGACGAAGCTGGGGAGACATCTACACAGCTCGTAGACGTAGCTAGTAAGCTCTTCGTCGGTCACTGCACCGGCGATGTCTGATGGTGACGACTGATCGAGATTCTGTCGGAATTCGCGGATCGCCTTGATCGTTGTCCGAACATGGAACATCGCTATCCAGTACTGCGAGTGCACATAAGCGGGCAAGAAGCCAGTGAACCGATATGCAGTAGGCATGGTCCGATCAGAGATCAGGGAGGCGTAGGTTGAGAACTCATTCACAGTGACTAAAGTGAATGGCTGCAAGCCATGAGAGTGAATACTGTCATGATAGCGATCGAGCCATTTGCGAAGCTCTGATTCGATGCGTTCGCAGTCCATCATGAGCAGGTCGGCGTCGAGCAGGGTCATGGGATCATCGTCATCGAGTTCATCGAATCTCTGGAGCAGACCAGGCACCTGGATTGTGATGTCGAAGAGTCCCATGCCCCAGTCCTGACTGGATGCACGAAGTGCAGCTGCTCGCCATGCTGGCGTTGAGTACGGATCGGTTGTCCGTAGCAAGTACGATCGAGCCAGTGAGCCGTGTCGGGAGTTGTAGAACAGCTGCAGGGAAATGTCACTCTTCAGTGAGTCCGGTCCACGACTAAGCAATAGCTGCTCCACACCCATGACGTGACCAAACCACCCGGGACCCTGTGTTTTGATCTTGTCGAAGAACTCGCAGACCATGAGCAAACTGGCTGCGGCCAGGATGGTGTCGTCGTGCACGCTGGCGGCTTTCGTGACAGCGTTGGCGAGACTGCCAAGTGCCCTGCCGTACGATTCGACCGAAGCGTTCAACAGCCTGTCATCGCGGTGAATATGACCAATCTGCACCAAAGCTAGAGTGTTGAGTCCATCGCGCAGGGCCGGATGATCAGCTGCAATCTCCATCATGTCGTCCATATACTTGAAATTGAGGCTCTGTGATCTTCCCATCTTAGGCATATAGATGTCCAGGAAGGTTTGATACATCTGATTCTCCTGCAAAATTGGACTGAAGATCTGTTGATGAAGTGCGAAGGTAATGCCTGACTTCGTGGTCTTAGGCTTTGCAACCATCCGCCCGTCAGAGCTGTCAACCTTCCAGACATCAGATGAGATCTTGCCGCCATGACGACTCTTCGCCTTCTGCACGATCAGTGACGTCTGATCCTCGAACTCGATACCATTCCGTTCTTTGCGGTAGCCTGGACACTCCACACCGTGCGTTCTGCACTTATCGCAACCCGGTCGACCTTCGTCACACCTAATCTTCCTGCGACGGCAGGTGTAGCAGCCTGACGACCGCGGAGGCATAGTTGATGTGTGCTACGAGAACGAGGCTCCTCACTGCTACGGTATAAATAATCCCAAAATGCACCCCTGGGTGCCTGGTGTTGGGGCTCAGCTCGCGTTCATTAGCCACATATGGTGACGTTTACGGGTAAAAGCTTGTTGATCCTGCGATGTGTACCTTAGTCAGCGTCTACACTGGTTGGTGGCGTCCATCTCGCTACCAAACATGGAGCGCACACAATGAGGTAAGCTCGGGAGGAGGCGACGAGCACATTGTGCGACGATCGTTTGTCAGAAGGCAAGATATCGCCCGTTCATAGCGCGAGAGCAATAAGGTTAGGTTCTAACGGTTCGCACGGGGCCCGATGACTCCGGGCCACGACTTATGTAATACATAGAAAACGCCGCGAACCTCGATTCTTGCTTGCAGACTGGCAGTGAGCTACGCGAGTTTTCGGCTCGCTACAAGACCAGGGATAAACGATGGATGCCGCAGCTACACTCGAGTCCTGGTTCCGCAAGCAGCCAGGCGCGTACCTGCACCCCGATGTCCGCATCTCTTACAGCCCTGAAGCTGGTGGACATTGGCGAGCGAACGCAGCTGTCGAGCCTGGCACGCGACTTGTTGTCGTTCCACATTCGCTCGCATTCTCCCACCTGAACGCGTTGGTAGACGATGCTTACCCGGTCTTCAAGCAACAACGAGTCGCGCTCGGAGTGGAGATCACGGGCTTCTTCTACTTAATGCTGCAGTATCTGCATCACGAATCGTCGTTCTGGAAGCACTATCTTGAAGCGTTGCCGAAACCTGAGGATCAGCATACAACGCCTTTGTGGTTCGACAATGCGGATGATGAGAGTTGGCTAGCAGACACGGACGCTGCTTACACGGCACAGAAACGGCGAGAAGCCTACTTGGGCCAGTATGATACTGGTGTTACTGTGCTTCGTAAAGCTGGCATTGACACAAGTTCCTTGACCTGGTGAGCAGTTCTGTACCAGGTAAGCGAGTCTCTCTTTGATATGTTTGTTAGGGACCTCTTCCGTTGGGCTGTCACGATGTACACTTCCCGTTCCTTCTCTTCTCGATCCATTGCTCCACAAGACAGCAAGTACTGGGCCGCGTACAAGTCCGGTACGGGAGATTCGAGGCAAGCAGTCTTGCTAGATCTCTCTCATGCATCTGCCGACGACCGAAACTTC
This sequence comes from Cryoendolithus antarcticus, assembly GCA_002077065.1. Classification (NCBI taxonomy): domain Eukaryota; kingdom Fungi; phylum Ascomycota; class Dothideomycetes; order Cladosporiales; family Cladosporiaceae; genus Cryoendolithus; species Cryoendolithus antarcticus. The sequence continues at coordinate 421,140 of NAJO01000023.1, forward strand.
TCTGTGCTGTTCCCTGTCATCGATAGTGCGAATCACACTGTCGATTCGAAGGTAGACTGGACATTTGACCCGGGACGCTTCAGTCTTGCTACTGTAGACTCGATACAAGCAAGTGTAGAAGTCAACAACAACTACGGTCCCAAAGGCAACGACGAGTTACTACTTGGCTATGGATTCTGTATCCCGAACAATCCGAACGATACTGTCATGCTCACACTGAAACCTCCAAGTGAAGAGCTGCAGACTCATCTGCGCTCGTCGCATGCAGGCTACTTCGATGCTTCAAAGCAATGGGACGGTGAGAAAGCGACATTTAAGCTTCGTCGCTTGCCATCGCAGTTCGAGCGTGCTGAGGATGTCTTCAACGAGCTACCTGTCCCTTTACTCGAGCTACTTACCCTTATCATCCGGTCCGAACGTGGTCTACCGTTTCAGACAGTACCCGATACTTTGGGCTACCTGCTACAACCCGACAGTCCCAGTCGTCAGTACCTCCCGTTCATCGCCCGCATGATCGTCACATCTCTAGCGCCGAAACTACAGAGATTGCAGGCTCAGACCCTACGATTGACTGCGAGGCCGCAGAACGTGAAACAAGCCCAGGCCAAGATCTACCGTGACGGCCAAATAGAGATCATAACCACTACTATGCATGCTCTTCGAGGATTCCTACGCTCTTTGCGACCTGCACACAAAGCCTCTCGCGACGCTAACGGACAGGCCGGTGGTAAGCTGCTGCTACTCGATGATGTCGTTTCACAGAATGGTCCAATGGAGAGAGCCACTCACTCGAGCGACATCTCACGTCATACCGACCCTGTATCCTCTGGTGGTAATATACTCACGCTTGATGAAATCCTCTTCGTTTCTGGCTTGCCGCGGAGTGTGCTCCAGGAGTTCCTCGCGGGGATTGAAGCCAATGCAAACACGTCTAACGTGACCGAACTCAGGCATGCAGGCTGGGAAGAAGACGTCTGGGTCCTGTTCCTGTCTTACATGTGGCTCTCAAGCTCCGGCAACCCTGCCACCAGTTTGGCCTGGATGGAAGCACTAGCTGCAGAGTACAGCCCTGCTACGACTATCGAGGATGCCTCTCCGCAAGCCAACAATGCTGAAGATCAGGACAGCTCGGACCTCATGTCAGTGGTACGGCAAGCTGTGGGGAGTCGTGGTGGTGATGGTAATAACGTCTGGGAAGATGAGAGGTGGAGTGAAGGTTTTATCGCAGGATTCGGTGGTAAGGTGCTACAGCATCACGGCTTCGCGATGATGGTGACGAACGAGGACGGCGAGGAGGAGCAGAGACTGGTGGTGTATCTCCATGGCGCTTGAAGTGCGCCTGTGCTACTGTAAGCACAGCTGCAGCAACGGGATTGTCACACTTGATATTGATCATTGGGGGAGTGGAGTGATCTTGGTCTGTGGGAAGGGTTTGAGAGTCTCACAAACATAGCCATATAGCGCTTCGCTGCCGCGGACAAGCTAATTAGACCACATGATACGTTTCAGACTTCCGGAGAAGCGGAGGTAGATGTCATGGCATCCATCTACAAACAGGCCGGATGAAGCAGAGGCCACGCGGGCACACTGGTCTCCCTCGTAGTCATACCTGGGTTACAGTTGATCTGTGCTGTTCAATAGTGCTGTCGATTTGTGCTCTAGGTCTGTCTATCTCATCATCACGATCAGCACAGCTCTACTGCAGCGTGAAGGTCGATGCACGAGTCTCCTTCCTCGACTCGTCTTCCTTCGTCTCAACATCGTCTAGCAATCCGGTGTGCAGATTGTAGATCAGTCCATGCACCTGCAGATCGCGCTCCTTCATTGCCTCGATGACGACTGGGATTCGTCGTAGCGTGTCGACGCCGGCCTGTACGTTCAGTCGTGAGAGGGCTGTGCGCTTCTCTTCGGGCTGTGTACGTGTCAGTCACATGTCCGCTGTAAGGAACAGCAGCGTTACTCACATCCTCCAACTTCTCCAGCTCCTCATGATGCTTCTCCCTCAATATCCTCATAGGCTGCAACCACACATCCAATATCCCCAACTTACTGTTTCCCAACGTAGCATTCACGCCACCACACTTCGTATGCCCACACACGACAATATCCTTCACCTTGATCGCACCCACGGCAAACTCAACCACGCTCAGAATGCTCGTATCAGTCGGACTGATCACATTCGCGATATTGCGATGCACGAACAGTGCTCCTGGTGCTTGACCGAGGATCGTGGACTCGGGGACACGGCTATCTGAGCAGCCGATCCAGAGCACTTGGGGAGTTTGGCCTTGGGCGGATTTGCCGAAGAAGTCGGGGTTTGCTTTTGTGTACTCGGCGGCCCACTCTTTGTTAGAGCTCAGGCAGGAGTGGTAGGCTTCGTGGCCTTTGTCGAGAGTTGCTGGGGAGGAAGTCGGGTTAGTCTGGGGAGCTGCGGCTGGTTTGTCGCTACTGTGCTGGCGCGAGGCATAGAAGGTCCGGCGGAGATGCGGTGCACAGGCGACGAGATGTGAGGGTGGCGAGCTTAGCAGCCGCCGCGTCGTGCGCAGGCTACATATCGCGAGACTGCCTGCTCTCGCAGCCATACTGAAGGTATTTCCGCGATGATGTGTGCTCACGTCAAAGATTGCAAAACGCACAGACATCACTCACCTCCAGCCATCTCTTTCGGATCCTTGTTCTCTGCCATTTCGAGTGTCTTTCGTTTCTTGTGTGCACGTGGAGAAGAAGATGTATCTAGCTCAGCGGCGGACATGTTGAATATGTCTATCGGCAGCTAAGCGGCCAATCACTGCACCTTGCCGAAACGATGTCCATTGGAAAAGCATTGCTTCGTTGAGGAGCAAGCTTCTCCGAGGCTTGTACCCGCTGCCAATGTTGGGCAGGTGTGACCCGACGTCGACAGCAGGTGCGATTAGAGATTGCACATGTGCAACCCAGGCTATGCAGGTGCTTGGCTTGGTCTTGAAGATATACTGATGCTATGGTATAGCATTCATCACAATGCCATTAAGGCGATAGGCCCGCCATCCTGGAAGCTCTTCCCATCGTAGTGGGGCAGATGACATGATGGTCAGCTATAATTACCTACACTGACTTCAGCTTACATTCTCCGTGCATATGTCTGAACATCAAGAAGCCTAGCACACAGTCATCGGCAATTACGCTCCTGGCGGTAGAACCTTGACGCTGTGCCGACTGAGAGTGTAAGCATTTACAAGCACTGCACCAAAACGAGGCTTGCTCCCACGCCATCATGCGTATCAGATGATCCAGGATCTCTAGCAATACTTGCGAATCGCCATAGTCTCAAGAGAACCCAGGGAGCATTGGGTCGTTCGGTCTCCGAAACAGACGCAAGAGGCGTCAACATCTGCATTGGTGCCGCTGCCAGCTGCTCCGTACAGGAATCCATCTCTGCCTCTGCCTAGGCCACTCCCCGACTACATCGACAAGATGTGGCGAACGACCTTCTACAACACAGTCACGACTCCCATCCCCTCGGACGTCAAACCAGCAGCAGTGATCAAACGCCTCCAAGACGCCGACTTCATCCTCTCCACGTCCCCCTTCCACATCTCCCATCGCCCGCTCCCCTCTACCCCAGCCGGCAAAGAGAACTACGAGATTACCGACGCCATAGACATCTTGCCCTTCGGCCTCTGGAAACGCATAGTAGTCTTCTCGGCGTCATTCAAGGACCACCCTAACGGAGTGAAGAGTCACGTTGAGGCTCCCGCTGGTGTGGTCATTGATGGTGATTACACCGTCAAAGCCGCGGACGGAGCAGGTGATGGCGAGCAGGGCGGTATGGTGCTGGAGGAGAAGGTTACGACGAGTGTGAGTGTGTTGCTGAAGTTGTTTGTGCAGGCGAATCTGGTGAGCTCGCATCGACAGAATCATCTGAAGATCATTGAGAAGGCGCGGGAAGATGGAATTGGAGCTTAGTCGGAAGGACGAGTGCTTTGAGGCGGTTTACTTTCTTCTTCTGCGTTGCTGCGACGATACCACAATACGCTGTCACACCTTCATCGAGCTTCGACTCTTCCGTATCGTATCGTTGTTCGATCACCCGCACGCAGATCATCGTCGTTATTGCTCTATGTACTGATGACAACGAGATCATTGCGATCAAACAAGACTCTCCAACAATTGAACAAGCTGCACATCACGTGTTCATTGGGCACTACAGGCTCAGTCGCTCTTTCCGTTGGGGAAACATACGATCAGATGGATAAGTCACTTTCAGCAGAGACTACAAGAGGAGGTGGTAGTCAACACCGCTGTCAGTTCAAGCCCTAAGCTAATATTCGCTCGCCTTTTGCTTGCTTCACTGGCCATACACACCATGTCTCGCAATTACTATCGCGGTTTCGAGATACACCGGCTACCAGCGCGAATGGTCGTTCCACCTACCAGCATGCTTTCTCTCGATGACGATATTGCGACTACAGCTTCTCATGCTGCTCAGACGTCGCAATGGAGCGCAATCAATCGAGAGGCAAATGAGATAGTAAGTCGAACCGGAGAGTCGAACGCATTGGCCACCAAGATCGCAAGTGAGCTGATCGGTGCTATTGCAGAAGGACTCTACCGATGTCGATAGTAACGATCTTGTGAACGGACTCCCGGTCGACACTCAAGCACCCCACGGCGGCCTCCGCGATGACTCCGTCAATACATCACCCATACAAACTCTAGACGGCGCGACTACCCCTCTCGCAGCCCCTCGCAACGCCCTCCCGCTCCACTTGGTACCTCTTCCCAACCACTCCGTTCCGGGGTCTCATACCTCTCAATCCGCTCTCCCTCCCCATCCACCCTTCAATCTCTCTCCCCTCTCTGCTCCAATCCACAACCTCGCTACCGCAACCCTGATCGACCCAACTTACTATTACACCATGGTCCGCCAACACTCCCTTACCGATACTCCTCGTCCGTATCCGTCCGAGCTCTTCGCCCACAGGAACCACGCAGTCATACTCGATATCGAGCAGATGCTCGCGGACTTCCATTTGCAATTGAAGGGGTGCCATGTCTGGGCTGATGATGCCGCGCTGAGGGATTTGTGGATGAGGTTGAAGCAAGCCGGCAAGGGGATGAGGAGGCTGGAGCAGCCGCAGCCGGAGACGGGTGCGGAAGTGGGGACTCAGAGGGAGGAGGAGAGGAGTATTCTTGACAGTGAAGCCGAGATCCATAGCGATAGCAATGGTGAAAGTGGTGGCGATAGTGCTGGCGATAGCGGTGTAGAGGCGTAGGTGGAAAGTAAAAGCGCACTCGGTAGGAATTGGGCAGTGTGCTGGGCGTGCATTGGTTATATTAGTCAAATTGGAATTATACCGCACGCTTCTTCAAACCACACAGATCATTGCATTGACCCCTACCCAGATCCTGTACTATACATCCCAGCCGAAGCCGCTGCGGCAGCCACGCCACCTTCCATTCAACGCCAATCCTCTCAACCGGACATCGACGACGCAGTTCCCTCTCTCAAGACTGCTTTGTGCATCGATCGAAACGCATGTGCAACGCGGACGAGTCCTCAAATGGCACTGAACCCTTCCAGCCACATGGTCAAGTATTTCCCCTCTCAGCTTCTCCGACTCCCTTCACCCCTTCTTCCTCCTCCTCCCAAAGAACTTCCCCACGCCAATCATCAGCTCATCCGCCGCAACGCCCGCGCCCTTCTGCACAGCGCTCGGAAACGAGATGTCCCAATCCTCGTCCGCTTTTGCAACGCCTCCAACCATGCACTTGGTTTTGGCTTTGATCTCGGGCGTCATCATGGAGGTCTTGTGTTTGGACACGATGTGCACCATGAGGTGGTCTAGCTTCTCGTAGGATACGGAGGGCTGTCCTTGCGCGGCGCAGAAGAGGCAGCCGAGAGGGTAGTCCGTGGGGTCGGAACTGGGAGGTGGAAATAGTGAGTAGGTCTGGATGGGGGCAGGTTCAGGGGAGGGGTCAGGATGTGGCTTACAGGGCTGAGGTAGCAGACTGGTGGGATTTGGCTAGGAAAAGCCAGCGGTAGCGGACGTTGAATCTCTGGTACATGTGTATCTGATCTGGGAGGGCATCGGGGTTCGGAGCCTTCGCGGTGAACTTGCACGACTTGCAGGTCCAGTGCAGCGTGGGCTTGTCTAGCGGAGGGGTGACGGTGATGTCGAGACCGTCTTGGACCTGTTCATACGTATGTCAGCTTTAGTGATGGGTGTCGAAGGGCTAGGTTACGACCACTCACGCGTCTGCGGATCTGCCAAGCGCCTTTGCAGAAGCCATGGTAGCGATTGTGCATTGCCGGACGTGCCAAAGGAAGCCATATACTCTCCTTGCCGGGCCGCAACGCTTCCAGTCTATCGACGTAGTCGTCCTTCGAGAGGTAAGCTGGCATCTTGTAGTCCTCGAAAGATCTCCGCTGGACGACTTTCTCAGAGTACTCGAGATCATTCTTCATCACCTCGGGTGCCTTCTCGGCTCGACTAAGGTACGGCGGCTGTTCATGCTGCACAAACAAAGGTCGCGGCTCGATGGTCTCCTGCGAAGAGGGTGCGAGAGAGATGTCGTCGTCTGGTTCAGAGATTTGATAGCTTTCTTTTGGCGGTCGCCGCTCCTCTATCTGTCGATGCGGGGGTGGAGATGCCAGAGAGACCATGTTCTGCACAGGCGATGCCATGATCTGCCAATGAGTGGCATACTGCGGCTGGTTTGGATGCGCATGTTCAACCCGCTCGTCGTCCGACAGCATGGAGACCATCGACTGCTGCGTATCTTGTCGATACTGCGAGGGTAGTGGCGGCAGGTCAGCATGCTGTTGCTTATTCTGCTGCGGTCCTTTACTGCTTTGCGGGCGTGAAGGTGGCCGAGAGCCTTCCGAGTGAACCATGAACACCTGTTTGGCAACTTGTTCATGCGGCATAGTGATGTCTGACGCAGGTGTTAGGGGTGGATCCTCAGCAATCGCTGGCTCTCGCTGCGAGGATTGTCTCGACTGATCTGAGCTAGTGACATCGCTGATTGACTGTCCATGACTACTGTTTGAGACAGCTCGAACTGGATGTAAGCGCTGCGAGCCATTTACGCTGCCGAGTGCAAATACTGAGTCCTGTATCGATGACACGCTGCTCCGACGTCTCGTGCCATCTTGATCCGCACTTATGGTTCCAGGATCCGCGCTCATTATGGCAAATGATTGACCAGCTGGCTGTGACTGCGATACTGTGAAGATCGCGGTTTGCGGCAGGTCTGGAGTGATCTGAAACGATCGTCTGGGAGGGTCCTCCGCCGCAATGACAACGGAAGATGGACTTGGCTCAGACTCGATTGTGAAGGACTGTCTCGATAGGTCTTCTGCCGTGAGAGCGAAGGACTGCGGTGGCGGGTCTTGTGTTGCAATGGTAAAGGATCTGACACTTGGCTCGGGACGTGCTAAACTGGCTGGCGGGAGTCTGGAAGTCGCTTGCATGGTAGGTGGTGGCCACGCAGGTGGCGAAGGCTGTGCCGACTGGTACTGAGGTGGAGCTCGATTGACCGTGAAACGACTCATCTGGCTTATCGTATCGCTGGGTCGCCGTATGGTCGCCGTACGCTGTGGCAAAGGCGGAAGCGCTCGTTGATACATGTTGCCATTCGGTGCTCCCATGCCCGACATGTGAGCATGCGACATTACCTCAAATGTCTTGTCGAACTCTGGCGGCTGTACACTCGTAGCCACCGACCGCATGCTTGCATTCGAGGGACTCAGGGCGGAGACAGCGTGACCTCCGTCGGGTTGCTGGAGGTGCTGCTGCTGAAATTGCAGACTTGCGGTGATGCGTTGGCAGAGTTGATCCATAGCCCTTGTAGCATCCTTGCAGCAAGTGATCGAAGACTCGTGCAGAGTGGTAAAATCCAGAACAGCATTCTCCACGGCGCGCGCCATATGTAGTGCCTGTATGATCTCGCTCTGTAGTGCGATGACCACGTCCTTGAGGGCTGGTAGTGCGATAGCATCGCCTGCTTCGAACTCTGGACTGAACTGCTGATGTCTACTGTCGCAATGCCTTCGACATCGTGCACCGCCCTGTAAATGATTGTAAGTATTCAGAGCTAAGGTCAACATGCTGCCAGTACCTACCTCAACCAGAGATTTATGCAAGATCTTGATCTCCATAAGTTCTTCAACCTCACGCTCTTTTCTCCGTTTCTTCCTTTCCTTGCGCTCCTTAATCTGCTCGAGGGTGTCGGCAGCCGTTTGGAACCCCGTCACGACGGCCGCCACCACCTTGAGCACCTCCCCGCCTGGATCCATGATGCGTCCCCGATCCGTAGATCATCTCATAGCAGCGACTTAGCAACGTCAATGCACAGGATCTATGCCCAAATCTACATCTCCCTTGCACAGCATATTATTCTGCAAACGACAGATCCCAGCAAATTAAGGTCGCAAGTGTTCCGGCAGGAAACCTTCTGGAAGGGACTCCATCGTAACGGTGCTGGCAGCTGGCACGTTGCGCAATAAGGCTGACTAGCCTCTGGCGTTCGTCTTCAGCACCAGTATTGCCGAGCTCGCGTACGCTGCTGTCCAAGCCCGGCAAACCATCTGGCCGTCTGGGCCCGATCTGGTGTACGCCGTTTCGGCCCCAAGCCCCAAGCGCAGCTGCATGGCTTCTGGGGTGTCACATACGCGAAGGATGTACATGCAGCAACCCAGATCTCCAGTCATCAAGCACAAGCCTCTTCGCTTAGCGCGGGCGTTTGTCTGTTGCATACGCATGTCTGTCGATGCTTGATGAAACACTGCCACATGTCCGGGGTTCGCGTGCTGTAAAGCTTCCGGATGGTCTCTTTGTGCCGCCCAATATCGCGCATATCGACGGGCAGGAGCAAGCCTGCAACTCAGCCCCGACTATAATTAACGAAGGCACGAACATCCACACGTAGTAGGTTACTGGCGCACAGGTAGGCCGGATCGACAACCCTTCACTGCTCTCCTCTCTGCTATCTAGCGTTTCTTCACTTCGTCCTACAGCTTTCTGGCGTCCCGGTCACTGCGTTTGCACTTGCTCATCTCCGTGCTTACCTTTTCTTGAGTTGATCGCTCCTGCCTGGTTGGAGTGCGTGCTCACATCATCGCTAAGGCACTTGCTGGATCGAGACTTCACACTGCTTGTCTTATCATCACATACGTCGCCATGCCGCCAGATATGACCAAAACCGCACACGCATTCGACATTGAGGAGTCAAGAACATCATACACAGGCGGTGGTCAATTCCCAGAAGATCTTCCACCGCGTCCAGGACCTCCACCCGCCGCCACAGCAACATGGAAACAACGCACAAGTCGGCTATGGAAGCTGTCGCTCTCCTCCTACAGTCTAGTCCATACACCTGATGGCGCAGCGCGAGTGCGGCACATTGTCATGATTCTCATCCTGGGCTTGCGGACTGCGATGAGTGTGCTCAGCGTTCTCTCGGCCGTGTGGAAGGGCAACATCGCAGGGATAGTCATTTACAGCCTGCTTGCAGCCTTGAGCTTCTGGTTTACAGCGACATGTATAGCCATCATTGGTGATGCGGCGGGAGATCGAAGAGTGACGGGAAGAGTGGTGGTAAGTTGAACGAGATCGATCCTCCGTTTTATGCAAACTCTGACACTCACCGCAGAAACGATGGCACTTCGACGCTTTCCTTGGATTTTGTTTAGTGATCCACGCCATCTTCATCGTGCTGTTCTTCATTGCTCTAGGCGGATTGGGTCTTGAGCTCGCAAATATCGGGATGTGGTTGGCCATACTCGGGGTCGCATGGGTTGCAGGATGGGAGCCAGAGTTCCCGGCGTATCAAAGAGCGTGGCCAGGCAACCAGGCGTGAGACGAGCGCTCGGAATTAGAACTGATCTCTGGCGGGACGAAGGTAACCATGACTAGGAAGGTGATCTGTCAAGCGTCTGACGAACGACGGCGGCGAGCAAGCTGCCGAAAGACTCGTCAATCTCGTGACACCCAATAGCACTCGTGAGGCTGCCTTGCCGTAGCCGCTGTGTCAAGGCTTCGTGCTGAGGTAGTGAGACTGCGGGCATCATCGCCGATGTGGTAAGCCTAAGGCCAGAGCAAAAGCACGCCATCGACGTGATCACCAAGAAGAGCCCGATGTATCACGTATCCTTGTAGACAATGTCTGATGGTCGAAGGCCCAGCCTCACAATCGCCAAAATCCCCACACTCTTTTTTCCGATTGGCACGCTAACGCCATGACCCCAGCTCACCTAGCTTATTATTGCCAAAACCTTCCGTGCTTATCTCGACTGCAGCCGCCCGAGATGCGTTGGTCCATGCACAAGATCCTTCGCGCGAAGTAAAAACCTCCTTGTGGTGGTAGACACCGGTGAGCCCTCCTGCACGGATAGGCCTACTTCCGCATGTAACGAGCTACCGCAGGAGGCTGTGTACATTATGTGCAGGAATCAAATGAGACTGCTGGAGTATGTCGCTACGAACGCTTTGCCAGCTGGCTTGTCAAAGTGACATTTCCCAAGCCTAAAGGTCATAATCTCCCAAGGGCATCTTCAAGCCAGAATCCCGCAGAATCGCCTCTTTCACGATGGCCCCGAACTCATAAATTCTATTGAGACCTCAGGGAGCCTCACCAAACGGCCTTCGCATTCGTATCATCTCTTCAAGCGCGCCCGGAAAGCGTCGTTCCAGGATACGGATCCTTCGGAGCGCCTCTTCATCAGACACTTCCAATCGTTGTAACGTCTACCACGCTTCTGCGGGCGGCATGCAGCCACCAACCGAGGCCTGGTTTTGTATCTGTCCTTGGCAAAATGAGCACTTTGTCAGAGGTCTTCGGCTGCTTAATTTAGCTTGACCAGAGGCTGAGGCTTCTAGGAGTGATGGCGATCCCTTCATTTGACCATTTGGGGAGATGCAGCTAGAGTGTGAGTGTCCCGGACTTGGCGGTGCTGTGCGTGTTTTCAGCCCCAGATGAGCTGCATGTCGTTAGGTGAAGAGGATCGGGCAGCCTGGACTTCGCACTTGAGTTGCCGTGCCTTGTTCTGTTGCTTCTCGGAAGTCGAGAGCCCGGTAGGCGATCAAGCGTCCCTTTCTTTGCGTTTGGTACTCCGCGTTCGAGGGCGAGACGGTCATCGACGAGCATAGATTCACCCATTGCATACTATGGAGTTCATCCACATATTCTCCCGTGACGATAATGGAACGACGCAGCCCGCACCTAAGGCCACTGGCCAGGGCGGCATACTTGAAGGTAACTATACTGCATGAAACATGGTTCCCCGAGGCGCGAGATGAAGAGAACTGACACTGGATCGGTTGACAGGCCAAGATCCGAGCGTGTACGATCCAAAGAATCCCGTGAGTAGAGCCAAGCAAGCCCAAAATACTGGGAATTCTGCTAACGACTGCTCCCAAGATCATCATGTTCATCATACAAGCATGCGTGATCCTCTGCGTGTGCAGAGCCCTTCACTTTCCACTCGGCTATCTCAAGGAGCCTCGTGTGGTCGGAGAGGTCTTGGGTGGCATTCTCCTTGGTCCATCAGTCTTTGGCCGAATACCAGGTTTCACGCAGCACATCTTCCCGCCTGAGTCCATTCCGAATCTTAACAACGTTGCAAATCTTGGACTCATCCTGTTCCTCTTCATCATCGGTCTAGAAGTAGACCTGCGCTACTTCTTCAGTAATTGGAAGGTGGCGCTGAGCGTGGGAGCAGCTGGTATGAGCTTCCCCTTCGCCCTCGGCATCGGCGTCTCCCATGGTCTTTACAATCAGTTCGGGAATGAACCGGGTACCGTTCCGATCGCGTATGGTACTTACGTGAGTAGACTCCGGCGAATATGATGCACAGCGGCTAACGAAACATGACAGCTGCTCTTCATCGGAATTGCCATGAGCATCACGGCCTTCCCTGTACTCTGTCGAATTCTCACCGAGCTCAAGCTACTACAGACACCGGTCGGCATCATTACGCTCGCATCTGGTGTCGGTGACGATGTCGTGGGCTGGGTTCTATTGGCTCTGTGTGTGGCACTCGTGAACGCCGGTAGCGGCCTGACGGCTCTTTACATCATCCTCGTCACCATTGGGTTTGGCCTCTTCTTAACGTTCGGGATCCGGCCACTCTTCATGCGGGCGTTGGAGCGTACGCACTCTTTGCAAGACGGGCCGACTCAGGGGATTATGGTTTTGACTATTCTACTCGTGAGTATCCATCGAGGCTCGATGAGAGATTCAGATGTTCCAGAACGGCGGCTGATACAATTTAACCTCTAGTGCCTCGGGAGTGCCTTCTTTACTGGTGCCATTGGCGTGCATCCCATCTTCGGTGCTTTCCTGGCCGGTCTGATCATGCCTCATGAAGGCGGCTTCGCCATCAAAGTGACGGAGAAAATCGAAGACTTGATGATGACTCTGTTCTTGCCGCTTTACTTTACGCTTTCCGGACTGAACACCAATCTCGGGCTTTTGAACAATGGCATCACTTGGGCATATCTCATCGCAGTCACTATCATTGCCTTTAGCTCCAAATTCCTGGGAGTTGCTGTCGCTGCTAGACTTAATGGACTAGTGTGGCGCGAATCGTTCTCAATTGGGGCTCTCATGTCCTGCAAGGGTCTCGTGGAGCTGATTGTTCTCAATATCGGTCTGCAGGCAAAGATTATCAGTACAAGGGTCTTCACTATGGTAGGCTTTGGATCGCGAACGGAGAGATACGAGTATCCGCTGACATGCACCCAACAGTTCGTAGTCATGGCTCTTATTACCACGTTTGCAACGACGCCATTGACATCTCTGCTTTACCCGCCGTGGTACCAGCGCAAGCTCGAGGCATGGAAGCGAGGCGAGATCGACTGGGACACTGGCGCACCTATCCGACCAGACCGCGGCAATTCCGAGGACGGACTTATTGGACCTGAGAAGGAGGGATCGTCGGACATTCAGAGTCTGCTGATCCCCCTCCATCTCGACAACATGTGAGTCTGCGCTTCGGTGTCGATTTCCAAAAGCGATGAAAGCTGACAAATCCTAGGCCCAACACTCTGGCTTTCGTGTCGCTGTTCGGTGGCAGGTCTGTCGAGAAGTTGCATCCGCGCCACGATCTCACAGCGGTCGAAGATGAGAAGCCTAGAACTGTGGTGCAAGTGCACGGGATGCGCTTGGTTCAACTCACTGCTCGACTCGGCTCAGTCATGACGAGCTCTGAGACCGAAGCACTGTCAGCGTTCGATCCTGTGCTCAACGCCTTCCGTGTGCTGGGACAATTGTACAACCTTGCCGTAAGTGTAACGCACTCCTCGAGCGTTCTCGTACCCTTACTGATGAGACGCTAGGTTTCCGGAGAAGTCGACATCGTACCCGAAGACTCCTACGCCGAGAGTCTCACCACAAAAGCCACCGAGGAAGCGTCTGACCTCCTTCTCATACCTTGGACCGAGACCGGCAGCATGAGTGAAGCACCACTAGTCTCCAAGAACACCATCGAGCGTAAGCTACGCAGTGAAGCGTACTCAGCCTTCGTAAACGAAACGTTCAACACCCACAGAGGCGCCACCGCAGTCTTCGTGAACAAAGGCTTCTCCGGCACGCTCGAGCAGTCCCCGGCAGCACTCAGCCGACGTATCCTCTTCAAGTCTGGGCGCGGTCAGGAACGAGGTGCCATCACCGAGATGACCGAACTGCCAAGTGTAGACCGCAGCCATCACATCTTCGTTCCCTTCTTCGGCGGTGCAGATGCTCAGGCTGCTGTGCGACTAGCGTTGCAGCTAGCAGCAAACCCAGAGATCACCGTGACGCTCATCCACTATCAGATGCGGGGTGAAGACCAGATCACCGAAGAATCCCTCGGCAGTAAGAGTGTGCCAGATGGCAAGATCAAGGTGGAGACCGCGGGCGAGGAAGGCGACGACGACACATTCTTTGTCACCATCCAACGAAATCTCGTCGAGTCTCTCCGACCTCGAGTGTCATTCCGAACGACGATCTCGTATGATCCTGTACAAGACGCCATCACCGATGCACAGAACGAGGTCGGACGGGACCGGCGAAATGGCGGTGATCTCATTATCTTGGGCAGGAATATCAGGATGGCTGATAGTGGCGCGAGTCGATGTCTGGGTCTTGTGGCAGATGTACTGCTAGAGAAGGATATCAGCGCTAGTGTGGTGGTGATGCAGGCAAGGGCTAATCCGCTACGGAGAGGTCACAGCGGGAACGGGACGAGATTCGCGGAGGCGTTGCCACCGTTTGAGAGCGCATAGACAGGTTATATCCAAGTGCACACTTAGCGGTCCAGAGCATGGCGGCGTTGCTTGCTGCTCATCGAATCACGATCTCCTCGAAAGTCCTCTCTTCCGCGAGCACCTCGCCTGTCATGAAGCCGTGTATGTACGCCTCGCCTACAAACGTGAAAGTCTTGCGCGTGTCTCTTACGTCTAGCCCAGACGTTGGCCGAAGCACATAGCCCATTTTGCCGCCCTCCAGGAACCACATCTGATCGCCCTTTTGGCTAGAAACAGGCACCAAGCCCACTATACCAGACTGCGTGACCATGAGCTGCCGACGTGCGTATACACGGCCAGCGGCTAGCGCGATCACAGCAGAGGGCCCAGCGACCTCCTTTGCCTCGGCGAACGGCAGAACTCGGGTCATGATGAGCCGCCAACGCTCTGCGAAAGCTGCAAGCTCGCTCGTGCTCGGTATGGCGGTCTCAGCTGCAGGAGCTAGAGCTCGCAGCTGATCGAAATTATCATACGCCGCCCAGGTCGAGTCCGAAAGTTGTTCGAGGTTATCCTTGAGTCTATCGCCATGATGCACAATTGCAATCTTGAGCTCGAGGATCCGCTTGAAACCTGCTGCAGCTTCGGCGCTCGCTGGACTACTGGTGCTGTCATTGTCAGCAATCAGCGTGCGCCAGAGAGCCTCAGCTCGATCGTTGCCGTAGTGTGCCATGTGAGCGATGCAGAAGTCGATGAGTGGAACGAAAGCATCACGGTTGAACATCTCGTCTAGTGTGTTGGAGGGCATCGCCTCAATGGAGTTGAAGTAGCAGCCCGTGAGAGTCAAGCTGCCGGTGCGCCGATCAATCGTACATTGCTTATTACGACCTGGCGGCGCGTTGAAGTTGACGCCGGGAATCTCGTTGAAAGGTGAATGAGTAGTGAGAGAATAGTCCGGCACCTAGGAGAGCAGGCCTTGGGTCTTCGTTGCAGAGCGGTCTTCGACTTCGGACAGAAGATAGAGATCAGACGAGTGTTCTATCATCAATGCTGTCGTTTCGTTGTAGACTGTCTGCACCAAGACGGTATAGTTCGGATCTGGCAGATTGACGCTGTACGGCGCAAGGGCCTGTCTCACCATCGCCAGAGGTGCGAAGACCTTGTCTCGAAGGTCAGACGCGGCGAAGGGTCGCGTGCTGATGATGAATTGGGCCAGAAAGTCGAACGCTTGCGCTTGACTGACCGTTGGAGGAGGTAGTGTAGGGAACACTGACGAGGGCAGACTGATCACGTTGCCCAACGAATGTGGTGCATGCTCTAGCCGGCAAACAGCGCGCAGACTGGCGAAATGCAGACCTTGATAGCCGTAGGGGACGCGGTAGCCAGTAGGGTCGATCACGTGCATCATCCCGAATGCCCACCCCGAGGCTTGAAGAAAGATGCATGTCTGTACGACATCATCCCACGCCACGACTCTGTCGCCGATGATGACCACGAGGTTCTTCGCAAGTGCAGCTTCTTGTACAATCCAAGCTCGTTGAAACCATTGCCGATCAAGCACGGCCATGAGCGCACGCCAGGTCTTGAAGGATTGTGCTGTTATATCTAGCATCGTATACATGGCTGGATCATCCAGGGCATACTGAGAGAAGTTCTTGGACCAGGCCTTGCCACCTTTCGCTACGTATGCACGCAGTTGCTTCGCAATAAGTACCAGCAGATCTACAGCATACTCCGATGCGTATTCGACTTCCGGCGCAAGTGGATTGCGACCGTTGTCTGAACCGTTGCCCTGACGATCCCACTCCCATCCAAGCCAGGCCATGACCATGTCAGCTTTGCTGTAGATGGCGCCCATTTCCTTGACCTGCTGCGTCCGCTCGACAGCATCGCCCTGATCGATGCAGATTGAGTCCACCCAGACCCAACCGTCAGGACGGCTTGATCCTGCGCGAAGGCGGCGGAGGAAGCCAAGTAGGTTCTTTGTAATGCGATGAAGCTGTCCATTGACAAAGATACTATGCAGCTCTGGATTGCCCCATACATAGCTAAGGCAACGGAATGGCGGCGCTGCATCTAGTGGGAACGTCTGCATGTTCAATGAGATCGGGACACTCCAATTGCCTTTCGACTTGTCTTCAGGACGGCTGTTGTTAATTTGCAGTAGACGTATGCTGAATGGAACGGCAGCCAGTGGCACATCCTCGTATAGCCTTGACTTCTCTACTGACGCCGACGCCATGGTTGCAGAAGTGACCGGAAGTCCGGTGCACGAGCAATGAGGCTGGCCGAATTACTCTCCGGAGCCTAAAGAGACTGCAGCTATGGCCGAATGATATGAGATAGCCAGTGCCTGTGTCCGAAAGCTTCTACCGTCCGCCTCAAGAGCATATGACCACAACGTGGATCAGTGAAAGCAGCTTGTAGGTTCTACCACCTTGCACTTCCGTATCGCAAGTAATAGAGTACGTATGGAGCGCAGTCAGCGCGCTGTATCGACTATGTTGAAACGCTTAGGCGGGCTTGCAGCGTGTTGGGTGCATGGGCCTCGGCGACGCCTACTCACGCCACGTTCCTTGGCATTCACGTCCGGCCAGTATTTAGGTCCGCTCTTCCCAGAGCCCGAAGGTTACTCCCGCAAACATCGATCGCGCCAGGAGTGTGGGCTTGTAGTAGGACCGCCGTCGAGAGAGGCGCCTGCGAACGCGCCTCACGTCGATCATTCGGCGTCGCCTCTCATCGACACAGCATCCGGCAGAGACGACGTCGCAGCATACTCGATAGTAGTCCAAGGGGCCTCTATGCTCTTGGAAGAGCAGAGGTCGCAGAGATCTGCTCTCCAAGCACCTCTCACTTCAGGGCTTCTTCACCAGCTGCTCCCAAGGAGCTCTGATGATCTCACTCCCAGCGAGTGCACCAGCATTAAGGATTGCAGTCTGCTGCTTGTCGAGTACATCCTGCTTCGCTCTGTCGCTTGCCTCACGTGCCAGCAGTTTGGCATCCGCTCGACATTCGTGTCTTACTTTGTCTCGAGCTCTCTTCTCTGCCGCCGCGGCTTTAGCATCCGCTGTTGCCCGCTGCGCGGGAGTGAAGACCCAAGGCTTCGACAGTACGTCGCGCCGATGCTTCGCAAGTCGAGCCCAGAAACGCACTTCCTCATCGGTGGATTCGACCAAAAACAGTCGTTTGAGCTCGATCTGACGCTCGCGGAATTTCGTGATGGTTCCCTTGACGCGTACTACTGAGCCGACGGGTACCGGTCGCTTGTCTAAATACAAGCTTGCAATACTCATGCTGACACCAACTTTGACATTGCTGATCAGTGTCTCTGGCGTGTCTCCGTATGCACCATTGACTTCGCCAGATTGACGTGGGATCTTGACCTCGATCGTGCAGCCGCTCCCGTCGTCCAGCTCCAAGATGGCATACTTGTCGGCACCCTTTGCTGGCGCAAGCCCAAAGCCGACGAGCAGTCCGCAGAGGTACGCATACTGGATCGGATGGTTGAGTATGAAGTAGACATCTTGCCCTGTTGTAAGTCAGCGACATTGGCATGGAAAGTAAGCGTTCGCCACCTGCTTGCCTTCAAACCCGGGTTCTTCTCTCAGTGCGAAGACATCTCTGGCTGTAAGGATGTTCCACACGGACCATGTGCAAGACTCATCAAAGTACTTCTTGGGGTACAATTGGCCAATGTCCGTCGGTCTAGCATTCGTCATGTCATCGTATGTCGATGATGGCGAGTGGTGGCAGAGGAGATGGAGACGCGAGGTATACGCGCGGTCACGTGTGACGTAGACCTTCTCGCCAGCATGCAAAGCACCTCCAAAGCTTATCTTGGGCGGGCATTGGCGGGGCAACTCATCATGCAGCTCGACTGCGAGTCCAGGCAGTACAAAACCAGGGGAATACGTTGTTGAAGAGGCATTGATTGATCCCTGAGAGACACAAATGCGTCACGCAGGGTACGAACACATACACCAGCAGCTCCGGCGCAGATCCGACGGCCTTGGATTGGTGAAGGCGAACGCAAACAATCGTGAGTTGATGAGGCTGGGGTGGTGGTCTTCGAGGAGACAACCTTGATTGCCATGCCGCTATGGCGCACTTGTCCGGCCAGCATCTCACGCCTCTTCCTCTTCTGTGTATCCATCTCTTAATCTTGTCTAGCTGTCGAATACTACCAGTTCCTCATCGCCTCTACCAAGTCATTTGCGTGCTAGACTTAATACTCAACAAGCAGTCACAGACGACATGCGCGATAGCGCATAGCAACCCTCCAGTGATCGTAGTCAAGAGAGCTTCATTCTAGGACTTTCATTGCGACGAGGTCAACGGGACGCGGCTCTGCGATGGCACCTCGCCTCAGCCTCGCCGCCTTGCCCGCTAGCCTAGCGACCCTCGTGCTCTTCTCCGCGCAATGTGCCGCGCAAACATACGTCTCCGGGACTTTCCAGGCCGCGGTCTGGGCTCAAGGCGGCCAGCTACAGAGCGCAGCGCAAGTCCAATGTCCTGCAGGCTATCCGACGTCGTGCGGCTCGATAGGTGAACCAGACTAGTATGCTCCTCTTGTCCTCTCCAATATCGAAGACCCTCACTGACAATAATCGCATAGCTGCTGTCCCTCCTCCTTCACCTGCGCCTACACAACCAACAAGGTCGTCGGCTGCTGTCCCTCTGGCCAGACCTGCAGCGGCAGCGTCGGCGGCTCCGGTGGCTACCAGCCCTCCTCCTGGTATTCGTCTACCTATGTTGCCCCCACGACCTACCAGACATACTATACTCCACCTGCGACAACAACAAATTACGGTGGCGTGATAGTGGGCGGCGCCGCGGCGACGACAGTATACCAGTACCCGACAACGACGCACCCGGCGACGACAGTAATATATGCTGGGAACTTTTGCACGACGATAACGGCTGTTGGACCGAATCTGCCTACGACTGCTGGAGTGGCTTGTGGGGTTGCGCTTATAGTTGCGCCAAGTGAGGGCAGGAGAGAAGGAGTAGGATGGAGCATATTCGGGGTGGTCTTGGGAATGCAGGTGCTTGGGGGAATGGTGTTGGGATTGCGAAGATGAGGAGGACATGACATTGGGGTTCTGGCGTTGGAGAGGTGTTTTGATGGGTATTGAGATCGCTGGATGACTTGATGTGATTTGAGATACACCATGGGCGAATGTACAGATCACGACTGGAAGTAATGTACAAATGTTGCATACTATTGGTTAGTGTGCTCATCCGTCCCTCAAGTTGAGTTCTACGAGAGATCGTGGAGGTCATGAACGACATGCTACTTGCACCGTAATCCGACGATTGTAGTCTGTCCGAGAGTACTTTATTGAAAAGTCCTACATGTATTGAGTAGCCTCAGCACCCTCTGAACGTGTGCCTTTGGACAATGTTGTTTCCAAGGTTCTGCCAACATGGATCTGCATGGCGTCCTTGGTCTGAGACTATGACGTTTCAACATGGCTTCCTCTCACGCGTCGATTCAAGGCTTCTAGACCGACGTGATGATTAATTAGCCTTTGAATGTCAAGAATGCTTTGCCAACACCGCGCCCACAACCATGGAATCCGTCATCTCCCGCCTTATCGTCCAGTCCGCTCCACGCGCGAGGAGGCGGACTGCCGCCATCCTTGCTGACCATCGAAAGCATGCCTTCACCACCTTCCGGGCCCAAGCAGTCGAACAGCCCAATAAGAACCCGTTTGGCGTTCCCGGAAACGCAGCAGCGTCCTACGCACAGCCCGCAGCGAATGTCTCCCAGAATGTTTACTCAGAGGAAAAGGACCACTTCGCACGCGTGGAAGCGCAATCGAAAGCAAAGCAGCGCACTTCGCCATGGATGCGAGAAGGCTCAGATGTCCCGCCAGTCCGTCGAAAGCGCAGCGCTGGGGCGATGACCAAGGGCAAGCTACTCACGACTCCGTCACGCATGCTGAAATTCATCCTGCCATTGAGCACCAGGGATGGGAACTCAGATCGCAAGGATGTCGAGCCTTTGGCACTGCTAGTGCATCCTCAACAGCCACTAAGCTATCTCGAACGACTTGTGCAGAGCGAGCTACCAGTTATGGAGGATGGACGGGCTCCGAGCGTGACATTCAGGGCCGAGGATAGCGGTGAGAGCGAGGGCAAAAAGGCTGCAGAACGGGACGAGGAGGCTGAGAAGGAGGACGAGGCGCAGGAGCAGGAGCAGGAAGACGACCTTGCTGAGGGTGCGGAGAGCATGAAGATTGATGGGAAAGTCGTGAAGATGGGCAAGATCAGTGCAGCGACGAAGGGAGACGAAGAAGTGCCAGCGCATGGGCACGTGAATGCTGCTAAGCCGGGTTCTGACGCTGCGAAAGCTATAGAGCAGAGTCAGGAGGACGAGGACCCAGCACATGCGAATTTTGTGAGATGGTCGCCGAGCACGGAGATTGGCGATTTCATTCGCGATGCTGCGAGAGGCAAGGAGTTTGCTGTCGACATTCAGAACTCGCCACCAATTTATGTGGGTGTGCCGAGCTTTGCTGATCGGACTTACTACTTGCGGATGCGGCTGCGGAAGACTGCCACGCGGATTTCAGCTATGGCGGATGTGAAGAAGCAGAGTGATGACCTCGCGCAGAAGGCAGCGAAGAGGGTCGCACAGGGTGGTTTCGCTGGGCTAATCGGGTGGTGGGGAGTTGGTGAGCACTCTTGACTAAGGTACCTCCTGCTTCCTTGTTGAGACCTGCTAACACATCTGGACAGTCTACTACCTAACCTTCAAAACCGACCTTGGCTGGGACGTCATGGAACCGGTGACCTATCTCGTCGGTCTGTCGGGTCTGATAGGCGGTTACATGTGGTTCCTTTACCACAATCGCGAAGTCTCCTACCGCAGCGCCATGAACTTCACCGTCTCGAGGCGGCAATCGCAATTGTATGAACAGAAAGGGTTTGATGTGGCGAAGTGGGAGATGTTAGTTGAGGAAGGAAACAGGCTAAGGAGGGAGATCAAGTTGGTGGCTGAGGAGTATGATGTGGAGTGGGATGAGACTAGGGATGAGGGGGATGAGAAGGTTCGGGAGGCGCTGAGGGAGGAGAGGCAGAAGAAGGGAGGGAAGGATGGGAAGGGGAAGGAAAAGAAGAAGGAGGAAGAAGAGGACGATTGAGGGATTGCGTCGGTGTGTATAGCGTGATCGCGGTTGTCTTTTGCATAGCGGCAAGATACCCTTCAAATGTAGCAATTCGACATACATGTACATTGGCATCAATTCAAACGGCGCAGCGCATGTGACTCTAGAGCTTGAGCAGGTGCGCGTCAATGTCGTACCTGCCGGCGGTGATGTCAGTGTTGCCTCGAGGTCAACATCATGCGGCCTCGCCATCACACTGCCATTGTCCGTGTGCAACCTCTCAAACGCCGACTGTCGCACAACGACGCTCGGCGGCCCGTCTGGGTACATGCAGGTGTCACTCTTGACGTACACAGTCGCACACGAGCGGTCGATTGTTGTCGTTGACAGCCGCAATTTCGCGCCTGTTGCCACTCGGGGTGTTAGTCGACAGACACATCGTCAGGGCCAGTAGTCAGCCGGCAGTCGTCGTAGGCTTCTTTGATATACAGTACCGGACAAGGGGACCACGCAACCCGGTTACCAGGCCCTTCCATGTCTCAAAAGCTCCGAGATCCGATCATGACCGGGTTCCTGGTCAGGTACCAGAAACACCTGGTCTGTGTCTCGACCAGGGCGGCAGAGTGGATCAGGATCCCAGACTCCCAGAACCTCACCACTCGAGTCTGTGACACGATGGTGCCTCACTTAACGCTCGCGAACGGACTCACTCGGCCTAGCAACAATCCCGCGCAGCCAAACAAACAAACAATCCTCCGAGCCGGAGATTTCTCGTATTGCCTTTGATAACGGTGCCGCCAGCCTGGCCGCGTGGCGCGAGGCGCGAAGTCAAACCTACCGGCGATGCTCTGCAACGACCGCATATGGTCTAAGGCTGTTTTCGCATGGCAAAGTGATTGAGATTGCGCGATGCCTATTTGCTCGCCAGGATGATGGCGATGAGAGCGGGTACCTGACGGCAAGACCGGCCGAGCCCACATTGGTGCGATGTGGTACTGGAACAGGTCAAGCTTTGAGGCGTAAGGCACATGCATCGGCTCGACGTGCCTTGTGGTGATGGTGAGATCAGCAGAGTGTTGTTGTTGTCTGCTGACGAAGGTTAGTGGGAATGGGTAAGAGGTCTCTGGCGGAGGCATTGTGACTAGAGGTAGGTGTGCGCTGAGTACTGGACGACCCTTAAGATCTGCACACCGAGTAAGACAAACTACACTACCTTCTACCAATAGCCTCAAGCATCTGTGACGGCAGGTCAACGCTCGTCGTCGCCGAAACCCGAAGCGAAAGTATGGGTCGACCATCACCCCACTTCGACTCACTAGCCGCCTTACAAAAGCAGCATTCCAACGCTATTCGCACCTCAGCCTACGTTGCCAGGTGAACATCAGACCCTCTTCCAACTCCACCACGTTGGCAGAGACTACGGCGCGGTCGAGGTATATCTCACTCTCTTCCAGTATTATCACACACTCTCAATCTGAAACGAGTCATCCCTTTGCTCCCCTACCATACTCCTGGGCCCTGTCACTTTCTGCAAGCCATAGCGGTCTTGCATGTACCACCACTCTTGTGCATATCCGTATTCGAGATCCTCAGGCCTCGTACCTCTTGTGGAGAGCCTGTACCACTCTATCTCATCCCCCACCCCTAGCATCCCTGCCCGAACGAACAGCCGCCGCCGCCACGCCGCAGGGCGTCAACACATACTGTCTATCAGAGGACTGTCGTCGGTATCACAAGACGTGAACGTCAACTGCGCGAAGGCGCACAAGTCAATACTCAAAAAGGCCAAGTGTTCCCCAAGTCCCCAGAGTCTGTGTTGCTGAACTCACTGACGATTACAGGAAAGTTCCTCCATCTGAGCATGGCGAGGCTTCGTGCGAGTCTGCGGACTCCCCAAGTCGTCCCTGCATTGGTGATCCTGCTGCAAGCCCAACAAGCACTGGCCCATCCGTTCGTGTACCGAAGGGATCCGAACAACGGTACTGGAGCTCGGCAACTTCTTGCACCGCAGAATGCCGTGCCGCAGTCGATCGAAGGTCTAGAGACGACATCATGGCCTTCGACGACTTGCACCACCATTACGGGGTGGCATACGACGTACACCATTTCTCAAATCCAGGATGGACAAGTTCAAGCTCCCGGGTTTGGGCCAACCTCCCTACCGGACAAGTCGGTGGTGACGACCAGCACCTCGGAAGCCTTGGTGACGACCGAGACGACGATAATCGAGGGCGTCACGGTCACTTCCACGGCGACAAGAGAGGTGACGTCCACGATCTCATCTACTATTGAAGCGGACACGGATTCAACCTCAGCTTTGTCGAGCACTTCCACAGCCGTCTTGGCGGCTCAAGTGTCCAACTCGACATTGTCCTCATCGTCCACGAATGAGTCATCAAGCACATCGTTGCCATCCTCGACAAATTTCACTACCATCACATCATCGACGACTCCTGCATCTGTCGAGGCTTCGCCAACACCAACACCGTCCACATCGACAACATTGTTGGACGTAACAGAAGCCAGCACGACAGTTGCTGTGTCGACCATTTCGTCCACGACGACCATTGTCGTCTCCACCAGTGTCCCAGATATCTCGCTGACTTCTCTCACGACATCCGCGATCCAGACTGCAACAGTGCCCGTTTTGACGAACACTACCGGCATCATACAGACTTCGCTTGAAGCAGGAGGCAACCCAACGACTGTGCCCCTTCCAACCTCGGTCGTCAACGTCACTTCGTCGCTGTCACTGGTGGACACAAGCACTCTGTCGAATGTGGTTCCGACGAATACCGCGAACATCACTAGCATCACGGCTAGCGACATATTCCGGGCTATTGCGACAAGTGCGCCGCCGCCCCAAATTACAAGCCGCGGTGATCACCCAGTGGCGCAGAAAGGCATACAGCCTCAGAGTGAACGCATCGGGACTAACAGCTTCCACGCCAACCTCTTCCTCGCCGACCAAGCCTACCCAGTATACACATTCCCATACTCGGTATCATGGTCCAATGGAACTGGTCAGACTGGCAGCTATGGTATGGCGGTATCGCACACCGAACGCAATCAGCTAGCTTTCGGCGCGGACGAGCCGAACACGGGCGCATGGAAGTTCTATGCTAACCCCATTGGCATCCAGTCCGTTGTGCTATCTGCCACTCAACTTGGGCAAGGCACGAAGCTGACGACTGACTCCTTGACCTCGTTCTCGGTGAATGTCAACTTGACCCCGGGTGGCGCCTCCAGTCCGGCCGTCTCGTTCCCGCTGGTCCAAGGCATGGGCTTCATGACTGGAAGCTATCACGGCAGTACCCCTACTGTGTCTTCAGGCATTGGCATCAACAGCATAACCTATGGTGGCGCGCTCGCTGGCAATGCAGTGTACAAATACCGTATGGCGCTCGCCAACGGCTTCACTTGGCTGATATATGTCATCCCGGAGACGACCAATTACAACGTCAACTCCTTCACACTCCTGAGCGCCAACACTGTCCAAGGACCTTCGGGCTTCAACGGCTACATTCAAGTGGCCAAGATCCCCGGGGGTAACTCGGATGCGGAGAGCATCTACGACAGTGCAGCTGGAGCCTACCCGTTCTCGACAAGCGTATCCGGTGCCGTCGAGGGCAGTGGAGGCAGCTATTCTCTAACATTCAACAAGACTGGCATGCAGACTCAAGACTTGCTTATGTTCGCACTGCCTCATCACGTTGAATCATTCGCGCAGTCCACAGCCAACGGCCTCACGTCGCTTCAGCTCATAACGACTACCAAAGGCTTCGGTATTGCAGTCCGCGCCGACAGCTGGACCCTAGTAGAAGATGACCTGCCAATCGGCATGAGCTTTGCTCCCTGGCGTGCTGGACAAGGAAGCATTGCCTCCGTCTCCTCCGCCGCCACAGCTCTCATCAATCAAGTTGGCGCCGCCGAGCTCAATCAGAACATCACCCTCCAGACAGACCTGGACAGTATGTACTACTCCGGCAAAGGCTTCGCCAAGTTCGCCGCCCTGATCTACGCTCTCCATGACATCGGCGGCGACAGAACCTTAGCTCTGACCGGACTACTGGAGCTGGAGAATGCTCTCGCGACCTTTGTCAACAATCAGCAACCCTACCCTCTTGTCTTCGACTCGAAGTGGGGTGGCGTGGTCAGCTCTGCTACCTTCGCCACGGGCGACTCTGGTCTAGATTTCGGCAACACATACTACAACGATCACCACTTCCACTACGGTTATTTCGTCTATGCTGCTGCCGTCATCGGATATCTCGACCCGACGTGGCTCACGAAAGGCACGAACAAAGCCTGGATCGACACTCTGGTCCGCGACTACGCCAACCCGGTGACCAATGACCCAGACTTCCCTTTCTCCCGCAATTTCGACTGGTTCCATGGCCACTCTTGGGCCGCTGGACTCTTCGCAAGCGCAGATGGCAAGAACCAGGAGTCCTCGTCCGAAGACACCATGGCGTCCTACGCGATCAAGATGTGGGGCAAGATCACCGACGATACCGCCATGGAAGCGCGCGGGAACCTCATGCTGTCTATTCAAGCGCGCTCACTGAGGAACTACTATCTCTACACCAATGACAACGCCGTCGAGCCAGCGCAGTTCATCGGCAACAAAGCCGCCGGAATTCTCTTCGAGAACAAGATCGACCACACGACGTACTTTGGTACCAACATCGAGTATATTGAGGGTATCCACATGATCCCGCTTATGCCTTTCTCGACGTTCACGCGCAACGCTACGTTCGTGCAGCAGGAGTGGGACACGTACTTCTCCAACGGACGCGTTAATAGTATCACTGGCGGCTGGAGAGGGCTGCTGATAGCGAACCAAGCTATCATCGACCCGCAGGCAAGCTACAACTTCTTCTCGGGTTCGGACGGGCTGTACCAAGATAGCTTCCTGGATGGCGGCGCGAGTCGAACGTGGTATCTCGCCTATTCCGCCGGGCTTGGAGGTGCGCCGGCGGGAACGAAGGTGAAGAGAGAGGACATCCTGGAAGTTGAGCAGGAGACAATGGAGGCGCCTATTGAGCCTAAGACGCTCAGGAGGAGAGTCAGTGGACGCAGACGGTCCTCGACTCGGTAGAGGTGAAGGTAGGTAATGATGCTGGAGGGTGGCTGTTACTAATTTGCAGATACGAACCGAAACGATGTATATGGTATCCAAGGCTAGGACATACAAAGGTATAATAGGATCGCTCAGGCTACGGCAGCGAGTGAGAGGATTTAATGGGCAAGGACGGCTAACGGCTATGATGGGAGGACGGGATGGGTTAGAGGTTTGGGATAGACTTGGGGTGGCGTTCGATGAGGGAGGAAGGACGCTGTACATGGACCTGCGCGATGATACCACGGCGGGATGTATGGAATGTTGATGGACTCAGTCGCTACTTCATCACACGCTTCACGAGTTCCGGACATAATAATATAATAGCTCATTCACATGCAATTATCAACAAGCTTCTGACATTAGCGCTTCCTACTCCTTCGCCTTCCAACCTCAATGCGGCTCGTACTCTAGCTGCAGACGGGAGAACTTTATTGCGCACAGGTGCATATGACGCTAACTCCGGTTCGTACGAGGTACTGCGAGGTCAAGAAATCTCGCAGAAGCTAGCCCCGAGTCGGACAGCATTGTGCTGCCTCGTATTGGACTAACATGAAGTTTCTCCTCGACAGTGTGTGAGGTAAAAGGGAGGAAGTATTATTGGTACGGCAGCATTGACAACATGAAGCGAGATTGGAGACGGCGGAGGAATGAAGAAGTACGTCATCCACGGTCGTGAACCGTTCGATGTCAGTAGTACCTTATATCTCATAGCTCCGGTGGGTTCTGTTCTCAATTAGGTCAGCAGCTCGCGATAGACCTGGAGGCCGGCGTGCATGGTAGCGAGCTTCACGTACACCACCGGCCCAATCTGTTTCCGTTCAATGTCAATATTGATCAGCTTTCTCTCAACGTCATCCCATCTCCCTATATAACCTCTCTGACCTTTCTAGTATTACCACAAGAACATCTCACCTTATTCTGAACGTCCCAGACACCACAATGGCCTCCTCCCTTGGCACAACAATGCGCGCAGCAGCCTGGAAGTCAACCTCCGGCGGTCTTCCCAAGAACATCCACCTTGACACGACTCACCCGCTCCCCAAAAATGCCACCTCTCTACCAGCAGGCAGCACCCTCGTGAAAGTTGCCTACGCCTCTCTGAATCCCGTCGACACCAAAGTCCCCGAAGCTCCCATCATAGGCCGTACCCTCCTCGCCAAGGGAATCCCAGGCTCAGATTTCAGCGGCACAGTCGTGCAGACCACGGTCTCTAATCTCAAAGCCGGAGATCAGGTGTACGGCTTTACGGCACTGCCCGCATTTGGCGCCTGCGCGGAGTACCTCATCGCCCCCAAAGCCAATGTCGTCAAGATCCCCCCGGGCGTGAGCCTCGAGCAGGCTGCTACGCTCGGTATCGCTGGTTTGACGGCCTATCAGACACTCGCGCCGTTCGTGAAGGCTGGCGATAAAGTTCTCATTAACGGCGGATCTGGCGGTGTTGGTGCGAACACGGTTCAAATCGGGAAAGCACTTGGTTGCCACATCACTGCTACTTGCTCAGGCGCGAACGTTGATTTCGTCAAATCACTCGGCGCGGATGAGGTGATTGACTACCGCACTAATGACCTTGTCGCGACGCTCACTCGGAGCGGCGTTCAGTTTGACCACATCATTGACAACGTCTTCGCTGATGCGAAACTCTACTGGTCTGCTCACAAGTACCTGAAGCCGGGCAAACAGTACGTCACTATTGCCGGCTCACCAAAGTTGTCTGTCATCAAAGACATCCTGTCAATCTACCTGTGGCCGAGATTCCTCGGAGGTGGACAGCGTCATTTTGGCTTCGTCACGTGCACCAGCAAAGTCGAGGAGCACGAGATCGTGGCGAACATGGTGAAGGACGGGAAAGTGATGGTGGAGATTGAGAAGGTGTATGCGCTTGAAGAGACTGGCAAGGCGTATGAGAGGTTGGCTTCGGGGAGGGTGAGGGGAAAGCTTGTGGTGAAGGTTGCTTAAGGCGTGACAAAGTCATGATGGGATCTGAGTGACGATTGGGTTTGAGTGATGGCGCCATCTGAGTGATGATGGAGTCTGAGAGATGACGGACTTTAAACAACGATGGGACCTGTGAGTGATAGTAGCGTCTGAGCGACGGCGGAATGGCGTCAGGAGTTCTTGCCGTATGGGCAGAGTACTGATAATAGATCACGAGCTTGCACAGATCGATTTCCTCACCATCCCTTGGTCATGCCGTAGCCTCTCGCGAAATCGACATATTTCGAAGCGATCAGTACGACATCGTAATCCACCTTCCCAAAAGTCTGTAGTGCCTTGTGCTACGTTACTCCTCGCTGCAAGTGTCATATTACTTCCACTGCGTCGGTGAGAGAGCATATGCCTGACGACGTGTATCTTGTTATTGCAGCACGAGACTTTTCGCACTTCCCGAGAGTGGACTTAGATTGAATGCCCTCTGTACAAGATCACATCGCGGTCATATTTGCTTACATTGGCTCGTTACCTGGTATCCATGATTTATATTACACCCGCCCCAATGATCCCATCACCCCAACACTCCTTACCCCTCCCTCTCCTCCTTCCTCTCCTCCCTCCACGCCAGCCACCCCCCTGCAATCCCCAACTTAACAATAATCGATATCCATAAAGTCCCCGCAAACCCAAATTGACTGCTCGCCAACGCCCCTCCACAAACCGCCCCAACAAAGTACATAACCACACCCCCCATCTTCCGATTCCGCGACACATTCCCCGTCAACCCTCCAGAAAACAGCCCCGGATCGCTCATAATATCGTTATAAGCGCTCGTCAGCACAATAGTAGGCATGCCGTTGTAAGATAGCATCCGACTCGCAACAATCATCCCACTAGCCTGGAAAGACAGCAAAGCAATAGGCACGAGATCCAACCTCGGAAACCCCCATCCGCCGTTCTTAGCCAGCGCTCCCAGCACAGCGCCCTCCTTCGGCGACGCCGGCGAGCCAGACGTGACGCGCTTCTCAACCATCCATACTGCAATGCCCGTGAGCAGAGCCTGGACCGCGAAATTGGTGACGAGGACCCAGCGTTTCTTCTCCCCCGCTCTCCGGTGCAGCGAGCTGAGCACGAAACTCCCAGTCAAAAAGGCGAAGACGGAGGTGACGCTTTTCGTCCACGCTAAGACCGGACTGGCAACGGGGAGGTCAGAGACGCCGAGGGCGGCGAAAATGGTGTTTCCCGTTTGCATGGAGACGAAGCAGGAGTAGGCGTTATAGGCGCCTGCGTCCATCATGCCTGATATCAGAAAACATAGCAGTAAGATCCAGTCTGCGTATTTGATGCTCAGGTTGGCGAGGAGGTGGCGCTTCAGCTGCTGGGCTTTGGAAGTGGCTTTTTGCGACATGGGTGCTTCGGTGTCGTGGATGTGCGGGTTTGGGTGTTGCGTGCTATAACTGTAGCGCTCGAAGTGGAGGAGGCGGGAGCGTTCATCTGAGGGTGCTGGTGGCGAGTCGCCGTGTAGTGGAGGCATTTTGGGCAGAGTTCCAGAGAATGAGGAGGGGTGGGTTGGGGCTGCCTATGCGATGCGAGTGATAGGTCGATGTTTCCGAGATCGCGTGTTGTAAAGTATAAGGTTACTGGAAATGCAAGGTACTGTGCATCAAGCAAAATTCTAGACGAAGTACGATGAGGTCACGCACTAGTGAGAGATCTTGAGATTGAGTTTGGAGGCTTGTTTCCGAGCATCAAAGCTACAAGTACATGTATTTACAGCTCCATCAGCCCATCGAGTATCCGTCGTGCAAAGCAGCCGTTTCTAGATATAATGATGCAGGGTATATGAATGCTTTCCTCCCTCACAACCATGCCGCCGCATCCCCAGCACCACTACCACTCCCTCAAAAGGTCTCCTCAAACCACCCCCCAACCCTCCCCAGCTCCTCATCTCCATTAGCAAAATCCCACCCCACAATCACGCGATTCTGACTACAACACACTATTCGCCTCGCATCAAATTGCAGCTTAAACACCCTGTTGCTATTCTCCCTGTTAGCCTGTGCCTGTGCCTGCGCCGCGGCATGAGCATGAGCAGCAGCCGCCTGAGGCCCTGCAGCCGCAGGAGGCGCGTGAGCTGCTTGTGCATTCGGAGTCAAGGTGGCGGTCTGGCCGGGGATGTGAGCGGCTTGGACGGCGGCGACGGCGGTTGCGGCGGCGCCGGGTGCGAGAGCAGGAGGGGCGATTTGTTGTTGCAGTGCGTTGACGTGAGTGTTCAGGGCTTGTTGTTGGGCTGTGATGTTTGCGACTTGACCTGGCTGGACGTGGCCTGGTAATGGTCCATTCATCAGGCTATGCGCTTGCAAGAGGGCACCCTGCGCTTGTGCGAGCGCCGCCTGGGCCGCGCCGTGGGCTTGAAAGTTTGGCTGTGCCAGTGGCTGTGCCGTGAGGTTGTGGAGATTCGCAGGCTGTGCGAGAGCATTGGCCGGCACAGTACGACGATGGGCGCCGCGATTCATGAGCAGGAAGTCTTGGTGCAGGCGGTGCTTCTGTGTCCAGTTGCCGTCGCGATCCTGCTTCCAAATGATGATTGTCTGATCATATGAGCCAGAGACGATCTTGGCCCACCGACTGCCGCCTCCGCCTGGAGGGACTTTCGTACCAGTTGCAAGCATCTTTTCCGGCCGCGAGGATCCCGCATTGCGCGGTGACCCTCGTCTTGCTCGAGCTGACTCCATGCCAGCGTCTACAGCGTTATAGAACGCCTTGTCAGCGGCTCTGCTCTCTGCGTGAAGTTCCTCGTCAGTTCTAATGGCGAGGTCACCGAAGCGAGCTTGTACCGTACGGACCAGACTTGTGTGCCCAGTCAGGCTGGCCACCTCTGCAGCAGTCTCAGCATCGAAGATGCGTACGCTATTGTCAGAGGAACCTGAGATGATACGTCGGCCGTCGTACTGCACGCATGCAATGCCCTTGGTGTGACCAGTATACGTGCGCACGGTCTTACCAGTGTGCAAGTTCCAGTTACGGATGGTGCGGTCGCCGGAGGCCGAGACGATAGTGCTCTCGTGAATCATGACTGCGTTGACAGCTGCGTGATGGCCTCGTAGAGTAGCTAAGAGTGAGTGCTCAGCGATGAGATCAGTCTTTGACAGTGCAGCGTAGTTATCGACAGTGTGGGCAGGTAGCAATGGCGACGTTTTGGTCATCGCATGCCTACTCCAGAGCTTGATCGTCTTGTCCTTCGAGCAGGTGACGAGATACCGATCATCGAAGCGGAGATTAAGGACAGACTCGGTATGAGCGTCCGTCATCTTCTTGATGATCTCGCCGGTGGAGAACTTCCAGATGATCACCCAGCTGTCACTCCCACCGCTGACGATGATGTCGTTCTCGGGAGTTGCATCGAATTGCAGGCACAGTACACTCTGCTCGTGCCCAGTCATCGCGCGCTTCAGTCTTGATGTGGCCAGATCCCAGACTCGTATACTTCTATCACGCGAACCGGAAACCAGCCACTCGTTTGTGTGCTGAATCGTGTATACACATTCAGTATGACCCTCATTTTCAAATTGCGGGTGTGGCAACTTGAACATCTTGTACTTTCCATCTTCCCAGTTCTTCTCCAGTTGCCTGCGCTTCTTGTAGACGTATGCCCAGCTGAGCTTTGAATCGAGACTGTCCGATAAGCTTACTTGTCCCTGAAACTCGGTCGGCTCCAGCTTGAAGTCTCGTCGCGGCCGACGGATTGGATACGCATCCATTCGGTCGTGTTGCGGGCTGAGGTGGCTTGCTGTCGCAACTCTAAGTTCAGATTGTGTGTGGTCCCGCTCACCACGTCCACGCACACCTGCAGCTCCCTGCATCTCCACTCCATCCATCATGTCATCTTCCGACTCCGCGTAGGAGCTGCCGCAATCATCAGTACTGCCGTCCATGCCTCGCCGCGACAGCTCGCTCTCGCTGAAAGCCTCCTCCCGACGTCGTTTTCGGCTGTCCTTGCGTGCAAGCATCTGACTCCCGCTTTTGCTAGCAGCCTTGACTTGCCTTGCGCGTCTCTCATCTCGGACGTGCTCATACCTCCTCATCTTTTTGCGATCTACACGCCATCCCTCTCGTGCGACGCAACTCCGCCATAGCTCCTCATCCTGTGTGCGGTCCCCCCATGCGCGATTCACGCCCGATGCATGCAGCAGATCTCTAGGTGAGAGATTACCGAGTACAAGCGCCACAAGCTCGACCGGTAAGTAAGCAACCGGGTCAAAGAACATGAGCGAGTCCAGATGCGCGCTTGCCTGCTGCTTCGCCCATGTCGGTAACAGAGCTAGCAGGCTGTTTGCAAGTTCTAGTCCTGCTGTCAGTACCTTCACCGCTCGACCTGTAATTGCAAGCAAACATACCAAGCTGGTCCTCCGGCGACAAGCCCAGTGCTGTCTGCCGCACAACATTCACTCTCTGCTCCAGCGTCAAGTTCTCCATGTCGTCCAGTAATTGATCCACAACATCCGGAAGCTTGACATCAGTCCGCATGTCGAGCTCGATATCACTCTCCGGCTGACTCTGGGTCTCTTCCGAGAAGCCCTCGTCGAAGTTGGAAGGTGCACGCTGGACTGGGTGAGTGACTGCCATGTTGCGCGGTGGTGGCAGTGACTGATATGCGCGTGAAGGCGTAGCCATGTCTGCGGGTGGGGTGTGGCGGTGGTGAATGAGGTTGCTATGGATTAGGTCATGCGGGCTTCTGTTGATGAATGACGGAGGGAGGCGGGGGGTGCTCGGACGGTGGTTGATGCAGCACTCCTTGCGTGTACTGAAGTGTCGCGATCGGTGGTACAAGGAGATGTGTCTAGACCGGCGTTGATGTATGTGGAGTCGATGATGTGCACGTGAGTGGAAGTGGCAGTTGTATGTCTCATGTGTTTGGAAGCAGCGACATGACTAAGGGTACACAAGGTGAGCACAGACGCGCGGGGGCAAGGTTTAGTTGCCTGAGGCTAGAACTCTGAAGCATCGCATGAGATTCACGATCACTTGCAGCATCTTGAGGTGACATGCTCCTCCGAGCGCGATTGCTCGGTGAGGGTCTCGTTGGAGAGCTGTGTATAGTGAGCGTCCACATGCAGAGGGTCATGCGTGTAGGGCCCGCGTGATGAGCTTGGCAGCGGCGGACATGATTCTCAGCCCCTATGCAAACAGCGACTGATTGTGCAGCCACGTGCGGACATGCTTCGTCAAAGACTGGGTGACAAAGGAGTGTACTGCTGACATCCCACTCCACCCCATCTCACAATCTCAATCCCCACATGGCAAGGCAGAAGAAGCAGCAAGAAGCAGTGGGCGCATATCTGGTAAGGCATGTATGTCTCAATCCTAGCTGCATATGCAAGTGCCGACTCGTCTCGTAGAAAGCGTTCGTGCAACCTCATTGGCGCATCTAGAATGCCATGATTCGCTGGTCGCAAAGGGGAGCAGGCGCCGCGGGCCGAGGGGAATCGCGACAAAGACTCGTCCCTGGAAGAAGCTGCTTTTGCTGGGCACGCGGATTGGTGTGCGATGTGGCGTGCAGGATGCAGATGCTGTATGCAAAGAGCGCACACTGCCGAAGCGAACGTCTGTCACCCGCAGCGCCTTGTGCGACGTGACCTTTTCCTCCGACTGCATAGCTTGACTTGCTGCTCATATCGAGTGTTGTGTTGCAAAGTACCTTGAAGATCGAGTTCTTTGTGCAAGACTGGTGGAGGAACGAGCTTCTCCTTCGAGACCCCTGGCCCCTTCCACACGCGCCGGACCGAGCGACTCAACACACCTCCCGCCGCTGCGTCTCCCCACAAAACTCTAGCCCAGTGGGTGCAGTGCAGACCCGAAGTTGCACGGTGTGAAACGTGCCGCCGAACGCCAACGACTCGTCGCCGCCACCCCGTGAAGTGGCCCTACGTGACGATACCCCTCTCCGCCGCCTCTACCCTCTCCTGCCTCCTGTCTGGCTGCAACACCGACACCACCGCCGTCACCACCACCCCTCCGCCCCAGTCACAGCATCGCCTGGCTCATTCATTACCCTGCACCCAGCATTGCATACGGCCAAGTCCACCACCTACATGGCCAGACCCGCCACAGCACCCACCTGAATCACCACCAATCACATATCACACTCACACTGCGAACGACGACATGGAAGTGGCATATGGCAACCCTTACTTGATGCGCACTCACACTGCGCCCTCGCGAGGTCTGCAGAACCCCGCCAAGCCGACATCCAACATGAACGGCAACTACGCCCCACCGAATCCTCACATCCTCTCGCGCGCGCACACCTCGTCGAATCACAGCATGCAGTCAAAGGAGTCATCGCGATCCAGCGACACGACCCAGGGAACCACGAACAGCACGCTCTTTCCTCCGCCACTCGGATCAGGACCTACGAGTAACGGCGGGGGACCGAATGGGAATGATGTCACGCCAACGGTGAACATCATGAACAGCGTTGCGGACGCCTCTGCCTCATTGTTTCAGGTCGGAGTAGCACTCCGTAAGCGGTTACTGGCAGTCCCTGGCTTTGAGGAGGATCTCATGGACGAGGAGGCCGATGCGGGGGAAGACACGGATCCCGTGACACTGCTATGGAGGTTCTTCCGACGCGGTTTCCCGCTCATATATTTGTACAATGCGCTGGAAATCAGCGCTCCATTACAGGTCAATGCTACGTTGAAAGATGAGAAGAAGCCGAAAGCTGCGACGTTGAAGTTCTTGCAGGCTTGCATGAATGAGCTCAAATTCCCGCAGGACGAGTGCTTCATTGTGATGGACTTGTATGGGGATGACACATCGGGATTTGTGAAAGTGACGAGAGTTGTGAACAGAGTACTGGACATGCTGGTCAAGCGGGGTCTGATCGATGATGTACAGCCTACGGAGACAGACTTTGAGAACGCGAATAAGTCGCTGAAGCGGACCCAACGGCAGCACATCGTGAGTGAGCTGGTCACGACCGAGAGGACGTATGTCCAGCATTTGGAACTCCTGCAGTCGTTCCGACATCTGGTCGAGGAAAAGGGCATCATTCCTGGAGATGCGATCCATGACATCTTCCTGAACTTGAAGCCTCTCCTCGACTTTCAACGCCGCTTTCTCATCCGAGTCGAACAGACGAATGCCCTACCCGAAGAGGAGCAGAACTGGGGCAAGCTTTTCCTCCTCTACATGGATGCATTCAAGGTTTACGAACCATACATCGCCAACCAACGGAAATGCGAAAAGACTGTCGTAGCCGAGTACAACAAGCTCAAAGACGCAGGTGGAAGCATCGAGATGCGACAGATGGTCGAGAGCTCCACTGCATTATACGGCTTCCTTATGAAGCCTTTCCAACGGCTGTCCAAGTATCCTTTACTGCTCGAGGACCTATATAAGAAGGGTGATCTAGATGAAGCAAGGAGAAACGATCTGCTTGATGGGAAGGAGGCGGCGACTAGTGTGCTTAGTCGGACGAACCATGCTGTTGATCGCGAGGAGAAGGCTGAGGCTGTGCAGGAGCTGAAGCTCAGGGTTGAGGACTGGAAGGGTCATCGCGTTGAAGGGTTTGGGGAGTTGTTGCTTTATGGCACGTTTACTGTGTTGAAGAGTGAGAATCTAGCGGTGGGGAAAGACGCGGAGAGACAGGTTAGTACTGCGTAAGAAGCGATAAGGAGCGCCACTGACAAGACTGGTAGTACCACGTCTACCTCTTCGAGACCATCCTACTCTGCTGCAAGGACATCGACCCCAGCAAGCCCAAGAATAAGCTCGCCTCGAAGCCAATGGTCGACAAGCGCGGCAAGCCGAAGCTCCAACTCAAGGGCCGGATCTTCATGCAAAACGTGACTGACTTGATTTCACTCTGCAAACCAGGTATGGACCCACATCTCTTGATCAAGAGTACCGAACGGGTATGTTGTGTGTGCAAAGACTGATCTTCACTTGTTTGCGTAGGCTCATATACATGCCAGATCTTCTGGAAAGGCGACCCTGGAATCGAGAACTTCATCATTCGTTTTGTGAGCGAGGATATGATGAAGAAGTGGGCGCAGCAGATCGAGGTGCAGCGAAGTCAATTCAGAGGACGTTCCGCAAGGAACTCGGATGGAAGTCGACTCGGTGGGACGAGTCAGACGGAGTTCGAGTTCATGCGCAACCAGAACGCCCTTGAGAATCCGTATGCGACACATGCCGAGGAGGACGAGGATGATGCCGAGACACTGGTGGCCAGTGGTCAGCCAAGCTGGGCCAGTAGCTCACAGGCGCCGTATCACTCCAGTGCCAGCAGCCTTTCGCAGTCTCGGAACGCATCACAGACTTCGCTACGATCGAGGAGTACGACTGGGGACCCGGGAGGACCACCACTGAGCGCTGCAGCACAATCTCGGGTGCCTCCTCCACGGTTCCAGCCCGGCAGTCTGGCGCAGCAGACACAGCCGCAGCTCTCATTGCGGACGAGAGAGCTGCAGGCACAGATGGGATCACCAGCTGAGCGAGGCGGACCAAATGACTCGTACTTCTCACCAACACCCGAATCGCCAATGTCAAGCGCACGAACGAGCTCGAGCTCGAGCATGTACCCATTCCCTCGCCAACCACTTCCACAACAAGCCCACAATGGCTATTACGACGAGCAACAAGCACACCCTCACAACCAATCTCGCTTCACAGCACCCGCCATGGGTCGTCCGCCACCAAACGCGAGTAATGGCTACCCACCGCAAGCCATGCGAGGCAACCTTCCCCGCCCGGGCGCAGGCATGCACTCAGCTCAGAGCGCCGCGCCTCGGAACCGCTCAGCTTCATCCCCTGACGTCCAAGGCCAACAACAACGGGCTCGGAATGGCGTTCCCCAGCCTCCCGTCCCCGAGATGCCGCAAGCTTACAACTACCCGCCTCACATGCTGCCTCGAAGCCAGTCAAATTCACCCTCACTTGCACAGCAGCAGCGAGCGCCATCGCAGTCACCGCAGATGGTCCGCTCGGGCAGGCAAGGCTCACATCAAGAGCCTAGCCCAACGAATGGGCCCTATCCGAGTTACCCAACCACCAGCACCCCACTCTCCCGCACCACCACACCCTCCTCGTCCGCCGGACCTTCAGCCCCAACCCAACTAAAAGTCAAAGTCCACGCGCCCTCAGCAGCACAAGTCCTAACCCTCGTCGTGCCCGTCAACATCTCCTACCAAAGCCTCAAAGACCGCATCGACGCTAAGCTGCAGCGCAGCACGAATTTGAGTCTTGGCGGGGGCCCGGGAAAGAGTACCGGGGAGAATGTGGTCAAGTTGAAGTATCTCGACGATGAGGACTATGTTACGATTCAGACCGATGAGGATGTTGCGGAGGCGTTTGAGAGTTGGACGAAGGGTGGGGATGGGGAGGGGGGAGGAGGGATGGGGATGGGTGAGGTGGAGCTGTTTTGTCAGCGATGATGAGTACTCGGAGGGGAGATGTATGAGGATAAGGATGACTTGGGATGCTTATGAGCAGGGAAGCTTACGTTGATGGGAGGATGGGCGTGGCTGGCACGCGACGCCATGCCACTTCACAACGACCCGCCCAGCGATGGACCGTGGCAGGCGCAGGGCGATTGCATCGCTGCATCCAAGCGCCGTGAGAGACGAAACAAGCCAGGCATTGATCTGATTGCTCTGCAGCGCGGGCAATGCTGCGTGACAGACGTAGCTGAATCGACGAGAAGTGCATGCATGAACGATGATATGAAATGACAGACGGGACTTCTGTTCATGAACATGGCGGGAAAGAGTCGGGCGGAGACTTTTGACTCGCGAGACCAACTAGCTAGGCGAGGGGGCTTTGCTAGAGGAGAGGCTATGTGTGATGAATTGAAGATTTAGCTACCTATCTGCGTCCATATTGGTGTCTCTGTGAGAACCTGTGCCTCGTTCGTGACGATTCCTCGAGCATTACCAGCTCAACATTGCCAAAGGGTTGAAGTGCTCACATGGGCGAGCTTGCTGCCAAAGCACCTTTCGAGCACGCCACAACGCAAGTGCGTTCAGAGGAGTGAATCGTTTGCGAGACGACTACATGTATTACTGGATGGGGTGTTGCGCCTCTCGTCAGCGCAGCGGGCACAGAATTAATACTCGCCGTGAGAAAGAATGGCACATGCTCACCGGGATTCTGGCAGTATGGAGATAGGTGGTGGCCGCCTCACGGCTAGTGAGCCGAATTCTGCTATCTCAGAGGGTCAAGAGGCTACTCGACGCCCAGTCCCACGAGCACCAGCAGTGCTACATTCATGATCACCACGACTAGCCAGATCACCACTCCCAGCACCGCCACGAACCAATGATTCCGCATTTTCACCAGCCCGCCCACCTCCCCGTTCTCACCCTGCCTGACTTCGACACTCATGAACTTGTTCCGGCATGTGAAGTAGATCACCGGCGCAGATACAAACGGCAGTATAACCGAAAGCGCGACCTGGCTTCCTTCCAACGCCGCGGAGAGACCTTTGCCACCTACGGCGCCGGCGATGATTATAGACGGCACGATCGATATGGATCGCGTCATCAACCTCCGCAGCCAGGGGCGGATGCGCAGATTGAGTTGCCCCTCGCTCACCATTTGCCCAGCTATCGTGCAGACTATTCCCGCGCTCGTGCCGCTAAGCAGCAACGCCAACGCGAACACCGTGCCCGCCACTGGCGCTAAAGTCGAGGCGAGAAGAGCGTGTATCCCGAATAAGTCTGCGTCCTCGGCGCCAGGCGTATTGTAGAGCGCTGCGCCGGCTACGATCAGAATGGCGGAGTTTACGAAGAGCGCGAAGGTGAAGAGGCAGAGGGCGAGTTCGACTATGCTGTAGGTTAGGCAGCTGTGGATTGCTGTTAGGGAGGGGCGGTATTTCGGTCCATCGTCGTCGTCGTTGGTCGTATCTGCAGAGGCTTCGGCTTCCCTGTGGTTTGGTGCTGCGTCCGGGCCTGCTGCGGGTGGCATGTGCACTCGATCAAAGTCCTTGAGTCGCGCTTGTATGATTCCAGAACCCAGGTAAAGCGAGTGCGGCATTACTGTCGCGCCTAGGATCCCGCAGGCTTGGTACAGCCCTTTGCTCTCTACTAGCGCTTTGGAGGGGAGATACCCGGCGAAGACTTCCCGGGCGGAGGTCGTGGAGCGGTCGATCATGGAGAGCTGGAAGCAGAAGCAGATTACGACGCCGAGGACTAGGAGCATGACGAAGAATTCGAAGGCTCGAAGGCCGCGGAGGGAGCCGGTTGTAGGCCGGTAGAAGAGGAGGATGAAGAGGACGTCTACGATTGAGATTGCGCAGCCGGCTACGAGAGGGATTTTGAGCAGGAGGTTCAGGGCGATGGCTGTGCCAATTACTTCTGCGATGTCAGTCGCGATGATGGCTGACTCGGCGAAGAAGTAGAGCAGGTAGTTTAGCCATGGTGGACAATGAGCTTTGATCATCTCGGCTAAATTCATCCCTGTGACTGAGCCGAGTTTGATGCAGAGGGATTGTAGGAAGATGGCGAAGAGATTTGAAAGTAGGATCATGAAGAGGAGGCGAAAGCGGTAGGATGCTCCGGCTGCGACGTCCGTGGCGTAGTTTCCGGGGTCGATGTACGCTACTGAGACCATGAAGCCGGGGCCAATGAACTTGCTGAATTTGGTGAGGATGCGGGCGAGAGAGCGGGCTGAAGAGCGGAGGTGTGCGAGTGGCGTGAGAGGCTTCGAAAGTCCGGCAGCATTGGTACAAGGCGATGTACGACCTGTACTTCCAGTCCTCCCTGGCTCGCTCCTCACGCCCACGCCCTCCCCCTTCCCGCCCGCCAACGAGGGCGGTCGCAGTGTGACTGACTCCTCTCGTGGTGCATCCTGATCTTTCTCGTCCAGTCGATGACTCCTCAGCGATCGAGCGTTCGCTATCCGGCCAAAATCGCTGCGCGTTGTGACGTCCGAAGCCATGGCCGACGGACTTTGATTCATGCCATCGCCAACTATTGGATCTGTGCGACTAGGGCAGTTCATGATGCCGTCTTTTGGCGTTTCGTAGATTCGTATTCGACGTAAGTGTCGTTCTTGCTACGCGCAAATGGCGGTGCAAGGAATGTATCTCAAGATCACAGCGAGGCGGTGTAGGGAAAGGCCGTGTCGCGATACAGAAGAGGAAGGGAATGAGTGTTAAAGAGAGGTACTCAGGCCCTTCGTAGAATTTACTACTGTCCTAGCAGCAAACGCAATGCCAAAGTCGACACTAATGGTCATTGGGTGACGTCCCTACCTTAAAGGCATTCAGAGCCGCGGCGCCCGACATCCTCCGATGTTATTCGCGGAGGGGAAAAGGGCTCCATCGAAGCTGCCATGAGTCTGGCCATGGCGCCAAATAAAGAGACTGTTGAAGCTGTCATCAGCTGACGCGTCGACGTAAGGTCAGATTCCAAGTTAATCGACGTGGATGTAAGAAGCCGGATGAGACAGCGATGTTGGTTGTTTGTTATGCGGCTGAGAGATAGGGCTGACTAAGGTCAGGCACGTGATCTGATGAGGAATGCATGTGAAGTCTGAACTATGGTCTTGGAAGCTTTGAGCCTGCTTCGCTGACTACTTCGCGAAGGTCTGACCACGAATGCAGCTCCTTGCCCTCGCCACCATGTCCGTGTGCCAAGATAAGACGATTCGCACGCAGTATCCTATCTAGCCCCGATCTGCTGACCGCAGTCCCATGCGTCTAGCCGCTACGGAAGGCTGTATATGTGCACCAACAGCACTGGTCTTGGAATCATTGCAGCACCGTGATATAAACCTGACCCGTTCCTGTGTACCGGGACGCGTATGCAGATCTATCGCATTCCAGTCACACGGCTCGGTGCGAGCACTTCTTGCTATAGCCTCGCAAGGCTGCGTTCATGCCCATCCTCATTCCCAGTGGCGGGCGGGTCGCTGGTCACCAGGTCTTCTCGGCGAAGACTTGCTTGTGTTGGACCATGTATACATCCTGTGGATACTCAAGAGTGAGTTTTTCGTTGGTAAAATGAGCCATTCTGGCGTTTCGTGTTTGCGGCCATAGACGCATGTGACACGCCATCCAACTAGAGTGCCTCGAATTCGCACACCATTCGAGATCGTGCGCCCGTCCAGGACCGCTGGAAAGTGTGCTCGCGCGCACAATCGCATTGTACACCATGAGCTTAGCAGCTTAGCCACATGAGACTTGTACCCGTGCGACCTCTGAGTGAATTGCCATCGGAGCGGTGAACCCGACTCTTCGGTATGCGGTATCTGGTTCAAGTCCCGTGAATCCCGATGTGAGTCCCGATCGCGTGGTACGGGAAAGTTTGGACTTCATCGTTTGTGTTCGTGGGATGTAGACGAACGACGTTGCATGAGCTCGCTGTGGCAGCCTGCGGATTCCACTACGAAGTAGGTGATGCAGTTCTGTGTTCCTAGCATCTAAGTGAACTTCTGGGCCCCAGTCATCGACTTCTGCGACCTCGACTTGCAGTATCGTTAGGTTGCGTTTCGATCATACGTCGAAAGTCATGACGACGTGGTACCCGTCCCTGATGAGGTCGTGGTATTCGTCTTCCGAGTCATCGTGTATTGAGGTGAAGTCGACTGCCTGCAGTCACCTGTGTCGTGTCAGAGCGGAGTTTGAGCTTCCAATTGTTTGAAACACTGACCACACTTCTCGGTCAACCGACATTCGATGGCAACGACATTGGGCGCGCAGCGCTTGTGCGTTTCTTGGTATTTGACGCCTATGAGGGGTCAGCGCAAGCTCTTCCAGATGTTGCGTCTACCATTTGCTGCCTTACACCTGTACGAAAGTCAGCGGACTGTTCTCAAGATGTTTGAAAGTGAACGTACCAGGCGCGAACCGTGAAACGGAGATGACCACACGCATACTCCACCTGCGTATAATCGCACATGGCGTTGGAGTGATGCTGGTGACGAGTAAAGGGTCGGTCGTTGGTCGCTGAACAATGCGATCGAAGACGCCCGGAGTATTGAAGAGATCTGGTGTCTGCTCGACTATGACATGCCTGGCTGTCTACGATGGCGAATGATGCGGTACTGACCAGGATCGAGTTCCGCAAGGATCCAGAACGGCCTAGCTATCCA
This sequence comes from Cryoendolithus antarcticus, assembly GCA_002077065.1. Taxonomy (NCBI): domain Eukaryota; kingdom Fungi; phylum Ascomycota; class Dothideomycetes; order Cladosporiales; family Cladosporiaceae; genus Cryoendolithus; species Cryoendolithus antarcticus. The sequence continues at coordinate 463,616 of NAJO01000023.1, forward strand.
ATTCTGAAACCTCAAGGGTCGTACATGATGCTTCTCGTGTGCAGTAATAGCCGTGAAGGCGGCCGGGGTATATCTGATATCGTCGAATGTGACACCGTGATCTGATTGTGCATTCAATCGCACCGCGCTGGCTTTTGGAGACAATGTGCATAGGGCGATCGTGGAGGAAGAACTGTAACCGCACTGTCGGGTCCGGAGCGATCTTTAGCACGCCTCACCGGCATTGCAGATTGGATGATACGAAGTGCCGGAGATCAGTTTCAACAAGAGCCGAGTTCATGATGCCCGCTAGCAGCGAATACGGAGATTTCGACCGATCTGAGGGCGAAATGGAGCGAATACGATGCGATCATGCCACTCCTGGGCTGTCATTTGTGGCATGAGACTAGCTTCACCGCTTGTCAGTGGTCAATACTCCCCTCGTCGATCTGATCTCTCACTCAGCGCCAGAGCCTCGGGTCAGCAATGTCTGGATAATACCTCCGGGATCTGGAGCTACAGTTTTACGAGGCTAAGGATCATTGATCACCGTCCTATCAGCGTAGTCAGGCCGGCTCCGCACAACGATGACCGAACCTACTTCTCACCGGTTGGTTGTCGAGGAGAGTATTGGCCCTGTGGGCGATCCTGTCATTTTGCCGGCGTCCAGCCAGGCCAGCCCGGCTGCTTACGATCAGGCTTGTATCACCGTACTAGTGATGGCGTCCACAATACCCCGGCCGTGCGCATCCAGGGCTGCATATGCGCACAGCCACGGTGGGTGCACGTACCGAGACCTCAAGCAGAGCGGTGGCGACAACCTACGCTCTTTACGCTTTTCCAACGGCTCGATCTTGTAGCGATCATGCTTACGATCGATCGCCTCGGTAGTGACTAGGACTCAGACAGCGGTCAAGTCCGGACAACGACGAGTATTGCAAATCGGCATCCAGTCTCGCGATGCACAGATCGCCTTCGCTACAAGACTGAGACAATACTAGCGCTGCCGGCAATCATACCGATGCGAAACTTCGAGCCGTGAGCCACGAGCCGAGACCAGGCTTGACGAGTCAAGACCCCAGTACCGTGGCAAGGTTTGGCGATCTTGCAATCATGACAATTCTCGTGTATATCGTACCGCCTACACGGCCAGCGAAGTGTCCAATCCCGTTGTAGGTGACAGGTCATATAGCCGTGCGTGCATCTCCCGCCGTCAGGCTGCACGGCTGTAGTGTTCTCTTCGAATTTAGAAGCGTGACGTGCTCCAACGAAGCTGTAGGTGTGATGAGGCTCTTGAAGTCCGCCGATAGGTCGAGTTACATGCAGAGGTGAGGTTATCATGCTACACACGTCTCTGACCATCGCCGCTTCCTTGGGAAACAGTGCCAAGCTTTGATCGCGATGCATACTCAGACCTCACGTGTTCTCCCAACGTACAGGACGTACAACATAGAGACCCTACGACGGGCTTTTGATGAGGTTGAACGAGTATAGATAGAGGCTTTGCTAGCATGCGTTTCTCAAGGTCAACTTACGTACATACATGTACCGCACAGTAATTTGTTGCACACCCACGTCCCCGCTCCATACTCAAATTCCATATTTACACAACTACTGGCAGCGTGTTACAACCTTGCAGACTCAGTCATCATCTTCTTCTTCCTCCTCCTCGTCCTCATCACTCTTCAGATACCTCCGCCTTGCTTCCTCTTCGCTCTCGAAGCTGTCATCCTGCGACGAACGCAGTGCCTTGATCCTGTCCGTTGCGCTTGGCAGCGTGCTGATCTTGTGCGAGATCTGGCCACGACCGATCAATGAGATCACGATGGATGCACCCACTACGAAAGTGAGCACGAAGCGGTATACGCCGTACCAGGCAGGTGCCCAGCCGCGCTTGGTGGCGCGAGAGTCGGTGTAGTAGAGGAAGTTGAAGAGCAGGAATTGACTGATCAGCGCGTACTCAACAGGGAGTAGGATCGTCGGCCAGGCGAGTGCTGCACCTGCAACACCGATCATGTAGCGTGGGTAGCCGTGGGTGCCGCCGTAGCCGGCCCATTCGAGACCCCAGTGGATGGCACCAAGGAACGAAATGATCTGAGATCTGTGATCAGTACGCAGTCTGGTGTACCGCCGGCTTCAGGAGACTCACTGTTGCGCCATATCCAATCTGCAGAGGCTCGAGAACATGCAACGCAAGCTCAGCAGTCTTGTCTGACATCAGAAGACCGGTCCCGGTCGCGTGGACATGATTGATCTCCCACGCGCAGTAGACGGTGCTAAGCGAAGTTGCGACATAGGGAACGAGACCAGCCAGACCGAGGTAGAAAGCTTGTCTGGGCACTTCATCAAGGCTGAAGGTCTCTTTGATCGTTCGCTGCACAGACCGTTAGTATCCACGCTTACTGCAGCGACTTGTTGTGCAGCCCTACCAGATCATTCTTCACTCCGGCCATCATGTCCGTGTCCTCTTCCTTCTCTGGAGTCGCGACTTCACTCATAAGTGGATGAGTTGAGGACGTCGTCGACACAGTCTCTGGGTCCACACGAAGCTTGTCTTTCGCGATCTGAGCCTCCTTCTTGATGTCAATGTCGGGCATTGCACTCTTCACTTTCTCCGTGATGTTTGATGCCGTGCGAGTTGCCACCAATGCCTTAGTCGCTTGCGCAAGCTGCGGTCTGCGCGAAGCAGTCCATATCTGTGACGCGAAATGCTTGCTGAAGGGGTTGTTCGTCGCCCTCAGTGCAGCATTGGTGTTGATGGTGCGTAGGACGCTCCGGGGAGCACCGGAGCGGAGCATTGTGGGCGTTGCAATGCTTGTAGATGGTATTGGTACACCTAGTGAGATTCTGGAGTGTGGCGACCCTGCGGGCTATGGCAATAGAGTGGAGATTGGGACTTCAGGATGGCCGACGAAGCTCTGGTGAGGTCTTGCGAGCTCTCCCTTCAAATGCCCTGCCAAGCCATTGGAGCTCGAGCCTCAATGATATCTGGTTCGCTCACCCTACGCGTTCGAGTCTAACTTTGCTCCCATCAACACTCTACGTGTGCACGCCAGCTTCTCATGGTAAAGTGTCACGCGTCAGGTCCTCTTGCTCCACGGCTCACTCTTCCACTCGTGCACATCTCCTGCACACCCTCTTCTTGATCGCAGCCGCGGCCAGTAGACAGCTCCAGCCACAAGCAAGGCGACGTCACTTCCTCGTGACGCGGGGCTGCATTTCGTCCTGTTACCTCCATCGTGGCTTGCATTTTGTTTGCTCTCCCGTCTGTCGTCTTGAGATTGTACTGTTCCTTTGCGCGTATCGAAAGACTGATCGTGAAACAGCAAGGAGAGCTCAGTACAGCCTCCTCGAGTATTTGCCACCAGCTGGGCCACCAGTGTAGCCATCTGCCGCGTTACTCGAAATTGAGACGGCAGCCTACGACTTGGCACGCATGTGCAATGATGAGGTGATATAACAACCCGACTCCTCTTACGAGCTCAAGGGAGCGACAAAACACAACAGTCCCGGCCCGGGTGACGGCCAACCACCGCCGCCATGGTGTTGGAAAGCCTGGTGGCCAACCTGCTGAACAGGTTCCTGGGCATGTACGTCCGGAACTTCGATCCAAAGCAACTCAATGTCGGGATCTGGTCTGGTGAGGTGAAGCTCACGAACCTGGAGCTACGGCGAGAGGCCCTGGATCAATTCCATCTACCACTCAACGTGATAGAGGGTCACATAAGTTCCTTGGTCTTGCAGATACCGCTTTCCAACCTGCGAGGGAAGCCAGTGCGGATCAATATCGAAGACATCTTCTTGCTCGCGGCCCCGAAGGAAGATGAAGAGTACAATGTGGAGGAAGAGGAGAATCGGGCGCACAGTGTCAAGATGGAGAAGCTAGACTCTGTTGAGATGCTGAAGGAGCGCAATACAGAGGGCATGTCAAAGGAGGAGCAGGCGAAGAATCAGTCCTTCACTGCTGCCTTGACGACCACCATCATCGACAACGTCCAGATCCAGGTGAAGAATGTGCACATCCGATATGAAGATAGTATCTCCACGCCGGGCCACCCTTTTGCCGCAGGTCTCACACTTCAGGAGCTCAGTGCCGTGTCAACTGATGAGAACTGGCGGCCGACTTGGATACAAAGCACGAGTGACACAACACACAAGCTAGCCACACTTGGCTCGTTGGCGTTGTATTGGGACACAGACACGAAGCTGCTTGGCACTGGTACAGGACAACAAGATGCCAAAGCTCAAGGCATCGACCATGACGACATTCTTAAGAAGTTCCGCGACATGATCGTGAAAAGTGACGACCCTGGGATCTCCGAGCATCAGTACATCTTGAAGCCAGTCTCTGGACGAGCTGGCGTCGAAATGGACAAGAGTGGCAAGACGGACCGACCCAAGACGAAAGCTCGTCTGCTCTTCAACGAGCTCGGCTTCGTACTTGACGATCAACAGTACCGAGACGTGCTCATGCTGGTGGATCTGTTCCACTACTTCATCCGGCATCAAGAGTACAGGAAGCTTCAGCCAGCCAAGCGGCCGAAGGAGGATCCAAAAGCCTGGCTGCAATTCGCTGGCAACGCAGTGCTTGATCGTATCCACGATCGCAATAAACAATGGAGCTGGGCGAACATTGCTAGTCGTCGGGATGACCGCAAGCGCTACATCGAGCTGTTCAAGAAGAAAAAGAAGGAGACGCCGCTCATTCCAGAGGAGACGAAAGAGCTAGAGGCACTTGAACGTAAGCTCTCGTACGAAGATCTTCGATTCTGGCGATCTCTGGCTCGCAATCAATTGCGCAAGGAGAACGTCGGTGTGAAGAAGGCACCCGCTAAAGCGACATGGGGCTCATACATTTGGGGAGCTAAGAAGGAAGAAGAGACTTCGGCAGATGACGGTCAGATGACCGAGGAGCAACGGAACGAACTCTACAAAGCCATTGATTTCAGCGAGAAGGAGCAGCTCGCGGAAGCTGTCGACATGCCAAAGGAAGCTATCAAATTGCAGGTCGATATGAACCTCAAGACTGGTGGCTTCACACTACGAAGGGATCCTCACGGCAAGAAGACTGATATATTGCACCTTTCCTTCGATGACTTCTCGACAGAGTTTGTGCAAAGGACTGACTCGACTCTCGTCGACTTGAGTCTCGGCGGCATGCGACTATTTGATGGTAGCACAGAGGGCAATTTGTTCGAACAAATGCTGCGAGTAAAGGACGCGAGTCCAGTACCAAAAGGCAAACGCATTGAGGAGCTCGGAGACGATGACAAGCCCAAGAACGATGAGACTGACGAGAAGATGGAAGAGTCTGACGGAGACGAGGACGACGATCCTTTCTTCGCGCTCCAGTTCGAGCAGAACCCGATTGATGGGCACGCGGACACAGCTGTAACGGTCAAGCTAAAAGCCATGGAGATCATCTACAACCCGAATTTTGTCGTGCAGGTGACGAAGTTCTTCAAGCCTCCAACACAGCATATGGAGTCGATCAATGCCCTCATGGAGTCTGCGGGCTCGACAGTCGAGGGCTTGCGGCAGCAGACTCGGGCTGGCCTCGAGTTCGCACTGACAGAGCATAAGACGGTAGATGTGCAATTGGATCTGCAAGCTCCATTGATCATCGTCCCCGACTCGGTCATCAAAAAGAGTTCGATCTGCCTCATTCTTGACGCAGGTCACATCAGCGTCCGAAGCGACTTGATCGACAAGAAGACGTTGGCCGATATACAGAGCAAGCAGAAGCAGCAGTACACAGACAAGGACTTCAAGCAACTTGAGACTCTAATGTACGACAAATTCCGGGTGAAGTTGCAGGACACACAAGTACTCATTGGAAGCACCGTCGAAGACACGCGCAAGACTCTGGAGCCCGACAACAACTCACGCGCGTACCACATTGTCGATCGTATCAATATGGACTTGACTATCGCAGCGTGCATTATTCCCAAAGCAGGAGACTTGACTAAGTTCAGCATCACGGGTCATCTTCCAGTGCTACACGCCATGATCTCGGACTCCAAATATAAGTCGTTGATGAAGCTGCTTGACTTCGCGATACCGAAAATGGATGACGCTCCTGACAAGGCCCGTCCTATGTCCCCTGAAGGCCAGAGAACTCGTCCTAGGCAGAAGAGCATCATGGACCAGAGCGGAAGACCTAGGCAATCTAGCATCTCGTCGACCGACGACGACTCACTCGAAGCCAATGAAAAGGCAAGTGAAGTGGCGCGCAAGCGCGATCATGATAAAGCAGTACAGTCATCATCTGGCAAGCACGAGGACAAGAGCAAAGGAGATGTCAATCCTGAACAGCGTAATTTCGAGTTCAAGTTCACTGTCGACAAGCTGCAAGGCTCGCTGTACCGATCTGATCCTGACGGCAAAAAGCCAGATCAGCTTCTGGTCGATCTCATCGCAGAGACTTTTGGCCTCGAGTTCTATCAACGAGCATACGACATTGTAGCTGACGTCAAGCTGCGAACATTCACGGTCGAAGATCACGTTGAGGCATCACCGCAACCGGAGTTCAGGAACCTGATCTCGAGTGAAGATACCGATACTGATAAGAAGCAAGATCTACTTTCTGTACACTTCCAGAAAGTCAACAATGATCATCCAGAATTCAAGACCAAGTATGAAAGCATTGCAACCAATCTGGACGTTGCGTTGTCCACGATTAACCTGCTGGTCACACGGAAGACTTTACTTACACTGCTGGACTTTGTCATGGTCACCTTCGCGGGAGGTGACAATGCACAGGCAGATGACAGTAAGCCCAAACAGCTCGAGGGTCACGATGAGGCACAGACAGAGACGAAGAAGCCACAGGACATGGACAAGATTCGTATAAAGGCGCAGCTCAAGCGTGTGGCCGTGATTCTCAATAACGATGGGATTCGCCTGGCGACACTCAGCTTGAGCTCGGCCGAAGTCGGTGTCTTGCTCATGGGCAAGTCGATGAGTGTCACCGCGAAGCTCGGGAATCTTGGGCTGGTCGACGATATCAACCAGGGTGTGGATGAGAAGTCTGCACTTCGCCAGATCGTGTCGATACAAGGGGACGACCTCGCCGACTTCCGCTATAAGACATTCGACGCCGCAGCCAAGGAGTACCCCGGCCACGACACCGCCATCTTCCTCCGAGCTGGTTCCCTGAAGGTCAACTTCATCACAGAGCCTCTTCGTAAGATCATGGAGTTTGGAGTCAAGTTTGGCAAGATGCAGGCGATCTTCAATGCTGCTCGAGAAGCTGCCGCGAACCAGGCGACCAAGGTTCAGGAGTCAGCCAGCAAGATGCACTTTGATATCTTGGTCAAAACACCAATCGTGTCCTTCCCAAGACTGATTGTGACTGACAGCCCAGAGCGCGACCTGCTCACGGCATATCTGGGTGAGATATATGCTAGCAACAAGTTCGTTCCTATCGATGACTCGAAAGACGCCGACACTGTGAACAAGTTGTCCGCTGGGATTCACAATATTCGACTTACATCCAGCTTCCACTACGATGGCGAAAAGTCTGAAGAGCTTGAGCTCATCGATAAAGTCGACCTCGACTTTAACATCAGTCAAGCTGACCACAAGATTGGGCGCGAGCGGCCTGACACTGAGATCGAAGGAGCGATGAGTAACATCAACTTACGCATTACTGAGGGGCAATTGAGATTCATCATGGAGCTCACCCGATCGATACCATCGGCGTTCGCGCTCGAATCGGACGAGGCACTTGAGGAGGAAGTTAAGGAGGAGATCCCGAACTCTGTCGTCAAACCTGCAAAGGCAATTGAGGACAAGCCAGCAACGAAGAAGACTGAACCAGAGAAACCGTCACATCTCGGCCCCGAGCTCGGGACGGATTCCGAGACGTGGACGAAGCTGGACTTCATCTTCAAGATCGGCGCTGTCGGACTGGAGCTGGTGTCTGGACCAGTCGATGCGCCTATCGGTGATCTTGAAGCGGCGAGCTTGTCCAAGTTCTCCTTGAATGAGACGAGTGTGAAGGTGCGGATGATCAGTGACGGGGCACTGGAGAGCGAGCTGTTGGTGCAGTCGTTCACGATCACAGACACGAGAACGACCGAGAAAAACAAGTTCCGCAAGATCATGTCGCTCATCAACACGGATGTCAAGCAGCAATTCATGGCCAGCGTGTCGATCTCAGGCGGGGATGAGAAGAACTTGATTGCTCTGCTAACAGTCGACAGTCCAAGAGTCATATTGGCGCTTGACTACCTCTTCGCTGTGCTCAACTTCGTCAACAAAGGTCTGGAGCAAGAGACGCCATTGGTCGTCGAAGAGGAGAAAGAGGATAGCACAGAGCCAGAGAGCGACGCTGCTAGCGTGTCGACACAAGAGCTTGTCAAACGCAAGACGGATCTGCATGCGGCGAAAGAGGACGCGAAACCTGCTGATAAGAGCGCTATGAGCATCTCGTATCGGGTGAACGTAGTGGATGCACAGGTTGTACTCATTGCGAATCCTGCTATCAGCAACTCTGAGGCAATCGTGCTCGGCACTAAGCAGGTGCTCGTCTCGCAACAGCATGCGATGACTCTACAAGTCGACAAAGTTGGCATGTTCCTTTGCCGCATGGACCGGGAGAACGACACGAGGCTGCGCATCTTGGACGACTTTAGCATACAGACATCACTGGACATGCAGTCGCAAGGCAAGGGGTCTTCACTTATGAGCATACATGTTGACATCGAGCCGCTTGTGTTGCGCCTGTCGCTCCGAGACATCCTACTTGCGATGCAGATCGTCAACAGGGCGTCAGCCATGTCCTCGGGCAATGATAACAAGAAGCTCCAAGATGAGGGGCCGAAAAAGCTGGCACAGATCAAGGGCACCTCGACGAAGCCGAAGGACGTGAAGTCAACTAAGTTGACTGCTGCTTCTACGTCGAAATTTCAGGCGAAGACTATCAGTACCGCCAAGACAGGAGCGAAGAAGCCGGAAGACAAGAAGGTTGCCGGCTCTGCTGTCATGAAGCGCGAAGAGATGAAGATTAAGATGGACGGCATCCGCGTGGTGCTCATCGGCGACTTGCATGAGCTGCCGATGCTGGATTGGAGCGTGAAGAAGTTCGACGTCGACGTTCGCGACTGGACTGGCAACATGAGCGCGGATACCAGCATCGACACGTTCTTCAATGTGTACAATTTTTCGAAGTCGGCCTGGGAGCCGTTGATCGAGCCGTGGCAGTTGGGCTTTCACATGACCAAAGAGACTGGCCCGGACAAGCTGGCTGTTGAGTTGTACTCACGCAAGTCGCTTGAGCTTACTATCACATCATCGACGATCGCACTGGCATCAAAGTCGGCGCAGTTCCTGTCATCGGATGAAGATGTGCTATCAAAGCCTCGAGGCAACGATGCACCATACCGCATTCGCAACTACACAGGATTTGAGCTCGACGTGTGGAGCAGCGGCGAGGCCGATGAGGACGGTCAAGCTGCGAAGCTTGAAGACGGCGAGGAGAAGCCTTGGCGATTCGAGGATCCGACAACGACCCGCGAGACGCTGTCGCCAGAAGGTCAGACTGGTCTCATCGGCATCAAGCTTGAGGGAAGTGGCTTTGACAGTATTGATCGCATCCCGGTGAACCGCGAGGGCGAGTCGCTGTACAATCTGAAGCCACGGAAGGACAAGGTGCAGCATCGTATGCTTGTCGAAATTACCCTGGGTGCGGACAACGTGAAGTACATCACTCTCCGTTCACCGCTGCTGGTGGAGAATCACACTCAGATCCCTCTGGAGCTCGGCGTCTATAGTCCAGATGAAGGGCACTTGCTCAAGATCGAGAAGATCGCGCCGGGAGAGTCGAGACCAGCACCTGTTGGCGCCGCGTTCATGCATTCGCTTGTGCTGAGGCCTGACCAAGGCTTCGGATATACTTGGTCGAATGAGAAGCTATTCTGGAAGGATTTGCTGAAGAGGCCAGTCAGGACATTGACTTGTCAGGGCGAGTCGAACGACAGCTCTCCTCCGTTCTACTTCCAGATGCAGGCGTCATTTGACAAGAACAACCCTTTGACAGCGTACGTATCGAGGCTCACTGATGATGCTGCTGAATTTACTGACTCTGATAATAGAATCTACCCCTACATGCGCATTCGCGTCTCGGCGCCTGTCGAAGTTCAGAACCTCCTGCCTTACGACTTCAAGTATCGAATTTATGACAAGAACACCAAGAAGGACTGGACCAACTTTCTCCGCAAGGGCGGCGTCAGTCCTGTACATGTCGTTGAGCTCTCCCACCTACTGCTCATGAGCGTGGACATGCAGGACACGCCCTTCAAAGCCAGCGAATTCGCCATCATCAACTCGCCTAACAATGAAGACTTCCGCCGTGAGCGCACAGTGACAGTCAAAGATCAGAGCGGACTTGATCTACGACTGAAGTTGCATTACTACAACATTCCCGAAAGTGGTGGTGCGTTCAAGATCACGATCTATGCGCCATATGTCATTCTCAACCGGACTGGCTTGGAGCTAGATGTTAGGAGCAAAGCTTACTTTGGAGGCGCTAAATCGGCTGCGGGTCAGACAACGTTCACAGACACTGACACCGATGCTGGCAAGCCAAAGCCGTTCATGTTCTCGTTCCCGAGCGATGATAGGAAGAATCGAGCACTACTGAAGGTCGGCGAATCTTCGTGGAGTCAACCTGTGAGCTTTGATGCCATTGGCGCTGCAATAGACGTCAAACTCCCTGCAGACTCCGGGCGATCGGAGATGCACGCTGGATTGACTGTCACTGAGGGCGATGGCAAGTACAAATTGACCAAAGTAGTGACAATCACGCCGCGCTTTGTGGTAAAGAACAAGCTCAGTGAGGCAATCCAGATCCGCGAGCCTGGCTCTTCCGAGGCAACGTCACTTAAGCCTGGCGAGCTACACCCGCTTCGCTTCCTGAAGCAGAGCACAGGCGCTCAGCTCTGTCTATGCTATCCTGGAGTGAACAACACTTGGTCCTCGCCGTTCAACATTGACAACACTGGCAGTGTGCACGTCAAGATCGCCAAGGCTGGCGAGCGACAGCAGCTCGTCCGTATCGAGATCTTGATGGAGGACTCAGCTATCTTCATTCATCTCAGCAAGGAGACAAAGCACTGGCCCTTCTCGATGCGCAATGAGAGCGATCAGGAGTTTCTGTTCTGGCAGGCTAATCCTAATGTCGACGATGATGAGGAGGATCGGTCGTCGGGTTGGAAGCCGATCCGCTATAGGTTGCCAGCTCGCAGCATCATGCCGTATGCTTGGGACTATCCAGCCTCGAAGAACAAGAACCTGATACTAAGTGCAAACGGTAAAGAGAGGCATGTCAAGATCGCTGAGATTGGCAATTTGATACCGTTCCGCATCCCGGCGCAGGCGACTGGAGGTCAGCAACGACAGAAGATCATTGATCTGAACGTGATTGCGGATGGACCCACTCAGACGCTTGTGTTCTCGAACTACAAGCCATCCAAGAGCTTGTACAAGCAAAAGGCCGGGTCTGCTAGCGCATCTACAAGCACTGGCTTCGAAGTCAAGGATCAAGATGACGATGTGACGATGAAGGCTGGCATCCGCTTCGCTGGTATTGGTATCTCGCTCGTCAATTCTCAGCTCCGCGAACTGGTCTACGTGACTTGGAGAGACATCGAGCTCAAGTACACGGATTCTCCACTCTACCAGACTGTCGCCTTGACTGTCAAGTGGATCCAGATCGACAACCAGCTGTACGGTGGGATCTTCCCGCTTATCTTTTACCCCAGCGTTGTGCCAAAGACTGGCAAGGAGATGGAGGCGCATCCGATCTTCAGATCCGCGATCACTCGGGTGAAGGACGACTCGTACGGCGTGCTCTACATCAAGTACTTCACCTTCCTCATGCAGCAAATGACTATTGAGATTGACGAGGACTTCATCTTCGCTATGCTGGACTTCACGAAGGTTCCTGGAGCCTCTTGGTCTGAGGAGAAGGAGGGGCAGCTTGTGCCCGAGACGCTGGATGTACCAGAGCCGCAACAGGAGCAGTCTGGACAGGATATCTACTTCGAGCTCCTGCATCTCCAACCCATGCAATTCGATCTGTCATTCGTGCGCACCGAGCGTATCAATGCAGAGGATACTGGCAGCTCATCGACAAACCCCTTCATGTTTGCTGTCAATGTATTGACCATGTCGATCGGCAACGTCAACGATGCGCCGATCCGCTACAACGCTTTGATGCTCGAGAACGCACGGGTGTCAGTCAATGCACTCATCAGTAACATCAAGAGCCACTACGTGCAAGAGTCGCTACGACAAGTACACATTGTCATTGGGTCCGCCGACTTCCTTGGCAACCCAGTGGGTCTGTTCAACAATATCAGCTCTGGCGTAGCAGATATTTTCTATGAGCCATACCAGGGACTGGTCACAGATCGGCCACAGGATCTTGGTGTTGGCATCGCGAAAGGCGCTAGTAGCTTCGTCAAGAAGTCCGTCTTTGGTATCTCCGACTCTGTCTCGAAGTTCACTGGCAGCATCAGCAAAGGTCTCGCAGCTGCAAGCATGGACAAGGAGTTTCAGGACTCCCGCCGCAATGCCCGCTCACGCAACAGACCGAAGCACGCATTGTACGGCATCACATCTGGTGGTAATGCTTTTGCCAGCAGTCTGGCGAGTGGGATTGGAGGGCTTGCCAGACAGCCGCTTCAGGGTGCTGAGAAGGAGGGTGCTGCTGGCTTTGTCAAAGGAGTCGGTAAGGGCCTGCTCGGTCTTGCGACCAAGCCGGCTATTGGCGCCTTCGATCTCGCATCAAACATGGCTGAAGGCGTGAAGAACACCACCACAGTCTTCGATCAAGAGGGTCTCGATCGTGTACGTCTGACTCGCTTTATCGGCAGCGACGGCATAGTTCGACCATACTCCCAGCGTGAAGCTCTTGGTCAATTCTGGCTCAAGACAATGGATAATGGCAAGTGCTTCAACGAGTCGTACATCGCTCATCTCGAGCTCAACGCTGGTTCGAAGGGCGACGATCCGCAATCGCCTGTCAGCCGCCAGACTTCGGAGGCAAGTATGTTGGTGCTGGTCACGTATAACAGCATCATGCTCGTGCGGGCCAAGAAGTTGACGACCGAGTGGGATGTGCCGTTGAAGGATGTGCAAACTATCTCGAAGGAGCGGACGGGTATGAGCATCACATTGAAAGGAGGGACGAATGGCCCGTTCATTCCTATTGCGGATGAGGGGAGTCGCAATTGGTTGTATAAGCAGGTCGCGGTGGCGGTGAACGCGTATAATGATCGGTGGAATGCGAAGGGTTGAGCGTGAGTGCTTTGTGGTGACCTGGTGATGCAGGATGGACGACTGCATAGCGTGGTATTTGCATTGGAGAATGAGAGATGCGATGTAGTAATGTTAGCAGAGTTTTGATCAGATCATTATGCGTGCGTTGTATAGGCCATTCCCGTTTCTACCCAGCCGCTCACCTCGCTGCGGTGAGAGCGTGTCCAGGCCTGGGAAAGCAGAGGTATATTTGAGCACTTCGATGATGGAGCCCGGGTCGTTCGTTTTATGACACGTGAGCCCAGATCTGCTCCACTGAGATTCTCGGCCATCGCGAGATCCAAATGATGCGGCTGCATAGGAGTTCCATATGGCATCTCGGAAGTGACGTTCTGCGTACTTTGAGCTGCACTTTCCTGCTGACTTACTCGCTGTTGCAGCTGCTTTGGTGATGGTGTGAAGTCAAGAACGCTTTCCTAAGGATCGGTATCATACGAGTGGCGAGCTGAAGAGGCATTTGATGTACGTATGTAGGCAGTCCAAAGAACGAAAGTGCATCAAAGTGAATCGCGTGTCGAGAGCTTGACCAATCCCGAACTCGCTGTCGAGCGACGTTGCCATTGTCTGCCCAGCGCCCTTTATTTCACCGTCACCCGTATGAGCAGAAGCACAATACTCCTCTTCTCCATGCCGTCCCGCAGAGCGAGACAGCGATGATGAGAAGCGTTCTTCGCGTCGCAAGGCGGCAGTGCAAGGCCAAGGACACGGTGCAAGGATGCTGTGAGGAAGCTCAGGGAGCACCTCGCTGGTGCGAAAAATAAGTATAATCGTAAATCGCCCGTGGGCGAGTTTCAGCGATTAAACTGAAAAGAACAGATACTGTGGAATTGTTAGCATGCTGTAAAGATGATTGAGAAAGAAGGGTTGACTTGCCTACACTTGATCTAAGCCAAAAGGCAAAGAGTTGCTGGAGAAAAAAGGAAAGCAGATTCAGACTAGAAGGGAAGGGGAATATGTACCAGCAATCGAGCGCCAAGCCGCAGCTGCACAGTCATCAGCTGACGCCTCAGGATTTCAGGCACAGATGTTTGCGTCTGCTCAATGATGCTCAGATGTCGTCGCAATGACTTGGGGCGTGTTCGTGTGCTCCAATTCGTTTTGCGAGGAGTCGTCAGATGCCCTTCTCTTATATACAATGTTAGAAGTCCTACCAATACTGAGGTTCAGCATCTTTCACGCCCTGCTACACGCAACAGCGAGTCCACGTGACCTTCGCCCTTCTACACCGAACGGGGCGATAATCCGCAGATGTTCACCGTACTTGGAAAGGCAGTATGATCACAATGCTTCTCTCTGTTGTGGGAAAGCTGCTTGATACACTTCTTTTTGTCATTGTCTCATGAGAGCTTTGCTATTCCTCTCACTCAACCACCCACAGACTGTACACAGTTTCGTTACATGTCATGTCAGTCGCCTGACCCACCTTGGTATATTGCATTTAAGCGACACTGCTCCTCCGCCTGTCCACACCACCCTTCTGTCGCTTGATACCGACCATCTGGATGATCTCCGTCCAGAAGCCGACGGGCGGGTCCAAGAAAGTCGATTCGTACGCATCGACGGTGGGACGCTCCCAGGTAAGATCAGCACGCATCGGCGTGACGATCTTGGTCTTCTTGACAAGCTTCCAGACACCGAACGTGATGGGCGCTACGAGTCCGCGTTAGCCAAAATCGACAAAATGGAAAGGGGATTGGGACTGCTGCTTACCAAGGATCAACATGGTGTAGTAGATGAAGAAATTCTCGACACTCCATGGCCTGAAGCTGCTGTAGCCGTAGAAGAATACGATGAACAGCATCCAGCCGAGACCGATGTATGCCTAGAAATATTGTGTTAGCGACAGGACACAGCATTCGAGAAAGATCAGAGACTTACGCAGTAAGGCTGGAACCATCCCTTGTACGGGAAGGTGCGGCGATCAATGTTCTGAGCCTTGACAGCGCGCCAGAAGAAGATGTACGTCACGCACATCACAATGTAGTTGATGACACCACCAGCAGTGACAAGATTGATGAGCCATCCGAGGACCTTGCTCGATCCGCTACTGACTTGCAGGAACGACAGGCAAGGGAAGATCATGACGAAGGCGAAGCACCAGATGGGCACACCACCCTTTGTGCAGTGGCGCAGGATCTTTGGCGCACGACCCTCAAGCGCAAGCCCATAGAGTGAGCGCGTGGCGCAATAGGTGTAGGTGTTGCCGGCGCTGAAGATGGAGGTGACGAGGAGGGCATTGACAATGTGTGGCAAGACACCGATGCCCAGGTTGGACATGGCAATCACGTAGGGCGAGGCCGCAGCAGTGCCGCCACCGGTTCCAGTGCCGTTGACAACATCGAGGAGAGTCGGGTCCTTGGAAGAGACAACGATACCAGCGAAGAGGGCGCCAGCGATGAAGAAGATACCGAACCGCCAGTACACAGTCTTGAACGCGTTCTTGATGTAGATGCGGGGGCGCTTAGCCTCAGCGGCGACCATCGAGATGTACTCCGGGCCGACGACACAGAAGGAAGCGCTCCACAATGCTGCGAGAAAGCCCTCGAAGCGGCCAATGCTTCCGGTAGACAGATGCTCGGCGAATGCCAAGGGCGATTTCCAGTACCTGAAACCGTACGCATCGTTCGCAGGGTTGCCGCCGCACATCGTCACGAAGGTGAAGCTGAACAGCAGGAAGATCAAGATGACCTTGCCACCTGAGAGCCAGAACTCGGCCTCTCCGTATGCCCTGACAGCTAAGACGTTGAGAAGACTGTTTTGTACGTGTCAGCTCTGATATCGTATTGTCTCACCAAAATCAAGCAAATTGCAACAAGCCTATGGGAGAGTGTGCGCCCGCTGGCTGCACACGCGCAGCTGAATCTGCATCAACCGATACGAAAGAGACCGGTCGCTGTCGCTCATGAAATTTTCACCGCAAGGAAAAGGTGCTCTGGACGCAATAGCGCTGATCGACAACGCGCGTAAAGGGGAGGGGCAATCATTCGGGCCAAAGAGATCTTCTGTGAAAAAGAGTCGCACTGGGAGTTGCCGCATATGGGGAGATCATACCCGTATAGAACCTATGCAATGCGTCAGTTCCCGATTCGACCGACTGAGATCGAAACATATTCAGATAGTGTACTCACAATACACGCAATGGGGATGCTGTAGGCCGGGATGTGGTCACTCCAGTATCCGAGCACGGTAGTGAGAGCAGTAATCTCAAAGGGAATCAGAAGCGCCTCGTAGATGAAAAAGTTCCAGCCGGCCATGAATCCGAAAGCTTCGTCTACGAAATGGCCTGCCAAGCGAATGAATCCACCAGATACAGGGAATAGTACAGTCATCTCAGCGATGCAGTTGTTGACCAGGCCGAGGAAGCATGAGTAGACGAGGTAGGCGAGGAACAAGCTTGCGGGTCCTCCGCGCACGAGACCACCGCCGATGGAGACGAAGAGCGCAGTACCAATGGAGCCTCCAATGGCGATGAGCTGGATCTGTCGATTTCCAAGACGGCGCTGGAGCTGATCGGTGTTCTCTGCTATCTCGCCCTCTTGTGTGTATATGATGTCGCTATCATGGTAGTCCGGCGAGCCATCAGCATAGACGCCGGACTTCTCCTTGTCTTTGCTATCCCAGAAAGGCATGGTGGATGTGTCGCCAAAATAATGGCGAGAGTCGGGTTAGTGGTATAGTGCGCAACGCGCAGAGGGTGTGGTAAAGAAAGAGGAAGATCAGAAAGAATCGCAGAGCAGAGTACTACGCCACGGGACCGCTGACTTTAAGAGAGACATGGGTTGGCGAGGTGGATGCAGGCTAGCTGGAGTGGTGGAGTAAGGTTTGATGTCACGACCGGGCCTGGGCAGAGGCGTCGAGCGGGCAGGGCACGCGACTCGACCAGTACTAGCTTTGCTTTGCGGCCTGGCACCGCATCCTTTCGCCTTTCTTTTGCGCACTAAGGCGGCGATGTGCGTGGCTTGGATCTGCAAAGGTTGCATGGTATGGTACTGACAAGGCGGGGTTCCTTATCAAAGGTTCGAGCCTCAGGGTTCCTCTCCCACGCGATCGGTAAGATTTACTGCGCGTTTTGTCAAGCCAAGCAATTCGCTAACCGGAAGTGCACAGCTCCGATGGTCATCGATCTCGTGCTCTGGATTGAATCTTGCTGGATTCAGGACCGCAATTGGTCTTTGGGCGTGATAAGCAGATTACAATGCCACCGCAGTGAGTCCGGTTCTGCGCATGGGCAACATGCATGTACACTGTCCGCATCCTCGTCGCATAGTGGCACAGTCATCATCCCAACTTTTCCGGGTGCGCGGCAGCACTAAACGGTCTGGGCTCCGAGAGGTACTGGGAAGTGGGGTTGACTTTGAGCCAAGAAATGGTATGGAGTGGGCGGAGTCAGATGTGACGTCCAAGATATTGGTGTATATGTTGGTTTGCCATCATCGACACTATGCACACGAGATTTCTTGAAGCAGTCCTCCGCTCCTTGTATGGATCAGCAACGTCCGAAGAAAGCAAAGGACTCCACGCCTCCTCCATGGAGCAGGAAGTAGTATGCTGAGTGGGCAGAAGTCCGCTCCCCAACTCACAACTTAGCACTCCGAACAGGTATCGATCGATACGGCCTAGCCGACGCGGCACGAGCCTTCCCTCCACACCCGAGAGATATCACAGCGCCACGCCTACTACAACCGAGTGGCTTATCATGCAAGTACAGGAACATGTGTCTGATAAGGGAAGCAGTATCCCCAGTATCGTCTGATCAGCGACATGGATCACGGACGGAACGCGGTCTACTGCCGTTGAGCAGTCAAAGCTTGACGCAGTATGCAATCTCCAACGAGACCGAAAGTCCAATGGATCAATGCTTTTGTATTACTACAGTATCCGAGTCGTATGCTCGTCCAAGCGCAGGTAATCGCCTACCGCTTTCGTACGACATGCAGTCGTTGCGCCCTGTGAAGAAAGCTCAGGGGTGCTCAGGGTCCCCATCCGCGCGTCCTGAGTCTTCTGGTGTCCATGCCAAACGCGAACGCTGCTCTGTCCCACAGGACTATGCCCTCCATTTCGCGCTCGTCATGGCGAGAGCATCGTTTTGCTCGAAAAGACATCCGGGCGTTCCGCTCAACAGCTCAGTGTCCTCCGTCTCGCGCTCGTCATGGCGAGACGGTCGCTATACATTGTAAGCACCGCGCATAAGTGTGTCCGATAGTGCTTGCTGTTGCGCAACACCGGCATCCAACAAAAGTCGTCGTCGTGGTCGCAATACAATGACACTTTCCTCGTTCAATGAGACACCGACAAAACCTCTCTCAACACCGAAA
Source organism: Cryoendolithus antarcticus (assembly GCA_002077065.1). NCBI lineage: Eukaryota > Fungi > Ascomycota > Dothideomycetes > Cladosporiales > Cladosporiaceae > Cryoendolithus > Cryoendolithus antarcticus. The sequence continues at coordinate 482,236 of NAJO01000023.1, forward strand.
CGGCCTGTGCGCATCCCTCGGCGCCCTGTCGTTGTCGTTCGAGATGAGCTGCCTCCTGGCATAAGCAACCTGCACCACCACGTCAGTCTAGCTCTACAATACAAGACGGTAGGACCGAATTCACCTCATCCAGATCCTTCGCCAGGTTGGCGTTCTTGTCCACCACACTCCTCACCTCCTCACAGACATTCCCCTCGAGCACAATCTCGCACTGCTTCGGCAGCCATCTCAGAATATCAAAAGCGTTCGCATACACAGTGGTATTGCCATTCGTCCCGCTCCCGTCTGCGCCCGGGATGACGAACGGCATGTTGATACAGAGCTGCCTCAAGCGCCAACAGTACCGGAAGCTCAGCCTCACGACCTCAGCGAAGCGCTCCAAGATGTCGTTGTGCGTCGGTATCGTGACGTGGATGCGTTTGATCTGCCCGCGAGAGCGCTGGTGAAGAGCTGAGAGGGTGTACTGCGCGGTATTGAGGTCGAGCGTGAAGACGTTGTCGCCGTAGAGGATGTTGCGAGCTTCCTTGTAGACAAGCTTGTTGGTGCGGAGGATTGTGACGAGTAGCGGGTCGGCGTCTTGAGGACGAGCTGCGCGGAGTGGGGTGTGGAGGTCTTCGGCGCTGCTGGAGGCAGGGGTGCTTTGCGGTGAAGGGCGGTGGACGCCGGCGTAGACAGTGAGAGGATTTGTGCTGTTCGGGTGTCCGGTAGTCGCGACAGGGCCGCGGTGCAAAGAGCGGACTGCACGGCGCCAGGGACGGGGTGGGGCCGCCGTGAATATGGTGGGGACAGCCATCATGGCGGCGAGAGATCCTGGATCGCTAACACTCGTCAAGGGCTGCTGATTCTCGTCCACGGCCTCACAGGCTGTTGCCTTGGGGACAGGCGTGAGCTCTTTCGAGAGCATGATGGGGTAAGGTCGAGTCAAACACGCGCGGTAGATCTCCAGGCGCACCTCTGTGGGTAGGTCCATGAGTCTGAAGGGCTTGAACTCCAGTTCCACCTTCTGCTTTCCCTTGCCCCTCCCAGATACGTGCGAGCCTCCGCTCATCACGCCGTCCGCCATCCCTTCGATATCAACCCCCAGTTCCCCATCGTGATCCTCTGCTCCCGTGTGTGATCTCAAGCGCATCTTAGACCTCTTGACAATCTCACCAACGGGATGCACAGAAGATCTGATCTTGCGCTTCTTCCCAATTCCCTCCTGCCGTAGTGACCTATTCGTCAAGGGCAATTCCATCGTATCTTCCCGTGAATCTGGTACTGCCGACATCTCCCTGCGATCTAGCACGCGCGTTGTTGCCCAGAGCACCCAGCGACCATGAGTGGTAGACGAGTGACTCAATAAGGAGCTATGCGGCAGAAGAGACCCTGGAATTCGTCCGTTTGGTCGAGCGTTTGCGTGTTAACAGTGGTACGCGGCACGATGCGGGAAGTGCGAAGGAAGTAGCCAGCTACAATGCGCGGGATGCAATGCCAGTGTATGATGTTTTGATGAATCCAACAGCCGATCCGAGACGCCCAAGTGTGGCCTCGTGTGGAGGCAAGTGCAAATTAATTTGTTGTGGTAGTGCTGTGCGGGAGTGTCCGCCATGAGGTTGAAGTCGAGCTGGAAGGAACGCAGGCTTCTAACAGCAAGGAAGGCACGATCACAGCAGGACACCACACGAAACTTCCACGCTCTAGGCAATAATGGACCAGTGAGACGCAGACACGGGTCAAAAGCGTCCATACTCTCACACTATCTCGTCAGCCAGACCTCTGGCTTCGAAGGCACTTCCATGCGCCAGTGGTATTACGCCCTCGATTCCATCTGTTACATTCTAACCGGTTGCGAAACCATCCATTGCACGCCCCACTCCCGTCCAGAATTTTCAATGCCCGGCTCCTGAAAGAGCCAGGCAGGTATAGTACACCAGCGCCATCCGGGTCGTACACTCGTCAGCTAGAGATGAGAGAAATATCGATGCATTATGCCGGCGACGCGCAGCTGTATGGTCGCGCATCGCCGGTAATTAGAAGCCATGTAGAGGCTTAGTCGTGTGGTGATGGTCTAGAGAGACACGTTGTGACATAGGAAATGATGTCCTGCAGATTGCGCTTCTCGTGAAGCAGCACGCTGCAAGGCGGCACTCCAGAGAGGTGATTGAAGTGCTCAATGATTCAGAGGGAGTCTTCCTCTGGATCTTCAGTTGTGGCGAGTAGCTCACTCAGCCGACGGATCTTGTCGGGGCTGATAGGCTTCGGTTGTGCGAGCGCAGGGTAGATGAGTGATGGATCCACGACATTCTCCGTCTCCTCTTGTTTGATAATCGGCGCAGCAGACGCAGCCTCGGCCTGCGCAGGCGCGATTGGGGCTACACTCGAGCGTTCATCCTCCTAAGAATGATGCTGTGCCCACATCTCCGGTCCAGGGCCGCGCATTTGGTTTTGGTAATCCATGGGACCGGTGCTGTGTGGTCGTTGTTGATGATAGTACATCGACTGCCCAGAAGCTACAGCATATTGGTTGCTGTCTGGTCCGAAGCCGTACTGTGAGTCATGCCCGTTCGTTGACATTCCGCTGTGGGGTGACTGCCAGCCCATAGCGTTGCTGAGGTGTGGGCTGTTGTGACCACTGCCATTCTGGTGGCCTGTTGGCGGCTCAAGAATCTGCGGTGGATTGTAGCCGGATGAGGGATTAGACGTGAGGGGCGGTCGCGAGATCTGCGCGCTTGGAGGCATCGAGTACTGCGCGGGTGAACCGGAGCGAGATGTCGGGTTCATGCCCCGCAGATGAGGCGGAAGGCCAGGCGCCATGCCGCCGTTCATCGCCGCCATGTAGTAGTCCGAGTTCTGACGCTCGAGATGAGCCACACTTCCCCCCATTGCTGACCCTGGCGACACTGAAGACGGTCTGCTAGGATGAGGCAGAGGCGACTTGCCGTCCACCGAGTATGCCTCCTCTTCGTCTGACCCTCTCGACCGCTGCGTTGCTAACGACACGCGCGACGCAAGCGCTGCTGCAGTCGCTGCCTCCGACTCCTCGATAGTTCCAGTGTGATGATTCTGATGACGCGTCAAAGTCGTACGGCGAGTGAACGTCTTTTGACAATCGGCGTATGGGCACTTGTATGGGCGCTTGCCGGAGTGGATGCGTCGATGGCGGGCGAGAGAGCTCGAATCACTGAATGGCTGCGGAACGTCAGCATATAGTCCGATACACATCCACGGTATGATATCTCACCTTTCCGCATCGCTCGCACATGTGCGGCTTCTCCCCTGTGTGAACTCGCGAATGCACTGTGAGCGCCGACCGTTGAATGAACTGCTTCCCACACCCCGGATGCTCGCACATATGCGGTCGTACTCCGCTATGAATGCGCTCTGCCGTTCTGTCAGTTCTGCGCCGTTGACAAATCTAACACTTTCAGCTTACCGTGACGCGCAAGATCGCTTCTCCTCGCAAAGCCCTTGGCGCATGTTGAACACGCGAAGGCCTTTGGCAACGAACTCGTCCTGGGTGTGTCTTCTAGTGATGCTTCGTCCTGATGTACCACTGGCTGCACCGCACCAGACTGCGCCTGTTGTTGATATGACTGGTCTGGCGCGTTCGGGTGGTAGCTGTGCTGGATGAGCGGCATCGCGTTGCCACCCTGGATGCTCTGCATCTGAGCGGGCGAGGGATACCGCATCCCGTTTGACAGCTGATTCGCCATTTGTTGGTACGCGATGTTGTTCTGCGGTGTTTGGGAGGAGTAACGTGAAGATGGATCGGAGGGGTGTGGCGATACGCCGCGATCCGAGCCGGCCTCGGACTTTATTCTCGAGTGGCCATTAGGCACGTAAAGGTTTTGCGGGTAGTGCTGCCCACCGTTCATGTCGTGGTGAGCTTGCATGGGCAAGGGCATCTCGTATTGCATGTTGTTGTGTCCGCCTGCGGCTACAGCATGTCTGTTAGTATTCAGCAATGTGTGGAGGTCCATGTTGAACACGCGCGAGTCCCTTCTCTTCCTCGGCTGTGAAAGCAGCACCTGTCCTATCGAAGGCAGAGACATTCACGACCGTCTTTCCTATGCGCTCGACACGTTTTTGATCCAAGGCTTACTGACTGGCAGAGTTTTACGGTCGCACGTGATGACGCGCCACCGGTGAGGCGTGGTGATCTCGGCGCACCGTCACAGATGTGTTGTTGTTAAAGCAGCGTCGACGTGCTGCTATCATGCGTATAGGTGTGTGCGGGTGTCGATGAAGTATATGTGGTACGTGCGTGATTTATCGAAGTCTTGATGATGAGCAAGGACAACAACACTCTGCACACTTTGCGCTCAGTCAGCCAATGTTCTTCTCTCGTCGCAAGCGCCCTGCTGCGTTGCATTTGCCAGTGCTCTCACCAGGCTCTCTCAAGTCGACTCTGGTGTCCACAGACGCCTCGCATACGCAGAGTCAACTCGAGGGGCCCGTGGGAGAGTCTGGCAGTCGCATACCGCGCGTCCATCGTGCCTTCCAAAGGAATGATCATCTCACGTACCTTCCTCAACCTGTTCTCAATGCGATCCAGTCCAAATGTAAATGAGAAGAAGCCCAAGCTGCAGACCGATGCACCAAAATGTCGGTCGTGTTGCTGATGCGCGCTGTGAAGGCGTCCGTGCTGTGTGTTTAAGAGAAGGCCCCTGGATCACTTGCGCCGCTTGGGGGTCAGTTTCGGGACCGTCCGTCCGGCTGCTTCCTTCTGGCTTCGACCCAAGAATAGCCCTCTGACCTCCTTTCAGTTTCAGATCGCAACACTCTGATTGCTCGACTATCACAACCCTTCTGTTGATTATTATTTGTCCCCCACGCCGTGATCTGCTGGTAGCTTGAAGCACTCTACTACCACGCCAGCACGCGCTCTGTACCGTGGTTCGGTACGACCTCGCCGAGTCCGTGTCCCAAGCGGTAGACTCGAGTGCCGGTAGAGAGGATAGCTGACGTCTTAGACCGCGCTGTAACCAAAGGACAAGCAATGGTGTGCTGCTTCGATGATCGGTATACCCTGTCGGATGTGCCGTTGAGAGTCGAATGAGGATCGACGGATGTCGAGTGTGCCGGGTCTGATGATCGTTGACGAGCGTTGTTGCTTACTTCGCCAGCGAGAAGGTCAACAACACTGCTGTCCGTCTGGTTGAGCGATCAATTGAATTTCGATGCGTCTTTCAGATTTCAACCCGCCCTGTGGCCTGTATCGATCGACGCAGCGATTCTTCAGCGTACTCCGCAACAAGGCCCAAATTACAGCAACACGAGAGAAACAGCGACATGACTGTAGATCCTCTCCACCCCTTCTATATGACTGCGCAAGCGCCACATGGCGTCAATCGAAGCGACCGACTTTTCTAGCATCAGCACATGCAACAGGGCTGTTCAAACGACATGGTCTCAGGTTGTAGGGCTGAGCGAACGGATCACTGTACGGTCTACACGGGGCCACGGGCTGCGATGCGAGATTAAACACGATGACTGTCACGGGACTACGGTCCATAGGGAGCGTCACTGGTTTGGTGATGTATGTAGACGGAGAAGTGGACGCATGATAGCGATGCTTCGGAACCCGTTGGTGGAGATTTCGTGAGTCTCACGTATAGCGCATGGACCTATAGTTGTTTCGAAGCAACGCGAAGTTGTACTGTAATCAAGTGATCTCGATTACCGGATCGACCGAGTCCGCTGCGTCTATGCGATGCCGTCCGTCTGAGGTTCTCCAACATTTACACTTTGTGGAAGGTACGAGTAGCAAGCCAAGTTCAGGTCGCTTGGTCGCGGCTTCCAAATGTCGAGTCAGCGATATCGAGCATCCATCTCACCATGAACATCCCGTCAATCCTTACAGTACCACACCCTTGCAACCGACATTCACAGGGCATTTAGGGCAGACCTAGAGAATAATCTTCGAAGCACGCTAGAAGACGGCACACAGCCCTCGACAACGGCGGCCATCTTTCTTCGATATCCACCTGGGCACGGTCGGGCACTGCTCGCACGCACTAAACCGCTATGTTCCACGCGAGTGAACCTACACGCACCGCCTGCCGGCGCTATCATGGAGCTGATCTCGGTTCAACCGTTCGACCATGACGTTGCACGCATTAGCATGAGTAGACTCGACTACATTACAACCGAAAGTGTGCCTGCCCCCGAACGACTCGCGCTATGAAGCGATCGATCCGACCGCGATGCGGAGAACGATCTTGATTCGTTGACACGACGGTATTCGCCGAGTCGTCGAGTCAAGACCGGCCGAGCTGCTGCCATCGCGGTGTCAGCTCGGGGGCGTTGCTTGCAGACAGCGATCAGGTACGCCCTCGTGCAGTGCCCACGAGTCTTTGGAAGAGTGTGTTGACCGTGCTGTCATTGTGAGCAGATGCATGAGAACGCTCGACAATCTTCGACCACAAGCAAACGGTCGCAATCAGCACACCCAGCGATCGTTTGATAGTCGGGGGCACAGAGCATCTGCAATGGTCCATGTGTTGTACAAGTTCATACTTACACCGGCGGGCCTCCCATGTTCTCGACCTCAGCCTCTGCCATGACGTCTCACATCCCTCACTTATACCTCCCCTCCACCGCCTTCCAGTTCACCACACTCCAAATCGCCCCGAAATATTCCGCCTTCCGGTTCTGATACTGCAAATAATACGCATGCTCCCACGCATCAACGCCCAACAGCGGCCTGAACTGCCCAACCACAGCGTCCTGATTTGCGTACGTCTTGATTCCGATTGCGCCAGTCTGCGTATCTTGCACCAGCCAGGCCCAGCCCGAGCCTTGGATGCCGGCGAGTGCGGTGTTAAAGGTACTTTTGAAGGAGTCGAGGGAGCCGAAGGAGGAGTCTATGGCTTTTGCGAGGGCGCCTGATGGGGGAGTGCCGCCGCCGGAGGATGTGGGGGCGAGGTTCTCCCAGAAGAGGGAGTGATTTGTGTGGCCGCCTGCATGATGTTAGCTATGCTGGCCAATAGAGACTGTGATTCGAGGTTGCTGGGCGGACGTACCTCCGTGGAAGTTGATCAGAGGTTGTGTAGCAAGCTGAGTTGTGATATCACCCTTATGCTGTGCTTCTTGTAGCTTCTCGATCGCCGTGTTGTAGCTGTTCACGTAGGTTTGGTGGTGTTTGGAGTGGTGCAGCTCCATGATCTGGCCGCTGATCGCAGGCTCGAGGGCGCCATAGTCGTCTGCATGTATTATTCAGTCGAATGCGATCTGTGTCTTCGGTATGGGAAGCACTTACAGGGCAGATCAGGTAGCGTTGCCTTTCCGCGGACAAATGTGGTGCTGAGGGTAGCAGCTCGTGGAACGGCGGAAGCTGTGGAAGCGCGCACAGCGCTGCGGAGAGCGTTCGTGCGAAGGAGTGTGGAAGCCATGATAAGGGACGGGAAATTTCTCGGTTCTCAATGTTCGAGCGTATCCTAGAAATCAGTGCACCGTGGCATGGAGGCGTACTTCGCGGTGGTTTATGAAGCATTGGAGCTCGGCTCCGGCAGCGGACGTCATATCGGAGCACGGATTATGATTATCACGACGATGACAGAGCAGAGGCATTCGACGGCATATGCTTGCAACAGAGCGCACTCATCGGATTAAAATCGACTTATTAGGCCTGAGCATGAAGCGACCTTGTAAGTGCACTACTCTCTTGCAACAACCGTGAACCAAGTCACCTAGCTCCTGCCCAGCAACAAACGAGTGATGCGGAGCAGACCACCTCGTGTAGCTAATGGCAGTGGCGATCGAGTCTGGAGAACTACAGCTCGTAGAATTACAACGAGTAGTGTCGCACCATGCGGAGAAGGCGTGCGGATGGTACAAATGTGTTCAGATTGATGACTATACAGTGCGAATTACTCTGGGGTGTGACCGAGCTTGGGTCAGAATCGACAATGCTCGCACAGTGGTTTGCTGGTAGGCGAGCGCGTCGTGGGTGGCGTCAAGACCGCAGGATGAGGGACCGTAGTCTACTTGAGCTGTCGGAAGAGTTTGGGTGCGGCGCAAGCGCTGGCGCAGTGCATCATGTGGAAGACTTTATGGGCGAGTCAGACAGATGTTCATGAAGCTGCGACAAACGATCACACGTTGGATGAGCTGGGACTGAACTTACATTCTTCCACGCAGTCCTCTTCGGCCTTGCCGTGCTCCTCCTGCTGCTGCTGGACGCGCTCGGCGCACTCGTCGTAGTGGTGCTTGAGGGGTGCACATTGCGAAGTACGCAGGCAGTCTGTGATAAGTCAGTATATGTACGGGTATGATCAGAAGTGCGATCGCTGCAAAGTTGTTGGCTACGCGACAGCTGGCCAAAAGTGGTGTGGCGGGTCGCTCGCAAGGCTCTGAACAGCGCTGCCCAACTGGAATTCGGGAACCACTCACCCTCTTCAAGCTTGGCCTTAGGATCAACCGGCTCGTCTTCCTCCTCTTCCTCTTCCTCTTCCTCGGCCTCCGGCTCATCATCCCCGCCAGCCTCCTCCTCATCCTCTCCATCATCCCCACCGAGCCCAGTCTGCTTCACACTCCCCCCATGCGGCCCACTAGCCTCCTTCCCCTTCTGCCCGCTGCTCGCGCCTCCCTCACCAGGCACATGTCCCTTCTCACCCTCCCCCGCAGTCCGACTCTTAGCCTTATCCGCAGTCTCAGCATTCGCGTCCTTCTCGTCGTCACTCTCCTCATCCGTCCCAGAATGAGCTAGCGAATCGCTCGCACCGCCCTTCGTGCCAGCGCCACGGCCATGTTGCGCTGTGCCGACGCCGCCGGAGTTCACGTCGGTGCCGCGGGATTGCTCGCCGCTGGTGTCCTCAGGGCCGGCGTTCTGGCGCTCTTCGGCCTCCGCGGGTTGGAAGGTGGCGGAGGTGTAGAGGTCGGAGAGGTAGTCGAAGAGTCCCATCGTGGCGGTGTACGATGGGGTGGTTATCAGTGAGAGGTGGTGGATGATGGGAATGTTGGCATTGGCATGAGCTGCAGGAGATCGGAGCTGGCTGGATTTGTCGGGAGAAGCCGCGTGAGGTGGCCAATGCTTCGTGCACCAAATGTCAATTGACCGAGAGATGGAATTCAGCACTGCTTCATTGCGAGGCCACTGCAGATATATGGGTGTTTCGAGAAGCTCAATTCGCAGCTACTGCTCTGACGACGATCATATCTACCCGCTGTACAGCACTAGCTACCGTTTCTCACCCATCATCTCGTCACTTCCCGAACCTCCCTCGGACCCAACCTCCTCGACCCCATTGACAAACTCTACGTTGACACGAGGGCCTACAAACCACTTCCGCGCACTCACTCCATACCAAGTCATAGCTAACAGCATCGGACCTCCGTAAATGAGTGCAGTCCAATTCATGGTAAGTGGAGTGAGGTCGATGCCCTTCACCGCTGGGAAGCACAGAGCTGGAATGATGATGAGCAGCCAGAGGCAGGCGATCGCATTGATAGGTCGGGACCATTTGCCTAGATTCCATGGACCTGTAGACCTTCGTTAGTCGTTGAGAGTCTTATGAACAGTGCCCAATGATGCTCACCTGGCTTGAACCTGCCGTTGTCGAAGAACAACTTCAACGCGACTGGTGTGGTGAACGACACGTACTGCGCAATCGCGCCGATACTGAACACCGCTCCGATCGCGACTGGGGAAGCAAACATAAGCAGGCCGAGCAACGCCGCAACGGTTAACACGCCCCATGTGGCGAACACAGGTGTTTTCGTCCTCTTGTCAACATTACTCCACCACCTACTTCCAGGCAGCGCGCCATCTCGACTGAACGCAAACACGACTCGACTCGCGGTGATTGTGCAGCCTTGTCCGACGAAGAATTGAGCGACAATGTTGAGCGCGAACATCGCTAGGCCAGCGCGCTGACCGAGTACTTGCAGACAGAGGCTACCGAATGGCTGGCCGTAGTTGCCCGCTACTACGTCTGTAATGTTTGTGACTGTGTAGGCGATCACGAGTACGATTGGCCAACCCAGAAGCAGGCCACTGACCGAGGTCATGACGATGGCTCGGGGAGAGGCGACGTTCGCGTTGCTGCACTCTTCGCTCAAATGAAAGGGCGCATCGTAGCCACTCATCGTCCAGATGGTGGTCAGGAAGCCTGCTTCGATGTCAGTCCTGTATGTAGCTGCTGTAACGCCACAGGAACTTCTCACCCATGATTGTAGCCCATCCGATCGGCCACTCAGTCCCGTTCTCGAACGTCGTCCAAGTAGCATGTGTCTCAGCCGTCTTCGGTGAGTTGATACTCCCAACAGGAAACCAGATCAAAAAGATGAAGATAATAATCAAGTTCCAGATCGTTCCGATTTTACTCACCCACCCGATGAATCGTGTACTCTGCATCGTCACAATTCCCTGCATTATCAGGAGCGCGAGCAGAGTCAAGTAGATATGCCATGTCTGCGGCGTATAATCGGGGTAGGCGATCTGCCCGCACGTAATCAACATCGCAGCCAACGCGTAGTTGACAGAGCAGGGGCCGGTGGCGAAACCGCAGAAATTTGACCAGCCAACGAACCAGCTGAAGAAGGGACCCCAGCCTGGAGGCGCCATGACTTGGGCGCAGTAGTAAAGACCGCCGGCTGTGGGTATCGAGGAGCAGAGTTCGGCCATGCTGAAGGCTGTGGACTGAATGAAGAGCGCGGCGATCAGGTAGCCCCAGATCAGGCCACCGGTGCCAGAGTAGCCCAGGCCATAACCAAGGGTTGAGGCGATCGAGGGGAGTAGACCGAGGACGCTGAAGGAGACGGAGAAGGACTCGAATAGAGTGAAGTCACTAGGTAGGGTTAGTGGGAAGCGATGAAGAGTGAAAGGCAGAGGAGGCGAACCGCTTGAACTCTTGCTTGTAGCCCAAGGCGCCTGTGAAGATGTTAGAATTGTATCGAGGATAACGTTGCGATGTCGTCGAAGATCGTACCCAATGCCTGCTCGTCCAGCGTGCCATCTTCGACCACAATGGCGAGCTCGCGACCTTTGGTCATCACAGACGTGACGTGTAAGGCATCGGGGCGCACGAGATTGGAACTCCTCCGCCGCTCTTCGGTTGAAGCCTTGTCTGCGACCATTGCTGCGGCGAATTTGATAATGTGACGGACACGGAAAGCTGTGATGAGCTTCGCAGAGAAAGAGAACCGCCTACCTTATTACCTTCGACCTCAGCTGCCCAAAAGGGCTGGCAGTCGTACATATACATGGCTAGTACGTGTACAGCATACTTTGGACCCGGCGATCCTTATCGCGGGGGGCCAAAGTATCGCTTTTCTACACCGCAGTGTTGCAACAGTGACAGTTTCCCGTGCGACCTAGAACGCCCACTCGCTTGTTGAGTGCCGAGACAAGGAGTGATTGGGCGATCTTGTCGCGGTGATACAGCCAAGAGATAAGGCTTCATCGAGCTGCAGGCGGGGTCGATTGCAGCTGCCACGAGGTGGCCGGCATCGTGGTGGTATGTGGCGGTCTCGCCAAAGCGGCTTGTCGATTCGAGAGATGTGTTCCATCCTTGGGCGGCGCATTGTTCGACAGATACCTGCAGGCACTTGGTCGTAAGATGGTAAGCTCTGGCAAGCGTGCGGCCTTCTCCGAAATGATCTGTCCGTACTTTGCATGCATCGTGCTTGCCATTGTCGAGAACAGCGCGACGTGAATTGTCACATGTAATTCTTTACAGAAGTGACCGCAGAAGCATGCGAGGCCAACACTGGCTTCTTGTACCTCCTCACATCAGCAATCACATCCGCGACCAATATATCGCGCATTGTGGCCTCCTTTGTGACTCTATCCCCACGTGTCAGCCTTATTCGGCTCTCATTCCGCTACACCGGCCCTCGGCGGTTCGACTTTGTCATCTAGACCCCACTAGCTTTCTAGAATGGACTTCCGTCATAGTCATGGATGCTTGCGCGAAGATGTCCGTATATCATTGTCATACCGCGTCGCAACTGAAAGCCCAGGAGTCGTTCGATCCAGGACCCTATACTCCAGGCTCATATTGCAGAGGAGCTGGCTCAAAATCGTGACCATCGCAGTCATCTAAAGCCGAAGTCGAAGCCGAGGAACTTTTGCAAGACGGGCGGAATATCAATCCAAATTGCGCGACGGTGTGCTGGAACGGCTGTCCTAAGCAGTCTCGTTGGTCAAGGGCAACAGCAAGATCATGGCGCAGCCAAATGGCGTACCGCACTTTGATACGATTGATGATGCAATAGATTCGTTTGGTATATCGCGGGATCTAAGATCGTAGAGTACAGTCTCTTGTACTGACAAGTGCGATAGCTGCCGGGAAATTCATCATCGTTCTAGATAACGAAGACCGCGAGAACGAAGGCGATCTCATCATTGCCGCTTCAGCACTCACACCTGCGAAAGCTGCTTTCCTCGTCCGGCATACCTCCGGCTATGTCTGTGCCCCTCTCACACCCGCGCGAGCAGCGGAGCTCGAGCTACCCCAGATGGTGACTTCGAATGAGGACCCAAATCGGACAGCCTACACAATCACCGTCGACGCCGCAGAGGGCGTGACCACCGGCATCTCCGCGCAGGATCGAAGCTTGACCTGTAGGTTACTTGCTGATCGGAGCGCGACGAAAGTGAGCTTTCGAAGACCAGGGCATGTCGTACCACTTCAAGCGCGGGAAGGCGGCGTGAGGGTACGAGCTGGGCACACTGAGGCGGCTGTGGAGTTCTGTCAATTGGCTGGCATGGAGCCCGTGGGCGTGATCGCGGAGCTGGTGGAAGAGGGAGAGGTACTGGAAGGGAAGGGTGAGCTGGGTGGGGAGATCGGAATGATGAGAAGAGACTCGTGTTTGAGATTTGCGAGGCGGTATGGGCTGTGTTGTGTGAGTATAGATGGACTTGTGAAGTACTTGGACGGCAGCGGGAGAGGAGAGGGCAAGGCTTCGTGATACCGTGAGCCCTGTAAGACTAATCCTCACTCTTTGCGAACGCCTCATGCGGTACATTTGTCGCATTCTGCCATCTGATGGTGTTTTCGAGTTCGAATGACCTCTGAGTGAAGGCAACTTCGACCGACAGACTGAGTGAGTAGAGGGGATGCAGTGATGGAGCAGCGTTGCACGTACCTCTAGGCTCACGCGGTCTCTTCCACTCGTCACTCTCTTTCCTCTAGTCGACAATTTTACTCAGCGGTGCAGCCACACGACCACTCCTAATACTTCGCATCAACAGAAGGCAACACTATATCACGCAAGAATACCAATTAACTTATTCGCGACCACCACAACACACTGGATCCGTGCAAGGTAACTTCATAATGGCGCCCGAAATGCCACTGGAGATGTGGACGCTCGTGTGCGACTTGCTTGACTGGTCCGCGCCCTTCATCGTTCCTCTACAGAGCAGCCCTTACGGTCGTTCCGCGCGAGGGTCTCCAGCCGTGGATGGCCCAGGATGATGCGGCGATGGGACTGTGTGACCCGAGTCACATGACATATGAGCAGCACCACTGGTCTCAGACTAGACTTGATGCGATTCTGAGCACTCTACGCGCGCGTAGGATAGCGATCGGACTGGATACCTTGTGTACAGTGCATCATACGGACGACCATCGATCGGAGTTTGCTACTCTGATTGGTGTGTTCGTGGCTCTAGGATGTCAGCCGTTCACCATGACTCTCACTGCACCAGACGTACCCGGAATTTGCGAGCTCGCTGCGGCAAATCCTGGAGCTTTCGAACACTCTGTGGTGCGGATGTGGCGGATCATCATTTACGTTCAAAGTAATACTGCTGAGGGCGTCGACAACGTGGCAAGCAGTCGGGCTATCCTGACTCGAGCTCGAAAACTGCATGTCCTGTTTCTGCGGTTGGGATCGGTGGTAGCTAATATTAGAGCGGCTATGGGAAGCGTGACCACGGTGATTTCGTCCTGCCGGATACGTGTACTTGGGAGGCTCAACATATGCCGAGGCGCTGCTGCGCTGGCACCAGCTTTGAGTGTATTGCGGGCCAACACCTCCACATTGACGACGATTGATCTCATTCAAATACCCATAACTGGACTAGACTTTTGGTCACAGATTTTCATGCACCTCCGCAGAATGCCGCGCCTGTCTGGCTTACGATGCAGGCTTCTCTTCCTAATGTTGGGCGGTAGGTAATACATGCTGAGCCACGTGGACCCGGAATGGAGGGAACAAGACAGGGGCCGGTCGCTTTTCTGATAGCTCTGACGGACCGAGTCGCAGTTGTTCGGGGCTTGGAGATACTGTACCATCGCCCGTTCTTCATCTCCGAGGCTGCCTGACCATGGACTCGCGACGGACAGAGTGTCATGCATCGAACATGTCTCTCGGGCAATGCGGGACTAACTCATGAGGCACAAATATGAGTGTAGACGTCCCTGGAGAATACTGCAGACCTGATAACCAGATCGACGACAAGCTTTGCATCTGCGAGGGGGACGGTGGTCAGCTTCAACGTGCCGCAATGCACCGCAAGCTGCGCAACTAGTATGAGTCAGTCAAGTTTGCAGGTCTATACTGAGAAGTGCCGAGTAGAAGCCTGGTAGACGATGTCAGAAAAAGCCAGTTGACATCGCGCTTCAATTGAATCAAACGTACACCTTATGCCTTCGCTTACCCTCCATTGCGTGACTCGATGGTGACATGCGCTATCGACCTCGTTGTCATTCCACTCATGTAGCACTGCTTCCACATGCTCACCACATCCCTGGCGACCTGCGTCCAGGGATGCAGTACCACCTGCCGGATGTCAGCGCAGATCCTCGTCGGCAAGTCAATGGTTTCGCTGCAGGAGCTGAGCCAGACTTACCGTCCGTCGTACATTGCAGTTTTGTCTGTCGTACGGTCTCAGGCCACACAAGGACGGCACAGCAGTACTGCTTGAGCTGCTGTGGCTGTATGCGCTCCCGCGAGGCATTACCTCATCTCCATCAACTGTGGACAAGGACCGCCAACGAAATGTAGGCATGACGACGTGACAGATGCTCTCATGGTAGCTGGTTCATCTCGAACGCAATGTGGAGACAGTGGACATACCCTAGTGCTGATATGCAATTTCAGGGAGATACCGCCCGGATCGAATCACACCAGAACGATATCCTGTGCCCTAGTCCACTCCGATTTCGCAACATCGCCATACATGACTGCATGCGACTCGACAAAGCATTCGCACAGCAGTCTGTATAGCTTTGCTGCCTTGGCACCACCCTTGAGAGGCCGCAATACTACTGGCACATCTCCGCCTAGCAGTATTGCAACCACATCTCCGGATTTGATCCCAGGGGTCGCGAGACCGGTGAAGCCCTTTTGCGTATCGAAGAAGGTACGTCCATAGCGAATTGTACCATTGGCAACCAGAGAGCGTGTCACAGGGGACACTGGGGCGGTTCCCTTCGCTCCCGGCGACGGCGCTGGCGTTGAAGCTGGTGTAGTGTCGCTCGTGGCAACAATGTGATCAAGTACGATCGCAGAGAGACGCAACCGGGGGCTGCTAGTAACTTGAGCGGTGATTTCAAGATTATCGCGTCTGTCGCCACCAGCGCGGAAATCGCTGCGGTTTGTGGCCGCCCAATCATTCCGCGTCGGAATGGCATTGAGGTTCGCTGTCGTGCAAGCCCACAGTGGTGCCAGATGCCAAGAGGACGTCCAGTCTGGAATCCAAGAGGGGAGCTCATAGTGCTGATGAAGCGATCCGGCGCTGTATAGGATGCTCATCAGTTGTAGAGTTCGTGACGGGTCGCTTAAGTCTTTCCAATTTGCATACAGCGCCTCGATGGAGTTGACGTAATCGCATATGACTTCGATGAAGAGACCAGGCACCGATCGTGTATAATCTGGGGTGGTGGTGAGCAATGTCATGCCGTAGAAGCTGTAGATTTTGTCGCGATGATCTGTGGCATTGCTGCTCTTCGCAAGCACAAGTAGTTGGCTTATATCAGCGTGTGCAGCACCGTCCTTTTGTTGTGCCATCATCTGCGTGATAATCGCAATTCGCTGTCGAGTGTTGCCCAGCAGGTCCAGACTCTTCGCAAAGCCTTGACTCGGAGCAACTGGAATGTCGCGTACAAGACCAAGTAAGTTCTCCCAAGACATGTGTGTCTCTGGTCCGAATGATATGCGGACAAGAGGTGCGAGGCAGACTTCACTAATGACCCATACTCGACCGAACCATGGCAATTCTAGCATCCGCTGGATTGCATCTTTCAGTTGTCTGGGGGGGAGTATGCGTTTCAAAGCTGTCTTCACTCCCTCAACACCGCCTCTTCGTGACTTCTTGGCGTATTCTACTAATTTCTCGCTGCCTGGAAGCTCTCCCAGATAGACGATGACTTGACTCGCCTGGCGGAAGATGTCCTTCATGATCGATACTTGATGGCCGCGCTCGACATGATCTTCTTGGTTGATGCAGATCTGATCCACCCATATGAGAATCTTATTGTTGCGCTTTCGCAATGATCGAAGCGCTCGTAATAGATTAGTCGTCACGCTGAATCTGTACCCATCTACCAGTATTGCCGCATCTCCGATGCCATTGGTAGACGAAGCAATGCTGCTTACGCTGCTTTCAAGAGACTGGACGCGCGACAGAGCCTCGAAACCAGATGTTCGCCGCTGATATTCCAGTGCGGTAGCCTGCCAGCAGTATGACAAACATCGATACTCGCGCTTTGGCTGTTTCGAGGACTCAAAGATCAAATCTATGTCGATCGGAGCGCTACCGGTCCCAGGTTTGAGCACAGCGAGGCGGAACGAGTCGCCATCGGCTACTGTGCGGTAGCTGTGCGACTCGACGTGGCTAAGCTCTAGATCGCTCTGTCGCTGGCGTCGCTTACGTCGAGCGCTACCAGGATCTGCAGATGCCGAAAACGGACGCTCGTCGTCAGCATACTCCAGGTCCTCATAGCTGTGTCCGGCAGAGCTCAGTGTCAAGGATCGAAAGCCCCAGGACATTCGCGGATCGACGTTCTCGGGGTCTTCATACTCGAGGCTGTCTCGCAAGCGTGGCGAAACACTGACCATACTTCTGGATGCCTGCGTTCGTGTACTCTTTGATCATCGGAAAGGGAGGGAGTGCGCTTAACGACGAAGTCGCTCAGTCCGCCGGGGCATAAGCGCAGTCAACAGAGACGACCGATGATACTCGAGACGCGCCCGATTGTCTTAGTAGGACGACGATCAAGGCCGTGTAGTCAACCGGATGCAGAACGTGAAAGGAGAGTGAGGTACGCTCTGGGGATTACATATCGGCGGTGTACTTCGACACAACGCCTGATGCATTGAAGAATCTTGATGGACCTTGCGACCGGACTCTACCTAGGATAGATGATGGCCTTGATCACAAAATTCCGACCGTTACTGACTTTGAGTAACATACATGTAGTGGTGTGATGAGATGCTGCTCGTCTTGGCAATATCGCGGAAGCTCACTCCATCGTGCAACTCACCTTCCGGAGTAATTGCTGAGCTGCTCCATAGCAAACTACACCTTATGGTTGCACTCAGCAGTCGCGATTTTCAAGTCGTAATGTGCCTTTGGCTCAGCATGCAGACCGACTCGTCTCGTCGTAGCCGCCATAAATCCGCGATTGGTTGGTCCATGAGGCTCACTCATCAGTTCTTACCTACTGCGGCACAACTTGGAGTCCAGCAGATGGTGTGCCCCTCGATGACCTCACAAACAGAGGGGTTCCGCATCGAGAAGGTGCTCGGCATTGACAGCCGTGGTGAAGTATCAAAACATTTCTCTACGCCTTCGCCTTTCAAGCCTTGCTTTCGTCGCATCTATCGTCGCATTCGCATCCTTTTCATTCAAACCGGAACACATCCACCGCCAAGATGTCAGGACCCGTCAAGAGCTCGTTCGATCCCAAGGATATGGCAAGCTTCACTTCCATGACCACGCAACAAAACACTTTGCTAACTATCCCCAGATCTTCCGTCACCTCGGCCCTACCGGTCTTAAGGTCTCCGTCCTCTCCCTCGGAGGCTGGCTCACCTACGGCGGCACCCAAAAAGGCAATATCGTCAAGGAGTGCCTCCAAACCGCTTGGGATCATGGCATCAACTTCTTCGACACCGCCGAGGTCTACGCCAATGGACAGAGCGAGATTGAGATGGGCAATGCGCTTAAGGAGCTCGCGTGGCCTAGAGACGAGTACGTGCTCAGCACGAAGGTTTTCTTCGGCACAGGGCGCAAGGAGCCAAACACTAGGGGTCTGAGCAAGAAGCATGTGGTCGAGGGCTTGAAGAGTTCACTGGAGAGACTGCAGCAGCCTTACGTGGATATCGTGCTGGCGCATCGTCCGGATGTGGGGACACCCATGAAGGAGATTGTTGAGGGCTTTACTCAGACGATCCGAAACTTGAACCTGGCTTACTACTGGGGAACGAGCGAGTGGTCAGCTGCGCAGATATCCGAAGCCACCCTGATCGCTGATAAGTACGTTGCTGATCGTGCGAGTGATGTCCAGCATGTTCGCTAACCGTACTAGGTACAACCTCATTGCACCGATCGCCGAGCAGCCCCAGTACAACGCCTTTCACCGCGAGCGATTCGAGGTCGAGTACGCACCTTTGTACGAGCAATTCAAGTACGGAACAACTATCTGGTCGCCTCTCGCTTCTGGACTCTTGACCGGAAAGTACAACGACGGTAAGCCTCCGTGGATGCATCTGCACGGGATCAAGCACTGACGAATCTAGGTATCCCCGAGGACAGCCGCTTCGCCACCAACAAGAGCTTCTTCGAGAACACAGTCAAGCAGCTCCAGACCGATGAAGGCAAGGCTAAGATCGCTAAGGTCAAGGAGCTTACAAAGATCGCTGAGGAGCTCGGCGGCAATGCCACACAGCTGGCACTCGCATGGTATGTTGGCGCTAGTCGGCTGATGTAAGGCTTGCGGTCACTGACTTCCTTTTTAGGTGCATCAAGAACGAGAACGTGTCGACTGGTAAGTGACCACCTTCCAAGTACATCCCCATAGCCCTACTGACCTCCTACTCGTTATTCTCGGAGCCACGAAGACGCAGCAAATTGAGGACAACTGCAAGTGCATACAGATGGTGCCCAAGCTTACGAGCGAGGTGATGGAGAGGATCGAGAAGATTTTGGACAACAAGCCCTCTGCACCGTCTGATTTCGGCCGCAAACGGTAAGGGCTTCTTGCTGCATGCTTCATGATCTAGATGCTGAGGGCAACGAGAATGCATGAAGAATGAAAGATGTACGCTTATACGGTGTGTGCAATAGAACTGCGTTCAAGCCGAAGCGAAAAAGTAAGCTGTGATCATGTGACCAGCTACACCACATTCCAGCCTCACCTTATATCATCACACACATGAGGACTTGCTAGATACTGCTAGCGATGCTGTCAATGGTAGCTTGCATCTGCCTGAATCGTACGAGTATGCGTGCATCGCGCAAAACGAGGACAGGTGAGGTGACGTTGGCCGATTTCGAAACTTGCACGAACTCCGAATTCAAGACCTGCCGCCCTGAAAGCGAATGCTGGCACAGTAAACAAGGGCGTCCACTGTGACATTTCGTGACGAGCTAGCTGTGCATGTATACTATACTGCACAGCAAATGTCTGCGATATCTTGTCTATCATACTTTGATCAATCTATCTTGGCATTCCGTCCCAGGACCCGGCTACACTTGCTCACTCCTGATACCATCATCTTCCTCTTCAGCAACACCGCCTTCAACATTCCTCCCAACGGAGACTTCGGCGTCGACAGCGTCGTCTTCCACGGTCGACGCCAGCTCCTCATCTTCCAGCCTCGCCTGCTGGACGGCCGCCGCCTTCGCCTCGTCCAACACCCGAAGCGCCTCCTCGTACTGATCCTGAGGAAAGTCTTCCTCCTTGACCACAGCGCGGCAGTCCTCATTCATGACACGCACAGCCTCGTGGGCGTGCTGCAGGAAGAAAGCGTCGCTATCATCACACGACAAGATTATGTGGCAGCGTGCGATGTACAGCAGTGGAAGTTCTGGGTCCTGTGATAAAGTAGGTAAGCCTATGATACGCAGGTATTTGAGCCTTCTCCTCGTCGTCTTCGTATAGCTTCATCATTGCACGGAAGCGGAGGTAGTAGTACTGGTCAAGGGCGGTCGTGATGCCGGCAGGGAAGTCGGATGGGATACTGGACGACGCCATGTCGTTCGCTTGACTGATCAGATGGGCAAGCTAGCAGTATTCGACGGCCGGTCACAGTGCAGGGACACGGGTGATACTAACGAAGGGGAGCGCGGTCGCAGAACGCGTAGAAGGTAGGTCTTGTGCGTCCACGATGGAAAGAGCTACCTAGCTTGAGCATCCAGTTCCCACCTCTACCGAGAAATACAGTGCAAGGGTTACGATTGATTCCTCATTCCGCTGAGAGAGTAAAATTTTTGTGAATGCGACTGGTGGTCTGGAGCTTATGCTTCGGGTCCATATCTGGCCTAGGAACCCATACATAAGACGTAGCAGCATGTCTTTGAATTACTCACAACGCATCACCCTGCTTCTCCCCCAACTTCATCTTCCCCATCGTCTCGGTCGCCTCCTCCTTGAATTCCTCTCTCCACCGACTCTGCGGCAATCGCTCGTAAACCACGTCCCCCATCGTCCACGTCATTCGCTTCCGATCAGTCTCCCAGTCCACGTCGTTATCGGGACAAATTGCGTAGAACTTGCCTTCACTCATCTTCTGGTACAAGAAGTCGGCGACTTGCTCTGGCGACCATGCGCCATCTGGCTTCGTCTTCGCGCTGCCCTTTGTGAGGCCAGTGAATGTCCAACCCGGGACTAGCAGATGCACTGAGGTTGATGGGGCGGATTTCGAGAGATCGAAAGAAAGGTGCTCGGCGATGGTTTTGACGAAGGATTTGGAGGCGTTGTATGCTGGGT
Organism: Cryoendolithus antarcticus; assembly: GCA_002077065.1. NCBI lineage: Eukaryota > Fungi > Ascomycota > Dothideomycetes > Cladosporiales > Cladosporiaceae > Cryoendolithus > Cryoendolithus antarcticus. The sequence goes on from NAJO01000023.1 coordinate 503,106, forward strand.
TCCCGGGCGGGTTGGTGATGCCTTGTTTGGAGCCTGTGATTACGATGGCCTTTGGGGACGAGGAGTTGGAGTCGAAGTCGGAGATGAATGTGTTCAGACCGTTGACCACGCCCATGACGTTCACATCTATGATCTTGCGGAAGTAGGCATTGTCGGACCAGGGCCCATTGGCGCCAATGCCGGCATTGAGATGGAGGAAGTCGAGCTTTGTCGACGAAAGCGATGATTTGAGCTCTGCCCACTCAGACAGAGAAGAGACATCCACTTTGTGGGTCGAGATCTTGGCTTTGGTTTGAATGCTGCTGTGGGCTTCTTCCAGGGCAGACTCGTTGTTGTCGATTAGATGGAGATCCATTCCATGGCTTGCACATACTTTGGCGACTGCCAGACCAACGCCGGAGGCTGCGCCGGTGATGAGAGCCGTCCTGCCACTGGCGAACACTGCTGCTGCGGAAGACATGGCGGAAGAGGTGAAGCAGTAATCAGTTATCTAGAAAGCCTCTGAGAGAGGAATGAGGATAATGAGGTACCAACATAATGAATGTCATCGATACAATTACCTTTCTTCCCAGCGGGGTGCTGAGTGACGTCGACAGAAGTGCTCATCCGCAGATCTTCGACACTACATATATGAACCTCATTTTGACTGCGTCGACTCTAGCAGAAGCAGGTGTCGATGACACTGTACCGTCCATATGTTTGGTTCATAGGTGGCCCGCGAGCGACAGAGCACCTGCGTCGGAAGTATCTGATCAAGGGATGGATTGTGTGATGGTCGAGACATATCGACGTGGCCAGTGCCCAGGACTAGAGCGGAAGGATCGATGGCAAGACTGCCATGCAATCCCAGCCGCCCATTCGCGCCAGTGCGATCTCCATGAAATTCCTACATGTAGCCATGAAAGTTATCATGTCGCGCATATAAAAGAAGCATGCAGAAAGTGCCAGCAGCCAATGCAGGAGCGCTTTGCCGAATTTCACCCGGTTGCTAGGCGAGCTGTCAACAAAGATTCACGATTCGGATATGGCATACCACTCCACATCTTCGACACTTAATAATTGGCAAGTCTACCGCAACATAGACTACTGGACGTATCAGCCGTCATGGCTTCAGCATCTCCTCGTCCGCATCACCAGCGCAACAAATCCTCCCGGTCTGGTATCCTCAGATCATTAGTGTCTAAGACAGACTCGGAAGCTCCCTCTGGCATTCGACAAGGCATGACACGAACGCAGACTGTGCCGCTCCTTCCAGCAGACCATCCGCACGCGTTCAAGACTAAAGTGCTCGGAGAACGACAGTCGAATGTGCAGTCTCCTCCATCATCACCCTCGAAGCGAAAGCATGGAGCAGCTGTTCCCACGAAGAAGGGAGCCAAGGCGGAGAAGGAGGGTCTGACGAAGAGCAAGTCGAGCACAGGCTTGACGAGTATGTTCAGTAAAATGAACCGCTCAAGCAAGGATCTATCTTCCTTCGCTCCGCCCCCGGTGGTGAAGGACAAAGAGAACAGTACACCGCCTTCGTCCTCCCATGGCCCTGCAAACCCTCCAATTTGGGCGCAATTCTCGTCAACTTCCACAACAGCAAGCAACGCTCCAGACAGACCAGTCTCCAGAGACAGTCGGTCCTCGCAGAGCGTTCAGGACGAGATCACACGATACACTCCGCAGAACTACTCCCCTTCGAAGCAGCGCGACTTCCATGGTGCTGTGGAGCAGCCTAGTCTACGCCCCACATTGTCGCGACGACCGCAGAGCACAGTAGTACAACCCACCGGCGGCTTCATGGACGCTCTCGGTAGACGGGCAAGTGGTGCACGAGCGAGCATAGAAGGGCACACATCGCCCGAAACATCACAAAGGACGAGCGTGGAGGCTGATGCACATTCTTTACCGGCGAAGCGCAATTCCGTAGCACTTCCTTCGACGACGGAGCGTAAGGCTAGCGGAAGCAGCACCGAGCAGGGGACCTCTGCAGTGGGACTTACAGTAGCGAAGAGGACAGGCAGGGTGATGGCTGCTGTTGCTGCACTTCAGGGAAAGACGAGGAAGACGGCTGTCAAGTCGGAGGCTTCCATCGACCCGGCAGAAGTGGACGCTGCATTCGAAGCGGTGCTCGAATCACGAAACATCCCACCAGCTATGAGGGTGAAGATGCGGTCTTTGACCTTGAGGGTCAAGACGGACTTCATTAGGCAAGATCAAGGCGCTGCTATCAGCTCGGGCTCAAGTCCAGTAGAAGCACCTGGTATTCAAGCTGCCGAGACTGCGCGAGCCGAGACACAGGTCGAAGACGATGCAAAAGCAACGAAGCAGTCTCGCCCCAGAAGCCGGACTTTCACCTTCACACGCAGAGACAAGTCGGTGGGCGACGCTTCGCCGCCGAAAAAGGCTCGATCGCAGAGCAAGAGCCGACCGACCTCAATACATGTCACAAGCGAGCAAGCAGCGGCAATGATTTCGACGCCTTCGACACCGACGTCAAGCAAGCGCGGCCACACTACTGCGCCACCGTCTGAGTACATCACATACCTGAAGAAGAACCAAGATCCAGTCAAGATCGAAGTCGGTCGACTGCACAAGCTCCGCATCCTACTGCGGAACGAGACAGTCGCTTGGGTGGATGGCTTTGTCACTCAAGGCGGCATGGCGGAGGTGGTGGCGCTTCTGCATCGCACGATGGCGGTCGAGTGGCGGGAGGAGCACGAGGACCAGCTGCTGCACGAGACACTGCTGTGCTTGAAGGGTCTCTGTACGACTGAGCGTGCTATGGTCGAGCTCGACACGGTCGCCGATGTGCTGTTTCCGGCTCTGCTGGGTATGCTGTTCGACGATGAGAAGAAAGGCCCGGCCGAGTACTCTACCCGGACAATCATCGTTAATGTGCTCTGTGAGTGCATCACCTGTCCTGATTTGTTCATCGACAACTGACTGATAATACAATAGTCAACTACTTGAACGCCGCCTTGAACGACTCACATTCTGCCCTTGAGCAACGCGCTCTCAAGATCCTCGCCTACCTCGGCGAGCCAGCAAAGCCAGACGATGCCCGACCTGTAGACTTCGTACTCGGCATGCATGCTGCGAGACCGTACAAGCTCTGGTGCCGCGAAGTGACCAATACGACTAAGGAGGTGTTTTGGATCTTCCTGCATCAGCTGAACGTCGTGCCTCTGCCCTCGAGACCGAACACTGCAGGCTCAGACACCACTTCCCCTGCTCGTTCAGAAGAAGTCGTAGATGAGGAGCGCGTGAAAGTGCTAGAAGCGACCTACACTCAGCGCCACTTCCCTGGTCTTCGCCCGCCTGTCCCTGCAGCTCCATACATCGGCGGCGTGGAGTGGGACGCCACAACCTACATCACCGCACACCTCGACTTACTCAACGGTCTTGTTGCCTCTCTCCCGATCCTTGGTGGCCGCAACACCCTCCGAGCCGAACTTCAAACCTCGGGCTTCGAGAAGACTCTCGGCGGAACGCTTCGCACTTGCAAGGAAAAGTTCTACTCTGGCGTGCACGACGGGCTAAGGTCTTGGGTGGCTGCTGCGGCGGAAGATGGCTGGGAGACGCAGTACGTGCGGGAGGGACCGACCATGGAGGAGCGAGCGGATCGGGCTAGGAGTAGTAGTCCGAAGAAAAGTCCTGTGAAGAAGGAGGCGGCGCCGCAGCTGGGTGCGCTGCCTCTGCTTGAGGCTCCACGGCTGGACTTGGGCGCTGGGGTGTCTAGTGGTAATGACGATGACGGATGGCTAGGATGACGGGGCTATGGATTATGACATTGGCATGGGTTGGAATTGGTGGCATTGCGCTACCTCACATGGGCTTGGCCTTTCTCTCGTGTTCTTGTTAGAGGCTCGTGGGCGACCTTGAAAGCACACTTCTGCCTCATCTTACTTCCGTCTACCGCAAGTGATAGCCGACACACGCGCTGCTACATCCACCTACACCACCGCGATGTGCCTCTCAATGGCCCTTAACGGCGCCAAGAGTCCTTCCGTCAGCTTTCCGCTGCGTCGTGGAGACTCCGCCGCAACATGCGGAAGGTTTCCGCCATCGCAATGCCCACCTCCCACTTGCAACGCCGCTCTGGCAAGTCATTCGGCATTGCACTTTGTTGCATCCCAAGAGGCTTGCAAGCAGCTACCCACTTGCGGTGTCTGGAGCAGCAGTACCCAATAGCCATCTATAGAAGGGAACAGGCAGACTGCGGTGAGCTCGCAAAGTATACATACCCCAGTCTTGTCTACCTTCCACAGCTCTTCCTATACCTTAGTCTTCCTCTTTCCCAGCTGTTCACTTTGTACAACGATACCTGCATTATAGGAAATTTGATCGCAAAGATGCAATACCACCTCAACGGCCTCCCCGCGGATGCCTCGGTCGACCCGTCCCTCCACCACCCTGTCCCCAAAACCCCCACAGATACCTCCCCACTCCCCACAGAAGTAGACGTCCTCATAATCGGCGCCGGCCCCGCCGGTCTCCTCCTCGCAACCCAGCTCTCCCGCTTCCCCACTCTCAAAACCCTCATAGTCGACGCCAAACCCTCTTCCCTCGCCCAAGGCCAAGCAGACGGCCTGCAATGCCGCACAATAGAAATCTTCCAAGCCTTTGGCTTCGCTGAGAAAGTGCTAAAGGAAGCTTATTGGGTGAACGAGACGACGTTCTGGAGCCCCGGGAAGGGTGGGGAGGGGCTTGTCAGGACTGGCAGGATCAGGGATACGGAGGAGGGGTTGAGTGAGTTTCCGCATGTGATTTTGAATCAGGCGAGACTGCATGGGTTGTGGGAGGAGACGATGGCGGGGAGTGAGGCGGGGCTGGGGGTGAGGTATGGGTGGGGGATGAAGGGTTTGAGGATACCTGAGAAGGGGAGCGTGGAGGTTGAGGTTGAGAAGGTGGAAGGTGGAGAAAGGCAGACGGTCAGGGCGAAGTATGTTGTAGGCTGCGATGGCGCAAGAAGTCCTGTGCGGCAGTCGTTGGGGCTGGAGATGAAAGGCGACTTCGCAAATCAAGGCTGGGGAGTACTGGACGCATTGGTCGTGACAGACTTCCCCGACCTGCGACTGAAGACTGCCATTCACTCCGCGAACGACGGCAGCATCCTCATCATACCGCGGGAAGGCGGCTACCTGGCACGCTTCTACATCGAGCTCGACAAACTCGGATCCAACGAGCGACTCTCCAGCAAGAATATCACAGCCGAAGACCTCATCGCGCGCGCGAAGAAGATCTTCGCACCCTATACCTTCGACGTGAAACACATAGGCTATTGGAACAAGTACGAAGTCGGACAACGCCTGACGAATCACTTCGACGACGTGCCGGCCGAGAAACGCAATTCACTGAACCCTCGTGTCTTCATAGCAGGCGACGCATGCCACACACACTCTGCGAAAGCCGGCCAAGGCATGAACGTAAGCATGAACGACGCCTTCAACCTTGGCTGGAAACTGGCGAGCGTACTACGCGGCCGAGCGGACCCAAAGCTGTTGCACACCTACTCCGAAGAACGACATGCCATCGCACAGCTGCTCATAGACTTTGATCGCGAGATCTCGCGGCAATTCGCCGCAAAACCGAAGAACAAGGCCAACGGCGCGAACACCGCTACCGAAACCAAGGAGACTGACAAAGATGCCGTGGACCCGGCGGTGTTTCAGGAGTACTTCACGCGGCAGGGTAGGTTCATGGCGGGCGTGGAGACGACGTACAAGCCCTCTCTTGTCACATCGTCTTCGATTGAACATCAGCATCTCGCTTCGGGATTCCAGATCGGCACCCGCTTTCACTCAGCGCAAGTCCTGCGCCTCGCGGACGCGAAACCAGTGCAACTCGGTCATGTGATGGAAGCTGATGGCCGGTGGCGCATCATGCTCTTCGGCTCCACTGAATCGACTCTTGCTCCCACTTCTGCGATCAGTAAGACCTGCCTGTGGCTGGAGAAAGTGCTCATACCCCGTTACACGCCCTCCAACGCGGATATAGACTCCATCTTCGACGTCCGTGCTGTGTTCCAGCAGCCACGGCAGGAGCTAGATATTGCTGCGATGCCGGAAGTACTGCTACCGCACAAGGGCAAGTTTGGGATCCAGGATTATGAGAAAGTGTTCACGGACGAAGCTTCGTATGGGTTCGGCTTTGGGGAGATATACAAGAATCGCGGTATCGATCGCGAGCACGGTGCCGTGGTTGTGGTGCGACCGGATCAGTACGTGAGTGCTGTGCTGCCTTTGGGTGAGGAGGGGTGGGTGGAGATGGAGAAGTTGTTTGGTGGGTTCATGATTGAGATCAAACCAGGGACGAATGGGCATAGCACATGACATAAAGAAGATAGGTCGATAGAAGGGTGACTTATGTACAGCACGTATATGACACTTATGAGTGGATGGCTTCCCCCACATACTTGGCCAGCGCGAGCATCTTCTCCTCCTGCAACTTCCGCCCAACAAGCTGAATGCTAACGTGCGCGCCATCGTAGATCTCGGGATCGTCTGCGAAGTAGGAGTCAGCAACATTGTCCGCGCCAACCATGCTTCGTACATGTAAGACTTACAAAGATCCTGCGTCTTCTGGTCCACCTCCCCAACAGCTTTGAACGCCTCGTCTTTCTTGTCGATGCTCTTGTCAACTCTAGTGACAGGTAGTACCACACTCGTATAATCCAGCACATTCACAAACGTCGAGTAAGTATAATACGTATACCCATTCGGCCTCGCCGCCGCGAACGGCGCAAGCGGGCTTATAATCGCATCCACCGGGCGCCCTGTCCCAGTCAGCTCCGCAGTGCTGTTCCAGTATTCCATGTACTCCTTCTGCGCCTCGCGCTTCTCGACATTCGTCGCCGCGATCTCGGTGGCATCGACAGGGGGTCTCTTTTCGCCGAGAATCTGAGGAGCGGGCTCTTCGCCCGACAGCGCGAAAGCGGAGCGCATGTCAGCGCCGCCGTCGAAGTCCCAGCACTTGGCGCAGATTTCCATTAGGCGGGCGTGCGTGGGTTTGGGATCCCAGGTTATGACTTTGTGGCCTAGGGATTCGAGTTTCTTGACGACCAGGTCTACGGCGCGGGCTACGGGTGGGTGCGGGGCGCAGGTGCCGTCGTGGCGGAGGACGGCGAAGGATAGGGGTTTGGCGAGGCGTTGTATGGGGTCTGAGATCGCTGCAGCAGCTTCAGGCCGCCAGGGGATGTCGTGCACGAGCGGGTCGTGGAGCCAGGGTTCTGTTGAGAGGAGTCCGCGGGTTACGAGTGCGAGGGCATCGGGAGTGGTTGCTAGGGGGCCGACGACGGAGAGGATGCTGTTTTGGCCGTCACCGCTGTTGGCCATGCCTTGATATGGAAGGCGGCCAGTCGAGGGACGAATGCCGTAGAGTCCATTGAACGCAGCGGGGATGCGGATTGAGCCTCCGATGTCTGTGCCGAAGCCTACTGGCGATCCGCGCAAGCCGATCAGCGCGCCTTCGCCGCCTGAGGAGCCGCCGGTAGAGAGGTTGCGGTTGGCGGGATTCTGGGTATAGCCTATGATGTTGTTGATCGTCTCGCCGCACATGAGCGTGTGCGGGACGGAGGTCTTGCAGTAGAGTGTAGCTCCCAGACTGCGTAACTCCTTGACCATCTCGCTCTCGAAGACTTTCTCCTTATTCGTCCCTTTCTTGCCTTCGAAGGTGCCGATCCAGCCCACGTAACCCATGTGTGTTTCTACGTCCTTGACGTGAAATTGGTCCTTCAAGCTTACTGGAAGACCATGCAGGGCGCCGAGAGGCTTCTTGTGCTCGGCGAAGTAGGCGTCTGCCTTCTCGGCGTCCGCGATGGCGGCATCGAAGAAAATCTCATGGAGGCAGCTGACCAGCTGGTGGGCGACCGCAGCTCGATGGCAGAACGCCTTTGCGACATCGACTGCCTTCCAAGTTCCTGAGGTGGTCTTCTCGACGATGCCTACTGCGTCTGTTTCTGTGATCTCGATCTCTCCCTTGTTCAAGTATTGCTGGATGAATGATCCGGTGACATCGCGCTGCTGTTCGATCGACGGGACATCCTTGATCCGCCACTCTTGGGGAATAAGATCGTTGACCGAGTCCGCCTTATCCTTTGCGGTCTTTTTCCAGTCACTACCCATGTCTGTGGTGCTTTCGTTATCCCGATCTCTTCTTTGTTGTTGCCACTGGGAAGGTTTGAAGTAGAGCTGCCTTGGGTTCTCGTGCTTCTTTTGCATACGAATGGGACGAAGAAGGGGGGTGAGGTGGAAGAGTGAAAGACTATCTGAGTGAGAGAGCAATCACCTACCTACTGCATACGCCTGTAGTCATGCGATGTCACTGGTCCTGTTCGCGTAGTGTACTTAAGCTCCGAGAGTGCTCTACTACGCTGCTGTCGACCTTCCTGATGCGAAGTGAGGTGGGGGCGCAATGATCGTGGCGGCATGTGAAGGCGGGGCAGAGTGTGCTCGGCATCACCGTCTGCCCGCTGGACCAGCGATAGCACGTCCAGACGCCCACGAGAGATAGCGGGCTGCGTGGAAGAGGGGGATGACGATGAAGCTACTGCCGATGTGTCAGGAGTGACCTCGCTTAGAAGCTCCATGTTGAGCGACCTCTTCGACCAGGCTTGGCGAGGATGGACATCTGACAGGACATGGGCAAGAACAACAACGTCTTCGATGCTATGTTTGTATCATAATAGACGCGACTGAGTTCGATCCTCTTCTCGATGTCAAGTCGACTGTTCTGCTGCACTACTATCCACGCCGCATTTGTGTTCCCTCGAGGTAAAGTAAAGTCCGCCGAGAAGTCCAAGTCTTTCAGCATTATCCACTTGCTTTTCCATCTCATCAACATCGAACTTCATTGCCCATAATTTCTTCTCCAATACTTGCCTATGAGTATGCTAGACCACCTTCTCCCACCATGCAGCCCCTCCATAAGCTCCTGTTCGCCATTCTTGCGGTCTCCTTTGTCACATTCGTCGCCCTGTTCGGAAGGCTACCAGCGCTAAGAAAGACCCCTATCGGATGGCTACAGCGAGCACTTTGTCTACATGCGCCCATTAGACTACGAAGGATCGATAGTAAGATAACAGGCGGCCGGGTCACGCTCAAGAGCCAGCGGCTGGGGCAGTACTTGTTCTACGAGAGCAACCCAGTCGTTGTCGTGAGCATTCCCCATATTCAAAAAATTAGACCACATCGCTAATGGTCGATCAGATCCTCTTTCTCATCCTCGTGACAGGAAGTGCTGGTCTCTTCCTCTGGAACGCTTACGCCCTCCTCTCGACCTCTCTGCTCCTGCCCCTAGTCCTTCTCCTACCAGCACCCTACATCTTCACCTACCTCTGCGTGACCCATACTTCCCACTTTCTTCCCCTCCCAGCCTATCCTCATCAGCCTGAGCACTATCCCTACGATCACATCCTCTTCCGCCCCAACACTACCTGCCGCACCTGCGACATTCTCAAACCAGCCCGATCAAAACACTGCTCCCTCTGCCATCGCTGCGTCGACAAATGCGACCATCACTGCCCCTGGGTGAACAATTGCCTCGGTCGTGGCAACTACCGATGGTTCCTCGCTCTGTTGCTGTCTCTGCCAATACTAGAATTCTACGGCGCCTACCTGGCCTGGACGATCATCCGACCCTACATCTCCGTCCTACCAGAGAACCCGTTCTTCAGCTGGGCACACTTCACCGATCTAGGTGATGCCTTCGTTCGCGCTATAAACGTCGGCGGTCTGAGTATCGCTGGCGTCGGCTTGCTAGCGATCACTACCGCGCCTCTTCCGCTGGCACTGCTAGCGTATCATTGCTACCTGATCTGGGCTGGTATGACCACCAACGAATCACAGAAATGGGCAGACTGGCGAGATGACATGGCTGATGGACTCGTCTTCGTTGGATCTAAGGCCGTACTCCGACAACACTTCGCAAAGCGAGGTGGACAACGCGAACTTGCACAAATGCTCGGGCTGGATGGAGAGACTGGGAGCATTGATTGGCCCATCGAGAGCGATATGGTGTGTGTGAGGACTAATGATGGACAGCCGCCGAGGGGCCAGGAGGGTATGTGGAGGAGGGTGTGGAGGCTGGAGGAAGTGGAGAATCTGTATGATTTGGGGGGCTGGGGGAATCTGGTAGAGGTTATGATGGGGAGGTGAGACGTAGTCGATGGGGAGATCTGGCAAAGCTTGCATGGCCGCACATACAGCGCTTCTCGACTTGTCTACGGCACCCTCGCCGCAATCTACACTAAAGCCCGGGCCTGCGACCGAACCTCAAAGTTGTCAAAACACTATACTTACTCTTGGGCAATCGATTGCTCGTTGCGCCGCGCCGATATGAGAATTTGGAGAAGCGAAGCTAAAGTGCGTCCGCACGAATTCCTGGTCACAATGGTGGCTGTGGTGAAGGAACAGATCGCTGAAGATTGTAGGAGCCAATACATTGCAGACTCTACGTTCAATGAGAGCTCATATGTCCTTGCCGTAGCTCTGGCCTAGACGCTGCGCTACTGACTGTCGTATCCTTGTCGATTTGGGTGCAGTGTCTGCATACACACCTCCTTTCATCTACGGCATGCTCATGAACAGCTTGAGCATCGCAGGGTAGTTGGGTGTACTTCAAATGAAAGTCAGCAATGCACCGCATCGTCCGTTTTGGGCTTGCACTTACCCAAGACCAGTCAATGGGTCCCACCCCGGAGCGGCGTAGAATCCGGGAGTGCCGCAACCGCTGTTGTTGCCGATAGTGATATCATGTAGCACTTCCGGGTGTGCGTAGAGCGCAGGGTTCACAAAGCCAATGGTAGACTTCCTCTTTGCGATCCTCTCTTCATTGATTCGGGTCAAAATCGCCGCAAATGCTGGTGACGATGCAGAAGTACCACCGATTCGCAAGAAGCGGCCCTGTCCTCCGATAACCACATTGTCCCCGATCGCCGAGAAGTCAGGGTATCCGCGGCCTGCGCGGTTGTAGATGCCGCCGTCGGTGTAGCACGCGGAGCTGTTGAGCGAGCAGGCGTACGACGGGTACGAAGGTGTGTGCTTAGTCAAATAGGTGGATACTGCGGCAGCTTGGTAAGATGGGATTGGGTAGATGTTGGAGAACCCGCCGCCGGCTGCGAGGTGATTAGCATTCTGATTGGAGGGTAAAGACCTCGCCGGGGTAACTTCGGCGGAAGATTGCAGCAAGACTCACAGGGAAAGCGAGTGACGGCGACCTCGGCATCGGCAGCAGCAGAAGCGCCAACTGGGAGAGTCGTGGCACCCAGCGTCGTGATGTACGGACAGCTAGCCGGGAAGTCTGGCGAGAAGATCTTGCCACCGGGTCCTAAGCATCCATCGGGGTTGTCGTCACCCTACAGAACATCAGTATACTAGCACCAGATACTATCATGGGCGAGACGAGAGGAGACTCACTGGAGGACCAGCTACACCCGAGTCTCCGGAAGAGACGCAGATCGATATGCCCTGCAGGCCAAGCTTGAGGTATTCGTTACACTGGCGACGCTGATAGTTGACTGGGGCATCACTCTCCTGGCCACCATAGCTGATGCTGATCACGTTCGTAGGCTTGTAGACCCCGCATTGTAATTGACCCTTGTAACCACCAGGTTGAGGATCTGGGTACGATGGGTCCAGGGGCGAATTGCCGGTCTCTCCAAATGCAGAGTAAGAGCAGTAGGAGCCGTCAATAGCATCCAAAAAGTTGTTAAGAAAGCCGACAAATGTATAATTATTCTCGTAGACCTGTCGTTGTAATTAGTATGTCTCATTGGAAAAGTTATTGCCATAAAGTGCATACCGGGTCGTCTGTTTGGAACAGTATGCTGTTCTGCGGCCAAATGATCGGGTAGGAGATCTGGAAGTCGAGATCACTTTCGAGGCCGGCCTGTGACACGTTGGCGATAGGTGCAACACCACCATCAATGCCTTGAAGGATCGGGTGCGTGCCGTTGCGGATCCGAGGGTAGTAGCGAGTGAAGAAGTTGTCCAGATCCTGCTGCGCGTAGACATCGCCGAGGTCTTCAAAGATGCCGAGCTCGTTACCAGGAGCGGCCTTGTTGCCTTGCGTGATGTTGTACATAGCCTGCGTAAAAAAAATCAGTGGCCGTCACATGACTCATGACTCGCGTGTCATGAAACTCACAGCAATGCACTCAGGTGTCACGAGGGTGCCACAAGCTGTCAGATTAGCTGCGCTGGGCAGTGGCCCAGGAGGCATAGGACGGGTTGGAGGTGGATGTGGGCGCTTGCGGTGGCCTTTGCCACCGTTGTCCCAACCTCCACGCTTCTCGAGGGCGGCCTTCGATCCGCGCGTGCCAATATGCTTAACGCCTGGTGTAATGTAATCGACATGACTCTGTACGTGAGCAGGAAGATGGTATCTGATCGGCTCTGTCAACAGTCGTCGTTTCAGATCTGGTGGAGTCGCAGACTCACTCGTCACAGGCGATGCCGGTCTTTCCAGTCGCCGCATGCTCATACTCATGGTACTCGGTCTTCAGTAACTCTTCGGCCTTAGAAGCGCTGGCATCAAATTGCAGCCACTGTTTGTTGGTCGACTGGCTGACACTGTCCATTGCAATGCCAGCTGACTCGAGCCAGGCACGGACTGCATCGACACTGCTCTGCGCTGGCGCGAAGAGATCGGTGACCTCGTCAACGGTGTAGTGCTTGCCATAATGCTCAGACTCCGGATGTGAGCTATTGTGTGTTAGGAGTCGTGTCTCGCGAAGCTCTGCGTTATCCACTTACACCTTCATGAGATAGTCGTGAGCTTTGTCAAGGTTGCTCTGTATTAAGCCAATACGCATCGGTAGCTTAACGTCTTCGTGCACGCGCGCGACCTTGACCCATGAAACTGATTCGGATCGCTTTTCATGCAGCACATGGTTAGCAGGAGTGGGCACCGCCGCAGCGGTGGCCAGCAACAATGCTAATCCGTTCAAGGTAGCGCCCAACATCTTCGCAATTGAGAATTGGGAAGTTTACAACGAACCTGGGAAACGTAGGATAATATACTTCTCCACTGGCCTCTTGATGTGCCACCAATCTGCGGCCGGTGCCTGACCCTACTGCAGTGCACTTGTCATATATTGCATTGGCATGCATGGTTGTTCAAAGCTAACGTGCACGAGCAGGCAGAGAGGAACATCGGTGACCACTGAGAACCGATCAGACAGCGACTGAGACGATGTTGCGTGCAGACATCTGCATGATTGCCCGCTAGATCGTCCACTACGTGCACAAGACCCAGCACACCAGAGCGAAGGTGGACCAAGAAGGCGGCTTCGAGTCCCAAGGTAGAAGGCGCCGGCAGGTCACGATCTCGATATGCACGCCGGAGCTATCTGCGATAAGCAGGAGGAAAGCTTGGTAGCAGATACGCACGACCAAGAAGCGACAGGCTAATACTACTTACTTGGCGATTGATTGATATTATGGCGATGGGCATGGGAGTCGGCATGGTTCTCCGCAGTGTTGACGATAGCTGCAGCCGACGCTTGCATGTATGAGGAAGTCGATGTATTACGCGATGTGTCCATGACGTGCGCCTGTGGTGGGTATCGCTTCCAATTGTTTGCTCGATCGATTCGACCATCAGGTACCGAGCGATGCAGTCGACACGAGGAGCGATAGCGTCACGATCCCTTCGTGGCTCGAATAGAAGCTTGACAACGTTGTGCAGCCACTCGTGAGACAATAGTGGTAATGGTGATGGCGGATATCAAACGAGACTTCCCTCCCTGCGGCTGGAGTCCATGCCAAGCACCGACTTTCGTAAGTCCGTCATATGGCCGACTCAACTCTATTGTTCCTCGTCGCTCCTTCAGGATTTCGGCCTGGTACGGATCCTTAGGTATTTGCATCCCAGAGTCACACTATAGAGGCCTACGTCGCTGCATAGGGGTGGTGGACATTGCACTGTCGTGGCCTGAACCATAGCTGCGTTGTCCAGAATTGAGGCAGCTGGGAAGTTGGAAGTGGCATCGGCCACCGATCACCGAAAACACTCGCAGACGGCACGGGACCTTTCAGCAGCTTAAACCGCAAACATGACACCACAGAAACGTGGATTGCAGGAAGTGGCGCCGCTTCCAATCGCGGACGAGAGAACACCACTGCTAGCCGATGGTGAAGGAGCGGAAGACCAGGATGAAGAAGCCCTTGAGGCACGTGCTGCGCAAGAACGGCGAGAATATGAGACAAATGCTGTGCCCATCGCAGACGAACCGAGTACAAAGAAGCTGGTCTTGACCATGAGCAGCTTATGGTTTAGCACGTTCTTCGCTGCCCTAGATGCAACGATCGTGGCCACACTTTCGGGTCCCATCAGTGCTAGCTTCAATTCCTTTACGCTGTTCTCCTGGCTCGCATCAAGCTATTTGATTGCCAATGCTGCATTTCAGCCACTAAGTGGGAAGTTGACAGACATATATGGCCGCCGTGCTGGCCTGGTCTTTGCCAGTACCTTCTTCGCAGCTGGTACTCTGATGTGCGGCCTTGCGACAGAGCAATGGGTCATCATCCTTGGACGTCTGATTGCCGGAGCTGGTGGTGGTTGCTTGAACACCATCAGCACCTTCGTAGGCTCTGATCTTGTGCCGCTGCGCAAGCGCGGTGTTTGGCAAGGCATTGGCAATATTGTCTTTGGCACCGGGATGGGTTTGGGAGGCCTTTTCGGAGGGTATGTTCACGACACACTCGGATGGCGCTGGGCCTTCTACATACAGGTGCCGTTCATTGTAGTGGCTGGCATCGCAACATTCTTCACCGTCAAAGTACCGATCAAGCATACCGATGAGAGTAAGCTCGCTCGGGTAGACTTCCTTGGAGCTGCTAGCCTGAGCATTACCCTTGTCCTACTTCTTCTCGGGCTGAACAGTGGAGGTAACATCGTGCCATGGACTCACCCACTAGTGCTCACTACAATCCCGCTGTCTGTGGTATCTCTACTGGTCTTCATCTTCATTGAAGACCGTATTGCTTCGGAACCCATCATTCCAGTCCGCCTACTTCTAAATCAGACCGTCGCAGCCGCGTGTCTGACGAACTGGTTCGAGACGATGGCGGTCTTCGGGCTGCTTTACTACGTCCCGGTCTACTTCCAGACGGTTGGTGGGCTGTCATCAACTGCTGCGGGCGCACGACTGATCCCGCAGTCTGCTGGTGCAGCAATTGGCTCGCTGTCATCCGGCCTTCTCATGCGCGCTACAGGAAAGTACCGACTACTGAACTTCTTCATGCAATGCATGTCACTCGCTGCAGCTGCAGCGATACTTGGCACCTTCAATGCGCACGTCGCAGCTGCGCCTCCCTTCATCTACTTACTGATGCACGGGACCGCGTACGGCAGTATGCTCACTATTACCTTGATCTCGCTCATCGCGGCAGTCGATCACAAACACCAAGCCGTCATAACTTCAGCATCGTATGCCTTCCGTAGCACTGGCAGCACCATTGGTATCACGCTTTCATCGACGGTCTTCCAGAATCTGCTCAAGAGCGGCTTGTGGGAGCGCTTTGGTTCTTTGCCGAACGCAGCCGCCGAGATCGGCCGGATCAGGGACTCGGTAGACGAGGCGAAGCATCTACCGTCAGGCTGGAGCCATGACGGAGTAGTGGACAGCTATGTGGACGCATTACGAGGTGTCTGGGCATTAGTCCTGGGCTTCGCGACAATGGCAGCTGTGTGCAGCTTCTTCATCCGGCAACATACTCTGTACAAGAGCCTCGAAAGGAAATGATGATCTCCGTCACAGTGAATGCAATCACTCAAGCTTTGACTGCGCTACTCTCTGCTACGCCTGGGTAGTGATCAAACGCAACTGTGTCAGTGAGCATGCGTGCTTGTCGATATCTCGAAGGGCTACCACTATGCACTGCGTACCTCGGATACACTGAGATCTAACAGTCGCTCTCGCCGCTGGGACAGTTCGAATTTGAAGGGCGAAGAATTATTACTGCGAGTCGTTGCCGACCTCATGACGACAACGCAGTCCCCAGGCAAAACTGGGACTCAAGTGTGCCATACCATGGACTGTGGAATCCCCTATCCTACCGATGCAAGCTATGACTTATACAAGGTCTGTTCATACCACTGGATCAAGCTTCATCCTCATCGCCTCATGGCCTCTCTTCAGCCTTCCCGCAAAGTGTGCAGCCCCATCACCACTGAAATGTCCTTGCAGGCCAGCGTACGTCTTTTCCGCAAATTTCTTGCTGTAGACGAACATGGTCTGTTCGTACTGTCGCACTGCCAGCGCTGGATCGCTCGGATGTGCAATCAACAAGCGAGCAAGTTGTAGCGAATCCTGCAGCGCCAGATTCACGCCCACCCCGGCAAAAGGTGTCATGAGGTGTGCTGCATCTCCAAGCAGCGTCAGTCCTGGACGGCTTCCCCACTGCATCCCAACTGGCAGCATCCACAGCTTACGCGGGATCACCTTATCCGTGCTCTCGAGTACCACGCGCTTGGTGTTTTGGCCACAATCAGCAAATTGTTCGTCGGTGAGCTTCGTAGCGGCGGCGACCTCCTCAAGTCCCTCCAGGCCGCTCTCTCTCTCAAGCCAATCCTCGGGCTTGCGCACGCAAGCATAGATCCGGATATCGCCGTTGCCTTGACGTTGAGCAAGGACAGCGCGGCCCTCGTCGAACATGAAGCAGCTGCCGGCGCCAACGTACTCGGACAGCCACGGGTGCCTCACGTGAGTGTCTTCAGCCCAGCCTTCGAGTGCAGTGATGCCAGAGTAGTACGGCTTCACATCCGTGAGAAGGGGTCGCACCTTGCTCCATGCTCCATCCGCGCCGATCACGAGGTCAAATCCGATTTCTTTGGTACCATCTGCAAGGACTACGTCGTGCTTCTCCTCTCCTGAGGCAGGCGTCGACGACACTGCAACTACCTTGCTACCCCATCTGACAGTCTCTGGTGCCACCGAGTCAAGGAGAATGGATCGGAGTGCATCTCGATCAATCTCCGGCCGTTCGCCAATCCCATCAGCCTCCACTTGCTTTGTCATTCCATTCTCGTCGAACAACACCGTGCCCTTGCCGTCGACTATCTTTTTCACATCGCCCTCTGGACGAGCGTGTTGCAAGAATTGCGACCAAAGTCCTGCTTCCTTCAGTGCAAGCTGACCTTGCTGGGGGTGGAGGTCTAAGGAGCCACCCTGATTCCGGGCATTGCGTGATGGATCAAGCTCGAAGATGGTGATCTGGCATGCGAATGTTGGACTCTGCTGAAGTAAACGGGCCAGTAAGAGACCAGAAGGGCCGGCGCCGAGGATTGCGATCTTGGGCGTCGTTTCGGACCCTGCAACGGAATTCATGAGGCTTGAGTTGACCGATATCGTGTTTTGTGTTTGAGCGAGTATACTTGGTGTGAGATGCGTGTCGTTTAGATCAGGACGCTGAAGTATGGTGGTCTAGTGATATTGTGAGAGCTTGGTGGCAAGAACGATAAACATACAGGATGTTCATACGTTATATACTTGTGGGTCCTTGCATTCGTATAAGCACCTCATCGTCGCCGGTGCGACTTTACCAACACTCCGCAGGACCCGATGCGGCCGAGCCACACGGGTTCTGAGTGGCTGTGATTGTATTCATGAGTCGGCATCCTCGTCAATCCATCGGAGCTGAGTCTCAAGCGGCACCGAGCACAGTGGAAGGACCTCAAGCTTTGCAGTGAAAGCTTGGTGGCTCGCTCGGAGTTCTCGGATTTGACAACTGACTTCGGCCGAGATCAAACAAATGCTTGAGGCTAGACAGCCACCTTCATCTTATACACCTATATGCGAGACAAGGCACACACGAGATCTTTGCTCTTCCAGAAGTCGGCGGGGTGCAATAATGCCAGAACTTGGCTCTCTTCCCGTCGACTGAATGCACGTTACGGACTTGGCCTTGCCCATTGGTATGCTGTCTCTCTTGCACAACAAGTGCGAGAGGACACTCGCGGCGCATGCGTCAGCAGCATAGGAATCCTTGCAATCTCAGGGAGCAGAGATGGCACAGGGATCACTCAGGACTCCTTGATCTACTTTACAGCCTGCCTCGCCTCCCGTCTTCGGCGACCTTCAGCACCGGCCTAAGGGCTCCAGCTCTCTCGAACAGGCCTCCCAGGCCCGCCTCACGCCCTCTCGCGTCTTCAAGTCGGCACCATTGCTCCGCAGACTTGATTCTATGTTGAGTGACCTGTCATGTCGTACCGCGTCTTATGAACTTCTAACATGTTAATTGTGGTTCACAAAAGCAAAACCGCAGTAAGACCGAGTCCCAACACCGACGCTTGAACGCTAACAATCATCAGCCTGCCCGCACCACTAGCACTCTGCGTCAAGGCTGCAGACGCAGGAGTACCAATTGTGCTGCTCGTAGCGGCAGACGTGCTCTCAGTACTCTGGCTGCTTGTCGACGCCGCAATCTTGACGATGCCAGTATCGGCCGCACTCATCACGTCACTTCCGATAGTGACTACGGGACCCCCTTGTGACGCAGTGATGGTGGTAGCAGAATCACTGTAGACCCATGCACCTGCTGCGACAGGAGACCAGGTGCCCGACGGTTCGCTGGCACCCGAAGCTGAGCTCGTTCCGCCTCCTGAGATTGTGGATGTTGCCATCGTATCACTTCCCTCGTTTCCGGAGACTTGAAAGACGGGCGCGTTAGGGATGGTACCAACGGCTGTCAGAGTTGTCTGATCGCCGACCCATACAGCTGATCCGTCGGTGGCTGTGATAACAGTATAGACCGTCGTGCCGATGAGCACTTCGTTTGTTGGTGTAGACCTGTATCCGGTAGCAGCAGCGTTGTCCCCGTCAGCTGCGGTTGATGGAGCTTGCGCATACATGGCACTACCGTCTGCTCCACCTTGCTCGAATGGCTGCGCAGTGAAATGCTCAGCTCCTCCAGTTCTCGAGACTCCTCGGATGCCAGTCTCTTGGGCTCCCTCCGGTGCATACGGGAACACTGGGCTGGCGGGCGTGCTCTCCGCGACACTGCTGCTCGTCGTCGTAGCACCGGGTCCCCAGCTCGGTAGCGCAAGCGAGTCTTGTGCTGTGAGAGCGATTGGCGGATCCCACACGCCATCCGGGTGTATAATGCAATCGTCACCCCAGATCCTCCGAATCGCTGAAGTCATGGTTTGAGGTGGTAGTATCTGCGGCTGGTAATCGCCCCAGATCGTGCTCTGGTATTGCGACATTGTGCGGAACACGTACTGGTCGTACACCACTGCATTGTTCAAGCCGCCGAAGTAGGCTGCTGCGGGGACCTGTTGGTAGCAGTCGTCTCCAGCTCCGTTCGCGATAGTGTAGTTCGTGCTGTTGGTCGAGAAGCAGTGGTAATTCAGGTCTGCGAAATTGAACCTGTGGTGGGTAAACAATGCACGAAAGCCTCGGACTGATGTTACTTCGGAGGGGTTCACCGGCACAATCGTCGCATTAATTGTTCGACCGCATTGATCGGCTCGAGACATGTGGCCGAAGGAGATAGCCACTGAAGGAGATGTTATGGTTATACCATCTGTGACAAAGCTCCTGGGAGCAGTAGCAGTAGGCGTAATCGTCGAAGCAGTCCTGTTGCACAAGTCGCCTGATCCCTCGACGGTACTGATAGGCCAGTACATTAGCCTTGCAGTCGATGCCACGATCATGCAATTATTGCACTCCCTGCCGGCGCTCCCCGTAGAATAGGAGATCGGAGGAACTGAAGTCACGGTGCACAAGGGAGCACCTCTGTCAAGGAAGCCTGCTGCGGAGAGAGATGAATCGAAGGCACTCGACAGCGCGACGCAATCGTCCGGCTGTATACTGCAAGGTTGTGGCGGATAGGTCGCTTCCGGCTGCAGCGTCGCCGTTATTGTGTTCGTCCACGAGTCCGTCTTCGTGTATGTTTGACCAGCTTTGGCAGTCGTCCTTCCCACGACTCTCGGGTATCCGTCGCATAATGTAATTACAGACGTGACCTTCGTTGTACCTGGCGCTTCCGAATCGTATGTGATCGCCGAGGCGAATGTACTGGTCTCTCTCTGCCCGCTCGCCCATCTCCATGACACGGAATTGCTATTCCAGACTGAAAGTGCGCTGTCACAACTCGATGCGTATGCTGATCCCGTGCCCGTACTCACTGGACCAGCTCCGGTCGTGCGGTTCGCGCTGCTCGACGGCGCGCCTGTCTCGCCGGCTCCAGAGGCTATGTAGTCTCCTACTCTCGCGGGCTCGGGATTTGGGAAGGCAGAGACATGGCGGTCATCCAAGAAGCAAATGATGAGGGCAATCAACGAAGGTGGTAGGGAAAGCAACATCGTGAGCCCGCTATCAAACCGAACGCCTTTTCCTGAATTGATGACCAGAGAGAACGATGTAGACGAACAAAAACATACCTACCGCCATCCATCTTCGACCGCGGATGTCCACTGACTAGCATGTCTCATTTCTTGAGCGTCGGCCCGGTATGACGTGAAGATGGGCGAGGAGAGTTCGACAAGACGATGCACGGTCGAGAAATTTACGTGACGAATACGGCGCCAAGTCTCGGTCGATCGCCGCTTCCGAGAGCTTACTCTGGATGCTATTTGTGATTGACATAACGTACATTCGACAAAGTAAGCGGATCTAAACCATAAGCTCCGCCATCACTGGTACTCCGCTGTGATCGAGATCGCTCATTCAGTATCACTCGATGGTTTTCGGGGGTTGCGTGCGGGAACATGCGTTGAGCCGCAACAACGCGTAGTCGGTACTGATATTGGTAAGAGACTACACATGGCTACCAAGGTTGACTTCTTTGTCACTTTCATGGTGTTGCTATGTACAGAGCACATTCGGCATCAAGTAGACCATCATCGACCATCTCGTCTGCCGATACTGTCTCTTCCATCCGCGATGCTAAAGCGCTCCTCAGTCGTATCATACGCCTCTTCTTCATCTCGTACACGCTGAAACCCGGCTTTGCCACCTGTAGTCCCAGCGACCAACGGTGTGTATGCCTCGTCGCAGTTATCCGCCGACAAACTAGGGTAGTATCTTCGCCAGTTGAAGTAGGTGATTCCGAATCCTAGTAGTGACCCAGCGATCACATCCTCTACTGCGTGTCGATAGTCCGCCAACCGGCTCGCTGCTATCATGGCCGCGCCGACGAGAGGAGCCATGCAGAGTATGACTGTCAGATGTGATGCACGCGGTCGGAGGCAGTGCGTTTGCGAGGCGAAGAATAGCGCGAGCCAGCCTAGCCCAGCAAACGCGAAGCTACTGTGGCCACTTGGAAAGGAGCGCCACCCATCATTCAGCAAGTGATGGTTTTCCTCTGTACAGACCGATATGGTGACTAGTACATTGGCGGGTGTCCCTGCCTCCGGACTACACCGAGCAAGTAAATCAGGTCGTGGCCGTCCAATCGCATCCTTGAACACGTCCGTCAAAAACGACGTGCTGATCAGCGAGATCAACAGTCCCAGTATCGTGACATGTGCCTTGTGCAAATCCGGCCGCAACGCCAGATTCCAGAGTAGGGTCGCGATCGCTGGGACACCTAGCGAGTATACAAATAACATTGAAGGCGGCACTCTTTCGGGGTCCGCGTGCGGGTGTTGTATCCTCGGGTCGCTAAGCAGGAACATTTGCTCGAATGGCTCGTCGAATGTCTTCATGATGGCATACAGAGCGAAGAGTATTGCCAGGCCGGCATAGTCGCTGGCGTAGCTCAAGGACCAATACTTTTGTGTTATCTCGCGGAGGCTCGAGGGGGTTTGCTTCGGTTTGCGGCCATCGTGATGGCTTTCGGAGCCAGGCATGCTCCGGTCGCGTGCGAAATCTCGAAGCTCCAGCTCTCCTTGTTCCTAGCCAGGCTTTTGTTGGTATGTAGCAGTGCGTCAGGGGAACATATGACACTGCATCAAGGAGAATGAGCGAAAGTAGGCCAGACCCCTGCTCGTCCCGAGACCCACTTCTCCACGATCCGGCGAAGTCTAATTTGAGCCGCATGGATAAAGTGAATGATCCCCGGTTGTACAATAGAAGCTACAACTCGTAACTACCAACCCGCACTACTGCTTCATTTGGTACCAAGAGCATCGTATACCGAGATTTGCTCGATATCTTGAGCATGTGATACGATATCCCAGCATGGCGGAGCAGCAAGCGCCGAAGCACTTCTACCCAGCACCGCCCTTCTTCTACAACCACTTCACTCAATCGAACCTCGCGCAGCTGAGTGGCGTTCGCCGTGAGCACTCGCAGACCTTCCATGATGGCGAAGCACCTGACTCAACCACTCTCGACATCCCGCAAGACCTCCGCTATCTCATTCCGCCGGAGCCACCAGCAGATGGCAAATCGCGTGCCTTCAACGCTGAAGTCGGCCTCGATATCCCGCCGCAAACGCTAGCAGACCACAACATCGAGTCCCTCGTCCCTGACACCCCCGGGACTCGCAACAATCCGCAGCGCTACCTCATTTCTCTCGCTCGATCAATGCTCACGACCTTCCTGGCACTCACTGGTGTCCTCTCGGAAGACCCTACGCAGTACGCCGAGAAGATTGGGGACTTGAGAATGCTGCTGTACAATATGCATGAGCTGATCAACCAGTATCGACCGCATCAGGCACGTGAGACCCTAATTTGGATGATGGAGGAGAGGGTTGAGACGTTGAGGGGAGAGATCAGAGATATTGGAGAGGCAAAGGTGAAGGTTGAGGGGATGCTGAGGGGGATGGCAGAAGTAGGCGAGCAGCAGGGAAGCGACAATGCGACTGCGATCCAAGGGGATCGAGGGACTGGGGCAATGAAAGAGGATGCCAGGCGAGAGAAACAAAGAAGGGCATGGCAGGCGCTACAGGCGATGGAGAGCACAGATGATGTGACATGAGGACACGTCAACAAGCCATTGCATTGATGCATGCGACAGTGCAACCATCACTTGGTCTCACACCGGCACGGCAGAAATTCCAGATTACTTGGATGTAAGCGCATGGTGTTGCGACTACTGCTAAGAGACAACTTTGTTGACTGCGATGCTGCGTTCTACCCACTACTTGTCCTGGATCTGCGCACGCGTAGCTTTCGCCTTCTGCTCAGCATTAGCAGCCGCATTGGCGCCGAGATTGCCAGCTGCCACGCCTGGATTGAGCGTCAGTAAGGTGCGACACCATGACATCGACTTCAACATTACCTTTCACGGCAGAGTGCTCCTCCTTCCGCTCAGTCACGGTGCCATCCGCATCGTCCGTGTCTTTACTCGACTTGCTCGAGAAGACACCACCGAGGGCACCCAGCACATTCAGGTTGAGACCAGCCTGGATCTGTGCGTAAGCAGCGGTACCAAGTGGGCCTTGTGGCAGTCGACTTACGCTTGCGCTCGCCTTCGAGCTCTGCTCGTGGTGCTCATACTCGACGGCATCGCCAACGTCAGTGGTGGACTTCTTTGCGACAGCGTCGGACGGCATGTTTGGGAGGTGGGATGTGAAAGTGGTGGATCAGGAGATGGTCACGGTACTCTCGACGATTAGAACAGGTGTGGATAATTTGCTGCTGTGTGCTTCCAATTGTACGCGCAGCCTGCAGTCTATCTCACCACGGCTGCAGTAGTGAGGTCTCACAGCAAGGCGATGTTATCTGCCAAGACTCTCCCAATCCTGGTAGCTCTTGCGTCACCGCTCAAGTGACTTTCAACATCACTTTCTCGAGACTGTGCCCACTGCTACAAGCAAGGTGCCTCGCTTTGACGGAATACGTAGCGACACAGCTGAACCACTGCAGGGCAGGCCTTGGATCGTCGTGCATAGGCAGCACGAGCCCAACGTGTTGGTCGTTCGAGTCGAGCCTGCTGACTCAGGTAACGTATTTAGGTGCGGCTGACACAGGCGGCGCTGCTTTAGTGCGAGCGCCTCTGCGGAGAACCGGATGGGGGACCATGTGATCGAGTGGGATGCATATTGCACTGGACATTGCATTCCGGCCTCAGTCTACCTCGCCTTCCGTCCTCGCGACTTCTGACGAACACCCTCTGACAAGCGTCTCAAGCGGTAAAAAGCGTCCTTCGGGACCAGCAAATTTCCGCAGCGATCAGTCCGGCCTTGAGCATGTGAGCGTCCGCGCTCCACACCGCCAACATGGCCGTCCAAGACTCTTTCGCACATCTCGAGGACACGACCTCGTTCTTCTCCGGCAAGTTCGATGTCCCAGCAGTGGTCATCACGATATGCTGCGCTCTCGCAATCTACAACGCGATCGAGCTGCTGCTACTAATCTTCACAACCTTTCGCCGCTTCAAAGGCTTGTACTTCTGGTCGCTCCTCGTTGCCAGCTTTGGTGTGCTGCCCTACACGCTAGGCTTCATGATTGAGTATTTCAAACTCACTGCGCAGTTGGCTGGACTCATTCTCACGCTGTTTGGATGGCCGGCAATGGTCACGGGCCAGTCACTGGTGTTGTACTCGAGACTGCACGTCGTCCTTGGAGAGACCCATCATAAGATCTTGAGAGCTGTGCTACGGATGATCATTGTGAATGGTGTGGTGCTCCATGTCTCGACCATGGGTACGTTGTAGAAACTGACAATTGGCAATTATGGTTGCTGACCCTCGAGCACAGTGGCTGTATTCGGCGCATACTACGCACATCAAGCACCCGACTTCGCTACAGCTTACAAAGTCATTGAGAAGATTCAGATGACGATTTTCACGGTCCAGGAGTTCATCATCTCAGGTCTCTATGTTTGGGGGACGCTCAATATCTTACGGACCACAGCCGCGAGGCGGCGCACCTCCAGGATCCTCTGGCAGCTCTTCAGCATCAACGTCTTGATCGTGATCATGGATATTGCCCTGCTGGTCGTGGAGTTCCAAGATCGCCATGTTATCGAACAAGCCATCAAGCAAGTCGTGTACAGTGTCAAGCTCAAGATGGAATTTGCCATCTTGAGCAAATTGGTTGGCATCGCGAGGGGAGCGGGCGCTCAATTAGCTCTCACAGCAGCGTTCGATGAGTATGATGAGTTCGCCGACCCAGACGGCGACGATGTGACTGTCAAGACACTCGATCAATCGCCCGATCACAGACCTGTCTGGATGAGGCAGCAATCGAAGCCCAAGATCGACGGCGTTGACCATGTCGAATTCCGTGCTGACTCTGCTGATCTTGGTCCCGACAGCGAACTTGCTATGGTCACCAGGAACATCTCGGCAGGATCAGCGATGACACACGATGCACAGCGGAAACGAAGCATTCTGGAAACTGATCTGTACGCAAGCGCAATGAGAGATGTTGGATGAACCATTCTCTCGTATGATCATGCTACAACAATGCAAGCCTGGCTGTATATTCACATGCCTCAATTCCGATCTCGGAAGCAATCGTCGCGCTCCTATGCTACCATCATGGAGGTCATCACAGCGAGGTCGATGTGCGGTTTCGCTGAAAACAGGGTTTACCACCACTGCCACCAGGGCTTGGTAGTCTTTGGTGTGGAAGCCGCAGCTGTTGTCGATGTGGAAGCTGCAGGTGCAGTCGTCGTTGTAGCTGGCGTGCTGGTAGTGGGAGTCGATCCGGTGGTGGATGCACTGCCCGAGCTTGCGCCAGCCTGCTGCGCGATGAACTGGGCACCAGCTGTCGTATCGCCGTTGGAGGTGTAAGAGAGATGGGCAGCACTGATTGAGAAAGTTCCACCCTCGCAAACACCGTCGCCACTCGCTGGGAAGTGTTGGTCAGCTGTACCACTCCAATTCGACGGGTCACACAACACGACATACCACAAAATTCCTTCACCTTACTTGCGGGCAGGCTACCGACAGATTGCCTCAGCAAAGGATCCCCAAACAATACTGCAGAGCTCACGCTATCCGGCGACAATCCGGCGGACTTGACAGCATAGTGTGTGACGGTTCCTCCCTGACTGTAGCCGCTGATGGCGATCTTGGTGTTTGGGCACTGCGACAGCGCCTGCTTAGCAAGCGAAGCCATGACTGGTCCTCCGCCAGAACCCATGTTCGCATTAGATGCGATTGTGGCCTCGTAGTCAACACCCTGGATCGCAACACCGGAAGCGCCGAGCTGTGAGATGAGGGCCTTAGCGAGTGCAGGACCAACGCTGGAACCCATATTGCCGGACTCAGTGGATCCACGAGCGAAGATGAGGGTGACCGGTGCACAGATCTTGTTGACGACGTCGTTGGCTGTGTTGCCGCCACTGTAGCTGGTGCCGGCGCGCCTCTCGAGGGGTGCGGCGTTGGCGATCAAAGCCATGGAGGCGAGGAGTGGAAGCGTGGAGGTGAGCTTCATGGTTGCGAGAGATTGAAGATTCGGTGGTAGCGGGATCGACTCTGGCTGTGGGAGATGAACGACACAAGTGACAACTTTGCGAAAGCGAGTAAGGAGCGACAGTAATTGAACAAGTGAGCGATTGATGAACAAGCTGGAATGCCCTACAGAGGGAATTTGGACTCGTTCAAATAGCTCTTTGGTGGCCTCGCTACTCCCTGATCTTTACATCGACCGAGGCGCTGCGGCCGGTGACTGATGCAGGCCATATCACATCATGGCGTGTTTGAAAATCTACGCGATGTGGAACGGCTTGCGTTTGCGACGTCGATAACGTTACCGAATCTCTGTACCGCTTCCGAAGGATTCATAGGCCATGCAGTTGTCGGCCGCATAGATCCGGCGATCGTGGCGAGGGCGCCTGGTCCCCGATGAACCTGGTTGCTTGTTGTATGCATGGCGGCAGCGACGAGCGGAACCGAGTTTCAGCATGCTCTGGGCAGGCGTTACCAGACCGGTCTCGTTCAATGTCTGAATCGCAACCTGATCACCTTTACAGACCGAAACAGCGGATTCACGACTTTTCAATTGTCAAGATCAAATTGACTCGATTCACTCTGCAGGCTTGCTCTTGAGGGGCTCGTAGATTGCATCTTGCGAGGATTTGCTCACGTTGTGTCTCTCCAACAACGTCGCATTTAGGACCTCTTCACGTGGCACCGGAGCGCATATTCCCAAACAACCGAGGCTGTGTGTCAAGACGAGTCAGGTACATCTCGCATGAACCTGCAATCAGTGCAAGGCTGAAACGTGCAGCGAGTCGGATGTGGAGTTCGATCCTCATTCTTGGCAGACCTGAGACATGAGATCGCAGCCACGCCAAGCGCGACATCTCATGATCATGCTGAACACAGTCGAGCACCTCGGCACAACGTGGCGCGTTTCATGGTCCTTGTCGATGTGATAGACATGTAGGCAAGGTGAGACGGGTAGCGTGTCAGGTAGGTCGAAATGGCAATTTCCACGTCCCTGATAATCATACAGTCTTCTTTGGGATAT
Organism: Cryoendolithus antarcticus; assembly: GCA_002077065.1. NCBI lineage: Eukaryota > Fungi > Ascomycota > Dothideomycetes > Cladosporiales > Cladosporiaceae > Cryoendolithus > Cryoendolithus antarcticus. The sequence continues at coordinate 530,412 of NAJO01000023.1, forward strand.
GATTATTGTCCATTCAGTGTCTGTGACGCTGTGCCCAGAGGAACAAATCTGACGAGAGCTCGTCGAAAGAGGAAGACGCGGAAGTACTGCGGGAGTACTGACGATAGGCTGTGACTGCCGTACATCGCTTCACAGCGAGCTGTGCATTCAACATACGACGCCATGTACAGTCGCAGCAGCCCGACCGCCCACGCGGATGAGGCTTCCACGCATCTACTGTCGCCAAACGCTGCACCTGAGTACACAGATGACAAGACCGCCCACCTCGACGAGCTGGACATGCAGGCGTCTTTCCGCAGGCTCCGTCTCTGGCTCTTTGGCGTAAGCTCACTGCTGGCTCTCACGCTTCTGGCGATGGCAGCGATGATATGGCGCTCTGGTTCTTGGGAAACTAGCGCTGTGGAGCATCTGCGCAGAAACGACTTCGTCCCTCCGAGTGAGTACCATCGACCGCATTCGATACCCGAGACTGACCATCGTAGTGCCTTCTCACATCGTCACGTTCGAGCGCAATGAGCTCTTCTCTGCCCCGTCTACGCCAGAGGCCGATCAGGCGTGGGGATCGCTAAGTCCGCCAGGTGACGGCTTTGTCATCGTCCCCAATGCTCGGCAGTACGATCTGCCTCCTGGAAAGCCATCCAGCGCGGGCGAAGTCTACGACATCTCCGTCTTCCATCAGCTGCATTGCTTGAACCATCTGAGAACCTTCCTGTTCACGCTGAAGGCTGGCATGGATCTCAACAATACGCGAGAATTGTACGATCGGCTGCTGGTGAAGCAAGAGGATCATGTGTATCATTGCTTCGATCTGATCAGACAGGCGTTGATGTGTCACCCGGACTTGACGGTTGAGTGGCCGAGGACGGAAGCCGATGGCAGGAGATTTGCGTTCGATGGCTGGGGTATTCAGCATCAGTGTGTTGACTGGGTGAGTCGCTCTCGGTCTGACAATGCTCAAGTATGCTGACATCTGCCAGAACTCTGTACTTGACTTCATGGGCGAGCATACCGTTGCGAACACGGAATTCAAAAGGCTCCTCTAAGCCTATAACCCGGAAGTCGCGATCTATGGTAGTGTACCGCGCCGACTCAGTCTCATCCGCAAGGAAGTGGCCTCCTCCACGTCTGCACTTGCTACTGCAGCACATCAGGTGTGAACACGCTATTGTCACCTATCTCACGAGTGCTCCTTGTGTCTACAAAACTATGCGAGTTCATTTACCGAACCCTACCCCATCCACGCGACCCGCTGAGACGATTTCGATGGCGGGAACGCTTACCATTGCGGACCGGTGCTGCAAAGCGCTCATTGCGCTGACATTGCTGAAGTGCACTCCAATAAGCTTCACCGACTGGACGATCCGAGTTCACTCCAGTGAAAGCACTGAATGCTTCACGCGAGGCTGCAAGGAGTCGAGTCACCTCCAGAAGGGTGTACTGTCACGCAGTAAGTAATGAGAATGGAATCGCATCAGCTCTGACATGTCGTACCCGTTACTGAGAGTTTGCTAGTGACAGTCTCCGAGATCTGCTGGTGTATTGCTGCCGTAGCATCCGCATTATACGGGGCAATTGCCGCTGTAATGCTTTGCAACACCAGGGTCCCCTTCGATATCTACGCAACGGCTTGCGCAATCACGATCACCGAAGTTGGCCTACAGATACTGCTGCACGGTACACATACAACACAGTCTTCGCCGTGGCTACATCAGATGTGGCATCTTGCAAGCAGCGGGTGCGAGAAGTGTGCATACATGTCTGGCTGGCTACAAGCTGAGCACGCATGGATCTACACTGCCACCTGGACGGCCCTGGCGATTGTTCCCTGGACGGTGCAGGACTGGTGTACGGCTGCGACTTTCGGACTGCTCATTCCACTCTGCTTTTGGACGCTGATGAAGAGCTATCTGGTCTACGTGATGACGCTTGCGGGCCTGCAACAGCACATCGTTGGGACATACAGCGGGGAGGAGATCGCGGACGCTTGATCGGGATGAGACAAGGCGCTGCTCGAAGGTACTGGGGCGGCGGACCATTATACTATGGCTATGGTCGAGAGTATGCGCACGCATGTTGTAGAGCTTTGAGAACACCACTTGACTAAAATGCATCGCACTCGCTTCGACGTTCGCTTACGATCGTAATGAACAGGTCTACAACAACGACCAGGACATCGCTCAGATCAGTATGCATTGATGTGCCTCTCTCAACTGACTCCGCATCTTCGACGACCTCTGTTCCTGTGCGTGCACTGTGTGAGTACAAAGGGCATGTACGAACGCCAGCAGAGAATTGGATCAATGTTCCAGCGCTGCACGCGACACATAATGTTCGGCTCTCAATGTACGTTGGAAACTCCGCTTTTCCAGAAGTCTGAAAAAGGCTCTTATGCCGCCGTCATGCTCGCAGCGAGTGCCGAATTACGTGCACGGCGTCGGTGAGAGCGCATGTACCCAGCGGTCTACCTCTCGCATATCTCTCAATGATGGTTCTGTAGACTGTCCGCTGTTACGATGCGGTTGGTCAGTACTGAGCAGAGATAATTTACCTACTGAGATCTTCCAGCTTTTGAAAGAGCGGAGGAGTAGCTCTTGAAGGCGGACCTCAATTGATCTGGACATGTGATGCCCTCTGATGGTCCCTCTACGCCTTGATCCCATGCCACGAGCTACGTGCTAAGATGCACCACGGGTCTGTCTGCCAAACTCAAGCGAAAGCGACTTTCTATCTGTGTCTGGTGATATAACGTAATCTGACCAGTCCCAAGGGATTTCGCTCGAAGATTCGTCCGAGTCCTCCGGATAAGTATAATCGTCTCCATTCAGATGCCCCAACTGCTTCTCTATGTCTAAGACAAGAAGTCTATGACTTTGCACGGTGCCGAAGTCGTCCTCTCGGATGACGCTGAGCCATCTTACACGGTCGTCATTGCGGTCATGTTTGAAGTCGTGAATAAGTCCGGCCCCGCGAAGTCTCTCAATGTCCCAAATCGCAAATCCCAGTCGTCTCCAAGGATAGAATCCATCTCCGTGCACGAGTGAGCGGATTTCCTTGAACAATCGAACGAAATGTTCCATAGTCTCGGAAACGTCGGGCCAAGCTTGAGTATCTCCACTGGTTCGTTCACAAGGTAAGGTCCCTACTGTGAGAGGCGGATCTTTCATGAGGTTTACGTCCTTCAGGTACTCCTCAGCCGTAAGGAATAGCTGCATCGCATGGAATAGATAGTCCCTAGGACGATTCCTTTCTTGCCAGTCCGACCTTCCTTGTCTCTCAAACCCGAACAGGTCAATAGGTCTCATGTCGTTCACTTCCATATGTTTCCATCGTTCTGGAAGCTCGAAAGCACGTCGTCTGTGGCTTGCGAAGAAGGTTCGTGCAATGTAGATCATCCAGAACGCCTTGAGCATTTGTTGCATCTCACGCCACAACAGTGGGCCAGCACTAGCGATTGACGATCTCGGACTCGTAGGGAGATCAGTCCACTTGTCTTCGTGCAGATCGAACTTTATTCCCTCTCCCACGCCCAAGGTCAAAGGTCGCAAGGAGTGGAAGCGATGAAGGTGATGATCGACACAACGTAACGTTGTGGCATGAATGGCGGAAGACGTGGTAAGTAGATGTCGTACCTCGCTGGGCTTCATGTCCCGAGGCAGAGTTTCGAGAAATCCGTAGTAGACACGACTGAGGCCAGGAGTAAACGAGAACAAACCACTCTGGCTCAGAAGCTCCATCAAAGGTGGCGATCGACAACGGAGATGCGCAGCAATACGTATGGCAAAAGCGACCTGTGGGTGAATAGATTCCTTGCGTAGCAGATCGTCCAGTATAGAGGGTATCTGTCGTTCGATCGCTAGATGTCGCCATACATGTGGTGATGCTAGCATAACATGCTGCATATCGACGATACTATCGAGATCCCGGTAGAACATGGTAAGTATCTCGCTTGGCAGCGCCTCGAATAACGCAGCGGAAGACTGCATTCTGTTGGGCAGCGAGCTCTAGTCAATGAGCGGAGCTTTGAGGTCCAGAAAGTGTTTCACTGAGGAAATCCGCTAGAGAAGGTGGAAGACAGTGACTCCCGAAGGATGAACTTGTTCCATAGCCCACGAGACTGTAATATAAGGAAGTGTTCAGGCTGATATGATGAGCTGCACGGATAGCGAACTGGACGTGATTAAAAACACAGTGAACTAAGTCACCTTCATAGGCCATCGCTCAGGCAAGTTCGCACAGATATGCTGCCTTGATCTCACTTCACTCTTGGGAGGGCCACTCCGCTGTTCCATCAAAACGGGGGCCTCTACAGCGAGTTCACTGCAAATCCACTTGTGGACTGATGATCCAGCGCACTGCTCAGACGAGGGGTCCGATCAGTGCAAGGTGGAGAGATAGGACTCGATGTGGCCACCGCAGAACCTACGTTGTCTCTCAATAGTGGATTGAGAGCAAGGTGATATTCACGAACGAACGCGACTTGTCCGCAACAACTTCCAGGCTTTCTGGAGAGTGAACGCATGTTCTGTCCAGTCTCGACAATTTCTTCCGAAGGCGGCTTCACATTGCAGTCGGACGGGGCCACTCTGCAGGCTCAACGGCCTCGATCGTGCCTTCCTCACATGCAAACGGACATAGTCACAACTTCACTTCTGGACCGACCGCTCTTCGTGCATAACCGACGCGCACCCGCTTCTCACTTACGATCACACACGTATCGACAGCCATCACCACTGTCTCGAGCATCTCTTTCTCGCTGCCTGACAGCCGCACTGCGATCATGGCCTCCACCGAAGACACTGTCCTTTGGTTCCTAGCCATGTTGGCTATCTCCTTTCGCATCTTCTCAGTCCTCCTACAGAACTTTGAAATACGGGATGAAGACTATGGCACGGCACCCAAAGATCCAAAGGAAACCGCCCCGGGATCCATGCTCTCCACACTCAGCGCACTGGAGGACCGCATCTATCTCAGCATTCACTCGATCACCAAGGTGCTAGGCATAGCTCACCTGCGTGGAACACTTGCTCGCCTCAGACACTTAAACAAGTACCTCAACAAGCTCGATCGCATGCCCAAACGCGCTATGCGAAGCCGCCGTTCTGCCTTCAAGCTACTACCGACCTGGCAGCGCGCTCTCGTAGCAGTCATCGAACACCTCGATTCCTGCAGCGAATTCCTCGTCAGCGGCCTAAGAATCACCTGCCATCATCCCCCCAAGCCCGAAACATATCACTACAATTGCACCATCTGCCTGGCTCCAAGAGCACTTCTGCTATTCGAGCAACTCGCACTCGCGCCACTGCTGGCACAGCCTGTGGGCCCGCCGCCGAAATTCAGCGTTCTGGCGATCCTTGCTGCAGTGCTTACTGGTGCTTTCTTAGCGTATGCCAGCTGGTGACTGCCCGGTTGGATCGACCGCTGCGAAGAATCACGGCTGAGGACGCGGGTCATACTTACGAGCGCACGCGTGAGGAAAACGTGGCGCCAGCATCGACACATGGCGATGGTGGTTCGGAGGAGAAGGCAGCGGGCGGGTTCTGTAGCATCTGGGTATGTCCTTGTGACGGCTCCCCCGGAGATGGCGATTCAGATATGAGGTAGATATGGACCTCCAGAAGCAAGAGACACAGATGATGAGCTATATTGGAGCTGAAGATCACGTGCCGCTACGGACAGATGGCCGAGCGGTTAAGGCGCTAGCTTAAGGTACCCTCCTCGGAGGCACTGTACGCTAGTTCGAAAGAGCGTGGGTTCGATTCCCACTCTGTGAGTAGTACCGTATTTCGATTGCACCATGTTCATATCCTAACAAGCGCAGGTTCATATACATACAAATCAATTTCTTTTGCGCGTTTGGTGGAGCCGCGGCCTGGCAGTCGATCGAGAAGAACTACCTCACTCAGCTTTAGGCGCATTGCCTCTTGCTTCGGAGAAGATCGAGTAGTGGTTATGGAAAAGGGAGAGATGGGTAGTCTTCTGAAGTCTCCAAGGAGAGGAGATAGACGGCAGGTAGGAGATATAGACATGTGCCACTCAGCGAGTGTTAGATCTGATTCTGCGAATGCTCTCGACGCTGCAGATCCAATTCCTCCACAAAGCAGGACGATCCTCGACTGCGTAGTGAGACTGCCATGAGCGTGATATATTAGGGCAAAGGCCAGCTTGTCCTACGTCAGAGCCTACGAGCATATGTCTCTTAACAGTACTCGGACACATATTGATATCGTAGATTCGCCTACAGCACTCTGTCACGAGCGTGATCAAGCTCGAAGACGATAGGCCCGATCCTGTGCGAGTCTCGCTACCAGGTCGCTCGCTGCAAGAATTCTTAGAGCGCTGTGGCGGCAGATCTGGAGCACGAGGGAGCCGATGTGGCTGATTGAGACTACGATGATGAGACCACGCGAGTGAGAGGACCCATGGAGCAGCCGATGTGTTAACCAGGTGTTGGTTGAGAGCTGTGCTCAATACTTAGCTTGGACTCATGATAGTTTCTGGGTATTGGGGTACTTCTCATGACTCGACCACAGCTGTGCGACGTGCTTCTCCTTCTCTCGGGAAGCCCAATGTCCACGGTGCCTGTTACCCACCGACGCTGCGGATGCACAGCAGGTCCATATCACAGTGCTGAGGGGAGGGGCCATTTCACTCCTGCTGAATGGCTGCGCCGCTGCCGCCGTGTCGTCGTGTCTCACTTACGTTGTATCGCCGTTCATCACACATCTCTCAATCATCCTCATCCTCGCCCTTCCTCTCAGCCACCCACTTCGCCCTCGCCGGATCCTTCTGCATCGGCTTCCCACTCCCCTGGACCCCAACCCTCGCATTCGGCGCATCTGGCGTCCGGAACTGACTCGCCTTCTGTTTCGCGGCGCCAACAGGCACCTTCTTCGGTCCCACAGCTTGGAAGTTCTGCCAATTATTCTTCTTTGCCTCCATGGGCTTGACACCTTTGAGCTTCTTCTTCTCTGGCTGCATGCGCGTGGGTCCGTCGGAGACTTTGCTCGGCTCGTACTTGGGGATGAGTGTCTTGTCGACTGTGGGCGCGGCTGTGATGACTGAGTGGTTGGAGGGTGGGTGCGCGAGGGTAGGCGTTGCGGGTTGTGCCTGGGATTCGGCTTTGCGCTTCTTGCCTGGCATGGCGCGGACTTCGTGGGAGCGTTTCGTTTCAGTGCTGTTATCAATCTTAAAGGTAACAGTATAGACGGGATCCGTGGGGCTGCCGAGCTTGGAGGTGATGACGGCTTCGTAGAACTGCTTGTCACCGGACCATTTGGCGAGGACGACGTCTTTCACGTTGTGAATTACTGGGGTGTCATCTGCGGGTGGGGGCGGTGGGGCTTCGGGGGACGCCTTGCGGAATTTGGGGTGCTTAGTGGGATCCCACTTCGGAGGCGGAGGAGGCGCATGTTCTGCTGGTGGTGGTGGAGCTGAGCGAGTGGCGATGAGAGTCCTGAGAATTGCGATCTCGGCTAAGGCATTCGCCTTCTCGATCACGTAAGTCTCATCGTCAGGGTCGAGTGCGAGGACCTCGTCGCAGGCAGACACCAGCTCCTCGCAATTGGCGGTTTCGGCTTGCAGTTCTTCGAGTGACTTCCCATCGTGGACGCTCATGATGACTTCAGTAGTCGTTCGTAGAAGTTTGGTAGTGATGTGTACGTTACGAGTTTTTGCGTTCACTGAGCTGCTGCCAATCCACCTGCTCCTGCCGCCGCGACGCTTCCCGCTGCTTGCAGGAGTGACTGCTTACCTGGATGATATATACTCGAAGCAGTCGTCCGGGACGACTTCGGAGAGATTGTGTGAGTATTGAGGTGCGGTTATAATGAAGATGATAAGAGTGGGCGTCAGTTCACTTCGAGTGGTCAAATCCACTGACGCATTCACAGTGCACGTGCCGCATATGAGTTCACAGGTGGTTTGAGGACTAACATTGTATCTACGACGACATGAAATATTGGGCGCCATGGCGACTCATACTGCGTTCAACGCATTTGCTCATCTATTTTTGTCGCCATGCTCAGATGCAAATGCACCCATAAGGTAGCTCATGCACTCCGCGCCTTTGATCAATGTGCTGGGGGCTTTGTCGCGTTGGCCCCGACAATTGATCCGTATGCTGTCCCAGCGATAGAGGTCTACTCAATCGTCTTGAAAGCAGAGATTCCAAACGAGAACTACGGCCATCGGCGAGAGCCCAAAGATGAGCCCTCGGACTTGCTATGTGCTATCTATGCACGCTCTCGCGCGGCCTTCTCAGTCGACTTGATGAGCTTCGAGCGGCACAATAACAACTTCTCAGACCCTGCATGCGTTGCAATGCTTGCGAAGCCCAACGTCAGAGTATGAGACTGCACTGCGCGCCATGTTGGTAGATGTCGCAAAGTAGGGTTCGGATCGTCTGTTGCATATCGTCGTGGAGTGCGTGCAGTCCTGTGTAATTTGCCTTTGTTGTTCAAAGTGAGCACGCTGCGATGAGCCGCTTTCGCAGTGTGCAAGGATTCTAGACTCCAAGTCCTACTGTATATGTATCATCTTGTCCATGCGAATGCGAATACCGTACATGAGCTCCCGCTTTGCCCTGCATATCTCATGCAATCCTTCTCGGCCGCAGTCTACCCCACCCCAGCCAACTGCTCGGAGGGATGTCTCCGATTCGATCACCTTCTGCTGCTGACTGCTTGGTAATCCTCAAACCTTCTGACGAGCATCTCTGCAAACCACCACAACTCGCACAATCAGCGCCCGGCTACCTTGAATCACACGCTGTCACCATAGCCTGCGTCTGGCATTGCAGGATTTGCCACCAAGCTTGTCTGACCACCGTCACGCGATTGACCGCTTCCCGTCAAACGCAGTGTTGCTCGCTGTGCCCCCACCAAAGTCAGGATCTACTTGCGCGACCCCTGCACCACACTACGCCTTGCCACTTTACCACTAGCAAGCTGAGGCAGCTTCTTCTGCCTGCCTGCTTTCTTTCTCATTCCTGACACTCGACACCAACTAACAACGTGACGTTATTGTCTTCGCCTGAGATATCAACGAGTCTCACGATCTGGAGGGAAGACAAGCGTACTCAGTCACCCGCACGTCATCACCAGGGCGAATCGCACACCAGTCGACCATTGCCTTACACTGAATTTTGGAGAGAACGACAGTGCTCACCGGCGGCGAGACTTGCACCCACACTATCGCACACATTTCCCCGACTAGACAGCGATCAGCGCGGACCATCCGGAGTATCCCGTGGGCGGACCACGACAATCTTCAACCAGCTGGTCTAGCCTACCGTGCTACAGTCAATGGCATTGGCGCCTAGTGGACTAAAGCAGCAGACGAACCCCTACCTCACCGCTGGCCAGCGTGATTTACTGCTGGTCGCATTGAACTCACAGGCCTCCCAACCTCAGGCCGGCGTTAACGGAGCCAACACCGCTACCTCCGAGCACCCAAAGCTGGAAGACAACGGCACAATGTCGACCAGCTCACTATTCCAGTCGCCCGACATGGACGGGTACGATTTTGACGCAGAATATGACGATGTGGACTTTGATGGCGCGGACTTGGGCGGCGAAATGATCGGTGCGCTGCCTGGCCATGGAGAGCAGCATGATAAACGGAACCACCCGGATGAGGAGGACGATGTTGAAGAAGGTGATGCGAAGCGCCAAGAGACACAAGAAGGAGAGAGAGGAGCGAAGAAGCCTGGTCGTAAGCCGCTCACGAACGAGCCTACAACGGTATGTATAGTCACGTGATGGTATCACAAATTGCTTTGCTGACTTCATGGCAGAAACGCAAAGCTCAGAACCGTGCAGCTCAACGCGCATTCCGCGAGCGCAAAGAGCGACATCTGAAGGACTTGGAAACTAAGGTCAATGAGATGTCCAAGGCACACGAAGCAGACAAGCACGAGAACGGCATGCTGAAGGCGCAAGTCGACCGCCTACAGGTCGAACTGAAAGAGTATCGCAAGCGTCTGTCACTAGGGGGCAGCGTCAGCCGCTCGCCTCCCATGCAGCCAAGCTTGAATCGCAACAACAGCAATGGCAGCGCACAGAAGAACTTCCAATTCGACTTTCCCAAATTCGGAGAGCTGCCCGGCAGTCAAATCTTCGGCAATCAGAATGGGTCCGGCAGCAGTATTAGCAGTCAGCGTCATAGTATCACGCCGCCTATCATGACGCAGTCGCCAGTGACCGGGTACATGGGTGCCAATCAGCCACCACCACTCACCCGGGAGGGTAGCTCACATGGTAGTGTGCAAAGCGTCAACTTACAAGGTATGAACGGCACTGCGAGCCACTCGCAGAGTCCTACAGCACAGCAGAACTCGTACTTGCGGACGAATCCAGACTTTGCACCTTACAGCACCAACGACAACATGCACGGCTTCGCAAGCACCCTTCCCCAAATGAACGCAAATGGTACCGATCCATTCGGTGATCTCTTCAGCCCCAGCGTATTGAAGGCAGCAGGGCAGGCGGAGAACTATTTCGCCACGGGTCAGCAGCGTATGGCTCCCGCTGCTGCTAAAGTCAATGGAGGTGATAGCACAGCTGGCATCCCCGACAGTCGAGTCTTCCGCTTTAACAGCACAAGCAACACGAGCGACACCGCGTCGCCGAGCGCAAGCTCGCTAAGTCAGTGGAATATGAACGGCACCACCAACAGCTCCTGCGGCACATCGCCAGAGCCAACGCACGATAGTCCGGCGAACAAGGACAAGGCGGCTGACAGTTTCGACCGCTCCTTCAACCAGAATACGTACATGGACAATGCCTTCATGTCGCAGCCTTTGTCAAGCAGCAACCTTGCCACCTTTAGCACAAGCAACCTGGACAATACGTACAGCCTACCTCAATTGGAGTCGTTCGACCCGGTGCTCTTCGGAGACTACAGAGAGAGTCAGGATAACATCCTCGGTGGCGGTGACTTCACTGGTGGCTTTTTTGATGATGCACTAAACACAGCGGCGCCATATGATTACGGCTCGCCCAGCAACCTCTTTGGCATCTTGCAGACACTGCCCAAGCCTCTGCCGTCTCCCAGTAACATGATGAACGCCCCGACACCTAGTCGCAATCTCATGGCTGAGGTAGATAAAGCTCGCAACGGTGGTGATGATGATTATGGTCTGCCGACCCAGCAGACCGCGGCTAAGAAGTCACCTGATGCATCCACGAAACTCATCAGCTGCAACAACATCTGGTACGTCCCTTTCTCGTCACCCTTTAATCTCTTACATCCACTAACAAATCTCAGGAACCAACTCCAATCAAACCCCGACTTCCAAGACGGCAAGTTCGACCTCGACGGGCTGTGCTCTGAGCTCCGCTCGAAAGCACGCTGTTCTGAAAGCGGCGTCATGGTAGATCAAGACCACGTCGACAAGGCGCTGAAGAAGCTGAGCAAGAAGGGCGAGGATGGAAAGCCGCCCAAGGAGGTCGAGAACATGCCTCCACTTCTCTTCGAGCAGGACAGCTGGGATCGGGTGTTGCAAAAATTGGGCAGTGGTGCTGTCTAAGGGACGAGTGATGTGGAATTGGGAAGGCTGGAATGCATACGGAATCGGACGAGCAATGGTGTACCACGGATATGAGAGGACTCGGCGAGGCGAAAATAGCTACGGCTGGTATGATGGCGTTCTGGTAGGCTGGATTGCTGTGAGTGATATATGTGGACATTGAAGACGAACTCCACTTTACCGTCTGCTCTCACTGCTCGACGGTATTTTGTTCCACCAATGCGTTCTGTCTAGTCCCGTTGTGCTTTTACTCGCGTGTCTTGTCAATGCTGAGTGCTGACCTCACCGGGTGTTCGGAGCGATGTACCACGTCAGTACCTCGCAGCGATCCTCAGCACGGAGATTGGGATGTTCGGGGTATGGGGTTGGAGGAGATCTCTATATTGCGATACGAAGGTCTGGTGAAGCGGTGAGGTCGGTTGGAGACTGGTGAGACTAGGAGTGATGACACGAGAGAGTCGTTTGCTCGTGTCTCATCTGTCAAGATAGGTCGGCTGGAGTAGCGACAGTGATTCCGTTGTCTGGCAGGAGCGAGTGCACTGCACGCATGTAGAGATTCTTGACCTCATGTACCAGACAAGGCGAAATGACAATGAGCATGTTTGGGAGTATTGGCAGCATCTCGTCGGCGTACAAGAACCTTGCGTCGTCCGGGACCCAAGCAATATATCCTTGTATCACTTCCAGCACTGGGTTCCTTTAAAAGCTTGACCATCTTGGAGGGGGCCTTTAACCTGACCAAATACCTGCCTACCCTCCCAGTGTGTCTGTTCAAGGCACAACTTGGCGACCGCATAGAGCGGCAGAACATTCTGTGGCCGAGGATACGCGCTTGGCAGACCCCGGACTGAGGCCAGATACAACAAGGATCTCCGCCCTGAATTCGATAGCACAATAGTAGCCGCTTGGCTGCATGCAGCGCGCTGTCATGTCATGCAATCAGGCGCGGGCCGCTTGTCTGGATTGCAGTGCCGTTGAATATTCTCCGAGATTGCGCAAGAAAGCACAACACCGTTCATCACGTTACAGCATAACCATCCCAGACTTTGTTCGAGACTATACAGTCGAGCTGATAGGCCGTCGGATCGCGATACTGTCTCTGGAGCATGCTCTCGAACCCCACACCGAGGGTGGCCAGATCCCCGCTGACTAGGGACGACTAGGGCAACAATAAAATTAGATCGCAATATCGGCTATGCCCTTGGCGGCTCGTAACTTCACTTCCCCTGAAATCCTGCCTAACCAAAGTGACTACGCCACTACCGTCTACCCGAGCGGACAACACAGCATCCAGCGAATCCAAGCAGCGAACTACAGCGCCGCATGTTCTGGAGGTCCTTGTCATTTCCAACGGCTGCTGCAGGCGCATTTGTTCGGCGTCCACTAGCACTAAAGGAGCCATTGGCATAGGCAATTCGCAAGCATATGGCGCTCTGCTCAGGATGATCGCGACGAATCCCCGTGTCATCGCGCCCAGCGCTCGCCTATGATGGGCATTCGGCGCGCCAGGCAGGTGAATTGCGCTGACTGACGGCCGTGACCCTGGCGAGATCAGCCTCATCGGCGCATCGCCCTCGTGGCACGCCAGTTTGACCCGACTGCGCCCATCCCTCCAATGTCTTGGACAACCGCTTTTGTATGCGGCTAGAGTGGCCCTATACAAGTCTTGGGTACCTCCCCTGCACGATCTATTCTTCCTCCTCTCTGTCTTCACCCAGCGTGCTGTCTTTCTCTTTTATCTTCGTCGCCGTCGTGCGCATTACTCCTAATTTCTAACGCAGGCTCTCACTCGCTTCGAGCCTCGTTTTCGCGATTTCTTACAGTCCGTCGCTACTTGACATTTGTCCGTCGCATTCTACTCTTATAGCATAATTGAAACACGAAAAGATGTGGACAGGCTTGACTTTGGCTGCCTTGGCAGTCGCAGTCCCTGCGCTCGCTGCAGGTCCTCCTGCGTATGAAGCACCACCGGGATACCGTGGTGGTCGTCCTCATCATGGTGCACGACCTTGGGGAACGGCTTCGTCGGTCGTCTCGAGCACTGTGTCTAGCTCCATCTCTGCAGGACCTTACGGAAGCGGTAACAGCACCAGCAGCTACGGGCCTACTGCGACCGGCTCATACATCATTCCGGTGAGCGTGAGCTCATCCACGCCGGTTGCGCCAGTGTCGTACTCCTTATCGTCTGTGGCACCGAGCCCATACACCGCCGAGACGACCAAGACATACTACACCACAATCTACGCGACAGTCTGCACTGATTCTGGTGAGACTGGTACAACGTCCATGGTTGTGACAGCGCCGGCGACGACAGCTGCGGCATACCAGAGCGGCGCTGTGACGGAAACGCACACATATGTATACACGGAGGATGTGATCACATCCACCACTGGTACCTCTTCGGGCGCTCCCTACACATCGACCTACCACATCACACGCACGCTCACTACAACTGTGACTGCCACAGTCTACCCGTCCAAGACGTCAGCCGCTGCTCAGCCTACTGGGTACGGGTCTGACTCGGCAGTCGATCCCGCGAGCGAGCCCACGAGTGCGCCGATGTACGGCTCGATCACGCTCACCTGGTCGACGTCAAGCGACACCGCCACCACGCCACCATCCTATGAGACATCGTCCGGTATCATCAGTGGACCAGCCACATCAGTGTCCAGCTACACCACGACCTACCCGACCACCTGCACCGAGACGATCACCAAGACTTACGGCGGCAATGCTACCAGTGTCATCACCACGACCTACACGTCGACCATCACCTCGGTCATCTCGAAGACTATCACAGTCAGCCAGACTTCGTCAAGCAGCGCGCACACCGGTTACACATACCCATCGGCGTCTGGCTACCCACACCCAACCGGTGGTTACCCGCACCCTACTGGGGGATACCCACACCCTACCGGTGGCTACCCACACCCGTCGGGCTCTGGGTACCCTTACCCCACTGGAGGCCCATACCCTGGTGGCAACTCCACGACCGTTGGCCCCACTGGCACAGGCGCTTTGCCCACGACGACAACCTCTGAGGAGCATCCTCACCCGACCGAGGACTGCATTCCCTGCGAGGGTCAGCCTGGCACCCTAGACAACTTCTGTGGTCTAGACATCAACACGAACTACTACAAGGAGATCCCCAAGACATGCCGTACTGTCTACTATGACCTCACTGTCTCGAACACCACATTTGCGCCCGACGGAGTGGAGCGCATGGGTCTGCTGATCAACGGCGCCATGCCTGGACCACTGATCGAGGCCAACTGGGGTGACACTATCGTCGTTCACATCACCAACGAGATGCAGAACAACGGCACCGCACTCCACTTCCACGGTATGCGCCAGTACTACACCAACGAGATGGATGGTGTACCGTCAATCACACAGTGCGCCTTGGCTCCGGGCGAGAGCATGACGTACAAGTTCATCGCCGGCAACTACGGTAGCAGCTGGTACCACTCGCATCACGTTCTCCAGACGTACGATGGTGTCTTCGGACCAATGATCATCCACGGACCTCACAGCGCGAACTACGACGTGGATGTTGGCGCGGTTATGCTCCAGGATTGGTCTCACGACCCAGTGGAGGCGATCTTCGCTCGTCCCAGCTCTAACGGCCCAATCACGCTCGACACCGGTCTCATCAACGGAATGAACGTTTTCGGCAGTGGAAACACTCAGGTTGGCAAGCGCTTCGAGTTGACTTTCCAGCCGGGCAAGAAGTACCTTCTCCGCCTTGTCAACGGCGCTATCCAGACCACTTTCAAGTTCCACATTGATGGCCACAGCTTCACTGTGATCTCCAACGATTACGTCCCGATTGTGCCTTACAAGACCGACATCATCAACATCAACATTGGCCAGCGTTACAACGTCATTGTCGAGGCCAACGCGACTCCAGGCAACTACTGGGCGCGTTCCGATGCCCAGCAGGCCTGCGCCACGCTGGTCAACTCTCGCGACATCAAGGCCATCGTCCACTACGAGGGCTTCACTGGCCTTCCAACATCGACCTCCAAGACCTACAAGGATGAGTGTGTTGATGAGCCATACGCTTCGCTCGTCCCCGTCGTGGCCCTCAATGCCGGTAAGGAGAGCCAGGAGATCCACAAGACCGTCCTCATCGGCCCCGGACCCCAGACGCCCAACCTTTTCAAGTGGACTCTCGATGGTACGACCTTCCAATCGCAGTGGGGCAACCCGACGCTGGAGTCAGTCTACGAGAACGGCACGATCCCTACTTACTCTGGTAACCTGGCCATCGAAGTGCCCAAGCTCGGCGAGTGGGTGTACCTCATCATCGAGTCGCCTATCCCCGTGCCTCACCCGATCCATCTCCACGGCCATGACTTCTTCATCATTGCTCAAGGTGCTGGCCCATATAGCTCGTCTGTCCCAATGAACCTCGTCAACCCTCCTCGCCGAGATGTCGCCAACATGCCCTGGCAAGCGGCTGGTCCTGCCGGACCACCACTTGGAGGTTACCTTGTGATCGCTTTCGAGACTGATAACCCGGGAGCCTGGTTGGTTCACTGTCACGTGCGTTAAAATCTGCCGTCTAAATGACTAGAACACATTGCTAACAAGTTTCACAGATCGGCTGGCACTCCACCATGGGCTTCGCCCTCCAAATCATCGAGAACGTCGAGGGTATCAAGGCCACAGTCAAGGAGCCCGAGCAGCTCGAGGATACTTGCAGCTCGTGGAGGACCTACGCTGCTGCCAACGACAAGACACCGCATGACTCCGGAATCTAGATGGGGAAAAGCTTGTGCATAGCGGGTACGGTACAGGACCTGTGCACCCAGGCAGGACAGGAGTGTGTAATTGTTGGGCTTCTATGATCTTTAGTAATGTCATGATGCGGTCTTTTGGCCAGTCTTTGACCTCGCGAAAGCGTTTCCATTCATTTACTCTTTCGTCTTTCTGCATCATCACCACGTGACGTTGTGCTGAATTGGACGGGTCTTGGCAAAGCACTTCATCCTCCGCCACTCGCCAGACTGCATAGCTCCATGTCTCAACAGGCATAAGACGTTGCTGTGCTGCTCCAGATGCTACCGCTATGCCATAATGGGTATCCGCCAGAGGGGGAAAGGCTCAAATCCGCTGCCGTGTTCTGTGTTCACCGAGTTTCTCACAACGCTTCGACACCGCGACCAAGCGGACGGAAGCAATACCCATCCGTAAACACTCGGGGGTCGCAAATTGCAACATGCCCATCCTTTACCCTCGGCATGCATTCCGATCATGTTACTGTCTCGTCCTCGAGCCGAGTAGGTTTAGGTTTACGCGAGCCCTACCACACATCTTCAAAGATATTGGCAAGGGCGCAGGATGGCAACTTGTATGAGTGTCCTATAGTATCCAGCGAGCGAGGTTGAGCAGGAGAAATCGTGGTATGTCCGGTTACCTGACCGACTGATGTAATCTCGGTTTTGCCTTGCGCGGCAAGACATACTGGAATCTGCCACTGTGAGCATATGTATGCATTCTACGAGAAACTCAATCGTCGTCAAAGCTAAAGGATTGCCGTTCTTCGTAGTGACATCTGCAGGAATATCTTCGTCATGCTCTGAGCAGTGCAGCAGCGAGGGTACTACCGCCATTGTCAAGCCAGCAGCACTTTCGCATGTTCGCCTTTGAGACGCACATTTCCACTTCATGCACTGCGCACTGCACTTGCGATGCAGATGCTGATTGAAAAGAAGAAGCTCGAAGCTCTCAGGAGTGGCATGGGTACTGCATGCCTCTTGCACACGAAGCCGCTCGTTCTACAATCACAATGTCTAATCCTCGTCCTCATGCCCAGCGTCCGTCAATGCATCATTCCGTACATGCCCATTCCAGCGCCAGACCATGCATTGCGCTGCACTCGTGACAAGAGTCCCATGGTACGCGTACACCTTACATCAAGTCCCACCTTGACCCTCCATCGAGCCAATACCGCCTGTGGCAAGTCGCCAAAAAAATGCGTCGTTGGTCTGCCCGGCGCAACGTCCCTCTTCTGACCTCCGAAGCCTTGAAGGCGTAGCTAGCCGCCACTCTCAACAGCGTCCACATGGCAGACAAAGCAGCCATCCTGTTTTCTGCGCCAGCAGATGCAGAGCAGCGGCGCGGCGAGAAAAGCGGTGTTGAGCCTGCTGAGCACGTCAAACAGCCCTCGAGCTGTGCTTCTCACCGGCAGTCTTCGCTCCACCGCCGCTTCCACAGCTGCTCCCAGAAGTCCACTACCGCCACAGCAGATGTTGGTGTGTTTGCCATGCCTGATGGTCCGTGATCACATCCTCAGCCATCGTCCGGCTTTGCAGCCTCTGCGCCCTCCGCCTCGTTCGCATTAGCGCCATGATCCGCAACGCCGCTGATCCTCGCCTCATTTGGCGCGAAGTCCACCTTCTCAGTCCCATCATCCGTCTTCCCTTCCCCTCCCTTCTGCGACGTCTCTTCCATCCTCTGCTGCTCCCCCGTCTGCCGGGAGTCCCCATCCTCCTTTACCATAGGATCATCACTCATCGCAGCGAACTTTACCCCCTCACTAGGATCCGAAAAGGGTATACTGTCCTTCGGCCTCGTATCCGCAGCATACACATCCTTCTGCGCCTTATCAAACCACCCACCCCGTTCCCATCCACCAGACCGGTACAGATTACCTTCCCTCGCAGAGGAGTCAACAATACCGGCCATGATTTTGCTGAGACGGTCGAACGCGACGGGTTTAAGGATCCAGCCGTCGAAACCGCCGTCAATGTACATCTGCCTGTCCTTTTCGATGAGCGAGGCGGAGACGGCTATGATCGGCACGCGACCGTTGAGTAATGCTCGAGAGGAGAGGATGTGCGTTGGGTGGGATTTCTCGAAACTGCGAATTAACTTCGTGGAGGTGAGGCCGTCGACTATGGGCATCTAGATGAGAGAGTCAGTAAAGCGTTGGAACAGTGAGTACAGCGGGTGACTGACCTGCATGTCCATGAGCACAATGTCGAAGAAGCCGGTCTTCTCCCCGTAAGCGCTGGCGCACTCCTCGCCATTGACAGTCAAGTAGACCTCGTGCCCTAGCTTCTCCAGCCGCTTCTTGATGATGCGACTGTTCACAGGATCGTCCTCGGCGACAAGCACGTGCATATGATCCGCGGTCGGAGCCCCTCCCGATGTCTCCTGCTTCTTCGACGACTCCGCAGAATCCGACACCGTGCCTCTCGACACCGTAGAAGCCGCACGCGTCGAGTCAGTCTCGCTGAACTCGTCCGGCATGCGCACAGGCGTCATCGGCGTCCCCTGACCAGGCACATTGACCACACCCGGCCGTGTAATAGCCTGCTCGCGAAGATAACCCGGCACGATGGCCTCATGCATACTGTTCGGTCGCTTCTCGACCTGCTGCCCCTTAGACCCGCCGCGTCTGCGTGTAGGCGAGCCCGAATATCCGCCGGTGCCGGAAGTATGTCGTTGCTCGATAGAAGGCCTCGTGCTGCTAGGTCGACTGTTGCCATTACTTTTGCGCGCGCTATCACCAGAGCCAGACCAGCCATCAACGTAGTGCGGCTCTTGAATAGCTTCAATCAGCCGGTCAGCCTCGCTCCTGCCGCTGTGACCTGAATTCATGCTCGTCGTAGACATCGCGCTGCGCATGCTTTCCCGCCCACCGCTGTCGGCACTGCCTCTCCGTGCAGACGAGTTCTTCCTTCCGAGCCCAGAGGACTGTCGTTTCACACTGCTCTGACCACGGTTGATAAGCGTGAGCTCCCCATCTCCAGGACTGACTACAGGCGGCGTGGAGGGCTTGTCGTCACCCATAGGCGTCACACTCCCGGTGCTGCCATCTCCCACAGGCGGCGAAATGCCTTTGGTTGTGCTCTGCTGCGAGCTTTCCGCGCCATCGCCCTCGCCTTCGGGTAAGTCAAGCGGGAACTGAATGACGAATCGACTCCCCTTTCCGTCCTCACTCTTGAGTCGCAATTGACCATTCATGTTTCTTACAATCCGCGCTACGACCGCGAGTCCTAAGCCCAGGATCTGCCCTTCCGCGTACTTCTCATCCGCGATAGCCTTCTGACCCATATCCAAGCCCGTCAGATCCTCGCCTTCGCTCTGCACCTGCTCCAGCTCCCTGAATAATGCGTCTAGCTTCTTCGCAGTCATGCCAGAGCCGGTATCGGTGACAACGACCTCCACGTCAGCCGTGGTCTCATTTCTAGAAGCAAGGTACATCTCCACCTTCACCCCACCCTCAGTGGTGTTCTGTATTGCGTTCGCAGTGATGTTGCTGATAGCCTGTCGGATTCTCCGTGAGTCTCCAACGACTTGTGGCGGCAAACCAGGATGCTCAATGACTTGATACTTTATCCCCTTCCGTCGTGCGTCTCCAGCGAACATGTCAGTAGCTTCCTTGAAGACGTCTTTCAGCTCGAAGACCTCGTCTTTGGTAAGCTCACCGCCCTCCTCGGTCTTGGTCAGGTCTAGCAAATCATTGATCACGTAGATTAGGGACTTGGACGCAGAATGAGACTTGGCCAGATTGTCGCGGGTCTCTTGGTCCAGAGAGCCTTCCAACGCGATCTCAAGGTAGTTGATGATAGCGTTAAGTGGTGTTCGTACTTCATGGGCGGAGTTGGCAAGGAGCAGACGAGTGAGCTGGCTGTTTTGCAGAGCTGCTTCTTTCTGCCGCCAAACGTCGATGAATTTGCCGTAGACTAAGCAGAGTACTGCTGCCGTCTCTATCTCCTCCTCCGTCCATTCACGACATTTGCCTATGACTTTTTCACTCCACGTGCGGAAGCTCTTGCGAGGCTCGAGGTACCCCTCGGTACCCTCCTTGATGAACTTCTCATATGGATTCCCGGCCCACTTCACCTCTTTCAACTGGCCCTTCCGGAAGAACACAATGAAGTCGTGGCCTGATGACGACAAAGGAACAAGCAGGAGTCCAGCAATGACGATGAAACCAGGTGGGTATCGAAGATCTGGAAAGTCTGTCTTGACATCCTGCGAGGTCATGACATTGGTTATACTGCGCATTCGCAGATATTCCAACATCGCTAGCGCTTCTTGTGACTGCTCAATATGACCAAGAATTTTCGTCTCGTCGTGAATAGACAAAATGCCAAAGTCAGCGTCGAACAGCTTCAGCAGATCCTCCGAAGATGCGATGATGTAGCCAGACGGGTTCGCGCTCGTCGGCACGGTATTGATGAGCTTCCGGGCCTGCAATCGCGATGCGTATGATAACCGCTCAATGTTCCGTGACGCAGTATCGCCGACAAGTCGACACATTTTTCTGATTGGAAATGAGACTCTCATACCCTTGCCTCCATATCCGTGGCACGCGATTAGTCCCCAGAGCTCATCAAAGGCATTGATGGAGATCGACATCGAGGACCGCACGGCCATGTTAGCCAAGTACTTCAGATGGATAGGCGACATTGCTCTCAGGTAGGCGTGTGTCAAGTCCAGCGGATTCTCCAAGTCTTCAACAGTCCGGCACACCAGTCGCGCAGTCTCGAGATCCCGATCATACAGCATGCGCACTTTGTTCACCTTGTACAGATCTCGTGCTTGCTTCGGAATGTCCGATGCAGGGAAATTCAAGCCTTTGTATAGATCGTTCGTCGCACGCGGATCAACAAGCTCAGTTACGACTCGACCATTCCAGGCTTGGTCGAATTGATACACCATCACTCGATGAAAGCCAGTAAGCTCCTTTACGACACCAACTAGGATTTTCAAGAACTTATCCAGGTTTGGTGCAGCTGCAAGCTGCTCCTGCACTTGTGACATGATGTTGAAGACTTCCATGGCCGCTGCCTCGCCTTTTCGTTTCCGTGCACTTCGTAGTACCCGCAACGGCTTACTAGTGTTCAGCGTGCTCTCTGTGAGTTCCTCCTCGGTCGGCTTGCTGTCAAGTGTATCCTCTGGCGGCTCAGGTGTCGCCTCATTCGGTGGGACAAGCGGATTGACTGTATCGTCTTCGAGCTCGAATTCGCAGATGAGTAAATTGTGGTGTCTATCGTTGATGTGCATCGCACACCAGAGCTTCTGATTTCGTCCTGAGGGTGCGCGGATCGACATGGTGAAAACCTCAGGGCCGTTGACCACGACGTCGGCGTCCTCGTCCCGAATGAAGTCCACATGATCAAGCAGATTGTCGCCCTGTTCCTCGGACAGGATGTCAGTGAAGCTCTCGAGTGCAAAGAGCTGCTTCGGCGTGAATCCAATCATCGCCTTCGAATTCTCGCTAACGACTCGCACCACTAGCTTCCCCTCTTGCTGCTCTTCTAGCGCCATGAGAAGTCCAAAACTCTGCACAGCGCCAGGAATGTGGATCGGTTCGTCCTCACATCGCTGAAGGGTCTCGCCACCTCGACCTGTGATGATCGCATGGCCGCCCTCTGACACCACATGCTTGAAACGAGCAGTGACAAGCGGCTCCAGATCGTCGATATTTGTGCTCGTGAAAGACGGCGGAGCTGGAGAAGTCGCGCGTGGCTCGCCTATGACGCTCGGTACTGTAGACCCTGTGCCATTGCTCGCAGTGTCATCGGGTCCGCCAGTCAAGGCATTCAAGAGCGCGCCAGGCTTCTCTCGATGTCCAGACCGGTGTCGCACAGGTGGATCTGCCGAGCGAGTACTGTCCAGCGATGCTCGCTTATTCGCGGTCCCACTCGCCTCTCTTCGTGGCTCACTCGACTGTCCCGGCTGCCTGGTGTGCGACGGACTCTGCTTATCGGACTGGAGCGACTGCCGACGTACCCGTGATGCGGTGGGAAAGTAACTATCGCCTTTCCGCTGCCCGGTTCCAGGTGTAGGCGTAGGGTCCACAGACACTACTGACCGGATTGGGAACACACGATCAGCAGCCGCAGGACTCAGTGGACCGTCGACCTGCGGCGGCGGTGATCGAGGCTGGTCTGCAAAATTGACCGCTTTGGGCATGGACTGCCCGCCCTCTGCCAAGTTGGGCGCCTTTCTGCGAGATTGGCCTGCACTGGTATTCGCGCCCTCCTCGGAGCCGGATGCAGTAGGTGCGACATCTTCGCCTGTCGCGCTGCTTGTTCTTGCATCCGTAGCCTGCTCAGCTGACATTGCGTGCGGCGACGACTGCCCACCCGGCGTGGCCTCTCCACGGTGTCCCGTGATTGCGGATGTCGGCCGGTATGCCGTATGCTATGTCCCGGTATTTCCCATGCGCGTTGCGCCGTAAACTTTCTCCTGTATGTGCTTGCCCCGCCTCCGTGCTCTGCTCCTTCCTCACCGTCAAGGACCTAAAAGCCCGACAGGTTTTGCCACTCTGGCAGTTTCGAATGAATTGCGACGTGCATGAGGTCGCGATTGGTAATTTCCAGCTCGCGCGTCGAAGAACGTGGTGTATGCGATGCTATGGGCACGCGGAATGTGTGATGTCGTCTTCGGGGGAGACGTCTCTTGTTAAGTGTTACCAGATGCTGTTCGAAGGACGACTTTCGAGATGAGGCGTCGAAAGTGGGCCTGTGGCTTTGCCGTACGCACCGCTAGCCTGGAATGTGATTTGGTCGACTCTGTTACAGCTCTATAGTGTATTGTATGGTCTTCTGGTCATGTAAAGAATACGAGACGAAATTCCTCCGTACATGCACAACCACAGCAGAAGATGTTGTGTGTATCGCAGCGAGGTGGAAACTGCCCCCGCGGCAGCAGCGAACCGGGAAGTGAATCTGAGATCGATGTTGTCTCGAGTCAAGACGGCAGCGAAACACCCGACAGCCCTACCTTGGACTCTGCGCAATCTGATTACCCTTCCTACGCGAAGCTAGCTACCCCGTCTGCATCGTCAGTATGATCAAAGATGTCTTCAGTCTCTACGCGGTGTGTATAGCATTATTGCAGAATTCTTCCTGCCATCATCATCAACGCAGGAGTGCAGGACGGCACAGAAGCATGGGGTCGGAATGACGGGCGGGTGTCGATCATCACTTGGATCATGACCGTGGCAGCAGGAAAAGCCCGCAAAGGCCCCACGAGCGCATCGATGATCGGACTGTTGATACTCGGGACGACAATCCGTACTTACAAGGTTCTGCCATGTGCTTCACAGTCTTTGCAGGTCGACGTGCTATACCTTCGAGACATAGGCAGGGTATGACACCGTGTGATCTAGCACACATCGCAGTCAGATGGACAAGATCTATCTGCATGTACTTTCCCTAGCGGAGCCCGATACGCCGTTGTGCAGTGGCTGAAGAATCGACGGCATCAATCAATTCCGTCGCCGCTGATTCGCCGGCTACAGACGGCCTTTACCCTGTGAAGTTCGCAGCCTGTGCCACTGACGCCGCCGAACATCATTACACATCATTTGCCTAGCAATCTGTGTATTCTTCCTTCTCACACTCCCATGTCTCCCATCGTGCGCTCTTTGAAATGTCATCGATTATGGCAACTTCACCAGCACAAAGTCGGCCGTCGCGACCGCCACGACCAAGGCGAGGGACGGCCACACCAGAGCTTGATACTGGGATGCGGAATAACGAGTTGAAGATCATATTCGCCTCTGTTGGGTGCACCGACTCGAGGCTGATAGATGAACTATTGCCGTCGCTGGCGGATATTCCAGATGTCTCTCTCCGTGCAGTGTTGGATAAGGGCTACCGCGGGCAGGATATGATTAAAGCTTCAACATATTGCCAGACGATGCCAAACGTCGCCCGACAGCTTGCAGTCAGGGATGTTGTGGAGATTGAACAAGAGGCCGCAGAGCTGTGTGAGTGGGCAGACTTGCTAGTCATCGCGCCGATGGACGCGAACAACTTGGCGAAGATGTTGCATGGTGATACAGACAATCTGCTACTGGAAGTGCTGCGATCTTGGAACGTATCGAAGAAAGTCTTGATGGTGCCGGGAATGTCTTCGCTCATGTGGGAGAACCCCATGACGAAGAAGCAGCTCACCAAAATACGGCGGAAGTGGAACTTTGTGCAAGTGCTGCACCCACTGCTGTGGGCGTTCGAGGGTGACAGGAAGAAGATCACATCCTGGGAGGCACTTGAAGAAGTCACAGAAGCAGTGCGCAACCAAGTAGACCTGATGAACATTGGCAAGGACGTGCAAGTCTCGCCGAGCCAACGTCAGGTCTTCTCAGAATATACCAGCACTTCGAGCAACCGCCTGCCGCCCGAGCTGTGGTCGCTCATCATCGATCACACAGGCGACTGGGAACTAGCGCAGACATTACACATCTACACCAACCTCCCGCCACCGCCCGAATGGACCTGGCACACCAAGCCCCAAGGCCCGCGAAACTACATGGAAGCTCTCGAACTGACCATCCTTCGTGGCAATCTTGCAGACGTCAAGCACTTCATAGCGACTCATAGCGTGCCTCGCTGGCTGTCTAAACTTTGCATAAAATTAATCATGCGGTTCGCAATGACAGACTTGCTCGCTTACCTTGAGACTACCCACCATACCCTCTTCTGGACAACTTTTGGCCACACGTTCCTCCCTGACAAAGCATCCTCGGTCTTCGGCCGGACCGAGATTCTGGAATTCTGGCGCACCTCCCCCTCTTTTCTAACCAAAGAGTACAAGCCCGAAGCCCTCGATGGCGCCTCTCGTGCTGGCTTCGTCAACGTGCTAGAATGGTGGCAACACAGCAATCTCCCGCTAAAGTACACCGAAGCCGCCATGGAGCAAGCGAGCGCACAAAACCACATCCCCGTCCTCGAATGGTGGCGCACGCAGTCTTCTCCTCCAGGAGAGCCCTCCTCTCCGGACTCCACATCTGGTTCGCCTCCTCTGCGCCTCAAACCAGGTAAATCTCTCGTCTTCGCCACCCAAAACGGGCACCTCCCAGTCCTAGACTGGTACCTCACATCCACCCTTCCGACGTTGAGCTTCCCACACGAAGACACAGTGCCGAAACTCGCGTCTACACATAACCATCCGTCGCTCTTGGCGCTCTGGCATTCCCACAAGGGCAATAAAATGCAGTTCGATAACCAGGTTCTCATCGGCGCTACAAAGGGCGGACATGTGGAGGTGCTCGAGTGGTGGAAGAAAAGCGGGCTGAGGGTGGAGTATAAGACCTGTGATGTCGAGGAGGCGTTGGAAGATGGGCTAGAAGGTGAAGGCGGGGTAGGAGTGAGAAGGTGGTGGGCTACAAATGGGTTGAATCTAGGGGTGGGGACGAGTGAGTGGATGAGGGTGAAAGTTCTGTGATGTAGTGAATTTCACGGATGGGATGTGTTGGGCTTGTCTGGTCGAGGGTGTTTGGGTATATGTAAGTACTTACGGGCATTGCGATGCATTGGGAGGGGTCACGAGAAACATGTTATACGACTCTCGTTTGTCACTTATATGGAGTATCTTTGCTCTCATGACCACGTCAGTTGTGGAAAAGATCTGTCTTCGTGGTCGTGGCGTGGAGTGTCTAGCTTGTAGCAAGTGAGATGTTGAACATAGAGAGCATTCATTATTCACCCTGGTCATCGTTTCCTCTACAGTACCTTACCTATGCAAATAAGGCATTCCCGATAAGGATCTGCCGTCCTATCTCGTCGTCTTCCACATTTCCCCTCCACACTCACTCCCATTTCCCTACCTCATCATCTCGATTCGCACCAGAGCTTCACCGCCGACCCGCGTGGTATGGTGGCGTCGCATTCTCTGAACCTGCAGTGCAGCCGCAGAAATGCAGCCAAGTCGCCAAGTCAGCATGTGTCCCGCAGCATTGGAGCTCGTTCGGGAATGTCGATTGCAGAGCATAGATAGCAGAGCTGCTTACGAGAGACTTCGTCGGATTACTAGTTGATGTTCGCCTATCTGGCGAAGGATCAGATGTTGATAGGTATATCAATGGCACGGCAGGTAGGTCTTGCGTGGTAGTCTCCACGAAGCCTCGAGAGGTAGAGCATTCGGCATGGCAAGCTTTCTGTTCTCTCTCATTGCTGTTGCGTTATCGGTGACTTCAGTCGTTGCTGCGCCCGTTAAACGCAGTCCTTTCGCCTTTCTGCAGAACACGAGGTCCGACAGTGCGATCTTCCAGTTGGGCAATATCACTTACTTGGCCAATATCAAGTATCCAAAGGCAACTTTAAATGCCGGGCGTGGGCCACGAAATGATGTCTCGGACGTGCCAGTTACAGTGCTGTATACGAACGCATCAGTCGTTACCAAGGACATACTCGAGTCGAAAATCGCAAGCTACCTCGAGACCGATGATGTCTTCTCCGAGAATTTCCTCGCAGGGCTTCTGCTATCGTCGACAGCACCCGGCAAAGCTTCGGTCGATGCCTCTGCCACGAGTTACATTCAGGGCTTAGGCATCGAGCACGTTGTGTACAGCAGTGCGTTCAGCAAAGTCGGAGGTCATGGCGCACCCTCTGCGGCGTACATCGATATCGGTGACAGCACGAATCTGCCTCCAGGTCCGTATCTTGCTTCGTTCTCTGGTGGTTCGATCGCGCTGTCGACAGTCTACCGATTGTACGAGGACACGTACCGCGACTTCCTATACGGATCCTACGACCTGAACGATGGGAATGGCACGCACGCTTACCTCGACTACTCGTTTCCGAGCTTCGGATACCCTGCGATCCCCATCCCATCGCGACTATACAGCTTGACTGACACCCGTGCCATGGCTGGCGATCGTGTGGCGATCAAGGATCTCTACGATATCAAGGGTCTCAAGACCACTGGTGGCTCTCGAGCGTGGGAGTATATCACCTCGCCCGCATCAGCAAATGCTCCTTCAATCCAGCGGATTGTGGATCAAGGCGGCGTACTTGTAGGCAAATTCAAGCTGGCTCAATTCGCCTCGGGCGCCAATCCTTGGGACTGGCAAGATGAACATTACCCTTTCAACCCTCGCGGTGACGGCTGGCTGACCTGCTCCGCATCGTCTTCTGGAGGCGGATGCTCGATTGCGGCGTACGACTGGCTGGACTTCGCCATTGGTAGCGACACGGGCTCGTCTATGAGACGTCCGGCAGCAGTATCCGGCACCTACGGCCAGCGCCCAAGTCAAGGTCTTATGTCCCTCGAAGGCGTCATGCCGCTCGGTGGTGCGACTGATACGGCCGGGGTCTTCTGCCGAGACCCAGTCAAGTGGTCCCGATTCTCAAAAGCGTGGTACACGCCCTCGCTCTTCCAACCACCGAACATCACCGGACTGTCCGCCCTCGATGTCCCAGACAATCAAGGCTACCCGAAGACAATCCTCTATCCGACCGACTACCTGCCCCTGAACAATTCAGCCGCCCAAGTCATCCTGCAGAGGTTCATCTCGAACCTCACAACCGTTTTCGGCATGACTGTGAAAGAATTCAACTTCACAGCGACCGTCCAAGCCGCCCCAGACCCAGCCGTCAATAATCTCACATACCTCTCCAACGGCCCTCTGGGCGTCATAAACTCTTACACACAGTGGGAAGCCGTTGGCAAACCCCTTATCTCAGCCTGGAAATCCCTCTTCAATGGCGCCTTTCCGCCGATAGACTCCGCTCGGCGCCCAGGATGGCGTCGGTATAATGAGACGGCGAATACCGCAGCCGCCTACACCGCCGCGCAGGCGGCTAAGAAGCTCGCGGTGGACTGGTATGAGGAGAACCTGCAGTACAGCACGGCCGAGTCGTGCTCTGAGAGCTTGATGCTTTTCGACATCGGCACAGGTGGCTTTCCATCTTATCGAGAGCTGAACTTGAACGGCTTCCCGAATACGTCGTTCTTGGCAACGACGCCGAAAGGTGCAGCGATTAGTGTGGCGAATATCTGCCCAATTTATGGGTGTGCGGACTATGTGGTGCCGATTGGAGAGGTGCCATATTTCTCTAACGTGACCTTCATCACTGAGATGGTGCCTGTGACTATTGACATGGTGGTCAAGAGGGGGTGTGACTTTGTGCTGTTGAATATGATTGAGAGGTTGGCGAAGCTGGGGGTGTTGAAGACGGTGAAGACGGGGAAGACTGCGTTTTAGAAGGTATGAGATGCATGGATATGAGCATGATTGATGATCATGCTGTGCAGAACTCTGGGAAGCGCAGTCGGTGATGCTAATATATACTTACATAGACGTCTAATCAGAAGTGGCAGATGACCCGTGAGATACGGATCTCAGTCTTCGGCGCAACTGGTTCACAGATCTCGGGTCCGCCATGCTGCTGTACAACTTCAAACAGCTTGAGAGTTGTCGTTCGCAGTCAATTCTGCCGTTGCATCTGCATTGATAGCTCCAGCATTGCTGCAGAGTTCTGGAGACTCATGCATCCACCGCTTGACGCTCCTGTAGATGACGAAGTCCATTCTGAGTGCCACAGAAGCAGCGCTCGTAGAGCATTGCAAGAACCCTGGAGAGTCGTACAGCTAGAGAGTATGACAGCGACTGAGGGCGCGCCGTAGATGATTCCGTCCGGTTCCTTTGTATGGCTCCCTCGACAGCGTCCAAAAGGCGAGATGCGGTACTGCCAGTGGTGGTAATGTGCTCATCGTAGAAATGGAGGCTGTCGCGACGTCACTCGACATCTTCGAAGGACGCATCTTCGGCTCCCAGCATCTCTGCCACAGCAGCATCGTCTTGACAGTAGTGAGTCGGCATTTTCGAGTGTCATGGCGTGCGAGTGCAGTAGCTGTGGTCTGGCGAAGGGACACCAAGACCAATTCGCTGATGACCAAACAAAGCAATTGCTGCCGAATCGCGGACCGTCCCCAGAGTTTCGAGACATCCGCCTGGGCCGCCGCATCGACCAATACAACAGAGTCATCATTGACCGCAGGCCGAGTCACCATTCGCGCCCTTCACCGACACCTCGGACGGGCCATCTTCGCTTCTTGTAGTGGGTAAGTAGGAACTTGGGACTTCTTGTGTTCTTTGTATCACGTTTGCGATTCGCCGCAGCCGCCCACACCCTTGTCGGTCCACGAACACCCAACGACGTCAAGTCTCGAAGCTCGTGACAGCCTCAACCGCCGTCCACGAGACCAGCCCCATCGCCTGTCTCAGCCGCTGCAACATCGCCATCGCCGTGCAACAACTTCTCATAGCTGCACATTTACCATCTCGAACCTCTGACAGGCTTTCCAACACGGCTGATCCTCCACAACACGCCAGATCAGCTTATCAGTGCTCCATCTCGACCTTGGTGCCTGAGTGCATACACCGGACCCGAAGCCCGACTGCCTGCTGCCTCATCAGTTGCTGCTGCGCAACTCGTGCCTGATGGACTAAGACACTTTGACGCATCTTCTAGTTCTGTGCCTCGACTCTCGCAGTCACCACATACACCTCTGACTCTTCGCCGCGCGAGAGCTTGTGAACATGGAGCACGCAAGCCACGGGACTCATAGCGTGACATCGGCATAGCAAAGGATCTCGACCCTACTTGCGTATCTTCTTATCCAGCATCAACTATCCGGTCTTGACTAGATCGGGCTGCACCTAGCTCCCTCTAGCTCCGACCACCACCTACACAGTAGCCATGCATCAGAATCCTCGTCCAGCGCCTCGCAGCGCGGCGAGTGCCAGCAACTCTGCGACAAACCCGGAGCGGACGAACAACCAGAGAGATTCACGGGAAGCGCCTCCGCAGCGGATAAGATCTAGTGTAGACCTGGCCTCGTATACTGAGCGAGCGACTGGGGCAGCGGAGTCCTCGAAAGATGCTGCTGCGGCGGAGAAGGACCGAGAGACAAGCAAGTTGAATCAGATCATACAAGTGCGTTGTGCCGTTGAATGAGTGTTGCTCGCGAGCCTGTGCTGACAGGCAGTTTGTTCAGAACTTCCACACGAAGGCTGCGTTGATGATATGTTCGTCTCGAGCCACGCTTCCACAGGCGTACGGGAAAAGTGGAGAGGCGAGGCAGAATAAGTGGGTGAGTTGTGCTCCTTTTCCGTTGCAATTCTTGTCAGGTATGGTGTCCGGAGGACGTATGCGGTGGGAATATGTCGCACAGGAGTCCAAGGAAGTACGGAGAAGATGTTGAATCCTATCTGTAACCGCAAACTCCTGTTGTGAGAGCCCGCTTGTCGCCCGGAACCAGATGCTCTCGTATGTGCATAGTTCTGCGGGACAAAGCTCTGCAATTGTTTGATGAAATTGCCGAACACCTCCTAGCCGCATGCTGACGACGACTCACACAGTTCAATGTAGTCCTGAATGAGACAGAGGCCTTGTTGGAAGACCTCCAAGACTGGCGAAGACCAGACTTGCACGACGATTCGCCACCTCCGTTGGAGATCGAAGTCTACCTGGACGCTTCCCAGATCTCGCAAACCCAAGCTCTTACCATAGTTGACGAGCAAGGTAAGCGCTGGGACGTCGCGGACTCGTTGAGGACTTCTGCAGACTCCAGCCCAAGACTAGACGGTGCTCCAGAGCGTGAGATCGTTCTCGAGCGTTGGACGATTGAAATGGGCGAAGCTAGCCGGTACAAGGCTGCTCAGCTCAACGACGCGTTACCCAATGTCTACAAGAAGGGTGTTGTGCTCTTCCGCTCTTTGTTTACTTTCTCACGCTTGTTGCCAGCGTGGAAATTGCACAGACGACTGAGTCGACAGCCTAGCAGTGTGCAGCCGCTGAAGTTGCGGTTTCGCATAAGGCAGGGTAGAAGTGGAAGCTTGGCGAGTTTGGATCAGGATCCGCTACAAACACCACTTTGTCCAACTGATCTCCACGACAGTGATACAAACATCACTGAACACCACGCATTCCCGCCACTGCTTTGTGCGGCTGGTCCACTATCGATCTCAGTCGACTATCGTACGAACTGTGACTTCTACATTGCAGACGCAGAAGCTCTTCTCAGCTCCCGCTTCGCTGGGTTAGATGCGTTTTCTAGCTACTCCGAAGAAGCTGGTAGTCGTGCTGCTCGGCACCGTGGTGATCTGGGTTTTAGCTCACCCAGAGGAGACATTCCCTCCTCAAGGCCTCGTGGCCTGGCTCGCGCTCCAGATCTTCATCACCGCGATCTGCTTGGTGGTGGTCGCAGCGTTCCTCTACGTTCTCCCCCTGTTGGGAGTAGTAGTCGAGGAGCACGAGAGGCAGGCTTGGCGGGAGGCGCTTTGGCTAGCTTAGGCACCTATCACACAGCGACGCAGCGACAATCACCGGTATCTGCATTGCAACATCGAGCAACGGGCAGTGATTCGAGCAGCATGGACGACAAGCCATTCAACCGCGGTGGTACACCACAGTCGATACCAAAACGCGACTTCCTGAAGAACCCGCCTTTCAAGGCCGGCTCAGTCGCCACATCCCCTCGCAATGCACCTTCACCATCGACATCAGCACCCCGACCCACAGCACTACCTAGCAGCTCCTTCCAATCCAAGCGCCTCTCCCTCAACACCCTTCCCCAACAGGCCCTCCGCAACCCAAGCATGACCGAAGCACCTTCACCTGGCTCCTCATCGCCCAAACCTGCGCCAGTACAGCGCTATAGCAGCTCCTTCGCCAATCGCAAGAAGTACACTCGCCCAGGAGAATCGACCACAAGTTCCGGCCGCGGCAGCTCATCGAGCAAAGAGAAATCCGGCAACATCGAAGGCACTCCCGGTAGTTCAGGTAGCGTACGCACAGACGAAGACGACATCGCGGCGTTCATCTCCACAGTGGAGCGCAGCAAAGATGCGTTCTCATCACCCGCACGCAACAGCACGCCCAGCACCATCAACCTTGCCAAATTCAAAGGCATGACCACAGCCTCCTCAGAGCTCGCAGACGAAATGAGCTCCTCGAGCCTCATACAAACGTCCCTCACTCCGCCATCACGTCGTCTGAGCAATGTGCCTGGGCTTTCTGTGAGTAGCTCGCCGAGTAGGGCTATGGCTCATGCTCCCCATGTGAGGAGCAGGCTGAGCACGCAGAGTATTGCTGAAGAGAGGGAGGAGAGGAGGGAATTGGAGAGGGCTCAGGAGGAGAGCGATGAGGATGAGCCGTTCATCTTCCAGCAGGATAACTTGGAGGATTGATTGCGTGCTGTAGTTGATTTCAGTGATGGGATTAGCGACGTGTAGGGTTAGAACATGTGCGTCCCAGAATTGATAGCTCATGAAGACAACGTCAATATCTGCGTCCAGGTTCTATACCAGTGTCAGTCCCTGTCAATTCGTGTGTGTACCGTTCCTAAGTTAACACCGTCGCTATCAGCCTTCGTCCTTTTGTACGTCGTCAGTCGGTAGCTTTAGACTATGTGCATTGCTCCGACGTATCGTTAGACTAGGTTCATTGCTCCGACGTATCGTCTTATACGAGGGTCAATCACTAAACACATGCTGAAAGATAGGCCGTCACTTGACTAGTCCATGATCGGGGTATAACATTAGCATCAGAACGCGACGAGAAGCAGCGCAGTATAGCTCACGTTACTAACTACATGTGCTACACATCATCAGAACCACCCCGTCACTGAATGCTAGTCGTGACTGTTCACAACCAAACTGACCCTCTCTTCCCTTTAACATACTTCACAGCACCGTCGCATCGTAAAGAATATGGAACAACCTCATCTCATTTGCACCCTGTTTGAGATCACTTCGATCGCTTCACCTCATCACAACTTCACCGCCCTCGCCGAGCTGTTCCCATCCGAGAACGGCTTGAAGCCGGCAAAGCCGTTCTTCTCGCACTCCTCCAGCTTTTGTCGATACCCCTGCATACCACCAAAGAAGAAGCGGAGACATCTGCGCTTACCTGCGATGTTGGCGCCGAAAATCCAGTTGTCCTGCGATGATGTGTCAGTCACTGAGGTGCGGAGAAGGTACTGATGAACTTACCTCAGCCTTCCAGAACAGCGAATTGGCAGCAAGCTCTTCGCACAGCTTACTCCAGTCCTTCTCAGCTTCAGGGGTAGCCTCGATAGCTTTCGGCTTGTCGTCGGAAGATGACTCGGCCGCGCCGATGAGGTTATTGATGAAGCGGACTTGGGTCTCGACCGCGGGTGGAATGTTCGTGAAGGGCCCCTTTGGACCGGCTACGATGCACAAGTCAGTATCGAGATCAGGTGCAAGAAGATTCGAAACCCACTGATAGCAAAGAAGTTCGGAAACCCAGGCATCGTGAAGCCCAAGTAGCTCGTCGGACCAGGCCCCTCCCATGCATCCGCCAGACTGACGCCGTCCCTCCCATGGATGTTGATCCTCGTGTAGTTACCCTCCACGGCGTCAAACCCAGTGGCGAACACCAAGACGTCAAGTTCATGTAACTTTCCATCAGAAGTCCTCACGCCCTTCGCCTCAACCCGCTCGATCGGCGTCTCCTTTAAGTCGACAATGTCCACGTTATCTCGATTGAACTGCTCGTAGTACGTTCCACCCCTCGCCTGACCATCACAGAGCGGCCTGCGAGCATACACATCCGTGGGCTTGAGCTTCTTCGCCTTCTCCGGATCCTTAACAATTTGACCAATCTTCTTGCGAATGAACTCACACGCTGCTTCGTTCGCTTCAGGATTGAACGTCAAGTCGTTGAAAGTGCCGAACATGAAGCGGAACCCATTTCCCTTATCCCAATTCTCCTGGAAGACTTTCTCTCGCTCCTCGGGCGAGGCGTCAGAGAATGCTCGCTCGCTTTCCTTGAAGCCGAAAGCTGTGATGGAGTTCCAGACGCCGTCCCAGATAGTGTCGTAGTTCTCGTTCACCCATTTGCGGTACTCGTCTGTGACGACTTTGTCGCCCGATGGCACGGAGTACTGTGGGTGCCGTTGGAAGCAAGTTAAATGGCTGACTTTACCGGCTATGTTGGTGATGACTTGCACACCCGTGGAGCCGCAGCCTACGACACCGACGCGCAGCCCAGTGAGATCGAGGTCCTTGGGCCATTTTGCCGTGTGGTGGAGTTGACCTTGGAAACTATCGAGGCCGTCGATCTCGGGGTAGTTCTGCTTGCTCAAGAGTCCAAGACCAGTGACCAGATAGCGGCATTCGATCTTGCCTTTCCCTGAGGAGACGTCGAGCTTCCAGGTCTGCGAATCGTCGTCCCAGTTTGCGCCAACGAGCTGTGTGTTGAACCGCATGTCCTTGCGCAGATCATGTCGCTCGACGACGTGCTCCAGGTAGGCCAGGACCTGCGGTTGCTTGACGTAGTGCTCCTTCCATTCGTAGGTCTTCAGCAGTTCCTTGTCCCATGAGTATCTATACACGTATGACTCGGTATCGCTCATCGCCCCTGTGCACGCAATATTAGGTCGCGTATCGCTACACCACTTTTGTAGACGAGCCTGGATAGAGATTCCAATACCACGTGCCACCAACATCGCCAGCTTGGTCAATGACCAGACATTTCAGTCCTTGAGCGCGAAGGAGGTAGAGCTGATAGATGCCTGCGAAGCCAGCGCCTACGATGACAGCGTCGTAATGCTCCATTTTGTTACAAATGAAAGGCTGAGAGGGTAGCCAATGAAAGAAGAGAAGATTGTTTCGTTCTTACCTCTGATGACCAGGGCAGTGATCGAACTGCATCTTGCCTACATATAGTGCCCTCGGATGCATGTAGGTACATAGGTAAGTAGAGCTTCAAGAGGGGTTCGTGACCTCCGCACGAAGGTCGGGAATGTCATGGGCTGCAACATATCGCAGTAAGCGGGAATGATCGTACCCTCGAGCTGTCGTTGGTCAACTCGTCGACTACGCTTCAGCTCCCACATCGCCAGCCGGAAGTATGTGCTGGTGTGGGAGTAGTTGAAGAGACGGTTGTCGCCAGCGGCAGACAAACGTGCAGTGTGCTCGGACCAACGGCAGAGCATCAACGGGAAGTCACAGCGAAGTCTTTCCGAAGACAACATTAATGCGTAAGTACAGCACTTCTCACGAGCATTTGCTAGGATGCATCATGAGTTCTATTGATACATATATGTACAGAGCAGGAGTTCGTAAGGTGTTTTCGTGTTCTGGTGACAACCCTCACTTCACCGGTTTGACACCCTTGTGTATCGCCGCAATACCCAGACTCAGATCCTCCCATCCTCCTTCCAAGCCCTCCCCTCTTGCGCCAGGCACCACAAACCCAGCCTCTTGTATCATACCCGCAAAGTCCGACTGCTTCGGAAACCTCTCGATGCTCTCAACGAGGTACTGATAGCTATCCCGATCACTCGCGACAAGCTGTCCGATCAGCGGAATCGCACTGAAGCTCCATCGCTTGTAGACTGCATTGAACAGCGGATTTCCTAGATTTGGCGCAAACTCGAGACATGCGAAGACTCCTCCGGGCTTGAGAACTCGGTATGCCTCTTTCAGCGCGACGTCTTTGTGCGTGAAGTTTCGAATCCCGAACGCGACTGTGTAGAGGTCTATACTCGCATCTGGAATAGCGCTGAGATCCTCTGCATTCGCTTCCAGGAAGTCTATGCGCCCGGCGGCGGCGTAGGGCGTTTGCGATAGCCGCTTTCGACCTTCTGCCAGCATCTCCGGGTTGATGTCTGATACTGTAACATGGGCTGTGGTATCGCGATTCACCCGTGTTGCATGCTCAAGCATACGCAGGGCGATGTCACCTGTCCCGCCGGCTATGTCCAATATCCTTTGACCTTGGCCTGAACTTGCGCTGCTGGGTCGAATGCCAGGATTGAGACCTCGCACGAAGTGATCCTTCCATAGTCTGTGTATGCCGAGTGACATGAGATCGTTCATGGTGTCATAGCTGGATGCTACTGAGGAGAATACGCTTGCGACTGCACACTTGATCAGCAACATGCTTCCGATTCTCTCGAAGTCTCGTACAAGCATACCTTTGCTAGCCTTCAAGCTCTCCGCCACAGTGTCGAAGCCAAAGTGTGTCGTCCGCTCCTCCGCCTTCTTCTCCTCCGCCGTACGCTCTATCTGCCATCTTGTCGAAGAGGCGAATGATCTTTGGCAATTTTGACAGACCCACGGCGCTCGGTGGCTGAGGCGAACGCGCTTCGAGGCGCGCGATAAATGGGCGGACATAATGTCAAGGTGTGGGACAAGGATATGAAGATGATCGGGGAACTCAAGCGAATGACATTCATCCGTCACCAAAGGTGTGGCGCAGATAGACTTTGTGGAGCATCAAAGTGCCGCCGAGCCTCATATCTGGCCTTCAATGTGACTATTTCCGATCCAGACAAACATTAGATATGTATAACATGAGGCAACGACACGAACAGGAATGGCGCAGGTAGGGATAATGATGATGGTATGCTGGTTAGCTTCGTGTACTGTCTATGTTATGTACGGCCGGCTGCGTTGCCTCGCAAGCCATCTGATCCCGACACCTCGCCATGCATCTAAGAAAGCAATCCTCTACTGGAACGTCCCATCTGCATTGCACAGCCTGGGGTGTGCTCCTACAGCGCACGTCTGCCAGTCGCTGATCAAGTTGCAGCTCCATCCACTCGGCTTCGTGGAATCACCACCGTTGTAAGTCGTTCTGTATGGGAAGCGGCAGTGGTTCTTCTGGAACTGGATTCCCAAAGCCGGAGTATCGTACCAGAACTTTGTGCCCTGCAGAGTGTCTGGTGCCTGACCCTTCTCGACCCAGTTCACCAAATTGGTGATGATGTTGTTTGGCGCCGACGAAGCCACACCTGACTGTCCGAACATCCAAGCTCCTGCGCCTGAGATGCCACCAACACCGCAGTGAGCCATACCAGCAACACGGAAGTATCGTAGGAAAGGATCGATCTGGGTGTTCGTGAGACCCATGGTCTTAGCAACCTTGAGGTAGTAGCGTTGCGAATTCGAGCTCGACACGAGAGGATCGGCCATGCCGTGGTACATCATGATCTTTCCGTTCGCGTTCTTGAACGCGTTCAAATCAGCTGAGAAAGCTGACGGGTTGCCGTGAAGGTTGTCGAGCGAGTCGGCAAGAGCGTAGTCGGATTGGCCCACGTTAGCGACATTGAAGGATGAGTCGTTATGGATGCCACCGCGGAACCAGTCTTGTGCGATACCCTGTGGGCCTCCGGACAACTGACCGAGGCGGAAGGCATCGTATTGGGCACCGTAAAGGAGCGACGGGTAGAGAAGACGACCCTGGGTGTCGTAGAGCTCGGTGAAGACCTCGTTGACAGTGTTGACTTGCGTGGAAGTAAGGCAGTTCGTGGTCACTGTCGCGTTGCAGGCGAGGACGGATGAATCGAAGCGGCATTGGGTAGGGTCTTCGAGGATGCCATCATCGACACCATCAATCGCCTTGTCGCACTGCGCGAAGATCGCAGCTTGCACTGTAAGCCATTGCGTAGCGTTCAGGAATTTCGGATCTCCGACTGGGCCGGTCAATTGCAGGAAGCGACTGCTCCAGTCTTGCAAGTGGTTGAAGTCGTTTGCAGATGATCCAGCAATGATGCCATTGAAGTCACTCGGGTACTTCTGGGCTGACTGCAGACCTTGAGCACCACCGGCGGAACATCCGAGGTAGTAGTTGTAGGCAGAAGCTTTCTTGTAGAACTGATTGACGACAGACTTGCCGGTGACGACAGCTGCATGGCGGGCACGGTGAGACCAGTCGATAATGGCCTCGTTGTTGTTCAAAGACCAAGTCATGTCGAAGCTCGAGCCCTGCGCGGTGTCAGTGTCCGGACATCCTCGTATGTCTTCAACCCCCAGGACATACATTGTGTCCTGCATTGTCACCAATAGCAGCAAAGCCAAGTCCAGTCACATATGCCATATCCACGTAGTGCACACAACCATTGACACCTCCATTGTCGGTAGTCAAAGTCCTGCCATTCCACGAGCTGGCATTGTTGTTCGGCAGCCACACCTCAGAGTAGACGTTGCCGGTTCCCGAAGTCTTGATACCGAGGGTGACCTGGCAGACATCGACAGTAGGCGTGAAGGAGGTCGCGCAGCCGACGCTTGACTGGCCGGAGGCGGTGCTCACTGCCACGCCAGCAGCATGAGGTGTGCAGCTGTAAGGGGTGACCTGGAAGCCGACATTGAAGCTCAAGCTCGCGCAGAGAGCTGCGCAAGAAGCCAATGCCATCGTGATTAAAGTAGTAGTTGTCTCGAGGTGGTTTCTGGTGTCAGCTTTGCGTTCAGTAATAGTTCAGTGCGCGAGTGCTCTGCCGTGAATCAAGAAACACTGCTCAAGAAGCGAGCAGCTATATTAGAAGTATGGAAATGAGTAATGAGTGTGGGCTGGCAACGACAGTGCACAGCGAAAATGGAGTAACAAACGCGAACGACGGCGGGTGGTAGAGGAAAAGGAGACTGGGGTCGCACGAGATTAATGTACTTTACCAGTAGCCGGGCGGCATCTCGTATGGCAGGGCCCGGAGTCGTAGCCGCGTGCAATCGGTTGTGGAGGATGCTTATTCGAGCCGTGGCGGCAGAGCGTGGCCAATGCACACGATACAGCAGAAGATTCGCCGCAACCGCAGCCAGAGACGGAAGGAGGTGCTGTCAAATTTCCCTCCCGCTTGATCGCTGAAGCCCTCCCGTTAGTCAGGGCCCAAGCCACTGTGCTAGGCGCCCACTATTAACGCATCGAGATGCAGACATCTCAGCATTCTGCATGCTCTTGACGTTGTACCTCAGTGACACGACTTACTTATCGCGTGGCTGTCGCATGTCGCGTGGACTCATCACAAACCTTGCCCGCAACGTTGGACGACAAATCTCATAGTGTGCACCCAGCGCGTTTTCTGGCGTGACAGATCTAACGGCAGGAGCTACACGGGTTCCTGCATGTACGCGGTGCCGATTGGCTCGCCTTGGCGATATCTTCTCAGGTGCCGTGTAGGTTCTCGTTTGCATCTCAACATTGACATCCGTGACGCTCCCAATCAAGTCGGAGAAAGCGCAGCAGCGCATCGGACCTATTATCGTGAAGTCGTGTTCTATCGACGAGTCACTCACGAGTCGCGATGTTTGCATCAAGGTCGGCGTACGGCCGTCCTATTAGTGGCAAGTAGCCACACGCGCATTGTCAGCGGATCCGCACTCCGTCGATGTCGCACCTGATGAAGTCTTATCGCCGGATGGCCGGTACAGACATGCTACGTAACATCCCTACATTGAGCAGTGTCCGCAGAAGCAGAGCGACGAGCTGAAATGTGCAGTGGATAATCGATGGGTTCGACTCAGGTGTTCAGTCCGCTTATTTCTCCTTGATCACTCTCTCAACAGCGAGCCCAGTCCGCATGGACGTACTAGTGAAGTATGTGTGGTGAAGATTACGACCGCGGCCAATACGACTTGAGCTGGATTCCCTGGCCATCACATCACATTGAACTTGGCCGTCATGAAGCACTCCTTCGCCCTTGTCCTGCTCGCAGGCCTTCTCGTCCATCTCGCTAGCATCTCTAGTGCAAGCAGGAGCTGGGGTTGCATCGGAGATGGCACTAGCATTCCTGACACTCCCAAGTGCACTGGATGTCGGTGGAGTCTGTCATGAGAAGGCTGGGCCGCCGACTAGTGCTCCAGCTGGCGGCATCGCAGTGAAGGGCTGAGATGGTTGAGGTGCTATCTGGTATAATTTCGGGATGTGTCCAAACCATTGGCGACTGTATGCTATCCGCTGACCCAGGTCTCGGCGCTCCGCATCATTGTGTCTGCATGGTGAGGGCCACACGGAGACACGTCACCCTCTCTCGACCGTCGACTTCGACTTTTAGGTTACCAGGCTGGGAGTGTCGTTAAACGAAGTATCTCGGCTCAGATGTTACGTTCTGCACCCACATAGTTTCAGGCTATCGATTCGCGGATCAGGCCCTACGGTCGTGCAAATATATAAGAATGTAGCTAGGGCACTAGGACTCTACACGTGACGGGACTGCCGCTTACTTTGAGTGATGCAGAGTGATCTGCATTGTCATTCTGAATGCCGGGATGTAGCAGCCGTTCTTAAGGCTGCATCTTATTACAGCTTGGGTCATGCTAACGGATGGCAATCCATTTCGTTCAGATGCAGAACGCGACAATGCCATTGAATTGGATGTAAGATCAAGCGATGGTGCATGGTGCACTGTGACGCAAGAGCGCGCGGCGCAGCTATTCATGGCTTCCGCGGCTAGACCTTGATTGCGACTGGCAGCATCCCAGTGACGATCAAATCACGCACCTTGACTGCATCCATATCGGCTACATCCAAGCAAATAGATTTACAGCCATCAAGTGGAGCATCAATACTCGCGACTCGAAGTTGCGACACCGCGAGGTAGAGATCCATTGCGACAGGACCCCGCACGACCCGTACTAACAACGCTGGTAGCACCGGAAGTCCGTCACAGCACAACACAACTTTGATCAGCTCGAAATACGATAGCAATGCCTCCATCCACATCAAGCGCAGCTTCAGGCTCGTCGTCGACATCGACACTCGTCAAAGGGCCTATCAAGAACCCTCCCATCAAGCTGCCATGCTGGTGTGGCGATGACTGCTCCTGCTGCATCATTCCCTGCACAGTCATGTGAGGAACGAGGAGGCGTGATGGCTTGCGGGACAAGCAGATCCAGTGGGCGAGGATGGAGCGTGGGCGGCTACAGAAGGGCGAGTCGTGATGCAGAGTGGGAGCTGGGTAGCGTCATGAGGACCGCATAAGGATGGTCGGCGTTATGGTGTACCTATGGGACTTGATGAAGGACGAGCGTGCATAAGGTATCCACCATTTACGCACCCTGCTCTCCTGCTCTCCTGGTAACTGCGTAACTGCGACCACGCACTCGCAGCCAGCGTGTACTCCCACCGGTAAGTCGAAACGCATACCGAGAACAAGCTCTGTGTGACGTGCGAGCGGGCACAGATGTTGGTTCTCAGTCATTGGCAAAGCAGCATGTAAGGCACGGTGGTCCTGTACGCCTAACCTACGTAAGAGCGCATTTGCATGGTACTTGCGCCTTTGCTACGCATTGCCCACGATACATTCGCTGCAGAAAGTGTTGAATGGCGACTGCGCTGGCCGTGCCGACTCATCCGGTAGCGCTTAGCAAAAGCACCGTCCTGGCCATGAGGCTCGAATGGTATGGAGTCGGAATTGCTGCAGTGGCTGCTATTACCGGGGTACACGGCAGTCTGCGTTATTGGCGGTGCATCAGCGGCAGACTACGAGCAGATCCGTCCGTATGGATATTCCAACTGCATTGCATATGATCGTATTCGATGCTGTGGGGTGTATGTCGTGCTTCCTGTTCTTCAGCTATGATCTCATCCCAGGTAAAGCGCTCATGTGTTCATCCCATCATCCCTGGGGCACTCTGCAGATACTCTCCAGCGTGTCGAATTGGGAAAGTGCGTACGAAATTTCTATTGTTCACAGAAACGTGGTGACCCAACCTTACGTGCAAGGTCTCTTTCCAGCTGTCGCTGGCAGTCGCACCTGGCCCTCAGAGACCGAATTGAGACCGAATTGCAATAAGGTACGACGTAGGTGGCGTCCACGCGTCGGACTCCCAAAGCTTCAACCTCACCTCTCCGACTCCCTCCATGTAACTAACTTTCCGCTCCTTTTGCTTGGAACATTCTCGGAAGCTTGACAATGGTTAGGCGTGCAGAGCGGCGTACTCCGATGACATAGTCAAGAAAGTGTAATAGAACGTAAGTTTGACAAACCTCATGCACTGGCGAACTTATTACCGCTAGTCGAAAGTGAAGGAAAGAACAGCCGGAAAGACTCGCGCAGCAGCTTCTCTCATCAGAGTCTCCAGACAAAGCGCGAGTTCACAGCCATGTGCATCGCTCACCGGCTTCTTGTGCGTGGAAGGTCAATACCTGCGAGACCGCACGGATCGAAGTACTAGCAGTGCTGCAGAAGAGAGAGAGAAACTAGAGAGGAGTTTCCGTCAGCGTGGTCCGTTCACTCGGTCGTGCAGATACACTCGCACATTTTCACTGACTCCCACAAAGTTTGTTCAAGCTACCAGGCGCTGCGACTCCCGGGGATACGCGCATAAGTCGAGTACCTACGTCCACATCTCCGCAGCTGGCGTTCACTCGTGCAGCAGCGCCGCTCGGTTGCGGCGGTGAGTATGCAGCCACGTATTTCCAGCAAGCCATGGCGTTCGACCCTGCGCTGACAGCAGAGCCCTGTCGTGGCGCTCGATGGCAATCTGCCTGAGCAGTCCGGTGTGCATACATTCGCATCTCAAAAGCCCGTTACAGCAAGACCTTGTGCGTCCACGTGTGAAGAGGTCAACCTGTAGACCAGTC
Source organism: Cryoendolithus antarcticus (assembly GCA_002077065.1). Classification (NCBI taxonomy): domain Eukaryota; kingdom Fungi; phylum Ascomycota; class Dothideomycetes; order Cladosporiales; family Cladosporiaceae; genus Cryoendolithus; species Cryoendolithus antarcticus. The sequence goes on from NAJO01000023.1 coordinate 573,027, forward strand.
TAGAGGGGAGATCTACTGCGCTGATCACCACGTTGGGTACACGTGCGGGCCACGGCACCGTTCGCTGACAGGTTGCCGATCGGTCGCTTCTCAGGGTAATGCGAATGCTCGAGCACGATGTCCGTCCATCTGCCCATTCCGGTCACTTGGACCCCATCGCCAAGACGATTTCAAGACCCTCAAGAAGCCTAAGCAGCCAAGTGCAGAGCTTATGGTAAAGCTTAATGGTGACCACCCTGCGTCACGGCTTGGCTAAATGACATAGTTAACATACTGCGATGGCGATGCAGAGAGCTCCAGCTTCCTGTGACAGAGACTGGCAACTCTCGGGGAGTCCTCATGTAGGCAGCATCGCTGTATGCACATTCGCAGTGCGGTCTGCGTTAGCATTCTCACTGTCCAGCCGCCATCGAGAGGCAATGCTAGGTAGGATATTGGCATTCGCGATGCTGTCATGTAACGCTTACTTCTTCATTCGCGTGCTATGACACGATACTTTCGGATCCACCTCACCGAGCCAAACTTTCCACTAAGACCACAGAGCTCAGGACTTGCGAACCGAAAGTGGCGCAAACGCTCTTTAAGTCTGTAGACGCAAAGTCCCTTTCAGTACATTGCGCGGGTGCCGATCATCCATGGTAGACTTTTGGTTCGAGCTCACGTACTCTGCATGAGTGCTTACCAGTGGATACATCCTGTGGTTCAGCTGCATGTCTCGCACGCCGTGGATCCTGCAAGCGAGTGCGGTGTCGTGCGGATCTCGAGAAAGCTGGCGGTATGGTCGATGCGCGTGGTAACTTTCACCAGAAGGATTCTCCCGATTACGTCGCCAGGTCGCCATGTGTATGCGAATTGACGACACCGCACCTCAACCATCCTGAACAATGCCCATGAGATGGGTATAAATCCATGGTGCTTTCCTCTCCATGGCCATCTCTTCTGATCATCAGCTCATCCAGTCTTCAAAGCCAACAACAGCTCAACACCAGCCTAAAGCACACCCACCCCGAGTCAGCCTCCGTGCGCGACATCTTCGATACATTTCCAGTACTCGACACTTGAACCTCATTATCCACCATGTTGTTCACTCAAGCAATCGCCTCGGCCATCCTCCTCTTTGCCGCCACGGGTCTGACGGCGCCAGTGCCTCAGCTCGCTGGTGAAGGCGCAGCTGCCAACTCCATCCTCTCGGGAACCGACAACGCGGTCGGTTATGGCGTCGAGGATGCTGAGGACAATCTCGCCGGCAACGTCGCTACCGCCAAGGCTGCTGTACCAGCTGTCCCGCGCATGTTCGCTCGTCAGCTAGCCGGTGAGGGAGCTGCTGCGGACTCCATCCTTTCCGGTACTGACAACGCTGTCGGGTACGGCGTTGAGGATGCCGAGGACAACATCGCCGCCGACATCACCGATGCCAAGGGTGGCTCCACTACCACTGGTGGTGGCTCAAACCCTCCTCCTCCACCACCACCCCAGCGGAAGCGTCAGCTTGCTGGTGAAGGTGCGGCTGCCAACTCCGTCCTCTCGGGAACCGATAATGCTGTCGGGTACGGTACTGAGGATGCCGAGGACAATCTCGCCGGCAATGTCGCAACCGTCAAGGCTGCTGTACCTGCTGCCAAGCGTCAGCTTGATAAGGTTAGTGCTCCCATTGAGAGATCAAGTAGCTTCGTAGACTGACAGCATTCAAGGTAGCTGCAGGCGCTCAGGCTGTCAGCGATGCTGCTGGGACCGGAAGTTCTACCTCCGCTGCCACGACTGCTGCTGAGTCCGACGATGGTTCTCTCACCTCAGGTGCAGCGAATGCTGGGCAGACTGTTGCTGATATCGAAGTCGCCACAGCCGAAGGTGCTGGCAAATCAGTGCCCAAGTCTCGCCGCCAGCTCGACAAGATTTCGAACGGTGCGCAAGCCATCGGCGATGCCGCCGGCGTCGGCTCCACCACCGCTCCCGCGACTTCGGCAGGCGACTCTATCGACGGCACTCTCACTAGCGGTGCAGCCAATGCCGGCGCCCAGGTTGCTGACACGGAAGTCAGCACCGCTGAGTCTGTCGGCAAGTCCGTTCCCAAGTCTCGCCGTCAGCTTGACAAGATTTCGAACGGCGCACAGGCTATCGGCAACGCTGCCGGTGTTGGTTCCACTACCGCTCCCGCGACTTCGGCAGGCGACTCTATCGATGGTACTCTCACTAGCGGTGCAGCAAACGCTGGCGCCCAGGTTGCGGACACTGAGGTGAGCACCGCTGAGTCTGTTGGCAAGTCGGTGCCGAGACGCTTCAGAGCTTGAGTGTGAGCTTGAGCATGTATGCTGAAGGGCCGTGTACGATATGATTTCTTGCGCTGGTGTTGATGATTGCGATTTACTGATGATTGATCGATGTAAGACCTGAAAGACGGCAGTTGGCTTGAGCGTTCTCGTCGATACAAGCGATGGTGTTGTGGATTTCCTTGAGACCTGCGATTATTAGCGAGTTAGCATTGTATAGTAATCTGCGAATCGAAAAGCTCCTTCACTACCCCATCTTCACTTCACGGTATCATCGTCAGCATGACTTTGTGTTTAGGGCGAGAGTCTGCGAGCTTGAGAGGCTCAGGTCAGTCTAGTCGCAATTCGACATTTCTTCCTGCTCAGTAAAGATAGGGATGTATTGAATCTCGGCCACATGCTTGATAGACACTCAAAGGAGTGCACTTAGTCAGGGGCTCAAGCCATTGGAAGGGTTACTTGGTATCGATCTCTTACGCGGGAGTCACGCCTGGCTTGAGTTGAAGCAGTCGATTGGAACTTCACCCAGATCTCCCCAGTGATACTTCCATCATTAGGTGTCTCGGGGCAGTGTTCCATGCCGGTCACATATGCCAATGCAATATTCAGCAACTTTGTCGAGCACAAGATTGTGCGACCGGTGCATGCGGTGAATGGCATCTGGCGTCGAGCAGAAGGGCCACGAAGAGATGGACAAGCAGTTACAAGCCAGCCAGCGCGCTATACAGATACCGCGAGATTGGCTAATACATACCCCAGAGTCGATAGAGTTCTGTCACGTTCGTAAAGGATGAAGCTTATTTCACGTCTTATACTTGGTTTACGCCTCGGCATCTGCTCCGACGTCCACTGGCCAAGGCGCGGTCTACATCGTCATCACACCTCCCTCCAAGTCATGCCAGGCCGCTCGGCAGCCGGTGTTGGTGCAGCGTTACCGTCACCAAATGGGTCGTCGTCGTCTTCATCTTCTGCCGCGGCTGCCTTGGGTGGCTGAAATTTGGGAGGTGCTGGCATCGCAATACCAGTGGGTCGCGCAGGCTTGGGTGGAGGGACAGCCTCTTGCATAGACAGTCCCTTCAGTTGCTCCGCGGCGTGTGATACTGGTGCGTGGCTAGTCCGAGGTGGCGAGGCTTGGGCTGCGCCATGCACCTGCTCCCATGCATCGCTGTCACTGTCATCATCGACACTTCGATCCATGATCTCGTAGGCTGTGAGAGCTTTGACTAGCTCGTCGTTCGCGTTTACTAAGCTCCCGATCCAGTCGTCTGACTCTACATGCTGAATGTAGCGGAGGATATCTCGGCGAAGTCGCTTGCATGCATCGAAGCGCTGAACCACCTCGCGATTGTCAGATACTCGCTCTGTCTCTCGATTGATGAGCTGGAGGCCGTTCAGTAGGTTGGTGGATGCGATTGAGGCATTAGCTATGCTGCTGGTCATATTGTCCTTCTCCTTGGCGAGATTGAACGGCTTTGGTCCCTTGTCCTTGTGCATCGACTTTGACAGTTTGGTGAGAGTCGACGAAGTAGGTGTCAGTGTGACAGGACGTTGTAATGACGACGATGCATTCACGTTAGGAGTCGCACGGCTTCGCGACGCGGAAGCATGGGGGTCAGGCTCGCCGTCCGAGTCAAATGGCCCAGTCTCTTGCAGGACCTTTTGTCGCGCTACAGCGGGGCGTTGAGACTTGGGTAGCTCTGTGTACAAATTCGCGATGCGTTCGAGGCCCGGCGTGCCTTTGTATGCATTCGCCCATTGGATGAACAGTACGTTGCATTTTCGCCGGACTTCCTCATCGACGGCGTCATCGCGAGGCATCAGACGCAATCGTTCAAGGAGCGGCTCATCCGCAAAGGCGCGTTGGAATCGAGAGCCAGCATTCTGGATCAGGCCATCGAGAATGACCAGTGCGCGGATCTGACGATGTGGATTGCCGTACTTTCTGAAATCAGTTAGCATACTTCACCGATCGGGTCTGCTGAAGGTCAGGGGGACGTACAGCTTTTTTCGCAGGGCTCGTGCTGCTTCAGTTGGGCCAGAAGCTTGGATCCGAATCACGTCGATAAGGTCAATGATCCCACTGAAGTCATCTTCCTCAAATTGCTCGCTGGTCAAGCGATCGATTTGTACCGTAATGGCCGAATATGGCTTCTTCTACGCACAAATACGTATCAGCGAATCGCAATATTTCCGCAGTCCTCTGAGATGGGATTGTTTCCCAGTGCCCAGCGGGTAAGCTGGTTGAACCCTCGAAGTCGGCATAGCAAGCACCTACCGATGCATTATGGAACATGCTCGTCGCCGGTCACAATGAGACTCTGCGAGGTCACGCTCTGAATGCTAGCAGATACGAGTTGAACCAGCTTCTGACGCTCTGCCTATGTGAGGGACAGCTTCACACTGCCAACCGCCGCTACGCAGCCGACACCGCGTTATGTTGACAAGATAAGGAAGATAAGACTCTGATCTGGAATTGGAAATGATTGAACCATAGGAAAGCGTCTGGATGTATATGTGAAGAGCTTGCAATCTGCCTGCCTGGTTCTTCTGCTGTGTGACCATGGTTAAGCTGCGGATGTTTGCCCAGCTCTTGGAGCCTCCTCGGAGCATGTGCTCGCGTGATGCCGGGTGACGTGTGGCTGCGGTCCGCCGAAGATCCCGTCAGATCCCGAGCGACTTCATCTCATGTACTACATGTACGTTGTGTCCCGTTGCAACACCATGCATATGTATCTGACCTGGACTAAAGCATACTCCGTCCAAATGGACTGACTGCCATCATCGCCATCGTTGTCATACATAGTGATGCCAGCTTGGACCGGCTGGAATGAACAGACAGTCCGCCAGCATCGGGAGGTTCTTCTAACCAATGCAATGCCGGGCTTCACTCCTATCAATGCCCCTGTAGTCGCTCAGGCTACCATCGTCGCGGACAACGAAACAGCTGCAGCACGCAGTCTGAAGTCCAACACGCGTCAGATCACTCAGGATGTCATCATATCTCAAGCCGAACAGCAGACACTCGATGGCACAGCTCAGACGTCCAAAAAGCCGCGCAAGGCCCCAGGGAGAGGTAAGAAGCGGTCTCGCAAAGACAGTCATGATGCACCGCAGAAGCGACGCAAAAGCCGAAGCGTGACTGAAAGCATGACTGTCACTAAGCCTGGCGCCTCGTCAACGAAAGCAGCCTCGGATGCAGTCACAGGCAAGCGCCGATCTTCAACAGATCGAGCGACCGCGCAGTCACACTGTAATGAAGATCTCGACGATGCCCTCGACGACGCTCTCTTCGACGACTTAGACCAGGCTCCGCGTGTCGTTCAACACGAGACGCGACCTGTGTCGCTGTATGCCCATCCTACCACGATGAGCTCCGGTAATTCATGCGAGACTCGCACGACGATGCAGCAAGTCAGAGGTGCACCGCTCGGCACTTCAAGTATCTACACTAATGTCGATGCTTCTCCATACACCACGTTGACCGTGGGAACAGCGAATCCGCGACGCCATCACGTCAACATGAAGCTTCCCGCGCCTCCCGAATCCGAGACCGACCATGCAGGAAACATTGCAAGCTCTGACTCTGCTAAGCATGTACAGCAACAGTGTCCTTCTGTGGCTCCGATGCCGTCGTCGATCGCACCTCAGACGAGCTCATTGCCAGCGAGAAGTGACTATGTGTCGTGTCCAGTGACCGCAAATGGTATAGAGCTCGCCATTCTCTTAAGTGAGGATGAGTTCTCGGACTTCGAGGAACCGCCAATTCGATCGATCTACGCCATGGAGACCTCAAGATCGGCTACACCGCCACCGCGTAACCGTGCACTGAATAAGCGCGAAGTTAGCCAGAACGAAAGCTATGGCGGTGCTCTTTTCTCACAGTCCGAAAGAGATCTGTTGGGTGAGTATCTCGAGTGTTCAGTAAAGACATGGTCACTGATCTGCGATACAGACAGCCTGAACTCGAAGACGAGTGATCATACACCTGCAGTGCGCACACCGTTCCCGACGCCGATACTGGACCGCTCACCACTCTTCGGAGTCACCAATGCTGTCGCTCTCCGCACCTGCTTTCGCGTTGGCGAAGCAGTGAACGCAGGCTGCCAAGCAGTCCGCATGAATAAGAATGTGATGCTCGAGCTCTACGCCCGCGTCACTTGCTCCCATCGCGAGCCCAAGCCCGCGCGCAAGCAGGTGTTTGAGATCCATGACCTGTACCACGATCACCCGCCACACCTTCAAGGCACTTTCGATCTATGGGATCAAAGCACGCTATGGGAGCTCGATAGTCGACCCTTCCTGACCATAGGTCCTGGTGGCATGCTTGCAAGAATGATCGCGAGGATGAAGCGAGATGGGACGAAGTGGAGGCTTGAGATTCTGAACATCTGGCAAGCAGGCTGGGATGATGTCGAGCATGTGGCTGGCATCTATGTGAAATCGGATGGCATGCCTGACTTGGACGACTAGCTGGTCGTTGCTCACCCTGATTGCTAGAGGGACTTGGCGGGTAGCTTTTCTCGCTTTGGTGGATCTATATGTTCTTGCTATGTACTGGCCATATTGGCGCTGCAGATGAGAAGTGTAGCTCAGTGCCTATTTAGCTATTGACGTAGAAGGGTCGTTAGCTTAGCATCCCATGCATTGCCTATCAAGTCACTTCGCGCTGTGAAGCTCGAGCGCTATCGGAAGTGGGGCGCCATGCTGCACCTCTACACCATCCAATGCCTCTCTACTAGTCGCGCAACAGGTGGGTTTCGTGACATGTGTGTCTCTTTATTTGTCTTGTCGCCTTCCCTGCTGTCACATACTTGGAGCTCATAGACACACCATGTGTATTGTGGACAATTCGCAAAGCATACCACACGATCGCCCTCGAGCTCCATACGCGCCCAACTGGATGGGCAACGACGATACGCCAACACAATGGAGCTCCTAGACCCTCGGTCCACGATGCCCGCCAGAGCCCCCTCGCCCACCAAGACCCCGTCCAAGACTCGCAGCCTCTCAGATCCCCCGGTCGCTCTTGCGCCTAGTCCCTCCTTCCACGAAAACCCCCGCCGCCAAAGCAAAGACGACAATGCCGTGCCCACGACCCCGAAACCTATCCGACGACCGGACTTTCTCACGCGCGGGTTGAGTCTGCAGATGCCCAGCACCGTACAGCTTTCCCGCACTGTACCACTAAGTCCGCGCCTCGATCAAGCAAACATCTACTCATATGTGCAGCTGCAGAGCCAAAGCGGCAGTCCGGCAACTTCACTCCCTCGACATTCGCGTGGTCTGGACTTCTCGAGAGCGTGCACGAACTTGCATCACTCGACTGTGGCCGAGCAGAGGGATCTGGATTCTTCGCCTGTGGTCATGCAGAGAGGCATGAGTATACCGGGCTCGAGGAAGATGTCTATCAGTTCCATGGCATTGGATTCACCTGCACTGATCTCGGGGAGTGGATGGGGCTCGTTGGTGCATGAGAGGAGTACAGTCAGTAGCTCAGTGGGCAGCGTGAACATGATGGGAAGTGAAAGTGAAAGTGACAATAGTGATGAGGACGCGAGTATGGCTGGGGAAGACGTGGATGACGCGATCTTCGCGACACCACAAGTGCATAAGTTGCAGAACCCTTCTGCGCCGACACCTTTCAATCCTCCGCCAACGCCTGGAGGTGGAGCTTGGGGTGCGGCGGGAGCTTATTCGCCGGCGGCGCAGAGTTTAATGAAGACTATGAGAAGGACTAGGCTACTTGATAAGAGTGGCAAGAGGAGCCGCAAGGGGAGTAGTAGTGCAAGTGGGAGTGGGTATAGCAATATGAACTCGCCGAGGACGACAAGCCCGCCACCGATGAGGAGTATTGAGGGAGCTGCAGGGACGGGATACTTTCCCTGGGCACGGGCGACGCAGAATCGGAGAGAAAGTCTGGCGATGGGAACGGATGGGTTGCATCTGTCGAGTGGGAATGATAGTGGGGACGAGGCTTCGACTGCTACACCGAGCACGCCTGGGGTTGTGAGGAGGGCCGTCACGAGACGGGGCAATCTGCTGCCGAAGACGAAGGGGTTCGCAAGGATACGAGCTGCGCTGCTGGAGGAAGCTGCGCCAGTTGACACGGAGATACGGCGAGAGTCAGAGACGATGCAACAGGTCCGCGAGCGCGCACCAAGCATGTCAGACTTCGATCTTACAGAATCTCGCCCACCGACCGGCACCGCTGCATCCTCTCCAAATCTGCTCCCTGCTGTTCCGGAAAGCGCGCAAGAAGACTTCGGCTTCGAAGGCGAAAAAGACAAAGGCCTCGGCGTCAGCTTCTCCCTCCACGCCCACCGCAACAGCACAGCAGACTTCTGGAACCGCTTCGACCCCTCCATGCGCACTCCCCCACCACCGAACTTCACCCGCCACGGCAGCAGCGTCATGTCCGACATCGCCATGGACTCTCCGCAGCCGTCAGCGGAACCTAACATATATCGCATGCGAGCTCGCGCGCAGTCTTCGGCGTCAGATGCTTCGGAGGCATTTGTCCCGCCTTCGGCTGCGGCGACAGGCATCTCGGATGATATGCATTTGAAGAAGTTCAAGCGCAGGCGGGAAGATGATTTCGATATCGCGACGATCAAACGGAGGGCTGTGAGTCCGGGGATGAGCGCGCAGAATAGTCCGGTGTTGACGCATTCGCCTTCGTTTCGGGAGCCGAGTGTCACGGCGCTTTGGGGGCTGCCGCCTGGTTTACCGTCGAGTTCGCAGGGGAATGCGGGTGGGAAGAGGGATTCGATGGGTGGGAATTCGAGTGTGGTCGGGGGCGAGAGTCCTGTTATAGGAGGGTCGAGGGTGGGTAGCACGGCTAGTAATGGCAGTGCTGGTGTGGTGATCCCTGGGAAGAAGCTGGGGTTGCAGGGTATGGTGGACACGAATGATGGGATCATGAAGATGAGCATTGAGTGACTGGTATGAGCAATTGGAAGTACTCATGAGGAGCTTGGGCTATGGGACATTGACTTAGCGTTGGAGTCTGGAGTACATCAAAAGCGAGGCATGGTGCTGCCGACGGTGTAAGCTTGACAATGACTTGGACTCTCAGGAGCACGAAGACCATGGGTGAGAATCCGTTGAGCCTTAGTAGCCAACAACTTGACCACCATATTCCACATCGCTTCACATGTCCTCATTGATGTGTGCGTCGCGATCTCTAAGGTAGATGGCACTGTTTTACTACCAGGCTGCGTGAAGTCCACTTGAAGTCTTGGCACATTGGGCATCCAACCTCACGTCCAACACTCGACACAGGCGCGCTGCTCTGCCTTCAAGTCACTACACATCTGACGCCATGGCTTCCAAGACAGGTATCATCTCGTCCTTCATAGAGGCGGCGCCACCTGGAGAGGTCGGTAAGAACCTCTACCAAAGTGTTTGAAGTCCGTGTGTACTGACCTCAGGAATAGCTGTCGAATGTGGTAGCGGGTATGTTGAGCGCTGGCCTCGGATAGTCGATCATTGCTGAGCTGCAGCGAAGATATCAAGACTCTCGTTGGAGATGATCTACAATCGTACGAGCCTGCATTTAAGAAGTACCATGAAGAGCAGTACACAGCCGTGGATGTGCCTGGAGGCAGTGGGAAGGTACGTTATGTCGTGTTCGAGACACCAGTGTGCCATCTGACACGACAATCATCTAGGTCCTCCTGAGCCAGTACAACAGCCTAGGCTCAAACCGCTACTTCGACCCCACCAGCAGCAAGTCCTTCGCCGTCTCATTCCCAAGCCTCAAAACATCCGACGCCGAGTCTCACTCCCCCGAAACCTCAACCCCCGAGCTCATCCAATCCCTCCAATCCGCCTTCTCCAAATCCACCGCCGAACACTTCCCCAGCTCCACGATCGGCGTCTTCCCCACGGGCTCAGACATCGCCATCCTGATAGTAGCGAATAAGTACTCCCCCCAGAACTTCTGGAACGGGCGCTGGCGATCGACCTACATCCTCTCCGACTCTGGCAAGCTCAGCGGGACGATCAGGGTTGATGTGCACTACTATGAAGATGGGAATGTGAGGATGCAGACGGAGAAGGAGGTTAGTGGTGTTGGGGGGAGTGGTGGAGCTGAGAGTGTGGTGAGGGAGATTGCGAAAGCGGAGAATAAGTTTCAGGAGGAGCTGAATAGGGGGTTCGTCACTATGGCTGAGGGGAGCTTTAAGGGGTTGAGGAGGCAGTTGCCGGTTACGAGGCAGAGGGTCGAGTGGGAGAAGATTGGGGGGTATAGGGTGAGTTGTTTGTTGAACTGTGGCGTCGCGGACTGATTGCTAACTGGATACAGCTCGGACAAGACATCGGTGGTGGGAGATCGAAGTGATGAAGCGCATGAGTGAAGCGAGGGTAGGTACAGTGACGAGTGTAAGATCACTGGTCTCACACGCTATGCAGCCGTGACTTCGCCTTCGTATCAGTGCCCCAAAAGTATGCACACCACCATCCCACTGACGACCCTCCCGGTCACACTTCAAAGCAACCTACGTGATGTTGGACGGTATGTTGAATGGGTCCAGGCTTCTGACACTCAGTTCTCTCACCTTCAAGATTGGACTTACCTTAGATCAAGCGTTCTCAAGCATTCCGCGAAAGTAAGACAAGACAGACCATGCGGACTACAAATGCTTGCAGAACTGTGTGGAACGTACGATATGGCTTGACGCGCGCGGCCGAAGGCTGCAGTCTTGGCAGTCGCTCTTGCCATCCTTCGTCGAACACGCACTTTTCGACTTTGCACACACTGCAAACCACGACATCACACTTCAAGCAGCCGCCGGCATGGCGTCGCCCACCGTGTGCCGCGACTTCTTACAAGGGAGGTGCACTTACGGCGCGCGATGTCGCTTCCAGCATAGCGAAGAAGGAGGTGCAGAAGACACAAGCAACAGACCGGGTGTTTCGTCTGCCACCGACTACGCCACTCTGGTCAGATGGCGGTACCACATTCCCAATACGCCGGCCAGAATCAAGCAAGCCAGACCTCTTCATCACGGGTTTGCTAAGTTCATCCAGGATGCACTCGGCCTCGTCAAAGGCGGAGTTGAGACGATGCAGGAGATCATCACACTCTTGGCTGGTGAAGGTGGCCTGGCGCGCTTGGGCGAGCTTCTGGATGCAAATATGGCGGCTATGAACGACAAGACCTTGCAACCGATCTGGACAGGGCAACTCCTACCGCTTTTGCAATTACTTGCTCACGATAGTGTCCTCAGCTCCGGCGTCGTCGAAACTCATTACGCGACCATACTCAATTATACCTACTCGATCAATGGCAAACGCGCACTGACGGTCTTCAGGACTGCCATCCGCTGCCTGAACTGGGCGGAGGAGAGTCCAGCCAGCGTTGAGCCTGTCGTGGTGGTTCTCACGGAAATCTTCGAGGTCGTCCCGTCAGCTCAAGTCAACGACGAGTTGCGTGCGCTAGCAGAGGCGATCAGCGCGTTGGCTGACAAACGCAAGCTCAGTGGACGCCCGCACACACAACACATCCGTCTGCGGCGTCGTCTCGGCCTTGGAGCTGCGATCGAGCAAGTGACCTCGAAGACATATGGCAGAGAAGTCCCGCTGAAACCGTCCTTCGTGGTGGCACACGACCGGCCAGGATCCTTGTCTACGCTGGGACTTCGTCACGACAATGACAGCGAGAACATCGAGGACATTCAGATTTTGCCAACTTGGGGTGAAATCGTCTCAGACAGGTCAGAATACCTGCCCCAGGATGATCCTTCGCTGTGGCACAAGCCTGGCGTACAGGGTCTACTCGATCGTCAGTTCCGCCTAATACGTGAGGACACTGTAGGACAGCTCCGGGATGCTATTCAAACTGGACTCCAGCGCTTGCAACAGCCGCAATTGCTTCCAGTGAAGCCCCGCAACGGTACGCACACCAACACCTATCATGACGTTCATCTCGCCGCGGTGGAGTTTGATACGAACAAGGGCCTCCTGTGCGTTCTTGCCTTCGAGCATCCACGTGCAATTCGCGACGCAAGCAATAAGAAGCGACAAGAATGGTGGGCTGAGAGTCGGAGATTAGAGCACGATGCACTGCTCGGCCTCGTGGGCTCCGACGGAACGGTCGTCTTCGTCACCGTGCATGCGCCCATGGTGTCTCAGTCATGGCGCAACGGCAAGGAAGACAAGCGGCCCATCGATGAGAAGTACTCCCGTTGGCGTGGTCACGAAGCCTACGTTATCGTACAACTTGTCGACCGTGCTAATGAGAACGACATCGAGGATCTGCTACATCGCTTTGGTCATCACACTGAAGGAGCAGCGTATCACCGCTTCTCTTTTATAGAGTTCCCCAAAATTCTCCTTGCAGCATTCAAGCCCACCCTAGAAGCCCTCAGGCGAACTGCACGATCCAGCATCCTGCCGTTCTCTGCCTTGATCGCTCCAGAACCCGGAACGCCGCCTGCTCAAGTTGGTCTCCCTGCATACGCTCGCACCGTCGACTACCGCTTCGATTTGTCGATCTTGTCGAACAACGAGGATGAGATCGAATTCGATCCGCACAACCCGATGATCGCCGAAGAGCTCACATCAAAGACACATCTTGATCATGGCCAAGCACAAGCCATGATAGCGTCTTTGATGAATGAGTTGGCACTCGTTCAAGGCCCTCCTGGTACTGGAAAGAGTTACACCGGTCTGGCTTTGACTAAGACGTTGTTGGCGAATAGGGAGGCCGCAGACATGGGCCCAATAGTCATTGTGACTTACACCAATCACGCACTAGATCAGACCCTGGAGCACCTCGTCGAGGCTGGCGTTGAGCAGATCATCCGCATCGGTGGTCAATCCAAGAGCGAGTGTCTTGCTTCCATCAATATTCGCGTCATTGCCGACCGCTATTCGCCCACGAAAGCTGAGAGATTGTCACGCAAGACCACTTCTGCGGAGATGCAAGATCTTACTCCCATGATTACTGCAGCTCTCGAACAGTACTCACGCTCTCTCACCACAGAAGGTGTGGTCGCGTACCTCAAAGAGCACTACGCTGCGTACCATAGTCAGCTATGTCCGGATCTCGTAGACCAGGAGGGATTTCAGGTAGTGAGTCACCACCAGAAAGGGATCCATGCGTGGCTCACAGGCACCGCTCGTGGGAGTTACGATTCGGAAGACCCTTTCACGTGGGATCAAGCACAGCGCCAGTCGGCATTCAAGGAGTGGTCTAACGAATGCTCGATGGAAGCAAAGATCGATCTACTCGCGAACATGCAAGCCTACGATGTTGTGAAAACGAAACACGATCAGACCAAGGGCGAGATCACGCTGCGTGCGCTCAATGACGCGCACATCATTGGTGTGACTACTACTGGCCTTGCGCAAAACCTCCACATTCTGAAGCGACTCAATGCGAAGGTACTCATTGTGGAGGAAGCGGGAGAGGTCCTCGAAGCTCATCTTCTGACTGCCTTGCTGCCGTCGATCGAGCATGCAATCCTGATCGGCGACCACAAGCAGCTCCGTCCAAAGGTCGCCAACTACGCATTCGATTGCGAAAACCCATATCCGATCGTCAAGCTCAATGTCTCCCTGCTTGAGAGGCTCATACTCCCACAGCAAGCCGATATTCCACCGCTCCCGCACGTCACGTTGGATGTGCAGCGCCGTATGCACCCCTCCATCGCGCGTCTGGTCCGTGAGACCGTATATCCTGACCTGCATGATGACTCGAGTGTCGAAGGATATCCTGAAGTCAGCGGCATGCGTCGGCGGCTGTTCTGGCTCGAGCATTCGGAGCTTGAAGATGGTCAGCAGCTCGCAGGCACAGCACCTGCTCTCCCTGGAACACCAGGCACGGTAGGACCGGAGGCAGCCACTGAAGTAGCTGCAGACTCGACCACTCATACCAATGAGCACGAGGTCAACATGGTGTTGGCGCTTGTACGTCACTTGATCCGGCAAGGAGTATACCGTCCAGATGACATCGCCGTGCTCACTCCATACGTGGGTCAATTGAGGAAGATTCGCAAGGAGCTAGCAAAATTCACCGAGGTCGTACTGAGCGATGTCGACGAGGATGAGCTCCAGCGAGATGGCGAGGATGACGGTGATAACTTCGAGGCACCGCCTCGTTCTACCGTCGCGAAGAGCACATTACTAAAGGCGCTCCGTCTGGCGACCGTTGACAACTTTCAGGGCGAGGAAGCCAAAATTGTCATCATCTCTCTGGTGCGCAGTAACTTCATGCGCAGACCTGGCTTTCTCAGTCAGCCCAACCGAGCTAACGTCCTGCTCTCGCGGGCCAAGCATGGAATGTTCATCATCGGGAACCCCGAGACGTTCGCAGGCTCCCAGATATGGCGAGACGTCATGCACATGCTCGACGAAGAGGGCAATATTGGCCCAGCCTTCGAGCTCTGCTGCCCACGCCACCCAGATACTTTTCTCACTGCGACGATGCCCGATGACTTCGTTGTTGTCTCTCCCGAGGCTGGGTGCAACGCGATCTGTGGGAAGGAGCTGTCTTGCGGTCACGCATGCACAAGTCACTGTCACGCCGACGGCTTACACAACGCATCCTACTGCACGGCTCCGTGTGACGAGCCGATGGATGGATGCGGACACAAATGTTCGCGGGAATGCGGCGCTGACTGTGATGAGACGTGCGAGGTCCTGGTCACTGACATCGACGTGGAGCTGGCGTGTGGTCATCATGTTACTGCTTTGCCCTGCCATGAGATCAAAGATCAGAATCTTATCACCTGCAGGACTGATGTCGAGCGCACGATCCCAGGCTGTGGTCATGTCATCACGGTGGCGTGCAATGCCGACACCGATAGCCCTACCTACCTTTGCCCTTCGACTTGTGGTACCGCCTTCCCTTGTGGTCACGTATGCAGGGAGCCATGCACGAGATGTAGACCGCACATTGATGGAGAGATCAAAGGGGCAGACTACTCCACCTGTACGGCGCCCTGCGGCAAAGAGTATGACACATGTGCACATAGCTGTCCCGAGACCTGTCACACCGATACCGAGTGCCAGCCTTGCCAGGCGGCATGTGACTTGGCGTGCAGCCATGGCAAATGCCCAAAGCCATGCTCAGAGCCATGTGTGTCGTGTTGCGAGGCAGTATGCATGAGCCGCTGTCAGCACTCGAAATGCAGCATGCCTTGCGCCGCTCCGTGTGACTGGATCCCATGCTCGAAGCACTGCGAGAAGAATTTGAGGTGCGGGCATCGGTGTCCCACAGTCTGTGGTGTGCCATGCCCTTCTGAGAAGGCTTGCCAGATCTGCACCACCGACGAGATCAAGACTATGCGTGCCGACCTGCTGAACATGACGAAGTACGGCGACATTGATCTTGACCTGCAGCCATGCATCTTCACTCCATGCACTCATGTATTCACCGCCAAGAGCTTGGATGACTTCATGGGTATGTCCGCTCGCTACGACCTGGATCCGGTGAGTGGCGTGCCAATCGCACTCAAGACCAACTCTGTGCCGTTCTCCATCAACGCAGCGCAGGGCTGTCCCGACTGCGGTGCGTCTCTGCATTCATTGGCACGCTATGGTCGAATCACGCGCCGGGCCAGACTTGATGAAAGCACGAAGCAGCTTGTCGTGCAGTCCGAGAAGACCTTCTACGAGCTGATCGACACTGTGTAAGAGACGCAAGCAAACCTTCTCGATACACGTCAGGACGCATCCCTCGGCGAAGACGATATTGTACTCCTCGGCAATGGAGGTGGCCGCTTCAAGCTGCTGAAGCAGCTCAAATCTACCCGCCGCTACTACGAGCTCGCCGAAATTCGCACGCAAGCGCGGGAGTTCTTGGTGAAGGCAGCGACAGATGAGCTGCCATTCGAACGGGTATACAATATGGTCGAGAGTATTCGACGCAAGCGAGGGTCTCGCCCCGACTCCGCCAATGTTCCGAAGTTCGAAGGGATCACCCTGCAGACTCGTGGAGAAGTGCTTGCTTCCGCGCTAGTCCTTCGCTGCGATGTCATTGCCATGAGCGACCTCGTCAGCGTTTGGTACAATGACAAGACAGCTTCGCTCTACATCGACCTCGCAACTGACCGTCGCGCCTGCGAGACCGTCATCGAGCTCGCCAAGTCGACGAACCAACCAGTCCACGAGGCGGAAGGACACATCTTCTGGGCCACTTTTGCTGTACTGGACAGTCAAGTCACGAAGGTTGCCGACAGCCCGATTTCCACCCAGGCGAGACAACTCCTACGAGACGCTGGGCTCGAGGCGACAAAAGTGAAGGGGAGTCAGAAGACCACTACGGCAAGTCAAGCTCTACGAGATGCTGCAGAGAAGCACCTTGACCGTGCCCAGGAGCTGTGCAACCAGTATCCTGACCAGACACAACGCCTCTCGGACGAGCTCGACGATGCGATACTCATGCTGAATGTGTCGGACTTCCAGGGTTCGACACGCATGACGGCTGCAGTCAAGGGACATGAAGTTCGGGGCACGGGACGCTGGTACGCTTGCATTAATGGGCATCCGTTCGCTGTTTGGCAAGGTGAGAAGATGACGAACTCGGCTCGTTGCCCGCATTGCAATGAGCCAGTCATTGGCTATGATCATGTGTCTTGAGAATGGCATTGAGCATTAGGGGGAACATACGAGGGGGACTCGGCGCAGTTGGAGGTGTGAGCTAGTGTCCTTGGCTTGCAGCTGAGAGCACGAAGTAAAGGGTACGATGGGGCTCTGGAAATGAAGGAGATGGTCATGGGCGTCTAACCTGGAGGAGTGGCAGTCCTGCTCGCACCGCAGGGTTCATGTATTCGTTTCGCACGATGTAGATACTTACTGTGCTACAGAAGCAGCAGTTGCTGACGTTAGTGAAGTCGTATCCTGCAGCCAATATCCCCTCGCCTCAATATGCCAATGAGTGTCAGTGTGCATTCCTACACGTCCATCACACGAGACAAATGTCCCGAGTCGGACGATTGCTCTCCACAGTGGCCTGCATGAAACGTTGCCGAAGCACATACGTTCCCATGCGTACGTACTTGCCGTCTACACCGCTCTTCAAGATAAGCCCGTGATGCTCATGGAAAGATTGTGGATCTCTGAGATTATGGCTAAACCAAGTAGTCTCAAAGATAGGGAGGCACCATGCTTCGAGTTCTGTCGTAGATGTGTATCCGCGTAGTGAGTCTGTCTCAGTGTCGATGAATGCTTCGCCTTGCATTTTCCGTGGATCGTTCAGAGACAGCTCGTGCCCGTCTTGTCCAATGGCTAGTACAATTGGTTGGCTGCGTCCTGTGCCGTAGACGTCGAGTTTGCGAATCCCACACGGTATGACATACCCTCGTAAACAAAGCTCAGCACTCTTGAGCTGGCCATATACGTTCAGCGGGTCGACGAGGTCGACATGTACCGCGAGGACTTCTGTGTATGCCTGACAACATAGATTGCAAGGCGGGCATCTGTTCGTGAACCTCATATCGATGGGGCCATCGATGCTAGCCCAACTCCATGTTGGCGCTCGATAGCTTTCCGAACGCTCACCCCTATGTCGCCAGACCAGATCATATGGAAGATGCTGCTGGAAAAGGCCCGCAACATATTCATGACTGAATGACCGACCAAAATTCTCAGCGATACCTGCCAGAGCTACCAGGATGTCTTTGTCTGGGAACGAGAGATCACAGCGTGTGTAGGCATCAATGCTGTCATGCCACAATGCATGAGGAGAAGTCATGGTAGCAGTTCTTGGGCCTACCACAGGAACAAGTTGCGGCCGCACGACATCAGCGGCATTGAAAGGCCAATTGATCACCGGCTCATAGTCGGGGCAGCAGCTGAAGCCATCTGGAAAGGACTCGTCGATCCATGGCTCCTCGTTACACTCCCAGAAGATGCGATCGGAGCCGAAGTGCAGCACCCTCGGCGCGAGATATCGCTCTTGGACAACCCATCCCCGACTGTAGAGAGGCAACATCCGAACGGCTGCAGATGTATGCTGTACAGTACGTCTTATGGTCCAGAATGACTCAGTGAGTTCGACGGCCGGTGGCTGGTGTTCGACTTGCCACCAAACGTGACTTGCTGTCACTGAGGAAGCGTCTCGGGTGGCGAAAGCGCCTTCGTCTCCGCTTCCGGCTCTAGCTACGGAGATGTTGAGAATGGAGCGAGAGTACACCGAGCGCATAGCTGTGGCATGATCCCTCCAATCCTGATCGCTCCCACTTCCACTTTGTAAGATGCAAAGGCTGTCGATCCAGAGGTATCTGATGCTCAAGCGACGCGCTGTCACGATAGCGTCTTGAAAGGTCTTGGTGAGGACCTTCCCCGGGATCTCACAGCTGTAGTCTACCATGTTGTCTGCAGTGAGCACGCAGATAGGCTTTGAGCCCCAGCAGTGACTGAGAGTCGCATATGGTCCTAGAGGAGTCTCGTTTTCCGTCAAGATCAGCCTTACCCGGTCGCCAGTCTCATCGATTTGGAGGAGCCTCTTGGGATACCAACCTATCGCCTGCAACGCGTCACGGCCACGGCAAAGCGTATGCTTGTCAAGACAGAGATCTAGCCATCGACTTGCAGTGTTTGCGACGGAAGGGCTGCCTGTTGAGTCTGCTGGTGATGTGGCTTGTAACGGATGTTGGCGAACGGTCCACGGCGCCTTCGTCAGATCTCGCTGTATTGCAAGCTCGTATTCATCGTAATCTGCAGGTCTACGAAGATGTGCAGTGCGGACGACATCATAGCTTGCGCTGTAGGCTTTAGTCGCGCCAAATATGAAGTATACTTCGCCCAAATCTATGGTCTTCAGCCTCAGATAGTAAGTCAGGAACGGTGTGATCTCTGGGGCGGCGGGATATGCTTGGTTCGCCTTGCCTAATGTCCTGATCTCCTTAAACCCAGCAAGTGACTCCCACGTGTCTCTGTTGATCAGGTCAGTCGTCGCTGGGTCCTGAAGCATCTCGTGATACTCGACAAGCAGTTCTCGGCAGAGGTAACATCCATCGTCGGAGGCACGCTGCAGGTCGATCACATTTTCATGGTGCCAACCACTACGACGATCCACAGTACTTATTCGAGAAAAAATCGAGTTGCATGTTGCGCACAGCATGTCGGGCCTTTCGTTCAGGGCGTGCTCGCGGATGTTACAGATATTAGAATATCGCTCCGAGCACCAGGAGTATGCGCAGACGCTAGATGCTACTCGGAAGTGGCGCCCTATGCCTTGAAAGATGCCACGAAAGTGGGTGAGAGGCTCCAGGCAAGGCAATCGTTTTGGTCACGGGAAACTGGAATCAGGCTGCCCTGCCTTCGTACCTGGTTCACAGAGAACGGCAGCGTAGCCATCAGCTGTCTGCCATCGGTAGCCGTCTCGTACTGCACCATCGCTGACATCGTATTGACGTCGCCGCGCACATCGCGATTACAATGATACCTAAAGAGCATCATTCCATTGTGTGTCCCGCCCCAATCCTTTGCGCCTCACCCGCGTTCGTGCAGCTGTTCATGCACGTACATCGGAGAGATCTCACGTACAACAACCCCTCACCCTTGCCAATGTGCCACAACGAGCTCATCTACATTGCTTTTGGTCACCTGCATAGTTTGCGATAGCTGATAACGACAACAGCATGATGCGGATATGCCTTTCTCATAGTCTTTACACCACTTCGATCCGATAGCGCCTGCGCCTGCGGGCGAAGTCGGCCCGTCAATCAAATCAATGGCAAGTACTCATGCTGCGTCATGTGTCGCGGGCAGATCGGTCTTGAGATCAACGACTCTTTCTGGACGAAGAGGTCACACGACATTATCCACGAAGCTCGTCCCAATCACATCTACCTCCCGCAGAATGTTGTCTGAAAGCCCACCCAAGCGAAGCCTGAACATCGGTAACATCAATGCCAATGTGAAAGAAGCAAAGTACGCTGTCCGTGGCGAACTCGCGATCAAGTCTGAGCAGTACCGGGCACAACTGGCCAAGGGTGAAGGAAAAGACTTGCCGTTCGACACCGTGATCGCGGCGAACATCGGCAACCCTCAGCAACTAGACCAGAAACCCATCACATTCTTCCGGCAAGTCACGAGCTTACTGGAGAACCCACTTCTACTTGAGCACGAGGATGTGTTAAAGAACGGGCTGGGGTACAAGGAGGATGTCATTGCAAGAGCAAAGACGCTGCTGAAGGACGTCAAGTCCGTAGGAGCATACTCGCAATCACAGGGTGCTCCAGGCATACGGAAGTCTGTGGCGAAGTTCATTGAGAAGCGTGATGGCTATCCGGCGGAGCCAGACAACATATACCTATGTGCTGGAGCCAGCTCTGGAGTGAACTGCCTCATGAATATTATCTGCGCGACACCGAATACTGGCGTGCTTGTGCCGATACCACAGTACCCTCTCTACACTGCTACACTGGCATTGATGAATGCCAAGGTCGTGCCCTACTACCTGAACGAGGAGAACGCATGGGGAACGAATATTGATGGCATAAGGGATGCGCTTAAGAAGGCACAGTCAGAAGGCATCGATGTACGGGCTGTGGTCGTGATCAACCCAGGCAACCCCACAGGTGCGAGCTTACAGCCGGAGAACATCAACTCGGTGCTCGAGTTGTGCGCCGAGGAGAAATTGGTGATGCTCGCAGATGAGGTGTACCAGACGAATATCTTTGAGGGCGAATTTCACAGCTTCAAGAAGGGTCTACGAGATTTGCAGAAGAGCGAGAAGAACAAGGATGGCAAGTTCGACAACGTGGAGTTGGCGTCGCTGCACAGCATATCGAAGGGTATGGTGGGCGAATGTGGGCATCGAGGAGGGTACTACGAGATGGTTGGGTTTGACAAGGAGGTCAGTCGTGATTTCCCTACCAAGCCCTGCATATAGCTCACTGACAACCCCATCCAGGTCGTCGCCCAAATCTACAAATTCGTCTCCATCATGCTCTGCCCTCCGGTCATCGGCCAATGCATCGTCGAAATGATGGTTAACCCCCCCTCGGAAGGCGAGCCATCCTACCCCCTCTACCGCGAAGAATACGACGGCATCATGTCCGGCCTCTACTCCCGCGCCCACGCCCTCTACAAAGCCTTTTCAGAAATGGAAGGCGTGTCCTGCCAACCTCCCCAAGGCTCGATGTACCTCTTCCCTACCATCACGCTGCCGGAGAAGGCTGTGGCGGCTGCGAAGGAGAAGGGCAAGGGGCCTGATGAGTATTATTGTTTGAGGTTGCTGGATGCGACAGGGATCTGCATTGTGCCTGGGAGTGGGTTTGGGCAGAAGGAGGGAACGTTGCATTTTAGGACGACGTTTTTGGCGCCGGGGACGGAGTGGGTTGGGCGGATTACGAAGTTTCATAAGGAATTTTTGGATGAGTATCGATGATGGGATGGGTGATGATGTGATGAGGCGATGAGGCGATGAAGGGGTGATGAAGAGCATAGCTATGTACATACTACTCAACATTTGCCAGTCTCGTCCTCTTTCATCCGTTTTCGTCAATACTATGCGGAACTTGGAGCGGGAGACTCAGGTAAGCCCACTATTCGTACGAATCATGTCATAACGGTCGTGATCTCGATCTACCACTGATCGCGCGCAGCTTACGTCGCATTTCAATGAGACAGTCTCGGCGCATTGTGCAAACTATTGCTCAGTCCACCGGTGTTGCACACCGAGCGCACGCTCGTCCGGACTCCTTGTAGCTCTGCGTTCCCCAGATATCGGACGCAGCCCAGAAGCGCCTCCCTGGTCTCGAAAATGTTCGCGCGTCCGGCTTCTCCATCTCTTGAGTGCTCTCAGCTGACAGGATGGTGGTGAGAGGAGGTGAATCACTGATACTGAGCGGTGCGTGCGGCACTTGCGGATCACTGGCAGACAGAGCTAGCTGGGCTGCTGTGACGCTTGTTGCAGTGGTTTCGGTGCTTGGCGAAGGCGCAGTGACGCCCGTAGCTAATTCTACCTTTTCACTTGTCGAATTTTCCCAGTCGATGAAAGATTCTTCAACTCTTCGAGTCATAGCGCGAGAAGCTAGGTACCAGCCAAGTAGACAAAGTAGGGTGAAGATGGTCGTGACCGCAACATAGAGCCACACCCATGGTGAGACAAGCTTGCCTGGATTTCGAGGAGCAAAGTCAAAGAAGCTTGTGCTGAATAGGGTCTGAGACTGAATCAGTATGACATGTAAGGGAACAACGATTAGACACTGACCGCTGTTGACGTTGCTGGCAGAGTGACCAGAGTGATAACAGCCATGACACGCATGTCGACGCCATCTCGCCATGCCCTAGCTGCGACTTCTTTTGACTGAGCCGCTAGCTGTTTCATCAGCACACCATCTCGCTGACTTGCCTCAGCGATGCGTTGTGAGGCCACAGCTGTAGCGTAGCTTATCTCATTGTCCCTTTGTGAGATGAGACTATATATATATGTCGTGTCAGTATAGGACATCCGCTATGATGGCCATCGTACATACTGTCTGTAGCTGGACTTGTATACGACGCTCCGTGTCACGGGCCCAGAGCTTCAAGCCGGAAAGAGTCTGCCTAATGTGCCGCAGTCTCGGCGAGAATGAAGTGTCCATACACGTGAGAGATCCCATGTCAGTAAAGAGATAGGACTGCACTTCTTCAAGTAGGGTGGCCATTTCGAGTTGAGCATCGATAGCCTGCATATCCCACGCCGTTTCGGATCCGAAGACGGTCAACCTTCTGATGATACCGTCGAATTTGACGTCGGTCAGTCGTTTCCCAGCGTCATCAACCGACCAATGGTACCCAATGTCGACTTCAGTCCGGCCGATCGTCAACTTCCTGCCCATGATCCGATGTGCTCGAGTCTGGCCGAGCATCTGTATCCAGATGGTCGGGAGTAGCATGGCAGCATCAAGGACATCCGGAGCGCAGCGGATCTGCTCGATCAGCTTTGAGGCCTGATGTTCACAGAAGCCGAGTACGATTGCTGACTTTGTGCCAGTATCGCCGTCAAAGCTGACCGCGACTGCCAATGGACCCAGTACAAGCACAATGCCACGCGAACGAGTTTTAACGCTGATGAATTCAGTCGGATTGCCTCCTTGAGGTCTTTCAGTGAGCGCAAAGTCCATAGCGAGCGTAGTGTGCGCTACGATTGGATTGATTACAGCCATGGGTAACCGAAAGTCTTCCAGCACACGACCAAACATCTCACGTGACAGCGGTACAAATTTGCGCCCTGGTGTTTTCTCACAGAAGGGTTTGAGGACGCTGTAAGAAGTCAGAGGACATACTCCGAGCGAATCCCAACAATCATACAGGAGGCGGATCTTGGCCGAGCAGCCCACTGGGTGGCTCTCCGCAACAGTCAGTGATTGACGATTCAGTCATCAGATCGCGGCGGGTACCTCATCCAGCCAGGCTTCGATATGCGCATGTGTGAGGGTGCGAGACGACACTCCTATACCATCGTCCTACGATGGTGGTCAATCAATGGCCAGTGCGTTGTCAGTGACGGAAACTCACATCCTTTCGGTGCATCTCCAAGCAGAGATGGCCGTCTTCCTCGCTGTACTCCGCAGTGTCCTGATGGCCTTCATAGGTGTCGTAGATAGAGTACGTGGACATTCTTTTGAAATGGCCTCGCAAAGCCGTCGATGAGAAATGAAATTGCACTTATCAGGGACCTCTGCTGTCTCGTCTTGAAAGACCTATGACCTTACCTTACTTGCGTACTACTTGCGTAGAAGAGGACGATCGGGCAAAAGTACCACCCCGCTTAGCAGCAAGCCACAAGGCGCTTCGTATGCATGAGTAGAGTCACCATGCAAGTGAGCTCTATGCCTGAGTACCTCAAAGGGCGATGGTGAAACACCGCAAGTAGCTGGGCGACTGAGGCAAGTGCTGTCCCAGGGCGACGTCCCGTCCCGCGGCCACGCCTGCACCAACGACAAGAAGAGAGTCAATCTACATCTTTCATGATGGGCAGTACAGTCATCAGAGCTCGGTCGTGACATGCTTCGCTTGTCGTGGCGTTGTGCATGCGCACACCCCCAGCATCTCGCTGCATGCATAGTGGGCAGCTCAGCTTCAACAAGGCAACTGTGATGGCTGCTGGCCAGCGGTCGCGCATCAATTGCATCAATGCGTTAACAATACTTTCGCAACAACCTGTTGCCATCTGGTCGCGGCAACGAGATTCACCTTGCATGCAAGTCTTCCGTTTATTTGACCATGGCAGAGCTCCTCGGTGTGGTAGCCGGGGGGGCTGGCCTTGCCTCCCTTGCTGTCCAACTGCTTGACAGCGCCGAGAAATTGCGTAGCTTTTACAAGGCGAGTCAAAATGCACCACAGTCGATCAATGAACTCGTCTTCGATATTGAAACAATGTCTCTCTCCCTGCGCCATCTCGAAGGACACCAAGCTTGTGACAACACCGACGCCGAGCTTCTAGAGCGCTGCATAGTCGCTTGTCGTATGAAGACCGCGCAAATAGCTGAATGCGTTGCGCGGATCGAAGTCAAATTGCGGACATACGATAGGCTGGGCAAGTTCTACTCGGCTTTCAAAGAGCCAGAAGTCAGAAAGCTGATTAGCGAGCTGGAAAGAGCGAAAACTACAATGTCTTTTGCTTATATGATGTACTGCCAGTGGGTATACCCGAGCCTGCTCTGGGTAGGGACGTTTGACTGACGCTGCGATGTAGGTCTTGGAACTTACGCGATAGCGACAAGCGCTCCAGACGCGCAACAAGCCGAGATGCGCAGCTGGTACATCATGGTCAGCAGCTGGACCAGATCTCTCGAAGCGTAACATCGTCCACGGAGCAGGTCTCACAGCACATCTCTGCTCTGCTCGGAAGGGGCACCCTCAGAGCGAGCGGAGCTGAGAATGCGAAGTCTCTTGCCTGCAGCGATACTAGCCCTGGGAGCTACGGCCCAGTGTCGGAAGAGCTGCATTCTATTCGTGGTCGACGACAACGGGCTTCACGTTGGAGAGTCCATTTGCGGCTTCCTTTTCTAGCCTGGGGTTGGCGCATTGCGTGTGCGTACGATGGAGTCCTCGATCTGCAAATTTACCCCATGAATATCAGACCCGACAACACTCCCGCCTTCCAGTATCTGAAAGACGGGGATGTTGCTGCGGTAAGACGCTGTTTAACTTCAGGAGAACTGTCCCTGTGGGACCATGATTCAAGAGGCAATAGTATTCTTGTTGTAGGTGCTCTACGCGCTTGTGAAGCTCGAGAACTGACTTCGCATAGCTTGCAGCAATATCTCTTAATCTTGACCTGTTCAAGTTACTACTCTGCGAAGCATCACATCTACAGAACGCTGCGATCCTGGAGCCAGCCTTTCTAGCGGCACTGACGGCGACGCTAGGAGAGAGACGCACGGTACGAAGTACCGAAGAAGTGTTTTTCTGCACTCTACTTCGGTTTTTTGTGGACGTGTGTCACATGGACACGGACGATATGCTAGTTCCCTACCCAGGACGAAGGCGCTTCTCTTTATGCCGTCTCCCATCACCTCAGTTGGGTGGCGTGATGCAACTTGCAGTGGAAGAATGCATCTACATGACGATGGCCAACATGACAATACCATTTGCGGACATGTCGTTCACGCAGCGGTTTAATGTCGCAATGTTCAGTAGCTGGCACCCTGCCACGTTCATGCGCTGCATCAAAACCGCTACCAAACCGGATCGAATTGTGAACACGAGAGATGCGGATGGCAGAACCGCGTTACACTGGCTAGCAGGAGAATGGGGTCGATCAGCGGTGTGGTCGTTTCAGACGCCTGCTCACGTACATGCCGAGTACAGCGCTGTCATGGCCGACTTGCTTCTGCTTGGTGCCGATCTGCTAGCCCTTGACAACGCCGGTCACACACCATTCTGTACAATGCTCAAATCTGTCGATGGCTTCGCAGTACCTGATCCGGTACGAGTCCTGAGTGCGTTGATGGAACATTGGAGCCGGGTAATACGGGAAACCGGGCAGTGTATGTCTTCCTACATAAGTGGTGAGAACCTCAGACATCGCCCCTTCGAGATACAACTCTGGTCGTTTGGAGATTATCGCTATTTATGGAAGGCGCGATCGACTCTCCGATTGAGGGTGGGGACTTATCTACGCGAGGCGTCGCTCATGAGCATGGATATCAAAGGCCATGCTGTCGACATACTCAGGCTGCGAGAACTTCAGCCCATTCCTGGGGCTTTCCCGCACTGTGAGTACTTCCCTCGCGAACTGTTCTGGAACCGTGGACGTGCCGAACATGGAGAAGGCCGATGGGTTGTGAAGCGAGACATCTCTATACGTACCTCGATTAGATCATTGAAAGATATGCACAGAGATGAGGTGAGAGAGGACACGGTCGGCAAGCGTCACTTATGGAGGTGCCAGGACGATCACGCACCACTGCATATCATGCTGCGTTCGGAATGCACAGGACTCAACTCCAAGGACCGACATCTTTTTCCCAAGCGCCGGTCTTCAAGTCAGCCACCTCCGATTCCACTTGAGAAGACATATCTCAACGTCCGGTGGGCGCCGCCAGTACATCGATGTCCGTTTGACCAACACTGGAGAACCGATTGCACAACGGAGAAATCGATCGACAGCGAGCCCTGGGAACAGCTGCGCCATTGCATGCAGAACAAGTGTCGGATAAGGCCAGTCATCACAGCCACCCAAGCGTGGGCCGCAAATAGCTGGGAGATTGACTTCATGCGACACACAACGCAGACGTCACTCGCCGAACGGTTCAGAG